>CM053743.1:5904709-6028840 GCA_028658305.1 Pachyuromys duprasi | reverse complement strand
GATACTCCCTTCTGTTAGCCTATGCAAGCTCCTTTAGCCCCTGTATCTTTTACTTCCTCCACTCAGTCTAAATGCCACACCCTCTTTGCTTCCCTCAGGGAAGCTCTATGGACCCTGAAGTCCTGTTAGATCCTATTGCTAGAAGTGTGCTTGGAACCTCTCTCTTTCAAGCACACTGGTGATAGCGATAGCCATTGGTGACAGAAATTATTAAGTCATCGTTGTCATGAAGCCATTGCCTTTCCTCTCAACTGATCATGTGGGTCCCTGGTGATTGCCCGAGTGCCCAGCTCATTGTAGGTAGTAATGTGCAGAAATATCGGCAGGAATGGATAAAGGCCACGTTTGCTTGAAGTCTCCCCAGGGCCTTGCTAAAACACCTATATGTTTACTGGAAATGAAACTCACCCGAGCTCCAGTTCTTTCTTCTCCAAATCTCTGTTCAACCGTACTCCCCCTCAGGCTTGCAGTCCAGGGCAGTCAGTGGCTTTGAGCAACCATGGTCAGTTGGGAAATAAGACACATATTTGAAACCCAAGTACTGTATAAATAAAATAAATCGAGTGAGTCTGAGAAACGTGGCCTAAGCAGGGAGTGTGCTCAGTTTGGGGGAACAGAACCTAGTTTATAACTTGGCTCAACCTATTTTCACGGGTGTTTTCAGGAACAGCAGGGGAATAAAAGCGTGGACTCCCTGACCCTGAGTGGGGTCTGGAGGTGACGTAGAAGACACTTCATCCACTTTGTTTGGATCCAGATTTCGCTTCAAGGCTTTGGAGACAAAGGTCCGAGTGCATACAGGAAATGGACGTAGAGCGAGGAGAACTGTGCGCCCAGCCAGCTGCTCACAGCCGTGTGGCACTGAACCTTTTCTTTGGTCCCTGTGGCTGCTGGGTTCATTGCTATCAGAAGGGTGTGCTCAATAGTGATGTCTCCTCTACAGGACCTTCAGGAGAGGCCACCCGGCACAATCCACAGTCCCTCCATGTGACATTTGGGCTAATGTTGGATACCAGAAAGCTTTCCATTTTTTGTTGGTGTTCCTGTTCCAGTTTTTTTTTTCCTTGCCATTTGCTCTCTCTACATCCGTTTCTTGAGTGAGTCCTGTTCTGCTTCTTCTCCGTCCTCCCTTTGTTGCCACGCCAGCTGCCATCGCCTCCTGGGAGCCACCAGTAGCTTCCTTCTCAGGGCCCGTTTTCAACACAACCACCGCTGCAGCCTTTCTGAAATGGAAGTCGGGTTGCCAAGCCCTTTCTATGTCTCCCCAGGATAAGACAAACAAACAAACAAACCAAAAAAACAACCTCTTTAGTGGCCTTTCAGGGCCCTGTGTGAGCTGACTTTTCAGCAACCTTTCTGGTCACAAGCACACTGTTCACATTCCTGGCCTGTGGACTTTGCAGTGGCCATTTACCCTGACCTAGATACCTCCTGACCGGGCCTTCACCTCCTCCTAGTGTTCTCTCAGTGGTGCCTACCCTGACTACTTTTAATTCTGTTCACAACCCACAGCTTGGCCTGGTGCCCAGCATTCCTGGCATCTCCACCTTTGTCTGTCCCTGCACAGAACCCTTTAAGAACAATACATACTTTACTGATTACATCTAACAGTGCCACCTGTCACTGGACTGCAAGTGCTGTGAGGGTAGGTATGCTCTCCGGAGGCTCTCTATGAGCAGATGACTTCCTGTTTGAGCCCTTGCTTGTTGGGGAAGGTAGAAAGTTACGTGACAGTTTGGAGGTATGCTGTCTGCTGGGAAGGAAAAGGATCTGTTGTCCTGGTTCCAGAGCCTTGACTGACCTCCATAAATAGTCAGGAACCTAGAATTGGCCCCTGGGCAGGTCCTGGGGCTCTGCTAGCTGCTTCTTGCTCCTAGGCTTCACCCTTCCTACAGGACTGAGCATACCAGTTGATATAAAAACAATTTTAATTTTGTTTAAATTTAACTTAAACTTTTTGAACATACAAACTAAATGTGGATACACACACACACACATATGTACACATATATATTTTATGGGCTCCTAAGAATGTGATCTTTGTGTGAATCGGTATGACGGAGTATGCGGAGAGCTTTCCTTCACCTGGGTGTTTCCAGTTCCTGGGGATACAGCAAGCAGTGAAGTATACTGACCACTGAGGATTTGTTCAGAATTCAGCAAGGTACTAGACACATAGTAAGGAGGTTTTCATGAAATATCTACAGAGTGGGTAAGGAGTGGCTGATTATTAAAGCCCAGTTGATACAGCCTGGGAAGATGGCTCAGTTGGTAAAGGGCTTGCAGCACAAGCATGAGGCCCTGAGTTCAGATCCCAGCACCCCTGTAAAAGCTGAGGAACAGCCTGTACCTGGAATCCCAGCACCGAGGGAGTGAAGACAGGCAGCTCCTAGCTGACACTTTGGGAGACCCTGTCTCAAAAAATAAGGTAGAAAGTACCTGAAGCAAATACTTCATATTGACCTCTTGCCTCTATACATGTGACTGTACATGCATGTGTGTGTGCATTCACACACATTTCATCTGTGCTGCATTCCCAATGAGGATTGTTCATCAGGGCAACTTTAGGATTAGAATTTCTTCGCAGTAATCCCTGTAAGTATACCCAACAGTGTTTGTTGAGTGTTCTTCCTGAGCTGGGTGCTGGAGACAGAAGTAGCACACAGTTTGGGGTACATCAGGCACCCCCAGAGGGGTGGCCCCAGCCCCGTGGCGTTGGTGGGAGGTGATGATGGTGTTGTTTTAGCAGAGCTGGGAGAACAATGCACAGGGACAACTTAACCCTACTTGGCGGAGGGGAGCTAGTCAGTTCTCCAGAGAGGAAGTGATTTTCATGGCAATGGGGGGTGGGGATAGCAAAGCCAAGAACCTAATTATACTACTCCAGGAATGCTCCATGCAGGGCCTGTCCTGGTGCCATCTTGGACATGCCCACTCCAAGATGGTGGCCCCTCCACCTTCCCGGAGGTGGGGGACCACATGTGTGCCGCCACCTCAGCCTCTGTGCTCTTACCACAGAAGGGCATTTCCTTCTTGGAGATCAGGCGGCCAGGACCCAAGGAGCTGTTTTTCCTCCATTGTGCAAGCATGACAAATCATTAATTTTTGATTGATTTGCTTAGAATTATGGTCGCCCCAGCATTCTTTCCGCCACTGAACAGCTGTATAACAAATGAATATATCACAGTGCACAAAAGATTGGAGATCTAAGAGAAGCAATTACATTGGCCACCCTCCCCCACCCTCACCCCTTCCTGTCCAGGGAAAGGAGCAAATTTTTACCAGAAATTCCTCAAGTGGGTTTACAAAAAAAGACCAACCAAAAAAAAAAACCCTTTTCATAATTGAGTTAAATCTTTATTTCTTTATCTTTTACAGCTGATTTCTAAGCACACACCGGTTCTCCATATGCCTGGTTGGGTTCTGTCCATCCAGGAAGAATCTGTAAGAATGAAATCTCAACTTGTGAATTGAAATCAAAATGGGAAAAAAAAATAAAGGAAAAGAGAGAGAGAGAGAGAATGCTCATATTCTACCCCGTTTTTTTTCTTTTTTTCTTTTTTGGTTGCTGCTATGCCTTTAAGATTTTGGAACTGTACCCGTGCACTAAATGTGACCTCCATAACTTTTAAATTAAGAATTTATGCTGGCTTGAAATTTATGAAATATTTCAGCATGAAAGAAAGCCTTTTTCCCTCAGGAAAATTGAGCAATAAATCACAGCGCTGTGGATTTACTGCCCTAGAGCCAGCGAGAGATAGGATTTTTTTTTTTTTTTGCTTCATTCTGGAAAAAAAAAAATGTAATCATATAAGACAGCTTAGCTGCTGTCCTCCCACTCTCTAGAATTTTTAATTTCAGCTGTTTCTGCTTGGATTTATTTCCAATATTCCTGCTCGGCTTTTCAATTTCCTCAGTTATTAAATTTTAATTCAGTGCATTAGCATTTAAATTAAAAAAGGGTTTATTTTATCGAAATCGTTGGCCAGCCCCCATCCCCGTAGCACACGAATTGCCTGTTTCTGCCATTTGCACAAAATGTGAAATGCAGCTAATGTCTTACAACTTACATTTGCACAAATTTAGAAATAAAATTTCTGGGTTTGGAATAATATTTTCTTTCCAAGAAAACCCTTAATAAGAGAATGGAAAAGAACAACTTAACATGCATTTGGGAGGGAAACAGGGAGGAAGGAAACCAAAAATAGCCTTGCCCAGATGCTGGAGAAGCTGGGGATGGGGAGTAGAGGAGCTGGTAAAGAGGTGGGGAACCAGCTAGGGGCTGGAGGGCAACATCTCCACCCACAGCCGGCAAGCATAGGAGGGTTCCCCTTGGGCCCATCACCTCCATCTCTCATTGGTGATAGAGGTTGGGTCAACTCAGCACAGAGTGGCAAGGAAAGGGAGGGATCTAATTTAGTCCTCTGTGCTTGCCCCCATTTTGACCTGTGGAGAGCTTCAGTTTAGAGGAAGCTTGAGGTTCGCAGTGAGACCCAGACAGAACTAGGGAGAAGCTACCTCTATTTAGAGCACATAGTCTCTTAGCAGAGATGGCACGTGACCACAGCAGTCACATTATTTGAGCGGTTACACTGTGGGCCTTGCCTAAGCTTGATGCTAAACTGTAATCGGCATCACCAATTGGAGATAGCCTTAGAGTTGTGGTGGTCTGGTAGAGCTTGTTGAGATGCCATCTTGAGCAAGGGATTCAGGGCAGTCCAGGCTGGCTCTGCAGCTTGTTCAGGCAACATGCTGTTTTCCCGAGCCTTCGTTTTCTAGATTGTATAAGTGTTGGCTTCTGTAACTACTTTTGGTTATTACTACTGAGTCCACACTAAATACTTTTACATATGTGACCTTATTTATCTCTGTCTCCTGCCAGGCACAAACGCTGTGCTTGCCATGTGCTGTTGTGATAGTGACATATTATCTTGGAGTCTCACCACTGTGTCCATTGCCCATCTGTTCTCCATCCTTTCCCAGCATTGGCACATAACCGCCATGGGAGGGCATTTCCCAGTCCAAAAAGTCCTTCCTTTAGCAGCTCTGGTACCTGGCGCCCCACCAGGTGCCTCAGTTTAGGAGAACTGAGAACGTGGCCTTCAGGAGATTCACTCTTTTTATATATTGACACACACACTCACTGGTTCTCTGCAAAAGGACGTGTTTCAACAATAGTTTGAATAGTTGGGAACATTTTGTCTTTGTCACTCATTAAAACAAAACAAAATAAAACAAAAACAATTAGGCAGAGGCAGAGAAGCAGGTGAAGACTGTCACCCCAAACAGAGCCAGGGCACTCACCCTCCCTTTCTGCTACACAGTCACTGTGTTGGACCTAGCCAACCTGGCATAAAATTGTGATAGAAAGGGCTAGAGAGGTGACTCAGCCTTTAAGAGCACTTACTGCTCTTTCAGAGGACCAGAGTTTGGTTCCCAGCACCTACATAAGGCAGCTCACAGCTACCTGGAACTCCAGCTCCAGGGAATGTGACACCTTCTAGCCTGTACAGGCACCTGTATTCATGTGGTGAACATAAACTCATGTAGACATACACATAAACAGAAATAATAAAGTGTTTTAAAAATTGTGATGAAAAAGACAACATTAAAAGTGTATCTGAAGCTAGCCATGGTGGCACGCCTTTAGTCCCAGCACTTAGAAGGCAGAGGCAAGCAGATCTCTGTGAGTTCACTCTGAAAGGAAGAGATTATTTGGA
Source organism: Pachyuromys duprasi (assembly GCA_028658305.1). Taxonomy (NCBI): domain Eukaryota; kingdom Metazoa; phylum Chordata; class Mammalia; order Rodentia; family Muridae; genus Pachyuromys; species Pachyuromys duprasi. The sequence continues at coordinate 6,023,120 of CM053743.1, read as the reverse complement.
ATTTTACAGTGTCTTCAAACTCTCAGGGTCAAATGTTTTCTGCTTTGTAGGACCTGAACACAGAAGCAGCCTTGTATCAAGTTTGAGGACTAGGATGAAGGGAAGAGGCTGTAGTTGACCCCATTCCTTTGCCTTCCATGAAATAAGACTTCTTTCCACCTTCTTTCTTCTGAAATCACAGGTTCTTTCCAAACCATATGTGTGTGACTTAAAGCTATTCATTCCTGTCTTTAAACTGTCCGTACTTGTCTGTACGTGGTGATTGTGTATATGTGATGATTGGGCACTCTATGGTGTCACTTTGCTCTTCCCAACCATTGGCAGAAGACAAAGGGTTCTAGGGCTGAGAAAGGTGCTTTTGGGGTGCCCTTGGTCTAGGCTCTTAAATGTGGACTTTGGATGAACAAAGTCTTGGAGTGTCTGAGTGGGGACCAGCAGTGAGCTTGACAGGAGAACAGAGACACTCTGGCACTCACGAGGCAAGGGGAGCCTATAGGAACACTCACAGGGACCAAGCGGGTGCTGGATCTAAGCCGAGGGGGAGAGGGGACTGTGGAGGAGCAGGAATGTCACCACTATTTGCCAGTTACCTTGCAGGCCTGAAGGTGACTGGATTGCTTGGTGTTTGGGTTTGGTTTGGTTTAGGAGAACTGAGAACGTGGCCTTCAGGAGATGTCACTCTTTTTATATATTGATGGTTTGTTTGAATCAAATACAGCCTCGTGGGTTCACCCATTTTTAACCTCTCATAAGTACACATCAGAAGGTTGCTGCTGTTTTTACTTTAGGTCCTCAGCCCTTCATCCACAGCTCTGCAAATTAGAAAGCTTGGAAACAAAAAGACCTTTGAGCAGTAGAATTTGACCTGAGGGAGGGGTGAGTGTCATTCAGGAATCCACGAAGAGCGGCTGTGTGCGCGTTTTATCACGGAAGTAGCAGGGTGCACCATAGACCCTGCCAGGAATGTGTGCCGTGGGTCCTCTTCGTTCTGGATAACAGAACATATGCTCTTGAGCCTTAGGCACATTGTTCTAGAATTACTGTGGTTGCTGGTATTTTGAGAGGGCCAGGAAGGGTATTACCTGTAACCAGTGGTGGAGGAGGATCCTGTGGACCCCTTTGGTCGCTGTGCCAAAGTCCTCCTGAGCCCTGGACTAAGAGTCATGACCCCAGGCTATTGTCGGTACACCCTCCTAAGACTGGAAGCATCTCCCAGGGCCACAGTCTCTCCATTCGAACCAGAATTTCCTGATTTGAGAACATTTCATTTGGTCAGCCATATCTCCCTGTCCCCTTTACCCCCAAATAAAAAGATTAAGAGCCGGCCTTCTCCTGCTTTCTTTTGCTCATAGGGTTGGGGGACAGAATATTTTAACATAATGGGATTTTCCCCCTCCGGTTGGTAGGAATAAATCTGCAGCCACTGTTTTATTGGAAATCCCAGCTGAAAATAAAAACAGAGCAATTCAATCTCAGATTTAACTAGTTACTTACTTCTCACCGCTTCCCCAGGGCATGTGGCTACTGGCTTTGTGTTGGCAGTGGGAGCTTGTGTTGTCCGTGATTCATCCGCTGGATTTAAAGGGCCAAAGCAGATGAGGTGGGCAGGTGTCCCGAGGCCCTTTTGCCACTGGGACAGGTTCTCTTGCCTGGAGGGATGGAGCAGCAGTTTTTAGCCTGTCTCACTATCTGAAGGCTAGTGTTCTGTGGGCAAACCACCCAGGGTGGTAATGAACCCAGGCTCTGTATCTTCTGCCTTGGCTGATGATGTATTCTGGGTTTCTTTTGCAGGCTGACGGAGCCAGTGCAGCCGGAAGGAAAAGCACGGTTAGCAGGTACATCTCTCCACACAACACACCCCTCCCTGCCCCTGGTCTTGGTCCCTGGAAGGGTGAGAAGCATCCGGGCATCCCCAAGGATATAAGCTGATGGGCAGTTTTCCTATGCGCCCTCTGTGGACATCAGTGACGACTCATTGGAGAACTTAGCCAGCGGCTGCTGAAGTTAGGGTGAACAACAGTGGGTAGCTCAGCAGATATAGTGGAAACTTCAGGATACCAGAAGCATGGTACCCCTTGGGGTTATTTTTCTGAACCCATCACTCCAAAGCAAGGCAGTGGGCTGTCCATGTGCTGGACGAGGGCTTCATCCTCACTCATGAAGTCAGTTGGCAGGAGACGGGAGTGAAAGGCCAGAGGAGAACTAGGTTAGTATTACCAGAGAAGGGAGAAAGACATAAAGGCATGACCATAAGCCCCAAGCTGTGGTGTTGCCCAGTTGGCACTTGGTAAGGTTAACACTGGTGATAGGTACTGCTGTGTCCTGGGTAAAGCTGGAGTGACCCTTTGACCTTTGAGGCCTTGGAGGCAGAAGAACGTAAATGGCAGAGAAGAGAGATGCCTCCGTGGCACATACAGTCAGGGGTTACATGCTGGGCTAGACGATCATGTTGTGAGTGCCACATAGAAATGTTGATTTTATTTATTTATTTATTTATTGGTGGGAGGAATGAAGGCTCTTTCTGTGGCTAGATTCACCAGAACACCACAGTAAACAACCTCAACCAGATTTTGTTGTTGTGGGGTGTTTTAGCCTGAAATGTGGTTATGTGCTTACGTGGGTGGGGAAGAACAGAGGAGAGAAGGGATGTCAATGCCCCTGGGACTGTTTCTTCCGGACTCACCTACTTAGTGAGTGTCCCTTGGAACACCCTTTGGAAATCCTTGGGAAGTGTGCTCTTTGACCTAACAGGCAGTGTGTCCAGCGTTGTTGCAGCAGCCTTTGTGTGGTGAGCTGGGGGTCATGACACCAGGAGGGAGGTCCTCCAACCCATGTGACCTTGTGGGGTCAAGTAGGTATTTTACACAATGCGAGAGAGGGGTCAGTGGGCGATGCGGGAGCCGAATGTGGGCTGGAATGGAGAAAAGTGTTTTGTTATGTTCCTATTAGAAAATATTCTGACAGAAACAGCTTAAAGGAGAGGGTTTTAGCTCACCAGGACAAAGTTGATGCAGGGAAGCTGTCCTGAAACAGTTAACCTGTCATACAGTCAAGAGCAGGGGAAAATGAAACCATGCATGCATGCTCACTCGCTTGCTCATTTGTGCTCAGCCTGATTTTTTTTTTTACAACTTGGGAACCCCTGCCTAGGGAATGGTGCTACCCACAGTGGGATGGGTATTGTTGCTCAGTTAACGTAAGACAGTTCCCACAGGTATATGCCTTCAGGCTGATCCAATGTAGACAATTCCTCATTTGAGATTCTCAGTAACTTAAAATAGAAAAAGAAAGGCAATAGAGAGGGCAAAAAGGTAAGGGTTCCCAGGTAAGTATTATGATTCTGTGATTGGAACCGACAGGATTCTCTAAATCAGTGGTTCTCAACCTTCCTAATGCTGCGACCCTTTAATGCAGTTCCTTTTGTTGTGGTGATCCCAACCATAACATTATTTTTGTTGTTACTCCACAATTGTAATTTTGTTACAATTATGAATCATAATGTAAATATCTGATATGCAGATGGTCTTAGGCGACCTATGAAAGGGTCGGTCATTGTACCCCAAAAGGTTGCAGTGCACAGGTTGAGAACTGCTGTTCCAAACGACCACACTGTGGCTGGTGTGTAGCCCAGTGTCCCCAGGAGTGACTGACATGTTAAAGCATCAAGCGAACCTTAGCTAACACCTCTAGAGAGTGTGGTCCTGGCCAGGTTAGGGTATGGTGGACCCTGGAACATTAGAGCTTCCTGAGCCAGTTTCAGATGGAAAAATGAAGGTTTCAGGGTCCTTCCCCAAAAGTCAAGGCTGAGGCTGGTGAGCCATGGGTACAAATGACCTTGAAGAATGGACAGCCACCCCTTTACACCGGTGTACCCAGTCTGTCATTGGTGCCCTTTTCGTTCACCAAGTGCCCTTTCATCCCCATGCCCTCTTTTTGGCCTAGAACACACAATTTTGTTATTTTTTCCTGAGGGCCTCTGGCTAGCGCCAAAACCAACAGCATGGACTGCTAAAGAATTAGAGCTGAGGGGCCAGGAGAGGCAGCATTCCTGGTTTAGAAGCAGGCAAGGGCAGTTTGCAGTTCTTCCTTTTCTAAGCCGGTGGTCCAGCACTTGGTGACTGCTGATCTGATGTGCAGGCTGTAACACTCGGACCGCCACAGCAGCCAGGGGCAGAGGGCCTTCACTGGGAAGTTCTGCAGCAAGTGCAGGCATCATAATTAAGTATATACACACAGCTCTAGGTGTACCGTCTTCAAGAACTGTGCCCATTTTGTGTATGGAAGGTTTCCAGGGTGGAAAGGTCCTAGTGATCTAGTCAAACCTTCTGGACAGCCAGAAATAGGAGAGAGTTAGCCTCTCACTTGCATGTGGCAGGTGCACAAGATCCTGAGGATGGGAAAGCCAGGTCTTATGCATGCATGCATTCATTCATTCATTCATTCATTCCATAAGATAGTACTAATGATACAGTATGGGCACGAGAGACAGCAGGCCCTGTCCTTGAGGGACTGGGGTTCTAGTGGGACAAATATGTAAAGTACCTGCTTGTGGGACCTAGTGAATACTGTCGCAGAAAGAGGAGTGAGGGAAGCTGGGAGGCTGTGAGAGGCTGTTGCCTCTAGTGTGGGTGCTTAGTGGGTGATGTCATGAAAGCCATCACTGGGGAGATGACCCTTGCGCAAGGACCTGAAAGAGACAAAACCTAGCAGACCCTTGAGGGAGGTGCATTCTAGCCAGAGAGAAGTGCAGGTGCCAGGCCCTTGGGCTGGGGCATGTCCTTGAGTTGGTGCAACATCAAAGAGGGCAGTGAGGCTGCCTAGGCCCCCAGAGGCCATTGCTAAGACTCCGGCCATCACTGTGGACATCAGGAGCCACTAGGAACTGTGAGCAGAGGTGCTCACACTGTTTGAAAAGGGTCATTCTGTCTTCAAGAGGAGAAGAGTAGGGGACAAGATGTTAGCTCCTGCTATATAAAGGATTAACATCCCTGGGTGTAGGTATCCCTGGTGGGTCCTAGAAATAGCCCTACAAACACCAAAGGACAATTATATGAAAGAATTATAAATTTATAACATATGTAAAATAAAGTGTACAACAATGACATAAATGACAAGAAGAAGAAAGAAACAACCTGTTGTCTATTGGTTTAAGAGTCTGTGATTAGAGACCTCTAGTACACATCCGAGAGAAAGTCTGTTCCTGAGTTTCTTACTGCTGTGACCTGACAAGAAGCAGCTTAAGGAAGAAACGGTTATTTTGACTCATGGTTTGACGGCATAGTCTATCATAAAAGAAAAGGCAGTGGCAAAAATGGTGTAGGGTTTAGACTGATGGGCCCGAGAAGGTAGACATAGAGGTAAAGACACACTGGACTTGATTTTGAGTTCTGGAGACACTGCCTGAGAGAAGCCCACATCTGAAAATGCACAGCCTCCTCCTTGGTCCTGGGACAGCGCCAGACTGTCTGTATCCTAGCTACTGACTTTGGTACCTGTCCCTGACTTTGGTACTCCCCACTTGTTGGTTGGTTGGTTGGTTGCTTGGTTGCTTGGTTGGTTGCTTGGTTGGTTGCTTGGTTGCTTGGTTGCTTGGTTGGTTAGTTGTCCATCTTCTCTGATCTCCCCCTAGGTATGCGAGGGCCAAGCGGCTTCACATAGAGTCTGCCTGGGTTCAGACCCTGCTGTTGCCACTGCCTGGTCATTACCCAAACTCTGCGTTTTGGTACATTTTGGTTTCCTCATCTGGACAGAGAGGTTGTGTCAGTTCTGCATCTCAGTGTGCTGGTCATGCACAGGCCTGTGCACAACACCCAGACACAGCAGGTGATCATCAAACACCTACTTGTAGAGAGATTTATCACGGTGCCAGCAGGGGGCAGGGGAAAGGGGGAGCATGGAGCTTGCTTGTTGAGGGCCCCTTGATATCTGGTCGCAGTGCGTTGAAATCACACATACCTTCTTTGCTCCTCAAAGCACTTTCTAAAGTGGTACCTAGTGTCCTCCTTCAGAGCCAGTTGTAGATGTCCAAGGTCACCCAGCGAGTTAAGTGGCTTTGGGCTTAGCTGAGTCTTAGCCTGAAAGCTAAGACCGTTTACCAGTAGACTGTGTTATTGAGACCACATGTGTGAACTTACATACCCATTCCTTAGAGAGTAGTTCCTGTTAGCATTCTGGTTTTCAGCAGTAAAATAAAGGTTGTTCCAGATAAACCCATTTCATTAGCACCGACTTTTCATAGTAACTTTGACCTAGCACTAGTGAAAGGCGCTGGTGTAGACGGAAGGGCTGGCCTCAGTAAGGAGGCTTCTTCCTCTGGCTTCAGGCCTATTGCAGAGCTTAGTGACAGAGCTTCCATTTGATGCCCAGAAATGGCTCTTCTTCCTCTGCCAGATTCTAGGCAAAGTGTGTGTCCTGTACCCTCTCACACAGTAGGTCAGCTCGAAGGTTTGTGTCCTTCCTTCAAGGTTGATTTTCTAGCGGGTAGAGTTAACTCTTTGCTTATCTGTTACTGTTAAACCTAAACTGTAAGTAGAACAGATTCTGGGAAAGTTCTTGCTGCTTGCTGGAGACAGCCAGAGAAGTGCACAACCTCACTCACATTTATCAGGATCCACAGGTCACTTTCACCAAAGGGTGTTTGAGTTTGGTGTAGCCCTGTGCAGTGAACTAAGCAGGGTCTCCTGGGAATTTTGCTTAGCTCGCTGCCCTGCATCCTGCTGTATGTGCTCTAAGGGCAGAGGGGGGTTCTTCCCTGGAACCTGACTTTGCTGAAGAAGCACCCTCACTCAACTGTAACTTGGTAATTCAAAGTATGGTAAAGCAGGTCCCCCTACTCCACAGCGACCTTGTTTCTTCCTGTCTGCTTCTCATGCAGTGTGTCCCCAGTGTCTGCCTCATCTTTGCTACCAGCTGGAGAGCAGCCATGCCCACCACTCCTTTTGTTCTCATTGGGGCTGAAAATTCCTCTGGTCCCTTCATGTAGAAAGCATTTCACCAATGGGCTGAGAGGCTGGCCGTCCTTCTCGTAGTCCAAGGAAAAGTCACATTTTGACTCCTTTGTAGGGGATAGAGAAAATATCTACTTGTTAGGTCCCTGATCAGCGCAGATTGTCTGTGTGGGGAAAGTCCAGGGCTCCCACCCACCCCAAGGATACTGAATCCTATGATGGTCAGTTCCTATCTGCAAATTTGTTGTATTTGCCTGTAACCTCTGCACATCTTTCCATATGCTTTGAGTTGCCTCTCGGTCATTCATAATGAGTACAGTATGAATGCCCTGTGATTGGCAGAACTGCACAGTTTAGGGAGTAGTGACAGGGACAAACTCTATCCATGCCCAAAACACTCACACAAACACATACATACATACATGCACACACACACACACACAATAATTTGGCACTTGGAATATGGACATGGAGCCTTAGGAAAGAGAGAGGTATGTGGTAGTATACAGGTACCTCACACACATCTGTCCTTTAATCTTTTGAACTGTTCTAGTGGTCAGCATTGCCGTTCCTGATGTCACATGAAGAGAAGGTCAGCGGGCAGGCTAGCAAATCCAGTGGTGGCTAGCTGTGCGTCTGGTTTCTCATCTTCAGGGCCCTCATGAGCCAACAGCAGGGCAGAGTCTGCTGTGGGCCTAAGACTGCATACTTGAGCAGAATCTCTTGCAGGTCTGAGGGTTGCATGCTTGAGCTAGGTGCTCTCTGGAGAGTGCTGCACTCAGAGATGGCTAGATACAGTAGATCTTAAGATCTGGCCGGGGAATGAGGAGGAAACGTGGCAGAGGGAAGGACTACCGAGCTTCTACTAGCATGGTACCAAAAGGTAGAGGAGCTGCCATGCTGTGAGGAACATCTCCCTCTGGCAGCCCTAGGAAGACAGGTGTCAACGAAGGAGGGGAAGGAGAGTTGTTCAGTCATGGCCTCATCAGCAAGTAAGGTCAATGTGCAGAAAGAGAATGCTGATTCTGGTTCTGAGCCCTGCCTGAAGAGTGCCCTCTGGGGTCTGTCTGAGTCCCTGTGTTCATGTCCTGGGGCAGGCCTGTGCAGGGCCTTGGGCACAGACCCTCCCTGGCTTCTACTCCCCATTTGCCTATTCCATAGTTGCTGTGTGGCACCAGTGGCTGGGGCTGCAGTTCCAGTGGGTGTGAGAGCGGAGAAGAGGGCGCAGCTCAGAGCTGTGCTGCTGCCAGGCCCACTGGTGCGAGAAGGCTCCACATTTAGTGAAAATGCTCCTAATGCTAAGCCCTTGTCATGGCCAGATCTGGGCCAGGTTCCCATGTACCCCAATACCAGTGAAGTAAGCTCCCACCAGCTTTAAGCAGAACACCCCACAAGCTGAATCTTGGCACTTGTGACTTGATGGGTTTTCCTGAGGCTCTTGCTTTTCTCTGCTTTAAACTTTCAATTAACCAGGGAATTTTTCTCTCAATATTTAAATCTTAATGCTGTCTCTCTGAGAGGCAATATTACTCAGTGTTGTGGCTGACTGACACCGTGTATTGAAGAAAATTAAGTGCCTGAGAATTATTTCAAAGTAACGATGTATTTATGCATTGTAGGTTATTTTGAGTTTCTAGAATGTTAATAGTTGTTTAATAGGTTAATAGTTTTAATCTATTAATTTAATCTTTTCTTCCTGACTATTAAAACATATCAGCAATTCATGACAGGAGTGAAAGCATAGACAGTTTGGAGAGTTACTGAGGGGCAGCCAATGGAGCAAGGCTTGAAAATGGACAGAATAGCAAACACAGGCCCCAGGCTGGTCCCGTGTCCAGCCTGAGGTCTCACTCAGAGTCTGTTGGCACCCTTCCGGTCTCTCAGTCAGAAGTCAGTCTCCTGGGTGTCTGTCCAAAGGAAACATTGTAGCACGCAGCCACTTGAGCCTCACTTGAGAATGTGAGGTTGGCAGTGGGCACCAGCCAGGCAGTTTTCTCTGTGGAGGAGAGTACCCTCCATTCATCTCTATGGAGGAGAGTACCCTCCATTCATCACTGTGTCAGTTCCGTGTAGCTCTGGTATCTAGTGGGTTCTCCACAACTCTTGGGAAGGCAGCAGAAGATGGGATCTGGACTGTTTCTTAGAGTTCCTGGCCATAGTTTGACATTTCTTTATTCAATCAACAGGTGTTTTACCGTTTCCTCTTCTTTTGGGAAGTGAAAACTAAACCTGTTAAAATAGCTTAAAAGCCTTAGCTTTGGAGTCAGGCAGACCCACGTAGCATCTTCTTTCTGTCATGAGGAGGCTCAGGGACCCTGCAGAAGTGTTGTTATTCCTGTCCCTGCGTTCTCACCTGCAATATAGAAGTGCCTGCCTTGGAGGTGCTGTACCAGACAGCGTGAAGTGCCACACATGGACAGCCACATCAGTGAGATCTGCTCGTCACCACTCCCCACGCGGTGTGGACCAGTCTCATCATCACAGCATCATCACCGGGTTCACCTCTGTCACATGTACTGATGTGCTGAAGTCTAGTCATTTTCTGTTTGTATCATTCTCTCAGCAGAGTTGGCTGCTGCCCAGGGCTCAGGCACAGAAATCAAGCACAGTGAGTGGAGCTGTGGCCTTTGGGTGTCTTTCAGAGTTGTGTGGATAAGAGCAGATGGGGGCTTGAAGCAAGGCACATTAGAGTGGGGTAAGCCTGTAGACTTTTGCCCTATTAGGGGGGGCCTAAGCAGCACTCAGCAGTGTTTGCCATGGTAACCCCACAGTCTGAAGAGAGAATGTCAGTCTATTACAGATATCCAAGTGTTACATTTTAGACCCTGGGGAGAATGATGCTTCATCTGGAAGAATAAAGATAAGCCAATAATAAAGGAACAAGGTTCATTCATTCACAAAATTGGCCTTCTTGGACCAATCTCCAGCCCACAACACATAGAGAGCAGCATGCAAGAGACATTCCTCCATGCTGTTCTAAAGAGTCCAGAACAAAGTGCCGTCAGCATTGGCAGGGATGGCTCTCCACAGAGGGGCCTTGGCCTTGTTGAAGGCTATGGGTGCTAGCTACATTGACCTCCTCCGTGAGCAGGCTCTTGGCTAGCTGCAGCTGCTGTGCCAGGGACAGGGAATCAGTGAGACCCACTCCTGAGGCTTCTTGCAGTTCACATTCTAGCTGGAGAAACAGATGATGACATAGACAGAGAGATTATAGGAGATGTTTGTTGTGAAAATACTCAGGAGCAGTAAACGAGTTTTGAGCCCAGAAGTGACATGACCTGGAATGAAGTGGCAGCCTCACTCTGTCTGTCAGACATACATACATCTCAGAGCAGTGGAGAAAGAGAGACAGTGGAGAAGGAGAGACAGCCATGAAGAGTTACCTCCAGACAGGAGGAACGCTGGCTGAGGTTGTAAGGGGAGTTTCAGGGCACACTTTGCAGATGGACTTGATGAGATTTGGTGGGCATGTTGGTTGGGATGAGGGCAAGGGGAGATAAGTATGAGTCTGGAGTCTAGGTAAGAGGGGTTAGAGGGTGGCATCTCTGTCCACTAGTCAGAGCGGGGAGGGCTGCAGCTAGTCTCACACCAGGTGTCTTGGGAAGAGTACTGGCATGCAAGTCAGGACTGTCCTGAACAAGTGTTCAGCTTCTGATCTATTACATTTGAGGCAGCTATTAGAGGTGCACAGTTGGAGCCAAGTAGATGCTTGCATACATCAAATGGTGGAGGGTAATCCCAAGCCAGAGGGGTCGTTGTGAGCTTTATCATCATACAGTGAATATTTAAAAGTATGAAGGCCAGAGGTAGACATGTTCATGTACACCTGGCACCTGCTTGCAGGTGGAGACGGAGACAGGTTTAGGAGTTCAAGGCCAGCCTTGGAAAGTTCAGAAGCTCACTAAAGGGGTACATGTGGATAAGCATAGAGGGGCTCCACAGCTGCTCTTTGGGGCATGCCAGCATACAGAGGCATGGAGAGATGAGGATCCCACAGAGTACACAGGAATGGCCCTCAAGTGAGTTCAGCGCAGAGTGGGAGGAACGGTTTGGTAGCGGAGAGAACACACACCATCAGTGGCTGAAGACAGGAAGCACATTGTGTGGAGACTGGGAGAGGACAGTTGCAACGCAGAGGTCACAGGGCCTCTGAAAAGCAGCGCTGGGCATTCTCTGGAGACCATCAGTCCCGTAGACTGAAGAAGTGCTGTCAGGGGCAGGGTCTGTGATAACCCACTGGCAGGAAGCAATGATCTGACCCCAGTCATCAGTGGGAGGGCAGCTTGGTGGGGAAGGGCGGAGCTGACCTGAGGAAGGGCGGGGCTGACCTGAGGAAGGGCGGGGCTGACCTGAGGCCAGCCTCTGCAGCAGGGTCACAGGCCCCCGAAGGCGTGCAGGGTGTGGTTCAGTCCATTTCTCATCTCTGCCTCTGTACATTTGGGAGAGAATACACAGAGCTAGAGTCACTGTAAAACTTTTACTCTGGACGGAGTTGAGCAAGGCACTGTTTGCATGCTGCAAGAGAAGGCTTTCCCCCCTCACTATTACTGCTGTTTGAAACATTTGGCATCAGGGCAAGTGACACCTTTGGAAGAAGTAGGGTGAGACTGGGGGTACAGGTGAGCACACTGCTTTCTGTCTTAGAGTGAGACACACCTGTGCACACAGAGCTCACCCCTGTGTGGGCTTTAGCCATCTCAGTAGAGAAACTGAGTCCCAGAAGGCTGACATGGCATCACTGAGCTGATGGTCCCAGCCACTCAGGAGGTGGAAGCTCAAGGACCAGTTGAGCTCCAGAGTTGAGACTGGCTTAGGCAGCAGAGTGAGACCCCATCTCAGAAGGCAAAAGGGTTTATAAAATCAGTCCCAGGGAGTTAGCAGCAGAAGCAGGGTCAATCCAGGGAGTTTAGTGGTGCTGGGTAGAATTTTATTTGTTAGCGGTTTTTGGTGGAATGATAGAGAAGTTGTGCCTAAGAACAACATTGTTTGTCTCAGGCACCTAGCATCACCCGGGACTTGTCCTCCAACATGCCCACATATTACATGCCTTTGGCCTTGGATCCACTTGATGGTGTTGTCCTAGGCTGTTTGTGATAACTGAACAACAATAGGAGCCAGAATTGTTATCAATAGGGGTTTACGACTGTGGGCGTGCCCCTTATTTACCTGTGAGCACTGGACTGCCGCTGTGTGCCAGGCCTTGTGCTGGAGCCCGGCTGTCTTCCTGGCTCTGGGTTCCCCAGAGCAGCAAGACTTGGAAACTCAGGTGGCGCGGGGACTAAGACTCAGAGGAGGAAGAGTGTTCCTGGGGTCTCCGACAGAATGTTTTGGTGCAGGATACTGGCCACATGCCTAGAAGAGTGAGCCGGGAAGAAGATGAGTGAGAGCTGGGGTTAGAGGGAGTGTGGCGTTCACAGGCTCGGCTCTCGGTGCCATTGCCTCAGCTTTACTTCTCTACAGTGTGTTTGTTTCTTGTGCCTGTCCAACAAGGAGCAGTAGTTTCCCTTGCAGCCCCTCCCCTGCTCACTCTGTGGTTTCAGAGCCACAAATAAGAAACAAATTCCAGAAATACATAGCTTGTAGGTTTTTCAGTGAGTTACTATTCTCCATGGTGCTGTGAAATCCCATGCAGTCTTGGTACGCCCAGGATGCCAGTCAGTGTATCGACACTGTGCGTACCCCCGCCCCTTTTCGCTAGTGGCCACCTTGGTTCTCGGCTCAGCTGCCTCAGCTTGTCTGAGTAACCCCAGTGTCACTTCATAGTGTTTCCAAGGCACAGAAGTCATATGCAAAGGGGACCTGGGCACAGGCACAGTGGAAGGACAGGGTGCCTTTGGTGCAGGGTGGTAGAGCTGTGGGGCACATAGAGAAAAATGCCAACACAGCCCAAGCTTCAGGCATGCACAGTAGAGGGAATCTTGAATAATGTCTCACAGAGAGGGAGGGATTGTTGCACCTCAGATTGTGTGGCTTATAGCAGCAGAAGTTTATTCCTTCAAAATCTTGAGCTAGCATTCAGAACTCAGTGGGCCAGAAGGTTAACCCTCGTTCTAGGAATGTTCCCCTTGCTACCAGCAGCTGTCATTGTTCCTTGATTTACAGCCGCACCTACCCAGATGCCAAATAAGCTTTCTTCATTTCTGTGAGACCTCTTCTGCCTCGGGTATCTGAGCTCTCAGCAACACTTGCTAATGCATGTAGGATGAGTTCACTCCCAACATCCTTACATTTGTGAACATTTTTTTCCCAAGTAAGCTCACATTCAGGGCAGGGGAGATGGCTTAGCAGATAAAGCACTTGGCATGCAGCGTGAGGAACAGGGTTCTTACACAAAAGCCAGGGAGGAGTGGTAACATGCCTGTGATCCCAGCACTCACTGCAGAGCAAGCCGGCTGGCCGGACCGTGGACGGCTCCCTGAGCTCTGCGTTCCTCAACAAAGTGGATGGTGGTCACGGAAGATCCAGTGTCAGCATCTTGCTCGGAACGGCCCCCCAACACACACACACACACACACACACACACACACACACACACACACACGCACACACATTAAAGAAAAAAAAACATGTTCACAGAGTTTGTGGTTAGGATGTAGATATATACACCTTTTGGGAACCTCTGGTTGTCCCACTACAAGGAAGAAGCACAAATATCTATATATCATGCAATAAAACAAAGTTGTTTCTATTCCTGGAAACGGAAGAAATGGGGTCTTAGGCCCTGCTCTACTCAGGACCATCCTTGCCATCCCAGCCTCCTGCTGCCTGGGAGCCTTTGCAACAGACTTCTTAAGCCTTCGAGGAACACACTTGAAGAACCATTACCCAAGAGATGGGAAGGAAGTTTTGGCACCTGCTTGGGTGGGAGACCCATTTGGTCTGGCCTCTCTCCAGCAGTCCACACACGCAGTAACCAGAGATCAGGGAGAGCAGGTACTTACTGAGAAATACCCTTTTAGTGCCCGTCTTTGGATTTTATGTTGAAGTGTGATTCGGGTTAAATATAAAATTCACAGCATATCTTGAGCAACTATTTTGTAGTTATCTATATATAAATCTATTTTACAGTGACACAAATAGAATAGATTATGGAGTGTCAGCATGTAGATAGATTCCGAGTGCTTTTCCACTAATATACCTAATGATTCGTGCTGAGAATATTCAAGGGCTCCACTGTACATTTAAATGGATATAATTAAAATAATGAGCTCTATTTTAAAAAATGATATATGAAAAAATTTTAAGAAGTTGGAAGGAACTGCACCACTAATTCAAAGTGATCTAAGTACTTGTGTGATGCCGTTGTTATTAGGACACCTAATTAAATGTGGAGCAGCTGAGGAAGAGAGGGGTCTGGGCTTGTAAATCTCAGTGCAGGAGTCGGAGAAGAAATGGAAGCTGCCTATGTCCTTGGCACCACGAGCATTTACGGAAGGGGAGCCGGTGGCTCTATGCTATGCCGTTGTGCACACCTTTGGTAAGAGAGTGGTTCTCATGGTCCCCATCTTCTGCAGGCTGAGTCAGGGGTCAGGCTGCTCACACGGCTGCAGCTGGATTTTCAGAGCGAGCTCTTACTTGTTCAGAATGTGGCAGAAGTGGGGAGGGGAGTATGAGGAGGTGCTTCCTGCCTCTTGCAGGTATGAGTCTACCTGCCCTTGGGAGGAAGTCTTTCACTCTTTCTCACTTCAGAACCCTGGTGCCTTGGCTGGAGGTCCCAGGAGTCAGGAGACATGGCCTCAAGCCCTGAGCTGTCTCCATGCTCTGAGTCTCCCTGTGGCATATTTCCACCAAGGCTGATTGCAGATGTGTGTGGCTACCTTAAGCATGGATCCATCGACTGTCCCAGTAGGCCCTTGTCATTCACAGCTGACAAAAATCCTGTGCCCGTTCACCAGGAGGCAAGTCTTCTCTTGATCATTAAGCAAGTATGGCATTTATGGAGCATCTGCTGAATGCTAGAGATACAGGGGTACACAGGCTGCTCTTGGGGAGTGGAAGATTTGGGGAGGCATTAATGGACAAGACATTTTCAGATAGTAGCCAGGGCCGTGAAGAAAGTAGAACAAGGTGATGACCCAGAGGCTGGCCAATGAAGTCAGAAAGGGGGAAAGTGTGCCAAAGAGGATGCATAGGCTGGATAGGTATGGGGGTCACTTGTGGGAGGGAATATGGCTCCGTTATGCTGGGAAGGCTTCAAGGTGGCCAGAGTGACATCGGGAACCACTGAGAACATGGTGGAGCAAGCTGGGGAGGAGAGACTGATGTTCCTTCTTATCCTATTTCTGAGCTTTCAAACCTTAGAGAGATCTGGACTCAACAAGGCCTTTAGTAGCTCCCTTCCTGTCTGAAAATGTGACTCACGGCCACTTTTTAAGCAGTCAGTGTGCTCATTTCTGTCTCCTGGGCAGCTCTGGTTCTTCTTTCTCCCAGCAGTGGTGGGGCTAGAACCCTAGCTTGTTCCATGAGCTAGCATTGTGTAGCCCATGTGCATCTGTGCTATGTAAGTCTTCCCTTGAATCTTCTGTGCTTGCTGGATTAGTGTGTTTTCTGTTGATGTGAGAAAATGCTCAAGGCTGAGTAGCTTATAAAGAAAAGCGGTTTACTCAGGTTGTACTTGTGGAAGTTCAGGAGCCAGCATGAGCTCAGCTCTGGTGAGGTCTCCTGGCAGATGGCTTCGTAATGATGTAATAACAAGTCATTATTAATGGGCCAAGTACTCTGCCAAGTGTTTTCTGTGTGTTCACTAATTAAATCTCATGTGACAACCCTGTCAGATGTGCTTTTCAGATGCGGAGACCCCGCCTTCCAGGTGAGGTGGTGGGTCTAAGCTTCACATTTCAAAAGTAGCAGCCGTCCCTATGGTATTTTCCTTGGATGGTGGTAGCAGACCTCCTGGGTGGTTAATGGAACACCAGGCATAGTGTTTCACCAAGCTGGAGACTTGAGGCCAACTCAAGGGTCAGATGGCTCTGGGGAGGGCCCACTACCAAGCTTGCAGACAACCATTGTGGCCTCCATTGGAGAGAATGACTTTTGTACATTTATTTATTTATCTTGGAGCCAGGGCATGTTATAAAGTGTGTAGAGGTCAGAGAGCAACCTGTGGGAGTCATTTCTCTCTTTTCACTATATGGGTGACAGGCATGAAACTCAGGTCATCAGGCTTCGTGACAAATGCCTTTACTGGCGGGTCCACGAACGTCTCTTATAAGTCACTAATCTCATCGTGAAGGCTCCACCGTGGTGATCTCATTTAACCCTAATCGCCTCCTGATCATTCCAGCCCCCAAAGCAGCCATGTTTGCAGTTTGGATATTAACATGTGGATTTGGGAGTGGGTGGGCACACTTAGGCTCAGGGCACCTCCCCAGTGGCCTTTCTGTGCCTCCCTTGCAAGCATGCCCTCCAGGCTTCTCTCTTAGCTCAGCATCAAACCCTTCCCCCTCTGGGAGCAGCCGAAGCTGGGAGGTCAGCTCATACAGTCAAACCATTGCTCAACTATTGGAGCTGCCAGGACCCAGAGAATGTGGCTTATACAGGTCTACACAGCAGGTCAAGGGGGATGCAGGACCAGCTCCCAGGCCCTGCCTCCTGCTCTCCATGCCTTCCCAGGGCTCCACTTTGCTTGTCATGGGGCCAGGCCTGCACGTGCCTTGAGTCTAGGCTTCTCAAAGGGGCAGGTGCAGACGAGCAGTATCTGTGGAACTGCAATGAGATTTGATTTTCACCCTGTGTGTCTGCCTTGTCTTCCTCACCTCCCAAACGGAAGTCGTGAGGATAGTTCACCTACTGAAAGGAT
Source organism: Pachyuromys duprasi (assembly GCA_028658305.1). Classification (NCBI taxonomy): domain Eukaryota; kingdom Metazoa; phylum Chordata; class Mammalia; order Rodentia; family Muridae; genus Pachyuromys; species Pachyuromys duprasi. The sequence continues at coordinate 6,006,374 of CM053743.1, read as the reverse complement.
GTGGGAGCCATAGGGAATCATGTTGAAGGTGTGACGTGGGTGTGGGTACCAGAGCCCTGGCTGTGTGTGTTCTCCTGTGCCTGCTTTTATGACCTAAGCAAGTCATGGCTCTGTTCCCAAGTACAGAATACTCTCAGCTTCCTGCCCAGTTCCATCCAACCTCAGTTCCTTGAGGATGTTGTTGACCGTTTGGAGAGCAGTCCTGTGCTAAACCATTGGCTCCCTGACACCCTCACCACAAGAGCCTCTTGGGACTGAGATCTCCCATCTAAAGTGGGAGTAGAGAAGAATTTGGATGTGACCTGTGGCCCTGGTGCCAAGGGATAGAAACAGCGTGAGATACTTGGCAGGCTCTGATCACGCTGCTCAGAGTGCTGTTGGCAGACTACAGTTTGGCCCAAGGTTTGTTAGAACTGCAGAGTCTACTGCTGGCCCCGGCTGCCTGAACTAGACCCAGCATCATTTGAGGTCTCCAGCTTAAAGTTGGACAGGAATACATTCCCAGTAGCCAGAGGTGTCCTTTGAGGTCACTTGTAACTCCAGTTGTGAAAAGTACAAACAGATGGCAGGTCAGCTGGGTATTATTTAGACCTCCACTTACTCAGGTGTAAAATGGGGCTGTGTGAAAGACCAGGGAACACCCCTTTTAGTTAATACACAGATTTGCTGTAAGTGTAAATGTTGCTATAGGCTGATGGCTTCCCCTGCATGCCATCATCCAGTTCTGGGTTCCCTCTGAACTGCCTTTCTTCTTTCCCAGGGAGCGCTTGAAGCGCAGTCAAAAGAGCACGAAGGTGGAGGGCCCGGAGCCAGTGCTGGCTGAGGCTTCTCTGAGTGCTGAGCAGGGGACCATGACGGAGGTGAAGGTGAAAACAGAACTACCAGACGACTACATACAGGAGGTCATCTGGCAGGGCGAGGCCAAGGAAGAGAAGAAGGCAGTTGGCAAGGACGGGACTGCTGATGTGCCTGCTGAGATCTGCGTGGTGATCGGTGGCGTCCGAAACCAGCAGACCCTGGGTGAGTACCTGAGTGAGGACTGGGACCAGGGTAGAAGTGTGTGGCCAGAAAGGCTGGCATGTCTGAGTGAGAACCTTCTGTGGCTAGGTCTGTCCCAGGGAGAAAGGAGAGCTCCTGAGAGCTGCCTTTCCTGGTGAGTTCTAGCCTGGAGGGTTCACTTTCTGCCTGGTGTGACAAGACCCCTTGCTTCTATCAAGCTCTTGTTGAAGTCAGATATTTGGAATGTCTGCTATCCAGGTGAATCCATCATGCCTTGGGGTCCCCAAGCTTCCGTTGGGGAACCAGCACAAGTCCTTACTGCTTGCTTGGTATCCCAAATGCCTTGTCCCTGACTTGTCCCTGTTGAGGACATTTGGGGAAGTTCCAAGTGTAGGTCCTGGCCAGCTTTTGATCAGTGACAGATATGTGCCTTCCTATACCTGATCTGAGGCAGTGATTCTCCCCTTGAGCCTTCCAGGGGCCTCCACATTAGTGCCAGCTTCAAGGACTCAGATGGCCACAAGGCCCTGGTAGACTGACAGCATTTGTGGGGGGAGCCTGCAGGACGAGAGGTGGGGACTGTGTCAAGCTGCCCTACAGCACAATGCTTGACAGCCCCGAGAGTCACCTCAAGTGCTTCAAGTAGCTTAGCACTTCCAGCCGTCTGCACAGATCCTGTGCCCCATGTGTGAGCATCTTGGTGTGGTTTCCTTTGGCTTTTCACATTGGCTCTCACATTGGCTTGTGAAATCTTCCAAATAAAACATATCCGTGGCTCAGCATTGTTCTATGACCCATGGCTTTGAAACCCAGAGACAGTGAAAAAGCTCTTGTTCCTTACCCTGCTCCAGAGGTGCTCCCTAGTCTGGCCCCACAAGTCCATCCTCATTTTCCTTGAGGGTTACCATGCCCAGAGTGTTCCTGGGCATGCTATTCCCTTCCGAATGGTCATCTGCCCTTTATGGTCCGAGGCTGGCCTGCCCCTGCTAACTAATAAGGCCGTCTGCTTTGTGGCCCACAGAGCCTCATGGGAAGATGCCCTTTGTTTCCAAGGTTCACCTTCAAGCCCTGATGCCTCTTCTCCTTAGCTGCTGGCCTCAGCCTCCTGCTCCCTTCCAAGCTCTTATTCAGTGGCCAATCTGGGTCACCACAACATCCCATGACAGCCATACTTTTGTGGTTCTCTGACAGACATACCCTTTTCAGCTGGCTGCAAGGAAGCCATAGCAAATGCACTCTCCATTCTTAAGGATTTCTTAACAATGTAAGAAATCTTTCTGATTTCTTATGTAATTCATTGGAAAAGCTCCGGAAGGCAGCCCCATGGTGGATATGTTTGGAGTCGGTATTCAAAGACCTGAAATTTGACCTAGCTTTGAGATATGCATCTTGTACCTGTTCCTGCTGAGTTTGGGATCCCCTAGAGGTTGGATCTCTGGGACCTTCCTGATTCCTGCTCCCTACTCCTACGCTGCAGTGCTAGCAAGATGCTGGCTTGTGGGAAGCTATGTTGCTTGTGGTACTGTGACTGTCAGGATGTGTCTGAGTGACACTGCAGTAATAAAAGGTCTCAAAAGTAGTAGTTCTTGGTAACTCAGAACCCTAAAAATGTACTTTTTTCTTGACACCATCCAGTATGCCTCACTCAAGGGCTCTACTTGTCTCTAGACTCTAGGACAAGGTAGCCATTTTTAGATGGCCAGATGGCACAGGATAGCAAGCCCTAGATGAACTCAAGCAGGCCACTGACTGCTAGAGCCAAAAGGAAGAGGCATAGCTTCCATCTACTGCTGTCAACCCAAACTATTTACATGGCCCCACCTCATCTGAGGGGGCTAGGAAGTAGCCACATCCCACAGGCAGCATGAAAGACAGTTGGACATGGGAAGATGTTTGGTGGGGAGCCTTGCTTGACCTCTGACCCTCAACATTCACCCCACAAAGCCAAGGACCAAGCTTCCTCTGTGATCTATGGAGAAGAAGAGGGAGTGCCCTTATTCTTACTGGTGAGGGTATGTTAACCCTCTTTAAGCCCAGCAGCCAGCTGTCCATGAAGGGTAGCTGAGTGCACATCTGGTTGGGAAGGCCTCTAACAGGCAGGCCAGGGAAATATGGAGGGCCTTCCCTGAGCCAGTGGCCTACACAGTGGCGGCCCTGGGCCCTCAGGCTTCCTACCAGCCAGAGGTGCTCATTTCTTACTCAGCTGCTGTTTAACAGCCAGGTCTTTGGCCACACTGTCCCTTTGTGTCCTCGTTTGTTAAATGAGGATCCAGCCTGGCCACCTCATGGATGTGGGAATTGAAATGGTAGTGGATAGAATGGTGTTGACCAAGGGGCTCATCTCTGTGGTGCTGGTAATGGAGAGCACATCTAGGGTCTCTGACTCGTAGTGTGAGGCCTCTGTGTGCCACAGTGCTCACCATACACTTTCATGTATCTTGTGAAGACACAGTAGGAGGTGTGCTAAGTGCCTGGTACCATGCCCAGTGACGGGTGACAAGCTTGCTGTGGTACAGTCTGAGTGTTGGCAATGTGAAGAACCTCTTCGGTACCTGCTCTTCTCCCTAGTCTAAGAAATAAGCCAGTGTGACATGGACTGGGATGAGAAAGAAAGTTGGCATCAGATGAGTTCCTGTTCCCTTCTAGGTTGGCCTCTCTAGAACCCAAGTCTTGAGTATCTTAGGTACTTCCCCGATAACCTGCTCTTTGCCCTGGTGGAGGAGGCTGTAGACACCTTAAAGGTTACCCCAAGGGAAACCACCACTTGGAAAGCTGTGCCGCATAGAACCATGTGGCTCCTCTCCTGTCCCCTAGGCAGGTCCTCCTTGTTGTGTGGTTTATGCAGAGGGTTAGGCTCAGAGGAAGCTGTCCTGACCTTGTCAATAACCAAGGAAAGAACCCAGGGACTGTGTGTAGGAAGAGAAACAAACTTAGGGGGTTCAGTGTTAAGAATCTTGAAGAGTGAATAGTTGACTGTTAGACTCTGCGCTGGGCAGAGATGTGGACAGTGAGGCTGCGCAAGCAATCACTTGACCTGACCCCATCATTTTATAGGGAGGCAGATCTTATGGAGGAGAATTCTCAGCCACACAGCTGAGTAATGGTGCCTCATTACTCCTGTTTCAAAGAGCCCACCTCCTGATAGCAGCCGCCTTAGCACTGCTTTTGAGCATAAGTGAAGAGCAGCAGGAAGTGCTGGTCTGTGTGCCTTCTCTGCCATGGGGTCTGAGTGACCTGAGTTCATGTCCCTGAGGCACTTTGTGCTGAGCATGCGCTTTGCTCATCCGGCACACTCTGGGCTCAGAAGCAGGCTCTGTTACTGAATAGAATAATGCCCCTGTTCAGTCACACAGCTCTGGGCAATGGGAGTCCCCAAGTGGACCTAAGCCATCATAGTTTTTCCAGTGACACAAACATTATCCAAGGCATCTGCCTTGGAGGAAGCAAGGTTATAGCCACATGGATGACATTGGCCGGAAGAACCCTGCTGTGGGTGCTGCTAGAAGGTTGGCTGCTGCCTGGAGAGGACCTGTGCTGAGAAAGCCATGTCTTGCTCTTAGCATGTCAGTACAGTTACAGCTGGCATGGGACTTATGGGCCAGACCCAGGGTTCTTTTTTTTTTTTTTTAGCAAGAACAGAGATGACACTGATACAGCTAGAAGTGAGTGAATGAGTGATCAGATGCCTTGCCCATCTGACAAGCTGTAGGCACAGCTCTGTCTACAGCCTGGGCCGGGGCTGGACACACGAGGGTTTAGCTCCTTTATGAAGAGTGATGTGTGCAGGCACACACATGCAGGCACACACATGCAGGCACACACATGCAGGCACCACTGTTGCCACCCCAATTCCAGATTTGTGGTAGGCATCAGTACCTGACCCCTGCACACTCTTCCGTCAGTGTTCCTCAGAATCCCCAACACAGAGCACTGCCAGTCAAGTGGAATCAGAACATCGGAAGTGGGAACCTGTGTGCTATCATTGTGCTAGATGGAGATAAGGAAGGCCAGCTGGGCTTACCACATTCAGGGCATCATTGTGGACCCATCATTTTCTGGTCCCAGGAGATGAGGCTGGCAGGCCACTTCTCCTGGTTTTCAAAATGTACCATCGAGCAGGGGGTGTCCCATGTTCATGGGAAGGACTGAGAACGCAGTCATTCCCCCACTGGACTCCGCTTCTTGTGAGTACTAAACCCATCAGGTCGTTTCCAGGGGTTACGCAGTGTGGGGACGGGCACATGGGCAAGCCAAGAGCTGTGTTTCCTGGAGAAGCAACAGAGCCTGTAGGGGACAGGGAATTGGTCGTGGAGGCCAGATACCCACGTACGCGTTTGGGGGACACTAAGCATACCCGTTCCTGGAGGGAACTGATGTGAAGTGGCCACCAGCACATCTTTCCTGACAGGAATGGTTTATACCCAAATATAACCTGTGAGGCAGTGAGTTTCAGGTCCTGGAGGTGGGCAAACAGGAGAGCTGGTGGCCAGCCAAGCTACAGGAGGAGAGCCCAGGGTCAGATGGGAACAGATTCTGCAAGAAGGGGTCCTGGGCAGTGAATAGGTGCATTGCACGCTCAAAACCCTCCTGGGAGGGGGAATAGAGGAGGAACAGGGAGCCCCAGTCATAGGAAGCCACAGGGCTGTGGCTCTGGATGGAGCGACGAGTTCTATCGCTCCTCAGACGCAGCCATGTGGGCTTCGGTCCTTGACAAATCTGGGAGGCAATGGTGCCAGGTCCTACTCGGTAGTGCCAGCTGATACTGGGTTTCCTGTTTCAATAGGCTGTTGGCAGGGTTTGGTGCCTGAGCTGCCAGAACCAACACTTAGGTTTTTTGCTCTAGGCACGAGGGAGTCCTGGCTGCTCTGCAGGCCCAGTTTTCTCTGCTGTTGCCGCTCCATCTGGGGTAAACCGGCTGCGGTCCGGCTGGAGGCTCCCCGTTGGAAAGGGATCTTGGCTGTACGGTGGGAGCCCTGGGATCCACCCCACTGTGTCTGGCGCGCTCAGTGGTGTAAGTCTGCAGGAACGTTCAGGCAAGAAGGAAGCAGTCGTCAGAATGTCTTTAAAGGTGGACTAAAACACAGGCTGGGTTCTGACATCAGCTCAACTTCCCGGATGCCTGCAGTGACAAGAGGACCCACTGCGTTAAGCACCCCTAGTTTAAGCCTACTAAAAGAACGTCTTTCCATTTTCACCAGCGGTAAAGGTTGTAATACCTAGAGTGTCGTATTGTTTTTTAAAAGTGGCGTTTTTGGAAATAATCACAATGCCACTGCTATTTAGGGTCCGCCATCGTCACTTTAAAAAACGTACGAACAAGCTCATCTTCAGCAGACAGAAATTTTATGTCTTCCTTTTTTTCTCCTTGAACTCCTGTTTCTGGTCTACCTCGCCCACAGGGTTTTACCCTAATGTAATACACTTTTGTGCTTGGAAGTGTTTTATTGATCACTGTTTCACAGTCCTCTGCCACAACAAGAGGTACATAAATTGAAATGGAAATTTCCTGGGTCATAAAGCTCTACATTTTAAAACCTTTTAATTTTCCCCCCAGATTGAGTCCTGATTAGCATGTGGCTTGTCAAGAACAAATTTAGATAAATAGTAAGTGTAAAAATTAAAAAAAAAAATCAAAAACACACTTCTCGATGAAACAGATACGGCTTTATTTCTTTCTCGGTCGCCTCATGCATCTGTGAATTAATATTTTTACTACTAGGATGAGACAGGACTTGGCCTTCGTTTCATGCTGATTTTCAGTGTTTGTAGGCAAAGTGCTTGGAGGGCTGGCGCATGTGAGTGGGAGCTGGGACCCTGGGGTTTGCTTCATGGTGTCACTCGAGTCTTTGAACTCCTTCCAAGACGTCTGCCAAAACCCTCATGAGGGTCCATCTTTAGACAATGTCTTTAATGTCTCTTCATTTACAGCTCTGTTAGATTGTGTATGTGTGTGTGTGTGTGTGTGTGTGTGCGCGCGCGCACGTGTGTAGAGGCCACAGGACAACCTCCGGTACTCAGGGATCATCCTCACGTACCAGCCTCCCCCCCCCCCCCGCCCTTTTGGATTCAAGCAGGGTCTCTGTTGGCCCAGAACTCACAAAGTATGGTATTCTGGCTAGGCAGCCAGCACCGGGGATCAGCCTGTCCTGTAGACAGCATTAGGAGTGTAAGAGTGCACCACATGACCAGTGTCTTGTACACGGTTTCTGGGGGTCAGATTCAGACCCTCCTGCTTGCAAGGCTGGTGCTATTCCCACTGGGTTGCTCCTCAGCTCTGTATATTAGTTTTGAAACTCTGTAGCTCAGTCTGGCCTAAAACTCACTGTGTAGTGTAGCAGGCTAACCTTGGACCTGCCACCTTTCCATCTCAGCCTCCTGAGCTCAGGGATTATAGGCATGTGCCACCTCACCCAGCTGCCAGCATAAGTTATCAAGTGAGGAGGTTGCCACGGGACCCTACCTACTCCTACTGTGTGAATTAGGGAGACTGAGGCCCTGATAGCCCGAGTGCCTGCACCCCCCTCCAGCTGGCCTTGGCCCTAAAGCTAAATCATAAGGCATTCTCCAACATTAAGGGCTCTTTCTGATTTCTTACGTAATTCAGATGGAAAAGCTCCGGAAGGCAGCCCCCACGGCGGATCTGTTCGCAGTCGGTATTCAGGGACCTGGAGTTTTGACCAAGCTTTGAGATATGAATCTGGTACGTGATGGCTGAGGGACATGGCCTGATCCAGGTCAGCATGGAGGGTGGGCACAGCCAGCTATGGAGGCCAGCTGTATACCCTGCTAGTATCTCAGGCCTTACCCGTACCCAGGTAGCCCTTGTGAGCAGATTTGAGTCTTTCCTCAGTGATGACAGGCATCTGGACATCTGCTGGTCTAGACTGTCAGGATGATTTCAGCAAGACTTCCTATGGATGACATATAGCCATGGGAAAGGGCAGGTCCCATAGCAACCTGTTTGGGACCTCAATCCTCCCCTGCAGGAACTCACACTCGTGGCATCTTTGTGCCTGCCTTGTCAGCACAGGGCCATGCGTTCAGCATTTCATCTGTCACTGTCAGTCATGACTCTTCTCCTCCTGTGCGTGTGGAAATTTAGTTCCGAAGAAAGCATTTTTGAAGTGCTGGTGGTCACCACAGCTACTTACTGAGTGCCTGATGAATACAAGGCCTTAACACTCCTTACCCTCATGGGCATTGTTTCCCAGAGAGGAATCCTGGAACTTCCTGGGGGCTTTCCTGACTGCTTGTCAGTGAGCTAAGATTTGGACCCAGTTTTGTTGCCCTTACTGCTCAGTGAGGCCACCACTCTGGTGAGCTTCCATTTCTCTGCCCATTTAATACCTTCCACACACTGTTCATCCTCACTGTGTCGGGGGTAGGGAGGTGGTCAGAGGCCTCACACAAGGCAGCTTACATCTTCAGCTCTCCATAAGTAGAGGACATGGATTGCCTTAAATGAATCGCCTCTCATGCATTATAAACAGGGCTGACTCTATAGACTTCACTCCTCACTACAACTGGGCCAGGTCCTGCCTCAAGCCCCCAGGTCCTACTCCAGCTGTCACAACACCATCACCAAGTTATCCCCAGGCCCGTTGCCCCGACGGCCCCTTATTAGATGGAGGGCAGCAATCACATCTCTCTGAGCCTCGATGCCTGGCCATTGCAAAAGCTCACTAAATCTTTGGTTGGTGGAAAGAAACTGGCAGAAACTGTTCAGAGTGTATGGAGGAGCCGAGAAGAAACTCAGGAAGTTATCACTTGGTGATTGATGGGTATAGTAGCAAGCCACCATGGAATACCCCAGCCACGGGGCTGAAAGTGGGGAGATATACATGCTCTAGCCACTGCTAGCTTGTGTCTTCCCCAGTGTGGCAGAGCAATGAATGGGTAACCCCCTGAGTGCTGTGTGGTCTAAGGATGGCACGGCCCTGGAGGAACTCCGAGTAACACAGGCACTGGCCACTGGCCTCCAGTGCTTCCTTTGTGCCATGGCTCATGCTCTCTGTCTGAGACTTGCTATCACTGTGAGAGGCAGGAGCCACAGTCCTGTTGCCTGGTGAGGAATTCAAGACTCAGACAGTTAAAGTGAGTTCAAATGCAGGAGTGGGATCAGCATACAGACTCTTGGAGGCTGCCCAACAGGAGAGTCTCTGCTTCTAGGCACAGAACAAAAGTAACAATTAGTGATCACTATCACTCCCCGTGTGCCTGCAAGGGATGTGGTCCTCCTGTACAGTCTTCTCATTGGCACCTTGCCTTCTCCAGAGAAGAAACTTAGGCACAGCCTGTGAATGGCAAAGCGGAGCACCTCCTCTGGCCTGCACTAAGGAAGTGATGTGCCTGCCTTGCCTACTGGGAGTCGTGTTTCCTGGGACAGTGCATGCTCCCGGACCCAGCAGCTTGTGTATGACCATCCTGGACCAAGACTTGCACATGCTTCCTGGCTTTCTGTTGTAGAAGGTGGGAACTGGGCCCAGGTACCCTCAAGCCTGCAGTAGGGCTCTGCCCACTGGAGATGGGCAGGCCTCCTGCCAGGTTAGGTCCTGTTGGCTGGGCTCAGCCTTTTTGCCATGGACCTTGACCCAGGCCCTACATGGTGGGTCATTTTTGGGTCCCCTTGAGGGTCAGTTGTTTTAATTCTCTGTACCTGGGAAAAGGTTCCAAGAGGCAAAAGTCAGTCCTGTGCATGTGCGTGAGTGCGTGTCACGAGCTGAGGGGCTGTTCTCTGTGTCTGAGAACACCATGGTACCTTGGCAGGTGTGGACTGCTGTTCTTGTGAGCTTGCCTATAGTGGGACTGGACAATTGCTAGAGTGAAGAACCGTCTGGAGGGAGGTGAGCAGACCAGAGCCTGTGGTGTCTGGAGAAGTTAGTAGGGTCAGACTGCTGGCAGGTGCAGAATGGGGGCTGGACCTCTGTGACCTGATTTGAAGCCTGTGGCCTTTGTCTCTGTCCCATGCTGGAAGCAGGTCATCCTGAAATTAAGGAGTGACATGGTTATGACACTGTGGCTCATCTCAGAGGATGCTCGGTTCCTCTCCTTCTTTTCTGTCAGTGCAGATCTTAGTCACAGCTGTCACCTTTATCCTACAGACATGGTTGCAGGTGGATGTAAAGCCCAGACTTCTTGAACCCCAGCTCTGCTGTCTCTGCTGGTCCTCGGTGCCCTTTTTTCTGCCAAGGCATCATCTCTGCCCAGTGACACTTGTGGGTCCTGGGCCTGGTGGTGGCAGGGTGGCTGATGGGCCTGTTCCCCTGCTGTTTTCCAGGGTCCTATGAATGTGGGATCTGCGGCAAGAAGTACAAGTACTACAACTGCTTCCAGACCCACGTGCGGGCTCACCGAGGTGAGTGGCACCCAGCTGTCCTGTGCTCTGCATGCTAACCCTAGAGGCCCTGAGAGTTCATCCTCCTTCAGCCATAGGAGGGAGGGCCATGGTAGAAGCGAGAAGCCTTCTTGATGTGGGAAGAATGATGGGGTGGGGGAGGGCGGATGTCAGACCACTGGTTTGGGCCTTGAGGATTTTAGGGATGCTCAGCCTTGCTCTGTTATCACCTGCCCCTCCCCCAAGAGGCCATGAGCTTATATCATCTCATGTTCTCTTCCTGATAACGCAAGAAGAGGAACCAGCAGCTCTTTCCCATTCTGAAGTTCAGGGGACAAATGGACTGGCACTTGCTCCTCCTGAGCCAGAAGGCGGGCCCTCCTGATGTTGAGCCTCAGGGCAGAGATGGGCCTTTGTCCCTCATGGCATCCGTGCTGCACAGCCCTTCGGGACTCCTCTCAGCTGTTCCACTCAGTCTCTTCCTTGGCAGCCCTGTCCTTGTCATCACCCTGCCAGTTGGCTACCTCCTTCCTCTCTTCTTTTTCTCTCACAGATACCGAAGCCACCTCAGGGGAGGGAGCCTCCCAGAGCAGTGAGTACTTTTCCACCTCCGGGGCTGGTGGGGACCAAGGACTAGGCATGGAAAGTAGCTGTTCCTTCCTCCCCAGGACAGCCTTTGAGAAACACCTTGCTGGAGGCCAGGCTTTGGAAGGGCCTTATGAAATCAGAACAGGCCTCCTCAAAGTGAGTTCTATAGCATGTCCATTCTGAACAGGAGTATCTCAGAAAAGGGTTCTCTGGCCAAGTTTGGGAAACCTTGAGTTGTGCCCACATGGGCATCACTGACGTCTTTGCTATGGTGTCCCGAGCTACCATGAACACCCCCAGGAGGAACCTTCCAGGACCCTGGCTTATGGGCTGTGGGTTTGATAGTCTGTGCTGAAGTACAGTTCTCTCAGAGGACCCTAGGCCTTGGGCACAGTTGCTCCTTGGTGCTTTGTCCTAATGCCGGGCCCCTGTGATGGATGCTCACAGGTCCTGCTTGCCTTCTTTCCAACTCTAACCCCATGGGATGGTAAACAGACAGCTCCTGGGGTACACTCTGAGGCAAAACCTCTACCCTTCCACACCATCCAGCCCCTGCCTCCTACCCTGTGTACAAGAGCTTCAGGAGTTCTACCCTCAGTGACTATCCCACACGGGCATATGTCTAGTCCACCAAAAGATGCAAACTAGAATGTTCTTAGAGCCTTGTCCCTGACAAGTCTGGAGCAGAAGCTACCCAGATGTCCAGCATTAGGGGTGGCTGAGTAAATGCTGTCTCGTCATGGACTGCATGCAGAAGTGAGGGTGGATGCGGTCTAGCTGCCCGAGGTGTGTGCACAGAGCCCTCACCCCTGCTGAGTGAAGCCCGGTGCCAAGAGGCTCATCTGCTAAGACTGTCAGAAAGCATAGGCTTTGGGGGATGGAAGTGCTAGTGGAAGTCAGAAGGCTGGGGACCCTTGAAAGGGATGCCACCTTCCTTTTCTTCAGCCAAGGGTCCAGTTCCACAGTGCTTTGTGTGGGTGGAAAGTGATCAGGCTGCTTGCTTAAGACCTAAATACTTTGTTCTGTGTGGGTCAAGAAGTGTTTGCTGTACTGAACAGAGAGGAGGTTGTACCTCAAGGGTATGGCATCTCTATCCTCCGCTGCTCACTCTAGTGGAAACTTCAAGAAGACATGAGGCTAGAGTCCTACCAGTAAAGGCAGTGGCAGACCTGGCCCAGGGAACCAAGATATCACCCTGTTCATCGTGTTTGTTACAGCATTATAAAATACTTAAGGGTAATAAATGTTACCCAAAACAAAGTAGGTTAGGGTGTAAGCTAGCCTGAGCTGAAGCCCTACCTGAGGCAAAGCCCTGAGAACATTGTTCTCCAGTCACCCACTCTGGAGAGGTAAGCAAAGCTTATACGGCTCCTCAGTGTTTAGCTTGCCTAGACACCTAATAGACTATGGCTGGGTGGCATGGCAGCTGTCTCTCCCACAGCCCCGCCCTGTCTCTGGCTGCTTCAGTAGCTCCTCCCTTCTTTTCTGGTCCCTGTGGTCTGCCTGTGGCCAACCACACATTTAAAGACCTTTATTTATCCTTCCTTCCTTGGCTATTCTGGGTCCCTGGTCTCCCTGGAAGCCTGTCAATGGATTGTGTGCTGTGTCTGGTTTCCACTGTATGGCTCGCTGGTGTTGGTGCTGTGGTAGGAGTATTTTTAGACCTTTCCTCGTTTTTCCTTTCCTTCTGTGTGGGCCACTTTTTCTCATGGCCAGAGTGCCGTCTTCTCGGTCCCAGCCTAGGTCAGTAGCAGTGGTGCTCTGTGTCTAGTGAGCTTCTGAGCTGGCCTTGGCACAGGCTGTAGGGCACTGGAACTGAAAGGCTCCGTGGGAGACTATGAACCCCAGCCTGCCGCTCTGCACATGAAGACCCCGCGTCCCAGGAAGTGGAAGTCACGCGGCTTGTCAGTAGCAGAGGCTGGCCTGGTCAATAGGTCCTTATACTTCTTAGTCCAAGGACCTGTGGTGTGTTTAGCAGGGAGATAGTCCACTCATACACAGACATAGAGACACACCCACCTACTCACACATCTTTCAGTATGAGAAGATCAAAGAAAGACCAGTCCTCTGCCATATACTTCTCGAGCTCCCAATTAATCTAAGTCTTATTTGAAAAACCCTGCCAGGTGACATTTACCCTTTCAGTAAGGTGGTAGTCATTGTATTCTGTCTGATTTAGGGTTACTATTGCTGTAATGAAACTCTGACCAAAAGCAGCCTGGGGAGAAAAGAGGCTTATTTGGCTTCCATTTCTACATTACTGAACATCAAGTCAGGACAGGAACTCAAAACAGGCAGGAACCTAGAGGCAGGAGCTACTGCAGAGGCCATGGAGGGGTGCAGCTCACGGGCTTGCTCCCCATGGCTTGCTCAGCCTGCTTTCTTACAGAAACCAGAACCACCAGCTCAGTGCCACTCTCAATGGGCTGGGCCCTCTGCCACCAATCACTAATTAGGAAAATGCCCTACAGCTGGATCTTGTTCCTTTCATTAGAAGGAGCTGCTGTTATTCCCATGTCATGGGGGCATTAGGGAATGTGTCCAAAGTCACTCATACTTTTGTCAATGGTAGAGTCGGGTTTGGGCTTACGTGTCTCATCCCAGAACCTGCCTCCTATAACAGGTTCATGGTGGCATTCCTGAGATGCCAAGCTGTCTTGTGAAAACATGTTTCACTGGCAGACTACTTTGGGAATAACTCTCTCTTCCTCTTCAACTCCTCCATTAAAATTCTGGAATATGAGGAGACAATGTAGATTCATCAGGGTAGATGGGGTAGGTTTCAGTGACAGAAAGCTGAGGGGGGTGTCTGGTTTTTTGGAGCTGGGAAATGTGGCCTGTCGGGAGAGGAGCAGGCCCACTGACAGGAGAGGCCATGAGAAGAGATAGAAGCAAGCAGAGTGAGCAACTTCAGAAGGCAGGCAACTCTGGGCAGTCCGAGAGAGGAATGTCAGAATGAAACCTCATCTGGAGTTAACCTTCAGGTAGCTTTCCCTGTTGGCATCCAGAGAAGAAGATGGAATTGTGGTAGAAACTGAGGATGATAGGACAGAATGGGAGGAAAGGTTTTTGTCTGAGCCGCCTTGCGTGCCATGGAGAAAGAGGTGATGCTGAACTAGCAACCTTAGACAGAACCTGGAGTCACCCAACTTCAAAAATTAATATGGAAAATGAGGGGGTCAGAAACCATACCTTCCCTCTTACATCCCCCTCAGCTCTCTGTTGGAGGATGCTGGTACTCATACCCTGTGAATATCTACAAGTGACTAAGCTGTGGCTCCTTAGATAGCAACAGTTCATCTCTGTAGTCTTTTTTTTTAAAGATGTATTTATTATTTATATAGGTTTCTGCCTACATGTATGCCAGCAGGCTGGAAGAGGGCACCAGATCTCACTGTAGATGGTTGTGAGCCACCATGTGGTTTCTGAGAATTTAACTCAGAACCTCTAGAAGAGCAGCCAGTGCTCTTAACCTCTGAGCCATCTCTCCAACCCTATATCTGTAGTCTTGACATCTGCTTAGATACCTTGAAAGACCATTATTCCAGGGATGAAATGGGTGGGAAGAAAGATAGCTAATGTCCTTTGTGTCCCTGAGTTCAGCTGAGCGAGGAGGCAGAAACCTTCCCACCCCATTTTAGGATGGTACAGCCTTGGCACAGAGTATGCTGAGGGACAGGAAATGGATCCAGAGCAAAGCACCCCTGCATGGCTTAATCTCAGCAGAGAGAAAGGATGTGTGCCCTGACTCAGCTTTGGCTTGAACTTAAGTGAATATTTGGTCCCCAGCTCTCTCTTCTTCCTTCTGTATGCCTTGAGCAAGCTACTGTAGCCCTGCATGCTGCCTTGGAACCCTAGGGAGATAGGCTTGATGGGTCCTCCATATGTCAATAAGAACACACACACACCGGGTGTGAGCCAGCTCAAATACAAGAGACTGTTCCCTGGAGGGAAAGGTATAGGTCTGGTTTCTGCTAGCCTCACTGTGGGAGGCCTAGAGAACAGGCAAACTTGGGCCAGTGTTAGCTGACTTACCATGTAGCACAAGTCTATAAAACTTAATGACTCAAAGCAGCTGACTGATTTTCTCCCAGATTCTATGGTTGGGAATTTGAGTGTGGCTTTTCAGGGTCCTCTAACTCGGAGACCCCCACAGTACTACAGGCAGATTTGGTCAGAGCTGTGGTCTCTTCCCAGGGCTCATCTGGCAGGGTCTTCTAGGTTTGCTTGAGTGAGGAGTTGGGGGTTGCAGGACTCTCCCAAATTGTTGGTCTGAGGGCCTCAGTTCCCAGTAGCCACTCACAGATGGCCAAACTCAACTCCTTGATGCCTGCCTCTATCTCTCCATGAAAACATAGCAACCAACCATAAAGTGAGCAGGGGACAGGGGGCATGTTCAAGGCCAGCATCCTGGATGCCTGTCACCTAACTTCCAGAGTGATATCCTGTCACATTGACCCCATTCTCCTAATTAGAAGCACCTCAAGAAAAGGAGTTACACAGGGTGTCAACACTAGCTGCAAGGGTTATCAACATATCTTTGAAGAGTCCACCTTACTGTGGGATTTGGGACAGATCACTTCTCTTTAGTTTGTTCATACGTTAATAGGAGACTGTTTCTTCCCTCTGTTGAAAAGACTGTTTAACCCAATGGAAGGGCTTGACTCAGCTGACTTGCTCACAATTCCAGCTGTCTTTCATCATGAGAGCCACAGTAATCATTACTCTTCTGTGACTGGGGATGAAACTCGTCAGAAGCAGGTTCTGGAGACCTCAGCTCTCGTGGGAAGGGTTTGAGGGTTGGTTTGGGAACCAGGGCTCCCAGTATCTGAGTCTGGATCTCCACAGAGGACACCTGCTGTCACAAACCAAGCCTCATAGTCCCATACTGCAATCCAATGCTGCCCTGGAATGGAGTCTGAGGGAGGTCTAGAGGGGGACCCAGCTCAGCATGGAGGAGGAGCTGCTCAGAGGTCCAGGAAGTGAGAAGGACCACACCCTTCTCTTTCCAGAGGAGGCCAGACTGGCTTGGTTCCATCTTGCCTCCAGGGTCTGGTGCACTGACCAGCAACCTCACGCCCAGTGACCAGTCTGCTAAGCTCAGTGTCTTTCTGTTCCTCCCTCCAGACAATTTCAGGTACACGTGTGACATCTGTGGGAAGAAATACAAATACTACAGCTGCTTCCAGGAGCACCGAGATCTGCACGCCGTGGATGGTGAGTCAGGCCCCTCACTCTTGGGAGTCACATCAGAGAAATGTCCTTCCTCACAACACTCTCCCCACATAGTGCCAGAGCCCTGAGGATTGTGAGATGGGAACGTCCCTTCATGCCCACCTTCCCTTCTGTGGCTGAGCCAAATGTAACTGCTGGTTTTTTATAGGTCAAAATGAGTGTTGAAACTTCATGTCTGGTCATTTTACAGTTTTGTGTTGAGTGTTTGCATTCTGTAGTGAAGTTAAATCAATTTCTTAAAATTAATAATGTCCTTTGAGCATCTTAGAGTGTAGAGGTGGATATTAAAACAATAAATTCAAGTCATTCATCTATAGAGTCTTAAGACTCCTAGAGAAAGGGTTAAGACCCAGGAAGGCCTTGAGGCTCCCTATTAGCCCCGCACCTCAGCCACTGAGCGGTGATATAACAGACATGCTGCCTGCCACCTGCTGCCTCTACCACATTCTCCCTCACGTCCCTTTTTCCTCTCATCCTCTTTCCTCCTGCTCTTCCATCCCGGCTATGCCTACTAGGGAGCTCTGAGCAGCAAGTGTCCAAGGTGGGCCCCTGCCCCTAGTGAGGAGGAGTGGGCCAGGATGGGACATGCCTTCCTGGGTTTTCTCAAGGGCCAGATCTGGCTTCCTGGTGTCACAGGCAGCCCCATGAAGCTAGACATGGCTGGCTGAGGTAGCAATGGCCAGGGACTAACTGAGCTCCTGTTTGCTTTTTTCCTCCTGCGGCTGTCGCCTCCCGTCTGGGTACAGTGTTCAGTGTGGAAGGGGCTCCCGAGAATCGAGCAGGTAAGCCTTTGTGGCCGCCCATTTTCTCTGTGTCCAGCTGGGTTCCAATGTCTTGGGTGACCAGCATGCTAAGGCCGTGTGTTCTCCCACAGACCCCTTTGACCAAGGTGTTGTGGCAACTGATGAGGTGAAGGAGGAGCCTCCAGAGCCTTTCCAGAAAATCGGACCAAGTACGAGGGACCCTGGGGCCAAGGGCTGGCGGGGCTGGTGAGGAGAGTGGGCTGAGCTAAGGGCTGGCGGGGCTGGTGAGGAGAGTGGGCTGAGCTAAGGGCTGGCGGGGCTGGTGAGGAGAGTGGGCTGAGCTAAGGGCTGGGAAGGTTGCGGCCTGAGCCTTGCAGCTGTGCGCACACCTGTCAGTTGGGCTGGACAGTCTCAGGACATTAGCCTTCAAGGGGCTGCAGAAAGTGTGTGGTCAAGGTCAGGCCAACGAAAGTCGTCAGCTGGCGGCTGCATGTTAGCTTTTCTTCAGCCATTTATTCATGGTCTCCTCAATCTGTTAGGTACCTGAACTTCAGCCTCCCATGGCAGTGAGGGAAACACTCCCTATAGACTTGGTAGATGTTAGTGAAATCACAGACTGCTTGTTAGCACACTCCTGGAACATACTAGGTACTCAGAGGGTGATGGCTGAGGTCATTCGGGGGACATCTCAGTGAACAGGAGTAGGGCAGCCGTCTGCAGACAGAGACACTTATCTCATAAAACCTCTAAGGACAAGAACCATGCTTGTAACTTGTATGTCTTTAGTAAACTTGTCTTGAAGGTTGTACTGATGTGGATGACTGTTGTGGCCCTTCTCTTGGGTGATTCCCATGGAGATCAGGGTGTGGGACCAGCGACAAGTGAGTAGACAGTTAGAACCCAAAGCACCTAGGGATCTTCAGGGGTCAAAGAAGCTCAGAATGAAAATTGAGAGGCTTGCAGGGCAGGAATAGGTAGGGATGGAACCCCACATCACATACGGAGGTCGGGTGGGGCTGGGGTTGGCTCTAGCAGGGGGGGAGACGCGATGATGGGTTCATATCTAGAGGACTCTGAGCTCTAGGAGCCACAGTCTAGACGTGGTATTTGTGAGGCTGAGCCAGAGTTCAGCGTGGGGAAGAACTCAGGTAACAGTGTGGCTGCCAGGGGGAAACTCCCATCCAGCCCTTCAAGAAGTTCCAGCTTGTTCCTTTCACCTGTGTCCTGTGCCTTGGTTACTGTCCTGCAAGAAGAGACCTTTCTTTATTGATTTCAACTGTTTGATACAACAAGGATCCAAGGCTGTTTACAAAAACACACAGTAAAACAGAATGAGGCAATAAGGAAATCTGATGAGCTAAGGCAAAGGAGAGGGGTGTGCTGTGCAGAAGGAAGCTCTCCCCGGTCTTGGAAGGTTCCAGATGCCCTTGGGCCCTTTTCTTCCTCCCATCTCAATATGCTCAGGGGTAGCTCGCAGCCTTTTCCCTGATTCTTCTTGAACCATTCAGTACCCTGCAGAGGACAGTGTCTGCAGAAGGGAGTGCTCAGTACCTGTCACATCCATAGTAAACTTGGGTACATGGGAGTGTGAAAGTCACTTTGTGGCCTGAGAAAATAGTGAATCTCTAGCTCCCAAACTTAGAGTGAGGCTGTGTGGGAGATGCATGGCGGCCACTGGTCCCCTGCTCAGTGTGCTCTGACTCATCTGGAGCTGGGGGCAGGAACTGTAGCGTATTTTCCACAGCTAGAGAGAGAGGCCTGGATGGGTAAAGCAGTAAAGTGTTACAGTGCTGTGCACACTCCAGGACCGGCTGGTCTGTCCTGCTCAGAGTGTGGAGCCAGACCAGCAGGATCAGCTCCTCCACTTTTATCTGAAATGTGAATTTTTGACTCTGGCCCAAACCTGTGGCATCATAATCTCTGTAGTAGAACCTGGTGGTTGATCTGTACTGTAAGACTTTCTTACATATGCTTCAAGTCTCAGAAAGGTCTGCAGAGAGGGCGCAGTGCTTAAAGGCTGCTCTCCCAGAGGACCTAAGTTTAGCTTCAGCAGTCTATAGCATACACCTATAGCCCCAGCTCCGGGAGATCTAATGTCTTCTTCTGGCCTCCACGGACACACACACAGCATCCACACGGACACACGTAAATATAAATACATATTTTTTCAGTTTAATAAGCACCAGGTTAAGCACCCTTTCTCAGCAGTAAAAGACTTAAAAATGCTATTTCTACCCACTGTTAACAATTAAAGAAATATATCTTATACACTGTCTAAAATAATAAGGAATATTGAAAAATAATGCAACACAGGTGAAAATGGAAAAGCAAAGAGCTCATATCCCAAACAGTCAGCGCCCAGGGGCCAAACCAGAGAGTCTAAAGCACAAGAAACAGAAGATAAAGGCAGGTTGAGTCTTCTGAAGCTAAAATGCTTAAGACTAATAATTTTTAGATTTTTACATATCTTAATGAAATATTCTAGGATGGAATCTGAGTCTAAATACAGAATTTACTTATTTCATATATGGGTGTGTAGATAACCTCTGAGTAACTTCATTAGATATTTGTAATGACATTATGTGTGGCACAAAGATTCAGAACTTGGAGTTTCCTACTTGTGGCATCTTGTTGGAGCATTTCGGGTTTGGAGATTGGGGATTTTCACCATGTAAAACCGAATCGATCATCATAATAAAAGCAGCCGGTATAATCTCCCCACTGAGAAAACAGAAGCTGTCAAGTTCATTTGAAATAATCCCAATCACTAATGGTTTACTATCATCACACCTAGTTCTTTCCTTATCTTTTCTCTTTGCTTCAGTGTGTCTTTCTCGGGGACTTTCCCCTACTCCCTTAAAGAGATGAAAGGCCCGTCATGGCTTTTTTGTGGTGCTGTCTGTTTTCTTGAGCATACGTACCAAGGGTGCAGTTTGACAGTCTTGTGATGATTTAATCGTCTGTCTCCCTTTCCACACAGCTTCTCGAGGACAGAGACATAACAGTTTCTGCTCAGCCTACACTTTAGTGTCATCCCTGCTTAATGAATGAAAGTATAGGAGCGTGTAGGAACATGTCATTAGACACATGGAAACAAGTAGAAATCACAACCTGACATATCACTAGGAACTTAATAATATTAATGCCAGATGAACTAATAAAATGGTTTAATTAAATGTTCGCTCATTGCTTCTTAAACTTTCCCATGCATTAGAATGTTTTTATTAAAACATAAATTTATGGGTCACACCCATAGAGATTTTCTTTCAGCAGATCTTGGGCAAGTCCGTAGATACTGGGTTTCTATCGGGCTCCAAGAGCTACTTAGGAGCAGTGTGTCAGGACAGGATCTCATGTCACGTACCCAGGATGACTTAGAATTCCATATGTAGATGAGGATCACTTTGAATCTCTGATCCTCCTCCCTCTTTCTCCCTGCTGCTGGGATTACAATCGTACACCACCATGTGCAGTTTATGCAGAATAGGGGAGGGAACATAGCTTGCATACTAGGCAAGCTTGACTTGCTCCATTCCTAGCCCTTCGGTCGAGATTTTGAGCCACAAGCTTTCATGCACCAAGCAACAATGTACCTAAATAAAAAGGTAAATCCAGAAAAGCAATGGAATGGTAAGGTTTATCACAGGCTCTAGTCTTTGTTGGAACAAGTGGATAAGATTATAAGATTGAAATGATATATTTAATACTGAATTTGCAATTAATCTTATATTTATAATAATTTAAATAATATAATTAATAAAGTTGATCTAACAACCTTGACAGGAACTAAAATGCATATCTTTTTAGAATTATATGTCAGCTCCAAAAATTGTTTAACTACTCAAAATCCTAAAGCTTCCGTCTTGGGAGAGGAAAGCAGGGAGGCTAAGAAACCTGTACTATATTAATATCATGAATGTACAAATAAGTTAGCAATTTTTAAAGGAAATTCACAAAAGAAAAACTATTGTTAATTATACAAGAAAAAATATCAATGTCCTCCAAAATCAAAGAAATGGAAAATAAAACCTGTAGTGTAATTGGGCCCTCCCTCCCAGGTCAGATATGCAAAATAGCCAGATAGTACATTGTGTGCACAGTGTGAGGATGATGGTGCTGTGGTTGCAGCCTCCAGAAGGCATGCCCTTCCCCACCTCTACCCCTAGAAAATCCCCGGCGGGCTCCTGACTGGGGAGCTTTCTTTTGCAGTCCTGTGCCAAACTAATGAGCAAATGTGCAAAAGTCCCTGCAAGGGCGTGGATTACAGCATTTTTTCAATAAGGGAGGGGAGTGACTTGAAACAATATGAATGTTCTTTGGTGGAGGGCAACTGGCTCAGCAAATTCCCAAGTCCCATGGGAGCCATGCAGCCGATAAAGGCCGTCCTGAAGATCAATACTTATTGATTGGGCAAGATGTCCACAAAGTATTGTCGATTGAATACACCAGGTTACAAAGAGGATATTGATCAGGGCTAGCTAATTCAAGGCCATAGGAGCCAGACAAATGGTAGCAGCAGAGAAACACCCTAGAGAAGGATGAAGGGGGCGTGGGGCAGGGCGGGGCAGCTGGTGATGCACTGGGGTATGATGTGCTCCTTGGTGTAGGGATCACAGAAGGTAGCTCTTGCTCCTTTTAAAAACAGTGAGCTTGTGTTTATCAGTATTTTGTAACTGTCCCCAAATGAACCATTTTCTTCTCTTTAGAGGAGAATTTAGGCAGAACCTAGAGAGATATGGAGATAAAGTCTGGTGATGGGTTAGCTAGATGGTCCAGGGTTAAAGTGCTTACCTCATTACCTCATATGCCTGATACCTGGGCTTGATCCCCCAAACCTGAAAGGTGGAAGGAGAGAACCAACCCCATAAAGTCGTTCTCTGACCTCTACATGTACTCTGAGGCACACAAGCACCTGCACACACATCAGACACGTGTACAATTAAGTAAAGAAGTAAATATTTAAGCCTAGTGAGGACCAAGAAGTGGTATCCTAGCTCTGGTGGGTGGAGACCTCCTGGAGATTAGAGACCGTGGTTGTGACCCCTGCAGTGGGGAGGGCTCGCAGAGAGGCTGGTGGAAAGGTTGACTTTGGCAGTCAGCTGGGGCTCCTGAGCTCTCGAGAGCAGGAAGTGCCAGGCACTGTCCTCAGTATTGCACTCTCAGCTAACCCTCAGAGCAGTCCTCCAGGGTGGCCCTCCTGTCACCTCTCTTACAGGTAGGCAAGTGGAGGGACAAAGTGGTGAGGGGCTGGAGAGTAGGCTTGGTTTATAAAGTGTTTGCATGCAACGTGGGGACCTGAATTCAGACCCCCAGGACCCACGGGAAAAGCCAGGGGCATCAGCATATGCCTGTAATCCTGGAGCTGGGAGAGTGGAGAATGGTGGGCTCCTGGAGCACATTGGCCACCCAGTCACCCCAAATCAGTGAGCTCCAGACTCCGCAAGAGGCCTTGTTTCAGAAGACAAAGCACACAGCCGCGAAGGAAAACACCCACAGCTGACCTCAGGCCGCCATGTGTGTGAGAAACCATGCACATATGTGTACATGCCACTTTCCCCGAACCCCCACCATACAGAGCATTCACTGTCAGAGGCTATAAGAGAGGCCACTGCGGGATTTGAAACTGACAGTACAACTCCACAGTTCAAGTTGAGTGTGGTTGGTGATCCCAGAATGAAGAGGATTTGGGGGCCAGGAGATGCTGATGTCTTGGCGGGCAGGCACCGGTTCTCATTCCTTTCTCCTTCTGCAGAAACCGGAAATTACACCTGCGAGTTCTGTGGGAAGCAGTACAAGTACTACACGCCCTACCAGGAGCACGTGGCCTTACACGCCCCCATCAGTGAGTCTCTTCTCCAGTCGGGGGATGGGGAGACCTTGGGACGGGCAGCAGTTAGCCACTGGCCAGACTCTGGAGCCTTGCCAGAGAAGGTGCCAGCCAGCAGGGTGAGCTTGGGTCTTGGCTGTCAGGTGTCTGGGTCATGAGGTAGACTGTGAGGTAGAACCACCTAGAAAACCTACTAACCCTCTC
Organism: Pachyuromys duprasi; assembly: GCA_028658305.1. Lineage (NCBI taxonomy): Eukaryota > Metazoa > Chordata > Mammalia > Rodentia > Muridae > Pachyuromys > Pachyuromys duprasi. Next base: position 5,983,444 of record CM053743.1, on the reverse strand, counting down.
ACAGCTCAGGGGACTGGCTCTCATAGATTGGGCATCAGGAAAGCGGCTGTTATTTGCCCAAGAACTGCAGCAGGTCCTGTCTCCTCTTTCTCCAAATACTTGCACATTGTGAACTTTCTGACACTGCACACTGCCATAGTATCCATCCTGGGATGTAGCTTTCCTCCTAGTTGGCCAAAGCCCAACCTGTGTGGTGGGAGGGTGCCTGGGGAAGACAGCCCTTATGCTGGTGTTAGAAAGCTAAGGAGGCAGAAGGTGTATGGAGGTGAGAGACAGAAGACCTGAAATCGAGGCCCCAGGGTCATGGGCTTCCTGGAGATCATGACCCACCATCCCTGACTCCTCTCCTGACAAGGATAGGAAGGCACTCCTTGGACCTTCTAGTGTATATCTGGTCTTCCATTCTCTGTATGCCTGAAAGCCTCCCTGGTGACTTCCCGGGTGTCTTTCTGCATATGGCAATCGAGAACGTCCATCCCGAAGTGTATGAGCCAGAGTGCCTCGGCCTTTCGCCCTTCCTGTACACGTGGAAACATAAGTTGTGATGAGGCAGGACTTACATGGCCTCTGGGGCAGTAGGGTGGGATGTGTAGGAGCCTCTACCAATGTCCCTGTGTGGACATCTTGCTGCAGAAGTATGGGGATCATCCCCCATCCTGAGAATGGGAAGAGCTGGGGAGAGGGACAGCCTATGGGGGTCACAGCATCTAAGCCATTATCTGAGGTGGTCCCAGACCTTCAGTAGCAGCATAGGCAAGTGGCTGCCCTGAGGGTATCCAGGTAGGGGGAGAGGTGTCCAGTGCCTGAAAGGGGATATCAGCAGTTTCCTAAGGAATTCCTTTCTGCTGGCAGAGTGGTAAGGCTGAGGGGTACCCCTCTTTAGATGGCAGCTTCGTCCTGTGTTTGCACTGAACTGTGGATCTTTATCTGGTTCAGTGCTAGGATATTGTGTGACCCTTTGCCTGGTGAGCTTCTCTGGGCCCAGGTTTCCCATCTGTTGAAGTTTTTGAGGTCTTTCTTTCTATCCCAGAATCTGGACTGACATCTGTGACAGGATGTGACTTTCAGGTAGGCATCTACTGTGGCCCTAACGCACACCATGTAGCCAGACCATGTAGAGAGAATGTCAGAGGTACTACTGGATGGGTACCATCCTATATATTTGATCTCTACTCATGATGCTGGTGCCCAGGCATTCAGGCTGTTTGTGGGTAGCTGCTGCCCAGTGCCAGAGAGGATGCTACCCAGAATGCACTTAGAGAGAGGCGTATTCACAAGGCTAAAGGCAGCTGGGTTTCAGCATCTGTCTCCACCCAGAGCATCTTTTCTACCCAGAGCATGCTAATATGATCATGGTGTTAGCAAGATGGGGTTGGTCTGAACCCCTTTAGGCACATGCAAGCCTGCCCTGTCACCATGAAACTGTACAGCCTCTTTTGGCCCATGTCAAGAAGGGGAACACCACTTGTACCCTAACTTCTCTGACATCCTGGTGCTTCCCTCTCAAAGGGCTCCTACATCTCTTTCTTATTTTCATTTGGTGTTTGTCTCTGTTGTAGACTCTTTTTCTGCATCTGCTTGTTGAGTATATTTCTTTGTTGCTTGCTGATGTCTTCTGTGGACTTTAGAGGCACCTTTTAAAATACAGCATGAGATTTAGGTTGGTTTCAGCAAAGGATGGCGTCTGTAAGGCTGGGCAGGCGACAGTGGCCTCAGGATTGGATCTGTGCAGGGCTGGCTCTGGGAAAGTTAGGATATGAGTGTAAAGGTATGATTGGGTGGTGGCCATGGCTGGGCATGTGTCCCTGGGTCTGGGAAGACTCAAGAAGGCTGACTGCAGAAGTTCTCACGAGCCCCATGTGTGCACTCATGTCTGCTTTTGACTTTACTCAAACATATTTACAAAACATATTTAAGACTCATATGTATCATAATTTCAGCTCCTTTTTCTTAGTTAAGAAAAAGTGGAATCCCCCACTGTGCAAAATCTGAGTCTGTTTGATCAAATACCTGTTCAGTTGGGTCAATTCCAGCTTTAGGCTGACGTGAATAGAACTACTGTGAAATGCTTGTGTGATGCTTTCTGTGGACTTGTGGGTTATTCCTAAGGATGAATACCAAGGGGTAGAGCTACCAGGGAATAAATTTGTTTCTTTTTTTGTTAGAACTGACAAACCATCTTCCCAATAGCCCATAGTGTCTCATCCTCCCCAGGAATTCTGCTGCCCAGGTTCCCAGAGTTTGGATGCATCAGGCTGTCTGCTTCTGGTTGTTCTAGTGTATGTTCAGTGGCATCTTGTGGATTTGACTTCTGGGTCCTTGGTAACCAGTGAGGTTCAACATCTTTTTATTGGCTAACTGTCCATTTCCTTATTTTATTCTGGAAAATATTTGTGTAGATAATTTTTCTTATTTTTTTTAAGTTTGGTTATTTTTCCTTTCATTGGCTGTTGAAAATCTTTGTCAATTGGAGCTGGTCAACATTCTTCATCACATGGATATTTCTGCCCTGCCTCTGGGAGTTTCTATGCAGCATACACTGAAGAGCGGCTGATTTTCATTTATGAAGCATAATTTATAATTCTTTCCTATGGGTAGGTGCTTTCTGGACCCCTCTTTGGGTATCCTTGCCTACCTCATAATGGTGAGGCTTTCTTCCTTGCCATTTAGGAGTGTTTTAGATCATGTTAACTCCCACACTTAGGTCTGCATTTGAGTTACACTCACTTGAGACTGGGGTGAGGTGTAAGGTTGGTCTTCTTCTGTGAAGACTCCTGGTAGTCTGACACAGTTGAAGTTACCCTTTGTTCAGTGCCTCTGTACCCCTGCTGTGACCAGTGAGTGTCTAAGGGCAAACGTCTTTTTTTTCCCACTGATCTATTTTTCAATCGTTATAAATATACCATTAGTCTTATTTATTACAGCTCTTTAGGAAATATTAAAACAGCTCTTCTTAGATTTTCAACTTTATTTCTCCATTTAAAAAAATATATGGCTCATCCAGGAACTTAATTTTTTCACATAAATATTAGAGGCTTGCCAATTCCTACCAAAATAATGATGATGAGAAGTGGGGAGGAGGAGGAAGGGGAGGATAGAGAAGAGAAAAGGAAGAAGGAAGAGGAGAAGGAGGAAGGTGGAATGGGGGCAGAAAGAAAAAAATCAGTTGAAATTTTGTTTAGGATTACATTAAATCTGTAGCTCAATCTGAAGTGCACTGGAATTGTAGTGGTGGTCTTCGGGCCCATCCATGACTGTGGCGGTGGGTGTCCCAGACAACCCCTAACCATCGCGTAGTCGACTGCTCCACGCATGTGGGGCTCCTTCAGTTCCTCTCGGTCCTAACACCTGTTTCATTAGGTATCATGTGTTTTGTGAGGCTACTGTTATTTCTTAAACTTGAGTTTCCTGACGGTTCCTGCTGTTGCACAGGAGCCGTGGAATTTTGCATTCTATATTGTATCCTGCAAGTTTACCATATTTGTTCGTCAGTTCTCGTAGGTTCCTTCTTTTGTAGATCGTGTGCTCATAGTGAAGTGATATGCTAATATAAACAGCTCTCTCCTCCCTGCTCTGCATTCTTATTGCTATCTGAGGGGGTTGTGCTCATCACAGTCCTGTTTTAGGGTGCGTTGCATTGTTGAACGGAAGAAATCAGCAGGTGCGTCTGCCTGCTCCCCCATCACAGGGCTCAGTTTCTCACTGCCGCGTGTCAGCATTGTCATCGCCACCTATTGTATTAGCTGCAGCAGTTCTCATAGCCCTCATCAGTTCAGGCTGCCCTTTTCTCAGAGGGCTGCAAGTTGAGCCTGTCAATTAGGGTGATGTGGCTTTTCCGTCTGTTGAGGTGATTGTGTGGATTCTTAACTTTTTTGTTTGCTTGTTTTTTGCTAGTGTAGTAGATGGTACTTTTTAAAATGAGTCATTGTGCCTATGTTTTCTTAAAATAGGTTGAGACTATCAGAAAATCAGAGTGTGACATGAACTGAAGAAAGTTACAATATTGGGATGTCTCTTCTTTGCCAAAATTTTCTTAAAGAAAGTATATATTTAATGTATACAACCATGATTATATATATATATATATATATACACATATACATATATAGAAACACACTGAAGATGCCATCATGGTGAGGTTTTGCAGAGGAATTCTAAATTACAGGATCAGTTACTTTGCTTTCAAGGGCATGTTTTCTACTCACTTCTGTATAACATTTCTCAGGATTTTCCCTGACATTTAACCAAACTCTCCCAAGGGCAGGGAATTACAATCTTTGATTAGGAATGTGCCCCATAACCAGCCAGTGGGGTGTTACTAAGGGTTCTTCCTTAATCAAGAAAGTAAATATTTCTAATGAGTCTTTAAAACACAAAATACCACCAATGAAATATATTAATCCCATAACAAAGTTCCTAGTATTTAGAGTATAAAGTGGCAAGCTTTGGTCCATGTATGTACCAACATTCAGATGATGAACGTAAAGCCACGGTCCTTCTGCCCTTTCCAGCCCCTTATTTACCATGTTCTCATCCCCCCAGCAGCCACCAATCTGAAGAAGTTACGGAGTTGGAATTACTTTCTATAAATGTTTTATAGAAATTCAACACTTATATTGTCAAGTCTGACATTTTCTTCATAGGAAACATCATTTATAAAGTGTATTCCCTTGTGAATTAATTACTTTTAAAATTTACTTGATTTTTGGTTTAATTCTGTGTGGTCAAATATATGTTGTGATTTCTAATCTTTGGAATTTATTGAATTTTGTTTTATGATCTCCGGTATATGTGATCTCTCTTTGCTACATGTTACATGTCCTCTTAATCATAATTAATTAATTATGAGTAAGTTTGTGATATGTTTTATAGTGTCAGTTAGGTTAAATTTGTTGACAATGTTCAAGTCTCTGTAGCCTTTCTTGACTTCAAAAAGAAATTGTTTTGCCTTATCAGGTTCTAAGCCAAAAGCCTCGGAAGCCCCACCTGCCACTGTGGATTTTTCCATTTCCTCTTTAAGATGCATCCATTTTGGCCAGTTTGTTTGGATGTCCTGTGTTAGATGCACGCGATATGTCACTGTGTCTTGAAGAGTGGAAGTATCATTGTAAATGGTACCATGTTCTTTATCTCTAATATCAGTTCTTCTGAAATCTTCCCTGTCTTGTACTATGGCTGTCACACAGAGGGCTTCTCTGCTCATGTTTATATGGTCTTCTCTCCCCAGGCTTTTGTTTTGTTCTGTTTGTGTCACTTTAGGTATAATGATATAGTTAGTTCTTATTCCTTTATCTACTGTGGTAATCTGTGCTCCTCTCCTTTTAGAATATTTAAAATTTTTATTTTAAGCTTCAAATTAAAATGGAACATATAAACCAGGCATGATGGTACATGTCTTTTATCATGGCACTCAGGAGACAAAGACACAAGGTTCTCTGTAAGTGCAAGGCTAGCCTGGTCTACCTAGTGACAGAGAAACTGTTACACAAACACACACAAAAGGAACATATAGTCATGATATAATAAATGTGGAACTAGCAAATAGAATTGTTCCCTTTTAATTGAACAGTTTGATACATTTACATTTAATATAGCTTATTGATATGATTGGATTCCTTTTGCCATGTGTATTTTTCTATTTGCTCATATTGTTCATTTTCACTCTTATTTTCTTTCATGCTGTAGTACTAATCAGTATTTTTAAATTTATTCATTAATATTCTGCCATTAGCACTTTTTGTTACATTTATAATATCTGCTTTAGGGTGTTGTCTCATAATTTTGTCATCATTTTATTTCTAGGTTTCTTCTAATTGGTTTTCCTTCTGATTTTTACCTGTTTTCCTGGTTCCCCTTAGAAGTAATTGTCTTGTGCTATTCATTGTAGATGGTGTGGTATGGACCTGACTAGGTTGTGTTTTCTTTCTTTGGAAAGCATTGCCTTTGTTCTGGCAGGTAGTTGATTTTCTTGCAGATCAACTTGATGCATCAGAGTCTTGTTTTTAAACTGTGTTAGAGTGAGTCAGGAGTCGTTCTTATCCCAGGGTTGCGGTAGTTCTTCCAAGGCTTTCCTGTGACTCTGCTGAAGTCATCAGGCCTTCTCCTCTCTGGCAGGTAGGACCTAAAAGATCTAATCTTGTACAACTTCTTTGACACCTCTGAGTCCTCACTTACCTTGGCTGTTTCCTTTTTGCAGAGACTCACTCTCTACAAATGAGTTAGAATTCAGCTAAAGCCTTTAAGGAAGCCCCACTGCACATTTCTGGAATGTTGGCTCAATTATCTTTTCTTTGTTATTCTACCCTGCGTTGTCCAGCCTCATCAGCCCCCCTGCCCTTACTCACTGTCCTTTTGGTTCAGGTTCAGTGAGTGGGCATGCCCCCTGCGCCCTGCTCTGTTCTCTGAGCTTATTATCTCCAGTGGAGATTTTGGAATGAGCTGGGACTCACCAAGCCTCCTCCGTGTATTACACACCTACTGATAGGTCTGCAAGCTATGTTTTGTCTAGCTTCTTTAGGAATTCCAGTTCTGTCCCAGTCACTATATCCTGGCCAGAAGTCTTCTTTCTAGGACAAAATGCCACAAAGGTTTTCCACCCATTCCACCTTCAGCCTTAGAGCATGTGATTCCTTGGCTTTGCCTCTTTATAGAGTCTAGAGACAATCCATGCCTCTGTAGCCTCTTGCTTTTCTCTGAATTTTTTTTCTGCCTTGGTTAATATTTCAGCTTCCTGCAGGAGAGACTTTGCACCCTGTCATTGTTTAGGTGTGTTATGTATAAAAATGTGCTTCTTAAAATGGACCCAGTCTGTCTGAGATATTCATTCCTAGTGCAAACCCAGGGAGCAGTGTTCCATGTGAGGTCAACATGCAGAGGAGACTGGTGGGTAATGTGAGTTGGGATCTTGCTGGGATCCATCTATGCTCATGGTCACCCTGAAGTAGCACTGGACCTTCATGACCCCATCTGCTTTGTGCTTCGGGGCTGGGAGAAAAGGATAGCCTCATGGAACCATTGCAGCCTCTTGTTGAGCTTCTTGCCTGTAATGAGCTCTACTTCAGTGTTCTACGTTTCAGTCTTCTGGCTAGTCAATGCATTCATTCTTGGGTGGCATGATACGTCTTGATCACTCCCTATGATGCATCGAGTACATGAAGATAAGGAGGACAAGCTGGGCCACCACTCAGGCCTGTAGAGAACAGGGTCATCAAAGGTCATAGTAAGTGTCATTGATGGCAGTCAGTTTTTGGAAAGGAAGAGGTGATTGGAGGGATGGTCAAGAATGGCCATCTTACGTAGGGTTCCCTAAGGAAGTTCAGGCACAGCACATAGGTCCAACAGTCAGTGTTAAGGGATGAAGGAAACAGCATGGACAAAGGCCATGAGCTTGGAAGAGAACAGGCTTTAAAGGAGTTGGGAAAGTGGACAGGTGAGAGGCCTGAGTAGAGTCTGGTGAGGTGAGAAGGCCCAGGCAGGGCAGCTGGAGCAAACAGATGCTTGCCTCAGTGTGGTGGATCAAATGTTTCATAGGTGCCCGAGGTCCCTGCTATAAAGAATGTCAGGATTTTCACAGCAGGAATCAACTGTGAAACAACCCCTAAAAATGGTTCTGCAGCAACAGAGATGGGTCTCTGGGGAAAGCAGCTTGCCAGACTGCTGCTCATGGACTCTGTCATACCCAGGGCTCTGGCTGTGTGGGTCGGTGTCTCATGATGTATAGAGGGGATGGATGATATTCATAGACCTCCTTGATCTTCTGGTTGCCTGACCTTCTGTGTCATCCAGCACCTTCTTCCTGTGTGTCCTGGGCCTGAGTTTCCCTGTCTCTAAGCAGGACTATCAATGGCAAGTTCCTTGTGTGGAGCAGTTGCTTTAGGGTATATTTCTGGCTTTCTGGACATCTCACTGAATCTCTATGGGGCTGCCACTCGGAGAGAGCCATCTTGCTTCACCAGTGGAGGTAGCCATGGGAAACTATGTGTCCTGTAGCGTACAGAGTCCAAGACTATTGAGGCTAGAAGTCACGATGGGCTGGCCTCTGAGAGTGAGCCTCCAGCCCTAAGCTGTTCTTCCCAGAGGAAGACAGTAGCTGTTGGAGGCAGGCCCCGGGGCAGTAGCACCGTGTTGAATGTGTTGGGTTATTCTGTGGTAACAGTGAAGAGGGGAAACTATCAGATAAACTGTCCTTCCTGTTTGACTCAAATCAGAAAGAATGAGAGGGGAGAGAGGGAAAACGTGTGGTATCATTTGCCAGTGGAGCTCCCCAGGCCTTTCTCAGACTGAGGCCCCAGGGATCGCTTTAGCTAAGCTGGAGCGTGGTAGAGCTGTGACTGAATGACACGGTCATTCCCCTGGCACGCTGGCATTTCCCCTGGCATTTCCCAGGGTCTCGGTCCTGAAAGCAAGCATCTCTGAGGTGTGTTCAGCTTCTCATGGAAGAGAGCTGTGATTTGCACAGGGCCTGGATTCCTTTGGCCTCATCAGTACTAAGGATGACTGGAAGTTGAGGGCTGAAAGCCTTGCAGCTTGGCCTCTGATAGTTGGAGTCTCTGATAGTTGGTCTCTGGTAGTTGGAGTCTTCAATTCCCAAGGTGAGCACTCCCCTAGAAAGCCAGACTGGCTCAGAGCAGTGACCCAGGCCCTCTCCACAGGCGGGGCCCTCTGGATGGTGCTCACTCCTGAGATGCCCTCTCTCTGCCTGGTCCTGCTCTTTCCATCAGGGGCACATAGCTATAGACCTTCCATGGTCTCAGGAAGCAGGCCTTGCCTGCATCTCTTCAGAGTGGGTCAGTTTAGGCCCAGGCCCAGGGCACTGTGCCCACCCAAACAACCAGAGGTGGAAACTGCCTGAGAACCCGTTCATTCTCAGGACCTAGGTCCAGAGGATGTGGGTAAGAAAGGCTTCCCAAACCTCACAGGGAACAGACATACCTCTGTGACAGTGAAAGGCCCTGAGTCTCCTAAACCCAGTCCACAGGGTTTGGTAGAGCTCCTCTCACTTCCTCCTCCACCACTCAGCCCCAGGCTGCCTGCTGCTTGTCATCATCACTTAAGAGCCAGACACCCTTTGAAAGAAAAGGTCTGAGAGGCCAACACACTAGAAAATATTCTTAGGGCTAGGGTAGCTAGTCTAGATGCCTCAAGTCTAAGGACATAGACACTCAGAGACTGCGCAGAGGTGAGGAGGGGCAACACATAGCTCTGGGTATGGCCCCAAGGTCAGGCTTCCCTAAGATGAAAAGAAAACTAGGGCAGATGCTTGGCTTCCAAAGGTTCTTGGGCTTCTAGTGGGAGCATGAGCCCTTGGTGTCCATAGATGAGGGCAGGTAGGGCAGATGTGTTGGAGTGGGCATTCAGGGACCTGTGGCCTAAGAGGCCACTTGCTCAGCAGGCCCCAAGGGCCCTCAAGGACTGAGAGCATGACCCTCTCAGGTACCGCCCCCGGGTGGGAGCCGCCAGAAGATCCAGACACGGGATCTGAGTGTTCCCATCCAGAGGTCGCCCCATCTCCTCGCTTCGTGGCAGCGAAGACCCAGGCGAACCAGTCGGGGAAAAAAGCTCCTGCCTCCGTGGTCCGATGCGCCACCCTCTTACACCGCACCCCTCCGGCTAACCAAACTCAGCCGTTCCGAACTCCAAACTCGGGATCTCCAGCAAGCAAGGCAACTGCAGGTACTGATGGCTTCCATTACCCCTGCCTCCCTGGCTCCCCACCCGCCACCCGCCATAGCCTCTCCCCTGCAAAAACAAGACTGCAGTTCCCATCATGCTTTGGTACAGATTGGGACTCATGGCCTTTGCCTACCTCTATGACCCTGGCAGACCAAGTTCTAGATGTCACCTGGAGGGTTATACAACAAAATTTACAAATATTTTTCAAGTAATTTGATATGTTTTTCTCAAATCATAGCCTAAGGGGTTCTGTTTCATTTGGCCTTTATGAAAATTTAAAGCTTTTTATTAAAGGATTAATTGGAAGTGTTCGAACATGAGAAGAGTCTGTATACAATTTTGGGTTTCTGGCCATGTTGAGATGTCAGATCTGGCCCCTGGGCCATGTTCCCACAGGGCAGTGCTTGGTGCCTGCTTCACAGTTGGTGTCCGTGCACTACCCATGTTCCACAATCCCCATCACTCCCTGCAACATCCCTGCCGCAGCAACCCGATGGCAGGTATCACTTTTCATTGTGATCACACACTGTGAGCATCCAGCCCAGTTCTTCCTGTGTGGACCCCTTGTTGAGCTTACATTTTCACCTTTCAAAAAACTCTCTCAAGCTGTTTCAGCATAGAGGTGTTTTCCACCGAGTGGAGTGGCTGACTGGGGATCTGTCTCCATGGCCTCCTCTCCCTAGAGTTTACCCATGAAACCCTCCAGGAGGTAGAGGGTCAACGAGAAACCAGAGCATGCCAGCTCCAGGAGCTTCCAGGCCCATGCAAAAAGGGGCTCTGGCTCCAGAAGGTGACTGGGTAGCAAAGTCCCCTCTGATCATTTCTTTCAAAATATAAGACCTGCTATGTGCTAAGTGCCAGCTGCCAGGAATCCTGAACCACCTGCCCAGATGATGGTGCTATGCTTTCTCAGGCCTCAGGTCTTTCAGTTGCCTTTAGGAGGCCAAGGCTATCTACCAAACACAGACTGATTGTGTTGAGAGGTCAGATGGATGAGCCACTGTGGTCATTTGGTGGCTGGTACCCTGGCTAGGTAATTAGTTGTGCGCGCCTTTTCTCTGGTTTAAGAAGCTAATTTGTGTTTACTGTTCTTATAGCTCCCCAAAGGAGGGGAGTCAGCCAGCCTTGCAGTGTGGAATTTTCAAGTGCTGTGTTGTGACAGTTGTGGTTCTGGCTGCAGTCAGGAGGCTAAGTCGGGAGGATCTAGCCCTACTTGGGCTACAGAGAGGGTTCAAGGCTAGACTCGGCAACTTAGTTAGACCCTGTCTTAAAGTTAAAAAAAAAAAAGAGGATTGAGGATATAGCTCAGTGATAAGTGTGATTGTGGAAGGCCTTGCTTGGGGTTCCATCCTCAGCACCTTAAAAGAATTAGGAAGACTGTCCATCATGGTCTCCCCGGTGGTAGACATTAACTCACCAAATAGGATCATGGCTTTTTGACTTGGCTCTCTTCTTGAGCTTTGCGGCTGAGGTTTTAAAGGTCTGCAGCTCTACAGAGAACTCTCTATGTGGACTGGCATGGCATTTGGCAGTCATTGAATGTCACTATCTCCAGGTAAGTGTCTAGCAGCATGCTTCTATGAGGTGTGGAAGCCCTGTAGTGGATCTTACCTTGAATAACCATCTGGGTACCAGGTTGGGAGAAGGAGATGACAGGGCTGTGAAATGGTGCATGTGAGAGATGGAGATTGTCACTGTCTTTTTCCTGGAGAGTATGGTTGTTTGTGTGCATGTAGACATATACATATTAATGCATATTTCACCTGAAATACCACACACTGGTTTCCAACCAGAGGTCCTTGCACCAAGAAAGGCAAGCAATGGGGGACTTGATGCAGGAGTTGATGATCTGAGTTGTGTTAAATCTTACCCACCTATGTGTTAGAACAAAAATTCTGCCTACCTAGCTGTACCCCTGTGAACACAGGCTGAGATAGAGAAGGGGATCCCTTCCTTCTTACAAGGGAGGCACCTGCCCCCAGGTAAAACCCCATATGCTATCCTAGTGGAGCCAAACGCTTGGGTAGCTTCCATTTGTTTCTCTGCCTGTTAAATGGGCAGTACTGCATAGCCTCATGGTATTGGGAAGATTAAACGAGACTATGATGGCAAACCTCTCACACAGTATCTAGTATACAGTAGGTACTCAAGAGTGAGAGCCCCTCACCCTCTGTAGATAGAGATTGAATAGGTCTCTGCCAGTTTACAGGCGATCTGGAGGCACTCAACCCTAGGGCACAGAGGGAACATGGTCTTTATAAAGCAAGTGGCCTCTACAGGCTATGGGAGACTTTGAGGTGGGGGTGGAAGAACTGAGCAGGCCTATACCTCTGGCTTCCTTTCTTATCTGTCACTCATGTCATCCACAACCCCAGAGCACCAACATCTAGCACTTTGTTCGGTAGGGAGGACCTGCTGGTGGTGCTTTTCTAAGTGATTTCTTAGACACACCACTTGGAAGGCTAGCTCAGAATCTAATCTTAAAAATCCCTATATTTTGAGGGTATCTTAAGTTAAAGCCCAGTGGCTCTCCTGGTCAGTTTCTCTGGGCTTTGGGTAACCTCATCCAAGTTGCTTAAAGGGGCAGGGCTAGCTGACTCTCTCAAACTGACTTTCCTGAGTCCTCATCTCCTGGATCAGCCATGCTCTGTAGTATGTAGAGCATCATGGAAAAGCTGGGTTATCTTCTGCTTGTGTTGGTTGGGGCTGTAAGTATAGAACTTTGCTTGGCTGGGCCCACCTCTGCATTATGGGATTTCCAGAATGATCCTGGGAGATGGTGAGCTTTTTGGAAGGTGCTGGACAGGGCTTACAAGGAGCAACGCATTCCTCCTCCCCTACATGAGTTCTGCCCCCAGCCGTTGGCTTTCCCAGAACAAGTATGAAACTACACCCAATGACTTGACTTATAAGCATATGGCCCTGGAGTAAAAAATAGGGCCCTGACCTGTTTGGTGCCTGCTCATTGGCTGCATTTCATCACTGTGTCCTTGGGCAGGCCACCTTTTCCCTCTCCATCCCTAAATGCCCCCAGACACACATTTTCCAAGCTCCAGGGGCCTCCTGCCCACTCTTCCCTGACAGACAAACTGACCATTCCCCATGGTATATTCCCTACTCTCTTTTCCCTCCCAGCAGAAAGCACCTTCAGTCGGCGAGTAGAAAGCAAAGCACAGAACCACTTTGAAGAGACCAATAGCAGCTCGCAAAATTCTAGCGGTAAGTGTGCCTGTGGTATGACATGTGACATCATGTGTGGCCTACACTGTACTGTCCCCTCCTTCCACAAAAAGGCAGGTACCTTTGACTGGGGTCTTCTGGTACATGGCGGGGCTTGTTGGGAAGTGGGCTGGGTAGGGAAACAGAGACAGCAGAGCCTGTGACAAGCAGACGGGGCCCTTTTGTCCACTGATGCCCCCCTCTGTAGCTGCAGTTTGTCCTTTGGCCCTTGCCTGTGGAGAGGGGAACTTCCTCAATCCCAAACTCAGGCATCAGTTTAGCCAGCCCAGATGAGTAGCCCTAATAGAACCATTTGCTAAGTTATGGGTAATGCTGCACATAGTAGGTTTCTTTCCAGGAGAGGCCAGTGGGGTGCACCAGAGAGATTGCTTACAGGAGCCAGAGGCCCCAGCTCCTGGCACCACCCTGGACCTGGGACCACATTGCAAATTGTCCTCCAGACCCTGCAGCGCTGTGGCTGTGCTTGAGAGCTCCTGACAGTGTTTGCTGCCACCTGGTGGCTACCTTGTACCAGATCCTAGAGGCACAGCTCTGGACTCCAGGGTTTAGCTGTGGCAGGGATGTGGATGGTCACCAGCAGGCTCAGTCTGAGAAAGGGACAGCAATGTTGTATGCACAGTGATGGCCAGGACAGGTCTTTCGCCATTGCAAAGTTGGCTTCACTGATTATTAGGCCTGAGTGAATGCCCTTCTGTACCTACTGTCAGGTGTATACAGGGGTACTTCTTGGCCACCATGGGCTTCAGCAAATGGTTAGGAGCACAGACACCAGGTGGAGGCTTCTGCCTAATAGTAGACCCAACCTCTCTGGAGCCCAAGTTTGAACTCAGCTCCACTGTCTCTAGGGAGTGGCCTAGAGGAATTCTAATTTCTCCATGGCTGTAAATAGCCCGAGGGACACAAACAGCCCCAGAGGTCACAGGAGGAGACAGGCAGATGTTGCTTTGGACATTGTTTGCCTTGTTGTACTTTGGTGTAAGCCAAGCAGTTGGCACCAGTACAAAGGCAGAGTTGTCATGCTGATCCTCAGAGCCTCTGTGAGGGGTTAGTCTAGGATCGATGGGATCACACACCCAAGGCCATAGAGGATTATGTGGCAGCCTAGAACTAGAACCAAGGGTACGTCCTGGGCCCCTACCAAAGCTATGCTGTACCTCTTGCACCTCTCCTACCAGCAGGGCTAACATTTGTTTGGGAATGATGCTGCCATGGGCTCCTGCTGCTGCTGGCAGCCACTGTCTATTGAGTGCTTATGATGTGTCTGGCGTGTGTTTGGAGCTTTGTGTGTTGTATCTGTTTGCACCCTTACCACAATCCTGTGGGGATAGTGTTCCTGTTATTACCACTTTTCAGATGAGAAAACTGAGGCTCAGGATAAGTCCATTGTAGCCCCAGGTCCCCAAGACTTGCAGATGGAACCAGGACCCTTAGCCTGCACTCCACTTTGCTGCCTGCTATATTAGAGGCTTGCCAACCTCACTCTCTGGCAGTGCCAGACAGTATGGGAGGATGCCAGAAAACAATTTTCCAGGGCCATTGAGGTGCCTCAGTACCAAACACTCCATCATACCATCAGAACCTGGAAACATCTTTCAACAAGTGTGTGGCCGTATGGGCATCATACCTGAGTCCACAATGGCCTTACTGTCAGAGCACCCTAGAGAAATGGCCCTACCAGCACCGGGCGCCGTCTTTGATGAGCGAGGCCCCTCTGCCAGTACGCTGTCACTCACCTCTCCACACCGATTGTGTGCCTGCTGACAGGTGCTCCCCTGTACTGGGGGTGGCCGGCTCACCACTGTGAGACCTCCCAGCCCCAGCACTGAAAAGGACTTCGCTAAACTGTTTCTCTTTTGCAGAAACTGCAGGTCCCCTGATTTCCAATCCTTTCCCTCTCCTGCAGAGTAAGTGGTGGTCCTGCCGGGGGGGCTGAAGAGGGCCAGGCAAGACAGGGAGTGACTCGGCTGGCCTCCCTAAGATGTAGACAGGCCTTGGGCCACCCTCCAGGGAACAGCCACCAATAGCCTGGGGAGGCTGCTGAGGGCCAGGAGGGTGGAGAGGTGTAGACAGGTAGGCAGAACCCTGAGCACAGAGGAGGAAGGACAGGTCGACCCACTCCTGGCTATCCAGACAGCCTCAGGACTTCTCTTGCAAGCCACCTTCCTCCCTCTCTTTCCCTCCCCTCCTACCTTGTTTTCTTTCTTCCCACCTCCCTTTTCTTTGCCAGGCAGGGGTGCGCGTCCTGGATATGCTGAGCTTTTGGTGCAGGCGCAGCCTGTTCCCCTCAGTCCATCCCCTGCTCCAATGCTGCACTTCCCGCCATTTCTTTCTTTCCCTCATTGCTTTGCCCTCCTCCCACTGTGAGTTTTCTTGTTCCTTTGTGCATCTGTTCATTTGTTCCCTCCATGAGCAGTGACCCTTATGTGGTCACTGGCGGAGGGGTAAGCTGTGAATCCGAGGGACACAGTCTATTTCCTGGGAGCTCTTGATGACTGGATGTTGTCCTTCCCATGTGCTCAGAACAGTGCCTGTCATGAAGTAAGCACTCAATAAGCAGTGGGCCCATTGAGTTAGCAGCCTGGATCTGCGTGTCTTCCCCTCTCTGTGCCCCTGCCTCTCCCCAGCCTTTCCCTCTCCAGGCTAGTGACAGGCCAATGGACAGGCTGGACCCAGGGCTCCAAGTGTGCATCTGGGTCACCACTTCAAAGCTGCCTGCAGCCCAGTGTCAGGGTACCTGGGTATGGGGCACTTGTCACATGCCACCTGTCTCTCCAGAACCCTACACGTGCGGCGCCTGTGGGATCCAGTTTCAGTTCTACAGCAATCTTCTGGAGCACATGCAATCCCATGCAGGTAAGGCCCTGACAGTGCCCAAACATACAAATGGAAGAGACCAGCAGAGCCCTCCCAGAGCGCATGCCCCTTCCTGAACCAGACATACTCAGTGCTGTCACTTCCTAGGAGTTTACCCTCCAAGCACCAGCCAGCTAGGCCTTCATTGCTGGCTAGTCTATGCTCTGGAGGCTCAGCTCAGGCGTAGGGTGGTTTGGGGTTGAGGGTGGAAGAAGGGCTTCCCAGAGGGTGCAGGCCAGGAGAAGAGACCTGGAAGATTGAGTGTGGTTCAAGGTCAGCATGGGTAGAGGCCGGTAGTACAGAGGCCAGCAGTTAGATAGAGTGTGCTCAGGCCTTCCTAAGGCAGTCCTGTGCCCTGGCTGTTCTGCTTCTCTTAGCAGGGGGGATGTTGGGGCAGAGGGAGTCCTCAGTTTACTAGGGCTAGGACTGCTCCACCTCACAGGCTCAGCCACTGCTGTCAACCTTCTGGGCTTGTCTTCACCCTTGCCATTGCACAGCGCAGATGTTCAGCTTTCCAGCATGTTCTGGTCTAATTTCTGCTTAGAGAAATACTGTGTGTCAATAGGGGGAGTCCACAGTTCCCCAGCATTTCCACACACAGGTTACTATAGCCACACAGCCTGCAAGAAGCCTGGCTGGGGACCTCCGTGTGGGTACTTAGGGGTCCAGGTCTCTTCCCTTTTACAGTCCTATACACTCCCAGGTACTCAGAGGCTTTCTTCTCTGACTGGTAGGTGTTGAGAGAGGCAAGAAATACACTAGTGACACAGATCCTCAGTGCTTACTTTCCATTGGTGGGCATATAGGCACATGACTGTCCTGAAGCTGCGGTGGAAGTGTACAGAGCCTCTTCCAGGAATAGCCCAACACTTTGCAGAAGAAACCATGCAACTGAGCAAAGGGACAGCGAGCACCTATTTCACCAGATAGTTCGTCTAGAGGCATTAGAAATAAAATATACCAGCAGGGTATCAAAGCAGATGCTGAGACTTAGAGCCAAACTTTGGGCAAAGTGCAAGGAATCTTATGAAAGAAGCGGGGAGATAGAAAGACTTGGAGGAGACAGGGGCTCTACAAGGAGATCAACAGAACCAAATATCTGAGTCCAGGAGTCTTTTCTGAGACTGATACTCTAATCCAGGACCATGCATGGAGATAACCTAGAACCCCTGCACAGATGTAGTCCATGGCAGCTCAGTCTCCAAGTAGGTTCCCTAGTAATGGGAACAGGGACCGTCTCTGACATGAACTCAGTTGCTGGCTCTTCGATCACCTTCCCCTGACAGTGTCAGGAGACAGTGTCTCCTGAAGGGGGAGCAGCCTTGCCAGGCCAAAGAGGAGGACAGTGCAGCTAGTCCTGATGAGACCTGATAGGCTGGGGTCAAAGGGAAGGGGAGGAGGACCTCCCCTATCAGTGGACTTAGAGAGGAGTATGGGAGGAGATGAGAGAGGGAGGAGGGGTTGGGAGGAAATGAAGGAGGGGCTACAGCTGGGATACAAAGTGAATAAACTGTAATTAATAAAATAAATAAATAAAATGAGAAAAAAGAAAGAAAGAAAATATGAAGTAGGATGGTGGTGCACACCTATAATCCACTGAGAACCCAAGGCAGGAAGATCACAAATTTCAGGCTGTTCTGGATAACACAATAAGACCTTGTTTCAAAAAGATCAAAGATATGAAAAGAAATATTGTATGAAATGTGTGTGATGCATGATGGGAGCAAAGTGTTTGGCACTGCTGACAAGGCCAGTTATCATTCGCATCCCCTGAAGTTTACAAAGTCGTCAGGTAGTCCTCAGACTGTGCCCGACTAGCTCAACCTTCCAGGTTGTCTTAGTCATTGTTTTTGTTGCTGCGAAGAGACACCATGATCGCAGCAACTCTTACAAGAGAAAACATTTAATTGGGGCTGGCTTACAGTTTCAGAGGGTTAGTGTCATCACGGCGGGGAGCATGGTGGCACACAGGCAAGCACGGTGCTGAGCGTTCAACATCCGATCCACAGGCAGCAGGAAAAGAGAGATACTGGGCCTGGCTTTGGCTTTTGAAACCCCAAAGCCCAGCCCCAATGACACACTTTCTCCCACAAGGTCATACACCTCCTAATCCTTCTCAAGTAGTGCCATTCCCTGATGGCCAAGCATTCAAATATGTAAACCTATAAGGGCCATTTTTATTCACACCACCACATTCCATGCCATGGCCCCCACAGGTTCTAGCCATATCAAAATGCAGAAATGCATCTAGTCCAACTTCAAGAGTCCCCACATTGTTTATAAGTCCAAAGTTTCTTGTAAGACTCATGACATTCTCTGAACTGTAATCGCCTTTAAAACCAAAATCAAAAAGAAGATCACAGGTTTCCAAAATACAAAAACACAGAATATACATTATCAATCCAAAAGGGGGAAAGGAAGCATAGTGAGGAAATATGGTAAGGAAATATTGGACCAAAGCAAGACCAAAAACCAAACTTCACATTCCCTTGTCTCCATGTCTGATATCAAAGTGTTCTTTAGATCAGCTTTGTTGACTGCAACAATGTCTCTCTCTTTGGTTGGTTCCACACCCAGTCCTTGACAGGGTATTTCATGGATCTGGCATCTCCAACATCATGGCGTCTCCAGCACAATACAGCCCAGCACCTTGACAGTGTCACACAATTGACTCCCTGGGTTTCCATGGAGGGACACCCTGACACATGCCTGTCCTCAACAGCTTTTCTTAGCATAAAGAAAGGTTTTTGTTGTTATTTTCAAGGAGATACCAAAATTTCTTTCTCTAAAGGAATTTTTCTTGACTCTGAAGCCAGAACAACATGGGCAAAGCTGCCAGGTTCTGCTGGGGCTGGAACGTGGCCCTCTTGTTGAACTACATCTTCACCAGCTTTCTGTTGTTGATGGTTTCCTCCACTGCTTAATCTTTTCTCACAAGTTCGAAGCTTAGCTGTGTGAGGTCTTGCCCTGAGGTCACCACGCCCTTTATTCTATTTAGCTTCAGGCTTTTCTTTAAACATTTTCTGTCTTTGATCACAGGATTTAGTTCCATTAACTTCCAGGGGCTCTTTTTCTCCTTAAACTGTACATTTGGTATTTTTGTTGCTCAGATTGCTTTTTCTTTTTCATTACAGATCTGCATAAGAGTAGCCATAATAACCACGCCACACAGTCAATAGTAGGCTGTCTTGAAGTCTCTTTGCCAATGTCATTAATCCCAAACTCTTCAATTTAGCAAGCAGATTTTTTGGACAAGGGCAAAAAGCAGCCACGTTCTTTGCCAGAATGTCATAAAAAGAAAATGGTCTCTAGGTCATTCTTCCCCTCTGAAAATTCTTGACCTGGTCCCCACAGTTCAAATCACTTGCAGAACTGCGTTTCGTGGTGCTGCTGCTGCTGCTGCTGCTGCTGCTGCTGCCTCTTCTTCTTCTTCTTCTTCCTTCTTCTTCTTCTTCTTCTTCTTCTTCTTCTTCTTCTTCTTCTTCTTCTTCTTCTTCTTCTTCTGTGGCCTGTCAAGCCCCTCTTAAAGAGTTCAACTGATTCCAAATCCAGAGTCCCCAAATCAACATTCCACCCACAAGCTTGTCAGGCCTGTCACAGAAATACCCCATTCCCTGGTTCCCACTACTGCCTTAGTCAGTTTTTATTGCTGTGAGGAGACATGGCCACAGCAACTCTTATAAAAGGAAGCATTTGTTTGAGGTCTTGCTTACAGCTTCACAGGCTTAATATATTATCAGCATGTCAGGGAACCTGGTGGCACATAGACTGACGTGGTTCTGGTTAAGTAGCTGAGAGTTCTATATCCAGACCTCTGGGTAGCAGGAAGAGTAAGTCTCTAGGCCTGGCTTGGGCTTTTTGAAACCGCAAAGCCCACTCACAGTGACACGTTCTCCCACCAGGGCCACAGCTACCCCACTGAAGTCCACACTTCCTACTCCTTCTCAAGTAGTACCACTCCCTGGTGACTAAACATCCAAATATATGGCCTATGGGAGCCATTCTTTTTTTTTTTTTTACAATGTATTTACTTTATGTTCAAATTGTAGCCCACTCCCACACCTCCTCCGAGTCCCTCCCACCTCCCCGCAAAACACCCATAGTCCACTGAAAGAGGGAGTCTTCCTCTCTTGCTATCTGACCCTAGCATATCAGGACTGCCTGAATCCTCTTCCTATGTAGCCTAGCAAGGTCGCACCAGGAGGGGATGTGATCAAAGAACCAGCAACTGAGTTCATGTCAGAGGCAGCCCCTCTCCCCTTACTCAGGGACCCACATAGAGGCTGAGCTGTCTACGGGCTACATCTGAGCAGGTGGTCTAAGTCCTCTCCATGCATGGTCCTTGGTTGATGCATCAGTCTCTGCAGGACCCCTGGGCCCAGACTTTGGCTTTATTGGTCTCATTGCAGAGCTCCTGTCCCCTCTGAGTCATTTTATCTTCCTATTCTTCCATAAGAGTCCCTGCCCTCTGCCTAAAGTTTATCTGTGAGTCTCTGCATCTGCTTCGATCCCCTGTTGGGTGTAGTCTTTCAGAGGACCCTGTATGGTATGCTCCTGCTCCTCTCTTCCACCGCTTCTGGTATCTATCCTCTTTGCCATTCTGAATGAGAATTAAGTATCCTCTATAAGGTTTTCCTCGTTGTTTAGCTTCTTTAGGGCTATCAATAGTAGAATGGTTGTCCTGTATTATATGGATAATATCTGCTTATAAGTGAGTAGGCCATGCATGTCTTTCTGGTTCTGAGTTACTTCACTCAGAATGATGTTTTCTAGTTCCAGCCATTTGCCTGCAAATCTCATGATTTCCTTGTTTTTAATGGCTGAGTAGTATTCCATTGTGTAAATGTGCCACAATTTCTGTATCTGTTCTTCAGTTGAGGGACATCTGGGTTGTTCACAGATTTTGGTATTACGAATAAAGCTACTATGAACATAGCTGAGCAAATGTCCCTGTTGTATGGTGGAGCATCTTTCAGGTATATGCCCAGGAGTGGTATAGTTGGATCTTGAGGTAGTGCTATTCCCAATTTTCTGAGAAACCTCCACGTAGATTTCCAAAGTGGTTGTACAAGTTTACACTCCCATTGGCAATGGAGGAGGGTTCCTCTTTCTCCACATCTTCTCCAGCATGTATTGTCACTTGAATTTTTGATCTTAGCCATTCTGATAGGTGTAAGATGGAATCTCAGAGTCTTTTTGATTTGCATTTCCCTCATGACTAAGGGCACTGAGCATTTCTTTAAGTGTTCCTCTGTTGAGAATTCTCTGTTTAGTTCTGTACCCCATTTTTAATTGGGTTATTTTGTTTGTTGGTATTTAATTTCTTGAGTTCTTTATATATTCAGGATATTAGCCCTCTGTAGGATGTAAGGTTGGTGAAGATCTTTTCCCAGTTTGTAGGCTATTGTTTTGTTCTGCTGACAGTGTCTTTTGCTTTACAGAAGCTTTTCAGTTTCGTGAGGTCCCATTTATAAATTGTTGATCTTAGAAACTGAGCTGTTGGTTTTCTGTTCAGAAAGATGTCTCCTGTGCCAATGAGAGTTCAAGGATCTTCCCTACTTTTTCTTCTAACAGATTCAGTGTGTCTGGTTTTATGTTAAGGTCTTTGATCCACTTAGACTTTATTTTTGTATAGGGCTTTAGATATGGATCTATTTGCATTTTTTCTACATGTAGACATCCAGTTAGACCAGCACCATTTGTTGAAGATGCTATTTTTTTTTCATTGTATAGTTTTGGCTTCTTTGTAAAAAAATCGGGTGTCCATAAGTGTGTGGGTTTATTTATGGGACCTCATTTGATTCCATTGATCCACCAGTCTGTTTCTATGCCAGTGCCATACAGTTTTTATTACTGTTGCTCTATAGTACAGCTTGAGATCAGGGATGGAGATACCTCCAGAGGATTTTTTATTGTAGAGGATTCTTCTAGCTATTCTGGGTTTTTGTTTTTCCATATGGCGTTGAGAATTGTTCTTTGAAGGTCTATAAAAAATGTTAGTATTTTAATGAGAATTGCATTGAGTCTGTAGATTGCTTTTGGTAGGATGGCTATTTTTACTATGTTAATAGCAATCCATGATCATAGGAGATCTTTCCGTCATCTGATATCTTCTTCAGTTTCTTTCTTCAGAGACTTGAATTTTTTTTCATACAAGTCTTTCACTTGCTTGGTTAGAGTTACACCAAGATACTTTGTTTTTTGTGGCTATTGTGAAGAGTATTGTTTCCTTAATTTCTTTCTTAGCAGGTTTGTCTTTTGTATACAGGAAGGCTACTGGGGTTTTGTTTGTTTGTTTTTTAGTTAATTTTGTATCCAGCCACTTTGCTGAAGGTGTTTATCAGCTGTAGGAGTTCCCTGGTAGAATTTTTGGGGTCACTCATGTATACTATCATATCATCTGTGAATAGTGATACTTTGACTTCTTCCTTTCCAATTTGCATTCCCTTGATCTCCTTTAGTTGTCTTATTGCTCTAACTAGGACTTGAAGTACTATGTTAAAGAGATTTGGAGAGAGTGGGCAGCCTTGCCTTGTCTCTGATTTCTGTGGAATTGATTTAAGTTTCTCTCCGTTTAGTTTCATGTTGGCTATAGGCTTGCTGTATATTAGGTATGTGCCTTGTATCTCTGATCCCTCCAAGATCTTAAACATGAATGAGTGTTGGATTTTATCAAATGCATTTTCTGAATCTAAGGAGATGATCATGTGGTTCTTTTTCTTTCAGCTTGTTTATAAGGTGGATTACATTGATGGAGTTTCATATATTGAACCACCCCTGCATGCCTGGAATGAAGCCTGCTTGGTCATGGTGGATGATATCTTTGATGTGTTTGTTCTTGGATTCAGTTTGCAAGTATTTTATTGAGTATTTTTGTAGCCATGTTCATAAGGGAAATTGGTCTGAAACTCTCTTTCTATTGTGTCGTTGTGCAGCTTAGGTATCAGTGACTGTGGCTTCATAAAATGAGTTTGGTAATCTTCCTTTTGTTTCTATTTTGTGGAATAGTTTGAAGAGTATTGGTGTTAGCTCTTCCCTGAAGGTCCGGTAGAATTCTGTGCTGAAATCATCTGGCTCTAGGCTATTTTTTGGAAGGGAGACTTTGGATTACTGCTTCTGTTTCCTTGGAGGATACAGGACTATTCAATCTATTTACCTCATCTTGATTTAATTTTGGTAAATGGCATCTATCAAGAAAATTGTCCATTTCATTTAGATTTTCAAATTTTGTGGCATATAGGCTTTTGTAGAAAGACCTAATAATTGTTTGGATTTCCTCAGTGTCTGTCATTTTATCCCCCTTTTCATTTCTGGTTTTGTTGATTTGGATAGTGTCTCTTGTTTTCCTTGATTCTTTGAATTGTTTTCTTTGTTTCTGATCTATTGATTTCAGCTCTGAGTTTGGTTATTTCCAGTTGCCTGTTCCTCTTGGGCATCTCTGCGATTGCTTCTTTTCTTCTTTTTCCTCCTCCTCTTCCTCTTCCTTCTTCTTTTATTCCCCCCCCCCCCAAGGCTTTCAGGTGTGCTGTTCAGTTGCTTGTATGACATGTCTCAAACTTCTTTCTGGAGTCACTTAGTGCTACGAACGTTCCTCTTAGCACTGCTTTCATTGTGTCCCATAAGTTTGGGTATGTTGTGCCTTCATTTTCATTGAATTCTAGGAAGTCTTTATTTCTCTCCTGACCCAGCTGTAGTTGAGTAGAGAATTGTTTAGTTTCCATGTATATGTAGGCCTTTTGCTATTTCTGTTGATGTTGAGGTCCAGCTTTGTCCATGGTGGTGTGATAGGATATAAGGGATTATTTCAATCTTCTTGTATCTGTTGAGGCTTATTTTGTGACCAACTATATGGTCTGTTTTGGAGAAGGTTCATGAAATGCTGAGATGAAGGTATATTCTTTTCTGTTTGGGTGAGAAGTTCTGTAGATGTTTGTTAGGCCCATTTGATTCATGACATCTCTTAGCATCATTCTTTCTCTGTTTAGTTTCTGTTTTGTTGACCTGTCCTTTGGTTAGAATGAGGTGTTGAAGTCTCCCACTATTAATCTGTGGGGGTATGTATGTGGTTTAAGCTTTATTAATGTATTTTTATTTTTATTTTTATTTTTTTTACAAATGTGGGTGCCCTTATATTTGGGACGTAGACATTCAGAATTGAGATGCCTTCTTGATGGAATTTTCCTTTTATGAGTATGAATTGTTTTTCCTCATCTCTTTTGATTAATTTTGGTTGAAAGTCTATCTTATTAGATATTAAGATGGCTACTCCTGCTTGCTTCTTGGGTACCTTTGCTTAGAAAACCTTTTTCCAGACCTTTACTCTCAGGTAATGTCCATCTTTTTGCTGAGGTGTGTTTCTTGTATGCAGTAGAATGCTGGGCCCTATTTACTCATCCATTCTGTTAATCTGTGTCTTCTTATTGGAGAGCTGAGTCCATTGGTGTTGAGAGAGATTAATGGCCAGTGATTGTTAGTTCCTTTTATTTTGATGTTGGTTATGGTAGTGTGTTTATATACTTGTCCACTTTCAGTTTTGCTGTAGTGGAGTTACTTATTTCCTGTGTTTTTCTGGATGTGTAGTTAGCCTTCTTGGGTTGTATTTTTTTTCCTAGTATCTTCTGTAGGGTGTGATTTATGGGTTGGTGCTGTTTAAACTTGTTTTTGTCATTGAGTATCTTGTTTTCTCCATCTATGATGATTGAGAGTTTTGCTGGGTATAGTAGGCTAGGCTGACATCTGTGTTCTCTTAGTGTCTGCATGACATCTGCCCAGGCTCTTCTGGCTTTCACAGTCTCTGTTGAGAAGTGATTCTGACTGATAGGTTTGCCATTATATGTTACTTGGCCTTTTTTCCCTTACAGCTTTTAGTATTTTTTCTTTGTTCAAAACATTTAGTGTTTTGATTATGTGGTAGGAGGATTTTCATTTCTGGTCTAATAACTTGGGTGTTCTGTAGGCCTCTTGTATGCTTATAGGCATCTATCTCTTTCTTTAAATTTGGAAATTTTTCTTGTGATTTTGTTGAAAATATTTTCTGGACCTTGAAGATGGGAATCTCCTTTTTCCTCTATTCCCATTATTCTTAGGTTTCATCTTTTCATGGTGTCTTTGATTTTTTTTGGATGTTTTGTGCCAGGACGTTTTTTTTTTAGATTTAACATTTTCTTTGATGAATGCGTCAGTTTCTTCCATTATATCTTCTACACTTCTGAGATTCTTTCTTCCATCTCTTGTATTGAGTTGGAGATGCTTACCTCTATAGTCCCTGTTTTCTTCCCTAAGTTCTCCCTCTCCAGGATTTCATCAGTTTCCATTTCTATCCCCGGATCTTGAACCGTTTTGTTGATTTCTTTCACCTGTTTGTATTTTCTTGCCTTTCATTCAGTTCTTTCACCTGTTTGAACTTTTCTCTATTTCTTTCATTTCTTTCAATAATTTAATTATTTCTTTTCTAAAGGCCAATCCATTTGACTGTATGTTACTGTATTTCTTTATGGATTTTTTCCTTTCCTCTGTTGTCATCTTCATAAGCACAGATTTAAGGTTGTTTTCTTGAGTTTCGTTTGTGTTATGGTATCCGGGGCTGCTTGCTCTTGGATAACTGGGTTCTGGAGATACCATCTTGCTTTGGCATTTATTGATTGTGATTTTACGATGGCTTTTACCCATCTGCGTGTCTTGGGCATTGGCTGGTAGTTTCTGGTGCCTGCTGGAGTCCTGGGTGGCAGGAGTGCTGGGTGAAAATCCCCTGGGCAGCAAGCTACATGTTCTCAAAGGAGCCCTCCACAGATTGGTGGTGGGTCATTCTCAAGGAATTGCTGCAACTCTCCTCAGGTGTATGATCCTGTGGGCTAACTGGATTCCTCAGGAGCCCAGGGGCTCTCCTCTCACTAGGGGAAGTCCTGGAGACAGGTACTGGCCACTGGCTTTCTTGCTCTGAGGTTAATGAGCTGCAACTGCCCCCAACGCTGTGCTTACACACTGTGTTTGCTGGGTGCAGCCATCTTAGAGAACCATGAGCCCAGAGGTTTGGTCAGTCTCCCTAGAGAGACAGGCGGAGCTTTGGAGTGGCATCTAGGGCTGTTCCTGTGTTCCCAGGCCTGACTTTTTTTTTAGCTCCTTGCCCCAGTACACAGAAGGAATTCACGTGCCGGTGAGATAGCACACAAGCATGTGGCGAGGTGCTGGAGACCAAGCACCTGCAGCAACCTAGGAAGCTGTCTGGGGATTCGCTGGGTGACCTGAGGTCAGACCCATTTGTTTCCTACCGTGGGGTTTCCTCTCCCCAGGGGTACACAGTTGGGTCTGTTGGTCACTGTGTGGTCACCGCTGCCCTGCTGTTTAGATAGTGTGCGATCGGCACCACTATCTTGGATCCGACAAAATCTGGGGACCATTCTTACTCAAACCATCACACAAGGATAAAGTCCATCTGCCATTAGATAATGTGATATTACTCCAGCCTCCATTCGCTCATTTCAAGGTGTGTGCTGTACATGAGGCACTAATTCATATTGCCTTGGGAGGGCTCCCCCCCCCCAATAAATCACTCTACAGACACAGCCGAGCTGTGGAGTGGTGATCAGAACTCTGAGGTTCCAGTTCTCCTCCCTTGGTGCTGTGAGAGGCCAGGCAGGTAACTGTACTCATCTCTAAAGCAAGGACACATAGACTCCTGTTGCCTGGTGTCTTCATCCCACATTTCAGGTGTATCTCACCTCCCAGTGACTCCAGGACCAGTCAGGGATGGTTCAAAGCATTTAGACATGCTGTCAGTGGGAACTTACAGCCCTGGAGTGGTGATAGCCATGTTCTCTCTCTCTTTGGGTACCAAGCCTGGTTCCTGAGCCTCACAGCCCAGCCTCCCACAGTTATTCATGTTCACTCATGTCCCCTCCATCTCTCTCTGTGTATCTCTGCCTCTGTCTCTCTTCCTCCCTCCCTCTCACTTTCTATGTCTGTCTTCTGGAGGAAGCTGTCATTAGATGTGAGTCTGGATGTGGGTGCTTCCCCATCACTCTAGGAGCTGGAGGACAGAACCATAATGATGAAAGCCTGGGCTGAGCCAGAAAGTGGCTGCAGTATCCCCCAGCATCTTGGCTTGTTCAGAATCACTGAAGGGCTGCTTTGTGCTGTCTAGCAAAGCCAGAAGTGCCTTCCCCACAATCCAGTACAAAGCCAGGCGGAATCCCAGCCAGGCTGAATCAGGATTAAAGGATTGGCTTCATGAAGGGAAATTAAGCATTGTGAATTTCGAAGTTCACAGCGATGCTGATAAGGGGATCAGCCTCAAGTAACACCAATCTCATTAAGTGCCTCTGAATGGCACAGGCTAATTCACACTAGTAAACTTATATGCTAGAGGGAACCTGGTGACAGTTCAGGAGTAAGACTAGCAGTCATGATGCTAACTATAAAGAATGGTAGTGAGTGCTTGCCGTGTGTTGGGTACTGGCCATGAGTTAGGTGTGTTGACATTTCCATCTCCTTTGTAGAGGTCCAGAAAACACAATCGCTGGCATAGCTCATAACTATCTAGCATCATTCCAACTGATACCTGCTGCCAGGTCTTAGTCTGGGAGTTTTACACATGTTCACTATTTAATTCTCAAAGTGGCTCTGTAAATGCCATGTTAACTCCATTTCATAGAAAAGGATGCAAAAAAGCTGGGGGAATGGCTATCAGCACAGGGTTTGCCTTGCAAGAATGAGGATCTGAGTTTAGTTCCCAGAACCCACAGAGAACAGCTGCACATGACAACAATGAACACTTGTAATCCTAGCCTGGAGAGGCAAAGGCAGGTGAATGATCCTTGGGGCTCCCTGGCCAGCCAGCCTGGCCTATTTAGTAAGGTACATATTAGTGATAGACTCTGTCTCAACCAAAAAAGAGAGAAAGGAAGGAGAGGGAAAGGGAAAAAAAAGGTGAGTGGCTGCTAAGGAACAACAGACAAGGTTGACCTGTGGCCTTCATACACACTGGCACGCACACCTGCACCTGCACATATTCATGCACACCTGCAGTTGAGGTTATAAGATCAGTGATAATTAGACTGGGATTCTCACTGGGAATGAGCTCCTTCCAGATTGCATGGGCTTTAACATCCACACTGAAGCTGTGGTCTGCCCTGGTGCAGTCAGTGGATCGGACCCCTCAGATTGGCCCTTCCTGCCCTCACTAGGAGGGATGGGAACACAGTTAAGAGGTACCCAGGACATAGGGGTCTTTTGTGAGACTGATACTCCAACCAAGGACCATTCATGGAGATAACCTAGAACCCTGCACAGATGTAGCCCATGGCAGCTCAATGTCCAAGAGGGTTCCCTAGTAATAGGAACAGGGACCATCTCTGACATGAACTCATGGGCTAGCTGTTTGATCACCTCCACCTGAGGGGGAAGCAGCCTTAACAGTCCACAGAGGAAGACAATGAAGCCAGTCCTAATGAGATCTGATAGACTAGGGTCAGATGGAAGGGGAGGAGGACCTCCCCTATCATTGGACTGGGGGAGGGGAATAGGAGAAGAGGGAGGGAGGGTAGGATTGGGAGAGGGTGAGGGAGGGGCTACAGCTGGGATACAAAGTGAATAAACTGTAATTAATGAAAATTTTAAAATGAGGTGCCCAGGAGACTGCAGAGGACAAATTAAACCAGTAGTTCACTGTTTTAGATTGAGGAGGTGGCCACCCATGATTCCTGATTCCTTGAACAAACTCACAGCTTTAGACTTCCTCATTTTTACAGTAAGAGTTTATCAAACCTTTCTTCCCAAAGATGAGGGCTACACAGGTGATGTATTCAAAGACTATGGTAACTTCTAAGACCTAGTCTGGCAAGTACCTATTACTCCATCACCTGTTGGAGGTACAGGTTGAGTGTCCATCTTCTGAAGTGCTTGGAAACAGAAGTGTTTCAGATTTCACAAATTTCAAAGTCTGGGATATTTGAATACATATATATATATACATATATTTATAATTCATTCTAATTATTCTTATTTCCTACTCTTTTTCAGCTTCTTTCAATCCTTTCTATTCCCCACTTCTCCCCATCCCTTAATTTTTTTTCTCACAGCTTGTTTTGTGACTCATTGAATTTAACGAAGCTGTGTGTTTGACCGTGGGTGTAGAACTATTCCTTTGGTCATGATGAGCTCAGCAGTGGGTACACAACTGAAGATGGTTACTCCACATCTCCCAGAGTCTATTATAGCTAACATTTAAGTAGTAAGGGTTAGGGCTCCATAACCCTTTCTACATGCATTGTTGATTGCTGTTCAGGTCCAATGTAGGGAGCCATGGCTGCTATGAATTCATGATTTTAATGGTTGTGTAATGCCTACAAGATGACATTTTGCAGCCCTTCTCTTTATCTTCAGTTCTTCCATTCTTCCTGATCCTGCATCCTGAGTGTTCCCTGAGCCTTAGGAGGGTTAGTATAAATTATTTTTTAGGGCTAGGCACTCAGACATCACTTATTCTCAGTACCTTGGGAAGCTATGAGTCTCTGCATTTACCTCCATTCATTGTGATGAGAAGCTTCTCCAATGAAAGGGGTGCTTAGTCATTTTAATTAATATTAATAATTATCCCCTTGGGTCTATGGCTTCCCTGAGCATGGACTGCAGGCCTAGCTGATAGTACTAAGCATGAATTCCTTCCTGTGGAGTAGGGCTCAAATGGAATCAGAGGCTGATTAGTGGGTTACGTCACAGTTGTGCCACAACTACACTGGTGGAAAGGTTCACAGCTAGCTAAGTCCTTTGATGCCTTTTCTCTCCTAGCTGCCTACATCACAACTTCTGGCTCTTTAAATGTTAGACAGGAGGGGAGGCTGTTTCTAGCGAGTTCTAACTTGCTTTATCTTATAACTGATGTGTGTAGAGTTTTCAGCAAGAGTTTCACACTGTAGTTCTAATTGGCACTGAAAAGAGCCTGTGTTGTTTGGGGCCTCTGGAACCTCCCTGGCCAACTCTTTTGGAAATACCCGACACTTGGCACCAGGAATTTTATATGTTGACCCACGGCTTCTAGGAGAAGCAGTTTCGAGCTACAATGGGTGCCTCTCATTAATCTCTCTTTTATATTTTTAATTGAATTATAAAATAATAAATTTTATGTGACCCTATGTACACCCTTTGTTTTGCTTAACCCTTGCTCACCCTCTCTCCCTGATCCACCATCACTCCACCCCACCCCACCCCACTTGAATGTTTTTACCCCTAGTGTTGCTTCTCTCTTCTTTTACCTGTGCCTGTCCCTGCCCCTCTAAGGCACACTCCTATCCCAAGTCCCTCTTTCTAGTCTCCAGACTTGCAAGGGTATTCTAGGTTAAACAAAGCTAAAGAGTAGAGGCAGAGGTTCACGTATGAGAGAGAGCGTGTAGTGTTTCTCCTGGGCTAGGTTATCTCATTTAGTATAATTGTTTTCCAGAGCCAGTCATTTATCTGAAAACATCAGGATTTAATTTTTCTTTAGAGTCAGGTGAAATTCCATTGTGTATTTGTGGCATTATCCACTCATCAGTTGATGGACATCTAGCTTGCTTTCATTTTCGTGCTCTTGTGAATCAAGCATGGATATTCAAGTTCTCTGTTAAGATCTTCTGGGTATGTACGCAAGGAAGTATAGAAGGCTCGTCTGGTAGTTGGATTTCTAGTTGTTTTGTTTTGAGAACCCTGGTTTCCAAAGTATCTGCTCTAGTTTATTATGAAACATGATCCCTGTCTCTCAACCTTGCACAAAACTCAACTCCAAATGGATCAAGGACATCAACAATAAGAACTTATACCCTGAAACTGCCAGGGAAGGAAATAGGGAGTACACTTAAATATTTACTTTCTGAGTAGAACTCATGTGATCACAGGAAATAAGACCAACAGTAGGCAGAGGGAATATCCTGAAACTAAAAACCTTCTGTACAGCAAAGGAAGCTATCAGTAGAATAAAGAAGCAGCCTACAAAATGAGAGAAGAAAATTCCATCTGTATATAGGGCAAAAAATTAGTGTCTAGAAAGAACTCAAAAAATGAACATGAAAAAACAACCCAATTTAAAAGGAGATTGTGAAGTTAAGCAGAGAGTTCTCAAAAAAAGAAATACAGATGGCTAATAAACACTTTTTAAAGTGTACAGCGTCCTTAGAACTCAGGGAAATGCAGATTAAAGCTGCTTTAAAATTTCATCTCATGATGTTGGGGAGCTGGTTCTGTGATTTAGAGCACTGGCTGATCTTACGGAGAACTCCGCTCCTACATGACAGCTTACAACCATCTGTAACTCTAGTCCCGGAGGATTTAACACCATCTTCTGGTCTCCACAGGTACCAGGCATGCATGTGGTGCACAGACATATATGCAGGCAAAACACACAGACACATCCTGTTGTTGCTCTGTGTCAGGGAAATCCTACAGATTTAGATCTGCAGAACCGGTGCCTTCATGTACTCCGGCATGCACCCAGGCCCTAGATCTGGGTCTGGGAAGTAGCTGAGTTTGTCAGCCTACCAGCTTTCCTGCACTCACACCACCTGGGCAAGCTCTCCAGCGTTGCCCTAGCTAGCTCGCTCAATCAGTAGCCAGCAAAGGGCAGGGCCAGCTCTCCTGTGGTCTCACCCTTGGGGTCAGCTTACCCACACCTTTGCCACCAGGGCTAGCTCTACTGTGCTGCCCAGACGAAGTGCAGTGCCCAGTTTCCTGAGTGCTATATCTAGTAAGGGGCCAGGCCAGCTCTTCTGCTGCCATGACCTTGGGGCCAGCTTTCCTGCCTGCCCTGCCACAGGCAGCAAGGGGCAATGGGGGGAGGGGATCTCTCCCTTACCCACACCAAGGCAAGGCAGATGAGAGGCAGGGACAGCTCTCCAGCTTTCCTGCTGGCTCACCTGTTTCCCTTCCTCTCTTGCCACCAGGGCCAGCTCTACTGTGCTCCCTAGGCATGGTGCAGGGCAAGCTCTGCTGAGTGTCACAGCCAGTGAGAGGCAGGGTCAGCTCTGCACAGACCTTGGCTATTAACATGGTCCCAGGAGGCAGCCCAGACCAGGCGTGTCTGCATGGCTGAGTGCTGGTAACCAAACGTGGATCCTCTAAAAGAGCAAGCACTTCTAACCATCGAGCCATCTCCAGCCCCACCCCCTTCGTACTTTCTGCTTTTGTAGCTCACTCTGAGGACGTGAGAGCAGAAACAGAACAGCCTTCAGTCTGTGGCAGACTTGGCTTCAGAGCCCTGGATTCTGCCTGGTTCCTCATGCATTGAAGGCTGTTTGTAACCATCCCGCTACCCCTGTGTGTTGCCTTCAACAACCTGTTTTCAATCTGAGCCTCAGATTCCGTGTCCAGTGAAGGATTTGGTATTATGTTTTTTATCATGGTAGATAGGCAATGGGTCCCCATTTAATACAATTAAATACAGCTTTTTATCTAACACAGTCATACTCTAGAAATACAAATCTCATGGTTTAGAAAATGAGAGATTATGAGACACTTCGGGGCTCTTGGCGTGCACATACGTATACTCCTGAGCTTTGCTTTGTGGCTGTGGTAGGTACAGGGTGCCTGGAGGGAGACTCCTCTATGTCCTGGGCTCTTCCCTGGTGTCTCCAGAGTCCTTCTTGAAGTCGCGTGGTGGCCATACCATAGTTCTCCGTTTTCTGGACTACACAGATGAGGCTTCGAAACCGTAGACAGTTGTCTGTGAAGCCTGCACTCAACTCCCTGTGGCCATGTGTAACTTTACCCCTTTACCCTCCCCAATGTGTCCTTATCTTGCCCTTCGTCCTCTGTTGTTCCTGCAGCTGACAGTGAAAACAACATCGCCTCCAACCAGTCGCGATCTCCACCTGCTGCAGTGGAAGAAAAGTGGAAAGCCCAGGCCCCGAGGAACAGCACCAACAACAGTAGGTCTCAGCATGCTGAAGCCAGGGGCCCTGGAAGCCCGCCAGCCCCCTGCAACCATGCCCTGCCCACTGCTGCCACCTCACCTCTGTGGGACTGAAGAGGGTGCTACCTGTGCATGAGTTCTTAACTCATGGATAGGCAAAAGAAGGCCAGGAAGGAGGGGTGTCTTTCCTGTCCAGCACACTACTTAAAAGCCAGAGTCAGAACTAGAACCTCACAGTTTTACAATGTGTGTAGGCTATTTTCTTGACACTGGCCCTAAGCACTTGACTCACTAAAAATTCCTATGTAATTCCTGTTGAAGAGAAGATTGTATTCAGGGGTTTAGCGCTCCTTTTTAACTGCTCTGTTTATGTGTGTCTTATGCCTCTTTCTCCCTTCTCCATCCCAGTCCCTTGCAACACCCCAATACTGGGTAGGAGAGAAAGGTTAGTGGAGAGAGGGACAGAGTTCCCTTTAGCTACTTCCTGCTGGTTAGGGTTGTCGGGTCCCTTGGGGGAAGTCCAATCTTTGTTTCAGGATATCTCTGACTTCAAACTGCATCAACAGCAGCCTTCTTTCTCAGAGCCCCCCAACACCTCTCTGGGCTTCGTCATTTATTCCTTCTCCTGAGTCCTCAGATTTTAATTACCTGCATCTGGCAAAGGGCCCTCTCCGAGGCTGCACCAGGCAAATAGTTCACTGCTGTGGACAATCTGAATCAGTCCCATATGCTACACCTGGGATGAAAATAAAACAAGTTCACATCCACAACACATGTGGCAAGTATGTTGCATACAGGTCACTATATACTATTCTTATGCCCATCACAGGCATTTATCAACCATAGAACTTTATCCCTGTGGTATTGTCACACCAATTTGTATGCAAGACAAAATCTATTTGTTATTCTTTGTAATAGCCATTTAGGTATTGCTGTACACCAGATGAAGCAGCTTTGAATATCAAAGGTAATCCTTTCTCTCTTTGTGTCCCCTGCCAGCCACACCCAGTGGTTTGACACCCAACAGTATAATCCCCGAGAAGGAGCGGCAGAACATTGCAGAGCGGCTCCTGCGGGTCATGTGTGCTGACCTGGGCGCACTGAGCGTGGTCAGTGGGAAGGAGTTTCTCAAGTTGGCCCAGACCTTGGTAGACAGTGGTGCCCGCTATGGGGCCTTCTCAGTCACCGAGATCCTGGGGAACTTTAACACACTGGCACTGAAGCACCTGCCACGCATGTACAACCAGGTGAAGGTGAAGGTGACATGTGCCCTAGGCAGCAATGCCTGCCTGGGCATCGGTGTCACGTGTCACTCTCAGAGTGTGGGCCCTGACTCCTGCTACATCCTCACAGCCTACCAGGTGGAGGGCAACCACATCAAGAGCTATGTGCTGGGTGTGAAGGGTGCAGACATCCGTGACAGCGGCGACTTGGTGCACCACTGGGTGCAGAACGTGCTGTCGGAGTTTGTGATGTCCGAGATCCGGACTGTGTATGTGACGGACTGCCGGGTGAGCGCATCCGCCTTCTCCAAGGCTGGCATGTGCCTTCGCTGCTCAGCCTGTGCCTTGAACTCAGTGGTGCAGAGTGTGCTGAGCAAGCGGACACTGCAGGCCCGCAGCATGCATGAGGTCATCGAGCTGCTCAGCGTATGCGAGGACCTGGCAGGCTCCACGGGCCTGGCCAAGGAGACCTTTGGCTCTCTGGAAGAGACGGCACCGCCTCCCTGCTGGAACTCCGTGACAGACTCGCTGCTGTTGGTGCATGAGCGCTATGAGCAGATCTGCGAGTTCTACAGCCGCGCCAAGAAAATGAGCCTCATCCAGAGCCTCAACAAGCACTTGCTCAGCAACCTGGCTGCCATCCTGACACCCGTGAAGCAGGCGGTCATCGAGCTAAGCAACGAGAGCCAGCCCACCCTGCAGCTGGTGCTGCCCACCTACGTCAGGCTGGAGAAGCTGTTCACAGCAAAGGCCAATGATGCAGGCACCGTCAGCAAGCTGTGCCACCTCTTCCTAGAAGCCCTCAAGGAGAACTTCAAGGTGCATCCAGCCCACAAGGTGGCCATGATCCTGGATCCTCAGCAGAAACTGCGGCCAGTGCCACCCTACCAGCATGAGGAGATCATCAGCAAGGTGTGCGAGCTCATCAATGAGGTGAAGGAGTCCTGGGCTGAGGAGGCCGACTTCGAGCCCGCGGCCAAGAAGGCCCGCTCGGCCACAGGCGAGCACCCCGCAGCTCAAGAGGATGACCGGCTGGGCAAGAACGAAGTCTATGATTACCTTCAGGAACCCCTCTTTCAGGCCACTCCCGATCTCTTCCAGTACTGGTCATGCGTGACCCAAAAGCACACAAAACTCGCCAAGCTTGCCTTCTGGCTCCTGGCGGTACCTGCTGTGGGAGCTCGAAGCGGGTGTGTAAATATGTGTGAACAAGCACTTCTTATCAAAAGGAGGCGACTGCTTAGTCCAGAAGACATGAACAAGCTCATGTTCTTGAAATCCAACATGCTTTAAGACTCAACTTTGGGGAAAAAAAAAAAGAAAAATATTAGGAAAACACACACACCACACTGTCACAAAGAAATTTAAGTTCTAAACACTGTGGAACCTCATTGTAAATGCCCCTTGGAAACTTAAGTGCTTTTTTTCCCCCCAGCGGTGTGTGTGTGTGTGTGTGTGTGTGTGTGTGTTGCGCATGCGCACACATGCGCGTGCACATGTATTCATACCCACACATGTGACACTGAATGGGTAAAGGGTATGGGGAGCTCATACTCAAATGCTCAGCGAGAGACACTCCATGCACATGCGTGTGCATGCGCACACACATACACACACACCCCTGGTGCATGTACACATGCCTGTCCTCAGGCGTGTGTGCATTGAGCTGGGTGTGTCAGGAAAGCCGGGAGACTGAGAGAGCAGGAGTGGTTTCACTTTTCTCGGGCAGGGGCTCTAAGGACTCCCAGTCTGCTCTAAGGTGTGCAGACTGGGAGAAGCTGGGGTTGTGAAGTTTTCAGGCAGCTGAGGGCTGAAGTGGCTTGAACCCCCATCCCAGTCTTGGCCCTTCCTTGCCGTTCCTTCATCCCATGGTACCCATCCTCTGCCCCAGCTGCTCTGACGGATTCTCCAGACTGCGTCGGATGGACAGTTTCTGCACTGGACTTCATTTCTCGTTTCACCTTCAGGGCATTAAGCTGCTGCGCCTGTGACCTCCCCCTCCGAAGTCCAGGGCAGCTGCCTTAGAATACACACTATCTATCTCCCCAAATCAGGAAAGGAGACTCTAGAAATATAAAGCTGATGTTTTACTTTTTAATATAAGAGAGAAAAAAACAGGACTTTTTTTTTTCCAGAGACATATAGCTGACTTTCCACTCATTTTTGTTGTTGTTTTCCCAATCAATACTTTAGCAATTTTGTATCTTCTGGGGATTTCAGTTTCTTTTCACATTTGATGTAAACTCTTCTGAGAGGCACTGAATGTCTGTGACATACACTCTGGAGTTGTGTTTTGTTTGTTTTATTTGCCCCTTTTTCTTCTCAAGTCACACTGTAAACTAGCTCATCTCAGTGGTGGTATCCAGGACTCATGTAACCAAGAACACAGTCATGGCTGTGTAGGGAGTTGGGAAGAGTCGCCTTTCCTTGGCCGTGGGGCCATAGTGGGAAGCACGTGGCTTTAGGGGTCCTGATCGTCAGCGAGAGAGCCGCTGCCTGGTTCCTGCCTGTGGTCGTGTAGATGTCCAGCTCTTGAATGTCTGCCTCCTGTCTCCAGACTGCTCTGTACTACTCACTGCATCCTGACCTCCAGGTCTGCAGAGACTCTGACTTAGTCCATATCTGTGGCTTCCAGATCCATGGTCTCTCTCCCTTCCCAGATCCCAGGGGTCCTGAGAGTTTATAGCCCTCAGAGGTCCCTACAGGCACCTCAGACCTGTAGTCAGGGCAGTGGTGGGGCGTGGTATGTTGGTGGTTGAGCAGTTGGCATCCTGTGGTGTGCTTGGCTCAATGCTGTGAAAGGGATTGGTCGCCCTCACTTCTAATCCCCCTGGCCAAGAACTAATGCTTCTACCACAGTCCCGATGCCAAGAGGGACAGCATTCTCTCCATAGGGTGATGAGCATAACCACTCCATAAATAAAGACCTTCGTGTCCCTGACCACAGCTGTGGGACGGGATGCTTACACTTCAGGCTGAGAGTGGCCGCCCTTGAGGGGCTCCTTGCAAAAGCACCTCCCCAACCCAAGGCTTGGACTGCCTCCTCTTCCCAGTCATAAAGCATTACTCAACTGAAAGATACCTCGACTTCAAAAGCACTGTACCCATAGCCCTCTCCCTTGGGTTGCCAGCAGGAGGGGAGTGAAGGTAGTTTAAAGACTCTAAGGCTTCCAGTTACACTCAAGGCTCCAGAACTGGCCTTGAGGACAAGCCTGCATTCTTTGCCTCACAAGAATAACCGAGCTCTCCTGTAGAATCTCAGACATACGAATAGCTCAGAGGAGGCTGTGCACACATCCACTCCAGCAAGCTATGGTCTCAGGAACCACCACACAATCTCTACTCCAGGGGACGCTCTAGGTGTCTCCAGCACAATGTCTTCAACTCTTACGATCAGAGGAACCTCTGCCCACAGTGGAGCGGTCCAGACAGGAACTGAATGTCGCTCCCTGAAGAATGTAGGAATGTCTTCACACAGCTTGGGGCATCCAGGAGGTGGGCTCTGGATTGGTAATGACGGACAACTGCAGTCTCCCTCATCTGCTGGGAATGGGGCCACAACCCAGCACTTGCAGCTACACTGGAAGCAGGGTGCTTAGTGCAGTCAGTGAGAAGAGATCCTCAGGCAGAGCTGGGCTAAGCTGCTGTTATTGGCAAACCATCAGCCAAGCCCAGATGTACATTTCAAGCATTCTTTTTGGAATATGGAACATCCTCCCTCCAGAAGGAAAATTAGTGTGAAAATCCAGGTCATAGGTCATCACCTCCTGTACAGTTCGTTTGCACCTTGGGGCTTAGACTGCTTCTCTAGGCTCAGTGTGAGCCCCCACTTGGTCCTCAGAAATCTGTCTCTGGAGCTGCCTCATCTTCAAAGATTGTAAAGTGACAGGCTGTCATTCCTCTCTGGTGTCACAAACTGAAAAAACAACAAAAAACTGTGCCCTGTGTCTGCTGTCATATGGGCTATATCCGCAGTGCACATCCTGCAACAAACAGCTCAGTAAATCCCAAAGATCTGCCAGGTCCAGCCACAGGCCCCTTTAACAGCAATATCCACCAAATTCTAGTTCAGCCAAAGCACTAAGATGGGTTCTTCCAGCTCATCTCCAGCGGCCTGGGCTGGTCTTGGCCTTCAGAAGGATTTTGTCATTTGCCTCCTGAATCTGTGACCACTATATGTCTCTACATCATAGGCTTGTTGGGGATGAGCGACCAGGATGATGGGCCATTCTAGCATACAGCTTACCTTGATCTGTATGATTCTCTGGGCAAAAATGGTTTTTGCTTTAACATCCTTGGAGCCAAACATGGAAGTAGAGAAGATGCATTTCCATTAGCAAGGTTCTCCCCCAATGTGAGCTCACTTTGTTTCACCAGTGAAGCCTAAGCCATGGCCTGCAGCTTGTTTTCCTGGGATTCAGTCACTCAAGAGGTGTCAGGTCCTCGAGGAATGGTTATATGTGGAAGCACTCGTTCTCAACATGATTCTGTTCCCAACACCCAAGTGTTCCACATGCCAAGCTTCCCTTTTGTGGCTTTCAGGAACCAGGAGGAAAGATGGATGCTGTCTGAGCACAACTGCCTGCATTTCAGGAAGCCACGTGCTCCAGCATGGATGATGTCACCTCCCTCCCACTTGATGGCTTCATGTTTGGTGCTGTGGGGTTGACTCTGGACTGAGGGAAAGGTACCTGTTTCCTGATGATACTGATGATAATTCATCTCCAGGTTTTTTTAGGCAGGATCTGGACACTGGCTGTGTAGGCTGGCCAAGAGTCTTCATTTCAGTTTGACAAATTTTATCTTCCTCACTTTGAAGAAGTAGAAGAATTCTACAAGGCATGTTTTCCACTGTGAAGCTGAATCTCTGCCTTTGGAGCCCAATTTTGGGCAAGGTCCCCTATTTTCCTGGCCTCCAGCTAGACTGCTTGAGGAGGGGGACACCTGAGTACAGGCTGGGTGCCATACATACTCACTCTGAGAACACAGGGTCACCAAGAAGGATCAAAGCTAGGATGTAGATAAAGGGAAACCCTGTGGCACTCCATCCCAGGCCTTGTCATATCGTGCTTGAAGAGGGCACAGGGCACTCCTGATTCCATAAGCTGTGCCAAGCCCCTAGCTTCCTGGCCTTGGCAGCGGTGTGACACTATTGTGTGTGGCATATGTCTAGAAAAAGGCTTCTGGAGGGCAGAACTGAGAGACTGAGGCTCAGGCTCTGTCCTGGGGACAGTGAACAGGGGCTCCTGTCTCCAGGGCAGTGGGAGAGCTGGCGAGGAGGCCGCCCCTCCCCCTCACTGTGGCTAACGTTTGCTAGGCCAGTTATGGCAAACCAATGATGCAGTGTTTCCTCTTACATTTCCTTTCCACCTCCCCTTTGCAGGATCTCCAGTGGGATTTTGTGGCTGTGGTTGTTTTTCTTCTCTCATTTGGGTCTGGGGATGGTAGTCTAGAGAGTCCGGGCTTCGACCATGACCAAGGGAACCTATGGTCTCTGAGCAGGTACAGGCCTCATGTGGAAGAGGGGGGCACTTTTGGGGTTCCACTCGCATATGGGAAAATCACTAAGCTTGGAGTTGGCCTTAGCATCATGACCCACCAAGGTCCTACCCACCCAAGCATCCCATTGGGCACCTTGACTCTTTGAACCAAAGTTTCTTTAAAGGGGAGCCCTGTCCTTAGAAGCCTGAATTCTCAGGCCAGCTGGAAGGACTCCTCCCACAATCCAGGTGCCAGAAGGCTGTCCTAGGACTCTTCTCCCAACTAGCCAGGGTGGGTAAACAGGGCTCAAGCTTGTGGCCTGACTTGGGCTCAGCTTGGCCAACCAGGCAAGAGGGAGAGCTGTGGGGCAGGACCTTCCAGACCACTAAGCATCAGGAAACCATTTTGTACAACAACCCGAAGCAGAGATATTTTTTAAGAGGCATGAATTATTTTCAGTTGTCTTCTGATCCTTTCTTTTTCTTTTCCCCACAACTTCACGTTGGTGATCCGTTCACATCAGGTAAATATTAAGAAAGCCTTGGTGCCCCATTCCTCCTGCCCCGCTACTCAGTGACCACATGTGTGTGCCCCCATCCTGTCTCAGTAGTAAGGACATTCTAGGCAATACCATAGACACATCAGTGTCTCGCTTCGAGCGCAAGAAACTCAAGTCATCTTAAAAAAATAAAATAAAAACAAAAAAAATTTACAAAAAAGCAAACACACACACAAAAAAATATCTTTTTTAGGCCAGAGTTTTCTACAGGTATTAATGAATATTTTTCTTAATCCTTATAAGTTTTATGTGTTTAATATTTCTTAATACCAGTAGTATTAATTTATACTTTTGTAGCAACATAATATTTTTATAAACAGCCAGTGCTTGGCTCAAGTCTTCACGGGGGTTTATGCAGGGCTATCTTAGGGACCCTGTGTACCATGTACTGTATTTAAAAAAAAAAGTTACCTAGTGTCACTCTTGCTGTGTTAATTAACCAGGCCGTCGCTGGCGGTCTTCTGTATTGATGGTGTGGATCCAGAAGTCCTTCAAGGAGCCACATTGCATGGGCGTTGAGTTGCCAGTTCTTGTGAGACATAAACTCCCAAGACCAAACTTGAGGGGTTATTTAGGGTTTTCTGTGTGTCCTTTGGGATGTTTTGTTTTACTTTGGTTTTGGGTACTGTTTCTCCATTTTACAGCCAAACTGGTTTCATGGTGTTTAAAATTTTTACTGATGTCAAATGGAGGAAAGGAACAGAAAAATTTTAAAAAGAGATTTTTACAAAGTAATAAAATTTAAAACCAAGCTGTTTCAATGTTCCTGTTTTTACCTGTCTGTTCTTGTCCAAAAGTGGAATATTCCCACGGAGAAGAGGAAGGTTCCACTGGGTTCCTAAGTCACCAAAAGCCCCAGCCCAAGATTCAGTTCCTCCCCAGACCCCCAAACCATTTCCCAGTTGGTTGATGCCAAGGCAAAAAGACACCCCCCAGCGGCTAGAGGGTCAGCTGCCTAAGGGCGCTCATGAGTTCACGTTAGTGCTGTGTTTATGGTTTTACAATAAAACAATCTTTAAGAACCTCTGGTGTGTGACGTTTTTCTTAGGGTTGGGATTGGGTCATACCATCCACTCAACACAGCACATGCAGGGGCCAGGTGAGTGGGATAGAGGTCAGGCAGCAAGGTGTCTTGAGCCTGTCCCACTCTGAAGTCAGACTTGCCCATTCTTCATTTAAAGTTCATTGTGTCATAGCATAGGCCTGGCTCAGCCACTGTTTGATGGATATGGGAGAAGGTATCCAAAGAGACCATGATCTGCTATGGGGTGGCTTGTAGAGACCTGTCTCGGAGAATAAGACATGGATCTCATCAATCCTGCTGGTTCAGTATATAAGGCACACATCAACATGGGCCTGGCCAGACAGCCATCTTGTATCTTTAATATAGTGACTGCAGTCTCCCATGTGGAGAGGATGTGTTTACAACTTTTATGTGCATCATTCATTTCCAGGGGAAGACCAGCCCCATTCCTGATAGCATTGAGATTCTAAATACATGAAGAGTTGGCTCCTGCCACTTGCTCAGAGCCTGGTGTCACAGATAAGAGGACAATAGTGCTTTTCCTCCATAGCTCAAAGTTAAGGGAGAAAAGATCCCACCAGAAAATGAACTGTGGCCCCTGTAAAGGGGAGGATTTAGCACCTCAAGGAAGCCCAGCAATGAAAGGCTGCGCGTTCTTAGTCTCCAGGTAAGTAAAACACAGACTCCCCTCCCCGCCTCAGGCTTCGCCCACGTCCCTAACATGGTAGGTACCTTCACTCTAAGAAGCTGAGATTCTAGGGTCTTCTGGAAAAAAGTTCGAGTTATGTGCAGGTGTCACCTCTACACATGGCCCTGCCACAGAGGTGCCTTTAGGACAGACAGTTGTAGGCAGGACGAGTGAGCCATGGGGTGAAATATCTTCAGGTCACAGCGCAGAGTTCTTGTGTGTCTTCCCATAAGAACTAAGCCCATCTAGAGTGCAATAGCACATGCCTCTGATTCCAGTACTATATAGATAGGGGCAGGATGGCCATGGGTTGAGGCCAGCCTGGGCTACATAGATGGATCATGTTTCAAAGCCACCAAGAACAGAGCAGAATTTGAATGAGGGTACTTGGTTTTTGATAGGGAATTCAGAACTGTACAAAACAAAAAAGTCTCATAAACCCAACATTCTACCCACTGGTGGGGACAGCCAGCATATGGAACTTGTACCTTCTGTTAAATATTTGTATTCCAGGCCACTCCAAAATTCCCCCACTTGAGAGTGGTACCCCCAAACTCGCATTGGCAGCTGTCTCTGGCACAGGAGGATAGATGTATTGTGATATTAGCCCCAGCTGGGGCTCCTTCTCGCAACTTCTTTCCCCACAGTTATCTGTCTCCATAGTGGCTTCTAACCTGTCCACGTCAAACCAGAGCTATGATCATAAACATTGTCCCTTCAGACAATATTTTCTGTTGGAAACTAGAAATCCCAAGTTCCAGACTTTGAAGGTCAAGGGAATGTCTGTATGTGCCTCCAGATGATAGTGTTCTAGACTCATCCTGCCTACCTGAACACTGCAGCAAGTGGCCTAGGGCCATGAAGAGCAACCCCTTTGTTGGACTGGCCATCAACTCAGGGGACTACAGTCATTTCCCAGAGCACTGGCCAGGTGTCTGCGGCAGGGGCGACTTTTCCATTTGAGAGCATATCAAGCCGGAGTCTTCATCCTCCATTCATTGTCTGCCCACCATTGAGCCACTGGTGGATGCAGTTAGTACCAGACAATTACAGGAAGTTCCCCAGGACATGGTTGTGGGGCAGGCTTGTCCTCAAGCTATCCTGGCCAGTCCATCTCTTTTCTTTCCCACAAGGCAAGAATCGAACTCAGCTTGGTGCTTTGGACTCATGCCCAAGGTCCAGCTAGTTTTTGCAGATGTACTGGGAAGGCCGGCATGGGGCTGAGTGAGGACCCCAGGAGACAGGCACTCCAGGTCAAGGTGATTTGAGATGGGTATGGGGACAAGTTGACAGTTTGGAGAAAAACACTAGAAAGGACTTGGATGTAGGAAGGATGGGGCAACCTCAGGCACCTGGGCACTCCAGAATACCACTATTTCTTTGTCTTTGGTCTTTGTCCATCCTCTTCTAGAACAAGTGCCAGAGTTTCTGGGCTCCCTCCCTTCCTTCCTTCTCTAGGCCCTGATCTTATAAATGGTTATAGTGCCTGGTAACTGTTGAGTGTTTAAAGTATTGCTGTGGTTTAGTTTCCATTTGCTGCCCTTTTGAAAGACTCAGTTTCTTTGGGGGGGAGGGGTCTTTGAGACAGGGTTTCTCAGTGTCACCCTGACTGTCCTGGGCCTTCCTTTATAGACCAGGCTGGCCTTGGACTCTCAGAGATCCACCTGCCTCTGCCTCCTAAGTGCTACCCCCCACTGGCTTTTGTTCTGTTTGTTAAAGTGAAACAAAACAAT
This sequence comes from Pachyuromys duprasi, assembly GCA_028658305.1. Classification (NCBI taxonomy): domain Eukaryota; kingdom Metazoa; phylum Chordata; class Mammalia; order Rodentia; family Muridae; genus Pachyuromys; species Pachyuromys duprasi. Next base: position 5,940,095 of record CM053743.1, on the reverse strand, counting down.
TCCACTCCACTACTTGGGAATTGGGAACTATTGTGTCTGAAGTGGTTCCTAGCCAGGATCTTGTACTACAAGAATTGTCACATTGAGAGCCATGCATCTTTCTGTCCTGGGAGAGAAAGCTTCCCTTCCCCCTCCAGTACCCTTATTACAACTACAGAGGCAGTGAGATGCCCAAACACAGAATGCCAGGCATTGATGGCTTGTTTTATTTGGCTCTAGATCATCTGAGCCAGACTGTACTGGGACAGACAGTGGCTACCTTCTGGCTTGCAGACTGGCATCTTCAGTTGGTCTTATCCCCTGTGGATACAGAGTGACTCAGGATGGGTTCTTGGCCTGGGATGAAACATCACTTAAATGACCTCTCTCATTTAACAGCCTGGAACAGCCTGGTCTTCTGCCTTCTCTGACTTGCTGGAGGTACCATTTTCCAGTGGATATAGCAAGGCCTGGAGAATGCTAAGTGGCCGCTGTACCCTGGTCATCCCACCCACTGAGCACTAACCCTACCGTGGGTGCTGTGAAGTTGGAGAGGTGGTTGCTTTGTCCTATTTTACAAGAGTGTAAAACCAGCTTTTAACTGATCTGGGGGCCTGGCCTGATGGCCAGCTGCCATCAGGAAGATGATAAACCAAGGCCTTCCTGGGCTGCAGGGAAAAGTAGGGGGAGGCTGCCTCAAAACAAAAGCATTAAAAGGGGAACGAGGCTGGGAATATAGCTTAGTGCCTCGGCATGTGATAGGGCCTAGGTTCAATTCTAAACAAGGGAGGGCTCCCCCTCAGCCCATGTGGTCAGCCTGAAGAATCTGGAGGCCAGTTCCAACCAGCTCCTCAGCTGTCCGGCATGTCTTCTGATGGTGCCTAGCAAGCATCTTCTCTGGTGTAGAGCTAGGGCCAGCTAGTGCATGTTCCTGGGTTTGGACCTTTTCCCAGGTGGGAAGCTGAGGTCCAGAGATTGGGCCAGGCTGCTCATCTGGGAAAGACCTCCAGCCCCTACCCCTTACTAGGAACCCCTTTGCCTGCCTCCCTGGGCTCCCAAGGGCCTCCTACCATCACCGGGGATGCCACAGTATTCCTTGCACTCCTTTTCAGAGTAGAACTTGTTGCCGTTGCCTTTGCAACCGCCATAGGTGAATTGGATGCACTTCCCTTGTGCTACATCAAACGCCCAGAGCTTAGTATAGGCTCGGCAGGGGCCTTGGACTATGGGGAGACTGCAAGCCGCTGTGGAGGAAAGACAGACATGGAGTGTTTGTCAGCCTTGGAACTGCTGATGGAACATGCACAGGACTACTGAGACAGGGCCAGAAGAGCCTGAACATCTAGAGTGTGTGATCCTTCTTTCATGGACTGTGAAACTGGATGGGTCCCCAGAGGAAATATGACTGACCCAGGCCACCTGCAACCAAATGTGGAATTTCTGTGAGCAACCTTGCCCTGGATTCCACCCTGAGAAAACCTAAGCTCCTGCTCATGGGCAGATGGGTGTGTGGGATGATGAGAATCAGGGCTTTGAGGGTGCATTCACCTACGGTCCGGCATGTCTGCAGACACTCCTTCTCGGAGATGAAGTTGTTGCCATTGCCCAGACAGCCCCCGTATTGGAAGGTCTCACAGGCCATAGACGTGCCATTGTAGTGATACCTCTCCATCATCCCTAGGCAGGGCCCTTCTGAGTAGGTGAGCTGGCAGGAATCTGGGGGAAAAGAGAGCAGCCCTTAACTGAGCACTTGCTGGTACCTACACATGACTCAGAGCACATCACCCATGCTGACAGCACTTGCTATTCACCTGTGTGACACTTGATGTGCACCATCCATACCGACCAAGAGGGCTAGCAACTCATCCTCTGGACAAGAAGCAAGTGCCCCATCCTTCACTCCAAGGTGGGTGAATCTCAGAATGAATACCCAAATCCAAAGACTGAAAATTCAGTCTGCATCCCACCCCACAACCCAGAATGGAAGGTTTACTAGTGACCCAAAGAACTATCTACCTGGAGAATCTAGCTGGCTCCCCCCAAACCCCCACCCACCCACCAACAGCCACCTTGACCCTTCACCAAGGTGCCACTCATGCTTTTGCTTTCCTGTGATCCATAAAACCCTCTTGACGCCTGGACACAGTCAGAGTTCCCTTGGCCCAGGAAGTGTCTTTCATCACCTCACCCCGTTTTAGGATTACCCCATTATAGCTCTGTGGTGATACTCTCCTTTGGACCTAATATTTGCTGCCTTGAAAGTCTCCTCACAAAAACCCAAAGAGCCAAGAAAGTCCCAATGTCTGGCACAAGGCCTAGGGTGGGGCAGGCTTGGCATTTGCTGAGCAAGTCAAATGAACTGACATCCATACAAAGCATCCTTACATCTTTCCCCATTACTGATCCAAGAGCCCTAAAGGTCAGCTCAGGAGACAAGGATCCCATTATATAGTAGAGAAAAGCACAGCTTGGTGAGCACACAGACAGGAGCTGAGTCCTCCCGAGCCTGGGACCACACCTGCTGCTCCTCCCCCTCCAACACTACAAGGTTCAGAACTACATCTGCATTAGCTTTGCCCTGATGTCAACTGTGTAACTGAGAGAGGGGCCACACAGTGCTGAGGCAGCCATGGGCTCTCTTCTCCACAGCATGGCTGAAGCAGGTGAATTAATGAGTCTCCTTACCTTCTTTCTTGAGGATCCCAGTTACCAGTGGCTCAGATCCTGATCCCTCATTTTCTTGGGGCAGCACTGCCCGCCGCCGGGCTCTCTGGGGAGAGGAGAGAACAGCTTTGCAGAGCTCCCTCTGCTGTTGCTCACTTGAACCCCTGGAGTTGTGGAAACAGACTAGATGGCCAAGCGAAACCTAGCCCCAGTGCCCATCTGAATCCACAGAAAGGGCTCAAGAGGATGTCTGGGGGTAGACCTCCAGGAGAGGTAGACCTCCCGAGGCCAGGTTCAGCCTCCTGAGGCGGGGTTCCAGGCCGATTCAAGGGATGGGGAGGGAGACTGTTGGTCACTAGGCAGCCTTCCTGCTCCTGGGAGTGGTCTAAGACTTGAAGACTGGAACTGTGGTGATCTTAGGTTTCTTCTGTTAAGGAGCAACTGAAACTATCTGGGCCCCTGGTCTCTTCCAGATCCATCTTAACCTGGTGGCCTATGCACCTTCCTTGGTGAGAAAGGAGAGATGGAGAAAAAGAGAACAAGGTAGATAACACAGCTACTCAGAAGAATTGGATTAAATTAAAGGACTATTCCCACCTAACAAAGATAAAGAGTGAGACAAAGAAACAGGAAAAACAAACAAGAACAAGCCACCAATAAAATTCACAGTATCCACCAATGTAATCAGGGACAGAAATCATTAGAGTTGGAAACGGTGTTTGGTTTAAGCTCCTAGTTGGGATAATAAACTGCCATTTAGATACTGCAGTAAATAAAGCCACATCCTAGCCATTGTGGAGGGAACACGAATAAGACAGACATAAAAGAAGAAAACTTCTCTTAGTTGAAAAAAAAGCTATGAGGGAAAAATAAAATCATCAAAATTAAAACAAACAAAAACCTCCTTATAGACTGCAGAGAAGAACAAGGAGCCTGGTGGCCCTCGGGGCAAATGTCAGGATTTAAACACAGAAGCTCAAGAGCAAAATATGAAGGTTATGAAAAAGACTGCAGTCCAGCAATTCTCCCAAGCTGTCGAGCACAGAGTGGACTCGCAGAAAGATCGTCTAAGCTGGACAGGTGTGTGAGCGGTTTTTATGTCAACTTGACACACGCTGGAATCATCTGAAGGGAGACTGAGATGTTTCCATAGAGTCAGGCTGGAGGCAAGCCCGTAAAGCATTGTCATAACCAGTGATTGAAATGGGAGGACCCAGCCAATTGCGGGCGGCACCACCCACGCTTCTATGAGAAAGGAGCAAACCAGTGAGCAGCACTCCTCCGTGGCCCCTGCATCAGCTCCTGTCTCCAGGTTCTGCCCTGTTTGAGTTCCTTCCTGACTTCCTTCAGTGATAAACGGTGATGAGGAAGTACAAGCCAAATAAACCTGAAGCAAGTTGCTTTTAGCCATGGTATTTTGTCACAGCCAAAGAAATCCTAACTAAGACAGCAAGGATCCAGAAATATGTGACAGGGTTTTTTTTTTTATTTTGTTTTGTTTTTTTGTTTTTCTGGCAGGAAAAATGTTAGCTATAGAAACATGTTCAACAAAGAAACGGAAATTTAAATGACAAAAGTAAAATGTAATTGTAAGGAGATTATGATAAACTATAAAGCTAATATGATTCCCCCCCCCCCATTTTCTCCAAGTGTCAGTCGGGCAATAAGGGGCCACGGGTTAGATGCAGAAACCTTACCACTGGCATCAAGTAATAAAACAAAACATCTAGGAACTGAGCCAAATGGTTCTGTGAAAGAGCAGCTCTAGATGTGCCCTACTCTCTCCAGCCTGGGTATGGCATCAGATTTAGAACATTTTACTAAAATTTCCAAACAAAGAAGAAAACTGAGGGAGAAAACTAGATAAAGCCAGCAAAGCGTGCATTTAAAAAATGAACAATTGGCAGCTGGGCATGGTGGCTCACACCTTTAATCCCAGCACCTGGGAGGCAGAGGCAGGCGGATCTCTGTGTGTTCAAGGCCAGCCTGCTCTATATGGTGAGTTCCAGGCCAGCAAGGTTGCTGGTCTTGACTGTACCAAGTGCCTGGGGCAGAGATGCTATGGAAGGGTGAAGGAGATACTCACCGGATGAGGAGTGGACTTTACCTCCTGATCCCCAGGGACACATTCCCCTAGGCAGAGGACACAAAAGAAGAGTGAGCTACCCGGGCTCTGGAGGGTAGACAGACAGCCTAGACCCAGGTTTCTGTTTGGTGGACATCATGCCCTGTGCTTTAGAGCACTTTGTAGAGGGCCCTCCTCAAGTCACTCAATACCATTGATGGGACTATCTTGAGACCAGCACCATTCCATCAGTATCCTCAGGAGATCAGCGATGGAGGCATTTATCGAGCACTTCCAAGGCACAATGCTGCAGCCTCTAATGGTTTTACCTCACAGACCCCTCACAGCAGGCTTTGAGGGAGAGCACTGTTATCCCATTTGACAGATGAGAAAGTAAGGGTCTAGGATGACTAGCCAGAAGCCACTCCTCTATGCTTGAACCACTAAACCTGAATGCAGGTATTCTCACTGTGGAGTCTGTTCCCCCAACCCCAAATCTCTACTGCCTCCTCAGCGGTGTCTGTGGATACCCTCAGGTAGACTCATGGCCCTGGGATAAGAATGGAATTGGTCAAATGCTGGCTCTGCTAGTTCCTGCTCTGAGACTTGGGGCCAACCCAGGTGCTCCCTCAGTTTATGTAGAGAGAAAGAGAGAGGAATGTGGCTGTGCTTGTCTCTGAGTGTTAAGGGAAAGATGCAAGGACCAAGGATGTCCTCTGTGGCGCAGGAAGATGAGGGGACTGAAAATCAGAGAGGGGCAAGATGCCATTTACCTCTGTCAGCCATAAAAACAATGGAGTTCTCAGGAATACCCATACTCAGGGCCACCTCCCTGAACTCCAGCAGAAGGCTGTCCCTCAGCTTTGGCTCTCTGCCTGCAAATGAAAAAGCAGAAGTGATACCAAGAGCCCCAGGCACCCCAGTCTAGCCAGCAAAGGTGACTGTGTCTAGGGAAAAGTGTAGAAAGGGTTGGCCTACTAACTCTTCTTGATACAATATTGAGAGATGGCTCCCCAAGAGAGAACGATTGGGCCCATCATAGGTCCTGAGTCCTTATTCAGTGCTTATCCCGTTGGCTCTGTCTGGGCCTCAGTGGTTCTGGAGTCACGTTCTCCCTGCTCTTTGCCATTTGCACACAGGCATGCATGCACAAGCAGGCGTTTGTCTGTGTGTGCAGGTGGAAGACAGGAATTGAAGAAGGGAATCAGCTTCCATTGCTCTCCTACCTTACTCTTGGGGGCAGTGTCTCTCAGGCAAACTCAGAACTCACAGACAAAGCTAGTCTCACTTGCCAGCATAAGTGTGGGATCCCCTGTTGGTTAAAATTACAGGCAAGTGATCACGTCCACTGGTATTTAAGTGGGTTCTGGGAAACCAGTTTGGCCTGATGCTTGCTGGCAAGCACTTTAACCACCGCACTGTCTTTCCAGCTCCCAGGATCTGCTTTTGGAGATACGATGAGAATTCTAGCTCATCCAGGATATCCAGCTCTGCCTCCTCAAGGCCAAGGCCCTTTGTCTCTCCCTAACCAAAGTTCCCTCACCAAGGAAAAGCAATTGTTTTGCTCCTTCCCACCCCATGGTCCATAAGCTAACAGTCTCCTCTCACCCCAGCTTCAACAAGATCATTGTTAAGGCCTTTACCATAGAGCTTGAGAGTGATGGTGGGCCCATGGTGGTGGCTGAACTTCTTGGTGAGGAAAATGGCGTACTCATCATAGTTGGTATGGACCACGTAGGTTTCCAAAGTTATGTTCCATTCTGAGTGGGAGGTGCAGGCAGAGTGAAGGTGTCAGTGGTTAGGATCTTCACCCTGGAGGCCCATCGCTTGTCCTCCCTCAGCATGCCTGCATCCATCCCTACAACCGCAGCGCCCTTCCAAGGCTTACCATCTGCTCATCCAGGTCAGCGTCTCTCTCCGCTTGCTAGACAGCACTAACGCCCACTTCCACTCCATCCATCTACTCTAAGTCTGTCCTTCTGTCCTTCTGTCCTGTCTCCCTCCCTGGTTTCTTCCCTCTCTTTTTTCCTACTTTCCTTTTTTTCATTCCTTCCTTCCTCTCATCCTCGCTCTCTCCCTCCTTTCTTGCCCATTACCTCTCTCTTTGTTCTTTCCTCCCTCTTTTCTTTTAGCACAGGCTGGCCCTTTAGCTTGCTCTGTAGCCAAGGATAACTTTGAACTTCTGACCATTTTTCCTCCACCTCATTGCTGAAAATATAAGCAAAAACCACCATTTCCTTTCTTCCTTCCTACCCTTCCCTCTTCCTTCTCTGCTATCTGTATTTCCTTCCTTCTTTTCTTCCTCTATCACTCCATCTGCCTGTCTTTCAGATGACCAATCATTTATTTACTTATTATTATTCATCCACTCAGTTTCACCATCCTTCTGTCAAACGTTCAGGTGTTCGCCTCATGCAGAATGATTTGGCACACAGAAAAGAGTCAACAGCTGCTAAGTCTTTGAATAAATCTGGGCCCACATCCTTCTGTCAGGTAGCACCAAGCATGGGCCTACATGGAGGGGAGCTGCTGGCGTCATCCTTGGGATTCTCTCCCCATTTTGATCATAGGCTAAGTGGGAGGAGACATGGATGCGGAGATGGTGCTGATGCATTTGGGGAAAGGATGGTCACCTTCTCAGCTAAATAGGAAGGAAGGTTGCAAGGGTAGAGGGGGAAGAGGACGGGGAAGGAAGGTACTGTGGTATGTCCCCACACTCACTGGATTTGTGGTAAAGGAACTTTCCATCGATGTCTGTCTTCTCATACGCCCCAGAGATCTCCTCACAGACACCTCTCCTGGCAATGACCAAGCCAAAATATCTTTTTGTGTTTACTTGAAAATGGACATTTCCAAATATCTTGTTTCATGGTCATCCTGACCCTTGAAAAGCCCTTTTTTGTACATGAGGAACATCCTGCCTCCTGACAGGGCGACAGCGAGTCACTGTCATCACTGCTGCACATTACCCTGGTGGCGAACTGGTGCTCAGCTATCATTCATTGCCTAATGTCCCCATATAAGACGCTGGCATGACACACTGATGTTCCTTATGGCTGTCATAGGGATCAATGAGCTCTTCTCATGGATCAGGGAAGCACTGTAGTAGCTTTACTGTTACATGAACGATCACTCCTTTTCCTGTGAACAACTCTTGTGCCACATGCTGGGGATACAGAAGAGAGCCTTTGCATGGGGCTTGTAGTAATGTGGGCCAGGAAGTCCATCAGGGCCAGATGTAAACAGTGTATGTAGAACTACTGTACTCAAGAGGCCATTTGGCCTGAAGCTGGTAGTCCAGAATGGCTTTCTTGAAGAAAGGACATGGAACTAGTATCCAAGGACTCACAGAATTAGGCCAGGGAGGTAGGGAGATGTATAAAGGCCGGACGGGTGTGAGTGTGAAGGCTCTGGGAACTGGAAGATCTACTGCAGAGGGTTGCCAAGGCCTTGGGAGAGCAGGGAACAGGAAGAGCTGAAAGGCCTAGAGGACACATCAAGATTTAGCATTTTTTTCCCTGAAACAGGGTTTCTCTGTGTAGCCTTGGCTGGCCTGGACTTGCTTTGTAGACCAGGTTGACCTTGAGCTCACAGCGATCTGCCCGCCTCCACCTCCCTGAGAGCAGGCTGCCACTTCCTGCTAAAGTTTCTTAACACTAAGGGCAGGGGGAAGCCACGCAAGGTTCCTCAGCAGGTGTGGCTTTGTAAAAGGTCTTTCTTGTTGCCGGATGAAGACTGGATCAGAGGGGAACAGTGAGGTATAGGTGAAAAAGAAAATAGATGAGTTGCGGGGAGGAAGGAAGGAGAAGGGAGGGAGGGGAGGAGGGAGAGAGGAAAGGAAAGAAGCATGGAGCACAGTGGCAGCAGCGGAGAAGAGTATTGGTGGGAGAGGCTTGGAGAAGGGGTGCGTCTTCATGGTGATTTGTACGGCAGTGAGGAGAAACGAGCAGAGTCTAGGAACTTCACCCTAGACCTGCTGACCTGAGACTCCTCAGGTAGGCCCTTGGGGTAGTTGCTCCCTTCCTCCGCTGGGGAAGGGGATACCCAAGGAGGGGCCAGTAAACAAGAAGCCTAGTGTTGGAGACATGGTCCTTAAGAGGCATACAGGACATCTTTTGGGGAGGAAAGCAGCCCTCCCCAGGCTCAGGAGCAAGGTCCAAGCTGTGGTTTCCACGGCAAGATGGGGTGTATTGGAACTCCTGGCTGCCCCTGCACCCCTACTCACCGCCATCGGGTGCTGGTCATGCTGATCTCTGCTTCTGTTGCCCCCTCTTGCAGGACCAGTGTGCTCATGCTCAGCTTGTCCTTGATCCTCCTCAGCCACGGGCAAGTGGAGCCCACAGCCAGGTTGAACCATTTTCCATAGATCTAGGAAGAACCGCAAGCTGGGACCTAGATTTACCCAGGCCTTTGAGAAGATGTGCTCACATTCCCCCTCCCTCCTCTGAGGGCCAACTTTTGAGGAACAGTGTCTCAAGACCGATGGTTGAGTTCCAGGTACAGCGTATTTAGGACAGAGGTGTACAGTGTCCCCCTGCCTTATACAAGGCCTGCTCCACAGAAGTAAAGTCTCTGTGATGCCCTGTGGGTAGGTAGGGCCCAGATCACATATTCTGAGGTCACCAGCCACCACTGTTCTTGAGTGTGAAGCTTGGGTTTATTCCTTCCGTAGCAGAGTGTCTACCACCCTGTGAGGCAGCCTTTGGACATGCCATGGAAACACTACAAATCTGTACAGCCTTGTAGGACCAGCCAACCACCTCTTCCTCCTGACACTGGTTAGGTGATGCTGACCTTCTAACCCCTAAATCCCCAACACACCTGTTCCTCGTCCTAAGGTATAAAAAAACTACAAGGAGAATACTGAGAACCTCTCAAATAGACCATTGAGACAGCATTGAAGTGAATAGGGTACCCCACCCAGATGACTTTATGATTCAGGGAAAAGCTGGAGCTGCTGGATCTACAACACACACACACAAAATATTTGCACATGCCCACAGACACACAGTGCCATGTCTGTCACAGGCCAGGGTGCCCTTTGGCTCACACTTCATAATTTCCCCAACCCCATAACCTGTGTCCTGCTTCTCTTCCCCCATAAGCCCACAGGCCTGTCACCAAAGCTCACAGGCCCATGCCCACCTTATGCCACCGGCCATATGGGGCTTACTCTGGGAACCCATGAGGACAACAAATTAGGAAGACTTGAGGCTCACCGAGGGCCCCACAGAGTGAATGGCAGATGAGGAAACTAATCTTCAGGGAATCTCAGAATAACCTAACAGTCTGGCCAGGAAGGGCCTCTAGGGATTGAGATGTCATGTACAAGATGGACACCCCAAGACACATAGGCCTTGGCTAGCAATGCCCTGTGGCATGGACATACCACCACTGATGGCCACCTCAGCCAGAGAGGCCAGCCTTACCAGGGACTCGACGAAGTTCTCCTGAACTTGGATGTCTGGTAATGTTGCTGCGTCATCAGCCCTTGAAGCCAGGCAGGTGGTCAGCAGCAGGAACAGGGTCCCAAGACCCTTCATGGCTTTGGGTCTTCGACTTATGAGCTCACAGTTTGGTGTTGGAACAGGGACTACTTCCCTGCCACGGGAAGCTGTAAATTGAGACTGAAGAAGGGGCCAGAGGCAAATGATGACCTTGGTGTTTGCTCTGCTCAGCCCAGGCCAATCAGGGGCTTGGGGAAGCTCTAATCGATCCCTTGAGCCCAGCCCAGGTCCAACTCTGTGGACAGAAAACCACGGTCACTGACTCTGAAGGGGCAGTGAGCGAGCACAATAGGCTTCAGATCCTAGAAAGGCTTCCTGGTAGGTGTGTGTCTCCCCAGGTAGCATGGCATAGGGTAGTCAGGCAATGACTGCCTTTCCCGTTAGCCCTTCCCCTGGACCGCATGCCAGTGAGCCAGTAGCTACTAGTAGCCTGGTTTGGCCTGTTTCTCACACGACAAAACTAAGGCCCAAGGCAGTTGGCTACAGAACAAGACTAGGTCCTGGCATCCTTCCTCCCAAGTCTCTTTCTCTGGTCTCCAGCTTCTCATATTCTTTAAGATAAATATAACAGAGAGGCCATCCCTTCACCGAGCCACACTGGTTTCCCACAGTGAAAACGTCAGGACCCAGATGAACCCCTCAGCCACCTCAGCAGCCTGTGCAACCCCCTTTCACAAACATATGTCTTTACTCTCCTAGGAGTGGCAAGACTGACTGGGGACCCCACCATGAGAAAGGGAGCACACCAAGGAGGTCAAGGGCAGAGCCTCCAAAGCCAGGCAGCGTCCTGTGGGCTTCCTGCTGTGTGAGCCTGGAAAAGATGCTGAGCTCAGTTCTCATTTCCTCATCAGTACCTGAGGCCCAGCACTGAAGCGAGGGTTGAAGGAGTTAATGCCAGGAGGCAACAGCACTGTCCCTAGAGTATGGGAAGAGCTGAAGTGTTTTTGAAAGATGATTCCCAACCTCCGCAAAATGTATATGGGTCCAGAACCACAGAACAGGACTCTATTTTTAGACGAGCTCAGTTAAAGCAAGTTTGTACAGGATGGCTCCTTTGCTTCATTCTTAATGATTTGGGGTCTTTTGCAACAGCAGCCACAGTAACCTTTCAATTAAAACCAGCAACAACACACATTTTCCTTCTGAGTCAGGGTTTTATATAGCTCAGGCTGCCCTTGAACTCTTCGTAGTCAGAACTGCCCTTCAACATCTGATCTTCCTGCCTCCACCTCATAAGTGCTAGGATTACAGGCGTGCACGTCCATGCCTGGTTTATGCTATGGATTAAACCCAGGGCTTCCTGCGTGGGGGGCAAGAGCTCTACCAAGTGAGCTGCACCCTTAGCCTCTGGATTCTCATATTCTTTTAAAATGTGTTCATTATTCACTTTACACCCTATTGAAGCCTCCTTCCCCTCTCCTCCCAGTCTCACCTTCCCACCCTCTTCCCTCACCCCTTCTCTTCAGAAAGGACACCGCCTCCACCAACCTGCCACATCAAGTCACAGCAGGATTAAGTGCATCCTCTTCCACTGAGGCCCAGGCCTGGTGAGGCCCAGTGGGCCAGAGGGCAGACCTGGTGGAGGATAAATGAAGACTCTCAGTCTCGCTGGCCCGGGTGGGGCAGCGCTTTTATCAGGGTTTATTTTTAACCTGGCTTAAGTATTGATGGGCCATGGCTAAGATAACCAAAAATTGAGGAGAGGTTTTTCTTCCCTGACTGGTCTTACTTCAGGGAGAGAAGAGACTTGAGTCCACATGTCAGGGTTGTTAATATCACTCATGGTCATGAGGTGCTATCTGAAGGACATCCTTCCAAAACAAGGAAATTTTTTAAAAGCAAGTTTTATGCCATATATTTTAAAGAGGGTACAAATCTCTCTAAATTGAGGGTCCTTCTTATGTGATGAACTGTTCCCCATGAGAAAATTGTGTCACAAGGGATTGGCACATGCCACCAAACACAAGCCTGCCTGCAGATCTAAGAGTGGCAGCTGTCCTAATGACTTTTACGTGGCTGCTGCATCACCAGTCTCTTGTTGTTATTACTGTTGTTTTCTCCTGAGAGGCTAGAAGGTCCTTGCCTACACCCACTTGGGTTGTATGGGTCTGGAAAGAGGACAAGGGAAACTTCTGCCAGCATCAGGGAGTAGTACCCTGAGCAGGAGGCATCAGCTGCTCCACAAACCATATACAGTCCTATTTGAAGGTGCCTTGCAAGACCTGGGGTCGCCCAGATCAGGGGAGACTTTCAAAACCCCGCCGAGAAAAGGGAGCCTATCGTCATAGACCGAGCGCGGCTAAATTGGCTATCCAGAGAAGACCGATTTCAGCCTTTCCCAGCATAGCCCCACAGGGTTGGCTGTCCTCCCATGGGTGGCTCTCAGCTTGGGCAACTCATTGTTTGGCTCTTCCCTGAATCTCTGCTCCATCTTTATCCGTATATACCTTGTAGGCAAAGCAAATTTGTGTCGAAGGTTTTGTGGGCTGCCTCACGTAGGATAATATTGTCTAGTTCCATTTATTTACCTGCAAATGTCATGATGTCCTTGCTTTTAATAGCTGAGTAGTATTCCATTGTGTAAATTTACCACATTTTCTGTATTATTTGGTTGAGGGACATCTAGGTTGTTTCTAGTTTCTGGCTATTATGAATAAAGCTTCTATGAACATAGTTTAGTAGGTATCTTTGTGGTATGGTGGAGCAACTTTTGGATATATGCCTAGGAGTGGTATAGCTGAGTCTTGAGGTAGAACTGTTCCTAATTTTCTGAAAAAGCTTCAGATTGATTTCCAAAGTAGTCGTACAAGTTTGCCCTCCCACCAGTAATGGAGAAGTGTTGCCTGTTCTCCACATCCTCACCAGCATGTGCTGTCATTTGAGTTTTTGATCTTAGCCATTCTGATGGGTGTAAGATGGAATATCAGAGTCACTTTGATTTGCATTTCCATGGTGGCTAAGGATGCTGAGCATTTCTTTAAGTGCTTCTCAGCCATTTGAGAGTCCTTGTTGAGAACTCTGTTTAGCTTCGTACCCCATTTTTAATTGGGTTATTTGGCTTGTTGGTGCTTAATTTCTTGGGTTTTTTTAAATATTCAAATGGTACTGGTGCAACTGGATGTCTGCATGTACACGTATGCAAATACATCCATATTTATCACCCTGCACAAAACTTAACTCCAAGTGGATCAAAGACCTCAACATAAAACCAGATGCACTAAATCTAATAGAAGACAATGTGGGGAATATCCTTGAACTCATTGGCACAGGAAAACTTCCTGAACAGAACACCGACAGCACAGGCTCTAAGATCAACAATCAATAAATGGGACCTAATGAAATGGGAAAGCTTCTGAAAACAAAGGACACTGTCATCAGAACGAAACGACAGCCCACAGACTGAGAAAGGGTCTTCACCAACCCTACATCTGACAGAGGGCTAATATCCAAAATATAGAGATTTACATATTCTAATGGGAGTAAAACTCACATCTGTTTGTCTTCAGAGCTCAGACTCCTGTCCATGATACGACGGTCCCTCTCCATCCGCTTCTCTCTCCTCTAGGGTTGCAGCCATTACCCTTCCCACCTCCCTGCTCCCTCACGGCACAGACCTTGCAGCAAGCAATCCTGGTATAGCTGAGACCTGAGGGCAAAAGCTGTGCTCATGGAAAAGTCAGGGGTCTGCTCCGTAAGCAGTGCCTGAACAAGGGGTGCTCTGTGTCCCTTCTGTGAGACCTGCAGACACAGTTCGCTTTTGCCAGTATGCAGAGCACATGTGTGTCTGTTTGTAAACGAGAGGGCTCCCGAAGCACCATGACAGGCAGCTTGGCCGTGGACTGAGTTTTCATTTTTGCTCTGGCTGCCATACACATTTCAACACAGCAACTGTCTTGGCTTAGCTTTCTGGCATAGCTACCTTCTTTCGTGCTCCTGATTCTCAGCTTTTAACAAATAATATTTATTTGTTTGAGGGAGTAGTCTGTGCAGGAATGAGCATGCCACGGCGCGTGTGCCGTAGTAGAGTGCATGTGGAGGACATCTTGCTGGAGTCAGTCCTTCCCTTCCACCATGTGGGTTCCAGGCCTGGTGAGGCCCAGTGGGCCAGAGGGCAGGCCTGGTGAGAGGAGACCTGGTGGAGACTCGGTTGGCACGGTTGGCAGCAAGTGCCTTTACCCACGGAGACATCTCAGCAGTACAGTTTCTCAGTCTTTCACGGTTGGCTAATGGAGGGCACAAGAAGCTGAACTGAGAGAGAGAACAGAGAAGCAGAAGCTGGGCGTCTTGACTCCTTGTCCTGCGAGAGCTTGGAAACAGCTTTCCTTCTTCCCTAATCTGTAGACTAGAGAGCAGAGAAGTTGCCATTTGGCTCACTTGGAGGGCAAGGGACACTCTCTTGTAGAAGCATTCTGTGAATGTCCATGCCCGAGCCAGGGTCTATCCTGGGCTCCATGGCCTTTCATATATACATAATTTATTTTCATTTTATGTTCATTGGTGTTTTGCCTGCATGTGTGTCGGTGTGAGGGACAGAGGCCGTGGAGCTGGAGCTACAGGCAGGCGTGAGCTGCCATGTGGGTGCTGGGAACTGAACCTGAGGCCTCTGGAAGAGCAGCCAGTGCTCTTAACCACTGAGCCAGCTCTCTAGCAGCACCCAATGTGGGCTTTCTGACCTGGATGGCAGGCTGGGAAGCCTAGCCACTCGGGATACCTTAGCTCTGGTCTCAGACTCTGTGGGACCAGTCCGTGTGCTCATTATACAGCCTGCTTGGGCGAGGGGACACTTAAAAGATGGCTCAATATGTTGATTTACTCAGTACCGACATGCCTGTGGGGGTAAGGTAGGAGTGAGGAGGAAGCCCGGAAGATGGCTAGGGGTGCTGATCTCTCCTCTTGCCCTAGATGTTTGCACTCCTGAGATTATTAACCAGAACAAACAGAGGGAACCCCAGTCAAGGCCACCTGGACTTTGAACCACTTTTAAACATTAACAGGGGCTACAGGGGTGAGGACAGGCTGTGTCTAGGACCCCATCCCCTCTTCGCCTTTGTCTCTCAGAGTAGAGTGTAGAAGCTGAAGAGCCCCTGCCCTCCCAGGGACCCAAAGTTCACAGGAATCATCAGGATCCTGGGACAATTTGAAGGTGGGGAGGATGTTACCCACCCAGGAACCTCAAATGTACCCAGCAGAGCAGGGATCAGACACCTGTTTTCAGTTTTCAGATGAGTGCAGTGGAGATGGGGACTTGATCAAGATCACTCAGCTTATGGCCCAGGTGGGGCCCAAATAGGCCTGTTCCTACATCCAGACTTTCTCTTTATGCTATCCAAGTATTCTTTCAAGCTTGTCACTAGGAACAGAATAGGGACCCTGACATGGTTTGAGGAGGAGGCAGACAAATGAGGATAGGTCCAGGGAAGGGTGTAGTGATGGGGAACAGGAGCCAGAGCAGGGAGACTCATCCAAAGAATGAACATGGCTAGACACAAGCATACAGGAGACTAAGGTCCCAGGAGGGACGTCATCTGAGCATTAGGAAGAGTCTCAGAAGTACCAGCAAAGGAATATGGAGAGAGAAATGCATTTGGGGTATTAAGATAGCTATATAGACAGACAGACAGGCCAACAGGCCGACAGACAGACAGATACACTGACCGGCCGACAGACAGACAGATAGAACCAGGCAGTAGGTTAAGGAGAGCGCTGCCAAACCTAAAGACTTGAGTTTGGTTCCAGAACCCCACATGGTGGAAGGAGAGGGCTGACTCCTGCAAGTTGTCCTCTGAGCCCTACACTCATGTACACACATGCACACACACATAAAATAAATACACATAAAATAAAATTTTAAATTACATTTTAAATTAAAAATTTTTTAAATCCCTAGCTGGGGAGCTTGGAGGACAGAAAGAAGTGCCTCGGCCAGTAGGACTGGCCGCATTGCCAGGCCCAGGGTTTGCTCCCTGTCCTGGAAGCGCAGGGTTATGTTCAGAGGTCGTATCTGAGGTAGAGGAGATCAACGGGGAGACAGGAAAAGAGTTGGGGGACAGTAAGTGCTCAGGAGACTTTGAGGAAGAAGGAAGGACTGGACACTAGAAGCTGTTACTGGACCAGCGGGGACCTCAAGGGCACAGGGCAGAGGCCAGTGGGTGTGGGCAAGCTTAGTGTGGAAGGGCATGGCAGGGTGGTCACAGGCCATCCATTCAGGGCCACCACAGGGAAGCAGGGGTGAACGCTATGGCAGTGAGGGAAGGGGAGGTTGTCATTGTCCAGCTGAGATCTGCACTGCCTTCACTCTCCTTAATGAGACACATCACCAGCCTGGCTGTTTCTCTTTGGCACAGGGTGGGGAGTGAAGAGCAAAGTGCCTGCCTAGCATTCGTGAGGCACTTTGAATCCCAGGTTTGAATCCCAGAAACTGCCTAAGCTGGGCATAGTGGCACATACCTGTAATCCCAGCACTTGAGAGGTAGATGGAAGAGGATTATAAGTTCAAGGTTATCCTCAACTACATATCAAACTCAAGGCCAGCCTGGGGTACCTAAGATCTTGTTCCCTCCCCCCCCCCCCAAAAAAAAGAAGAGTTGAATGCCACATGGAGTACCAGTGCCCAGTGAGTTGCAGGAGACGACAGGGCAGTCCTTTCCTTCCTTGGCTTCAGCTGTTCCATCTAAAATCCAAACGGGACATTGCATACTCAAGTGACACTGCTGAAACAAAGCGTGATGGACATTTGTGAAAACATCCCGAAAGTGTGTAAGGTACACGCCATTGAAGCTGCTAGGACCTGGTTATAATTGTGCATGGGTGTTTCCTGTCCACCAGGGGGCAGCAGAGAACTTACAGAAAAAAAAAGACAAGGGCTAAGAGGCCTGCAGGACAGGCCCGACAGAAAAGCCAAGGCTAGTGTTTACCTTCCTTCCAGCCTACTGTGAGGCCCCACCTGTGCTTGTTAGGGAGCTAAAGCGTTTAGAAAGCCCCTCATACAATACTGAAGTCCCCAGGACATTCTGTTGTGGGGGGAGAGGGGAAGGAATTAGGCACATAGGCTGCCAGGCACCCAAGAGACTTGAGTGTCCTGTGGGTTGTCACTCTTGAATCTCTATTTGGGTCCTTAATATGCTGGTAGTGCTGTTTTGCATATAGGGAAACTGAGGCTGAGAATCACCATTACAAACCCTGACACACACACACACCCCACCCCAACTCTCTGCTGAAGTCCCCAGCCCTGGGCCCTGGTAACCAACAGGACCTCTTGGCCACACTGTCCAGGAACACCTGTGACCCTGCTACCTGTCAATCTCACCTGTTCTGACTCTGCTTTCTGTCCTGATTGAAGTGAGGTGACTCTGAGTTCAAAGATGCATATAAAGATAAATTATAAAAGCCCATTCCCCTTTGCCCCTCCGAGAGAACTAGGCTTAGTGGCTGAGCCCTGAGACAGTCAGTCAGGACTATAGGGAAGTGGTGGCTTAGTCTGAAGAAACAGCTGAGAGAGTGGGATGCTGTGGGCCTTGAGGGGTGGGTAGACAGCACTTGCCATGCAAACATGAGGACCTGAGTCCTCAGAACCCGCACAGGGAGGGCAGTATGTGTGTATGTGTGTGTTTACTTACAATGCCAGTACTGAAAGGTGGACACAGGCGGATTCCAAGAACTCCAGCAGCCTAGCTGAATCACAAGCTCTGGGCCTGGTGAAAGACCCTGCCTCAGAAAACAAGGTGGATGGTGCTTGAGAATTCTACTTAAGTTTGGCCTGTTTTCCTCAAGGACATAGGAGTGTGCATGCACACACGCACACAGCACTTGCATACACATGAGCATACATACACACGCACACACACACACAGCACTTGCATACACATGAGCATACACACACACACACACACACACAACTGGGATACTATGGAATTCAGAGCGTCCTAGAGATCCAGCTGTCCTGGAGACAGGGCTTGTCACCTGTCACCTAGCACCAGGAAGAAAGGCCTCTAGTAGGAATTCATGAAATCTTTGCAGGTGCCCAGGAAAGGTGTACTGTCACTGTCTGTTAGGGCCTTTCTCATCCCTGCTGACCATGTGAATGCACACTACATGCGTGAAAGGATGAGAGGTGTTTCTTCCTGAAACCATGAGGCAAGTGGGGTTCCTTAGAAAGTGCCACTGGCCTTTGTAAAACCGTGGAAACTTTCCCCCAGCTCTCCTTGGACTGGCTGTGGTCCCTGGGGAATCAGTGTCCAGGGCCTCCCGTGAAGGAAGAAGCCAGCAAAGATGACATCACCACTGTAATACCCAGAGGCCCGATCCTAACCTGGTTCTCTCCGGGCAGGCGCAGTACTGACAGGCTGGTCCTGGTGCGGGCACACCCATTGGTGCTGACCTATTGAGAACAGCTAGTGTTTATGTAGCCTTGGCCAGGGCCAGGCTTTGGGCTGAAGTCTGTAAGCAACCTATCATCCCCATGAGCACTTGGATCCCTTTAGGGTAAACTAATTTTATCCTCACTTCGCAGAAGAAAGTGAGGCTCAAAGAGAGTACACATTTCACCCATAGCTGGTAAGCTGAGCAAATGGATACTGGGAAAGGACAAAACCTGCTGAGCCTCCAGAGCCTGAGGACCGCCCAGACCCACCTCCCCCAGAGTCCTGCCCAATCCGTCAGGAGCCAGGCCAGCGCCTTCCACTTCTAGCTCTCTCGGTTTGGCCCACTTCGCTGGGAAGTCTGAAGGATTTCTTTTTAAAAAGTAACATTTTATTTCTTTAGTTTTGTGTGCATGTCTGCATTCGTCTGCAGGTACACATGTGCCATGTACGCATGTGGACGTCAGGGGACAGCATTCAGAAGTTGCTTACATAGCATCCCAGATCATGGCGGGAGACTCGCCAATGACCCAGTGTGTCTGCAGGCTGGTGGCACTCCCTCCTTGGGGATAAACTTCTTCCTGGCATGGTTGGGCTCTCTCTGCCCATGCTGACTTGCTCAGGGGTCCCTGACTGGCCCTTTGTCTGGAGTCCAGCTAGAGTGCTCTCACAGTGTCCTTTGAGAACACTTTTCTCAGGAGGCACGCCCATCACACATATGTCCTTCCTGCAAAGTGAAAACTGCAACCACGTTGCTTCTTGTAGTGTTGAGGAATAAAGACCTATGAACAGTGCTTGGCATACACAGAAGTAGTTGTCACTATTTCTGCTGCACAGTAATTGTCAGTTGGCTTCTCCTTTTCCCCTCACTTTGGCTGGACAACCATGAGAGTAGGCCATTGGCTCAGCTTCAGGCTAGAATGCTCCAATCTGCTAAGTAGAGGGCCTGACTCTAGGTGAGGGCTTGCAGTCACAATGAATGAGAGTTCAGGGCCACAGCCCAACTCAACTGTCAAAGTTCATTCTAGGGCCAACATCAGTGACAGCTTGGGCCCTGCAAGGCTCAAGTAGTTAGGTCTTCAGCCATGGTCCTCTCCTGTCTGGAGTTTCAGCAGGCACTGTTCCCAATCCCCAGCAACACCATACTTACTCGCCTACTCTGCCCACCATATTCCTCTGGAAAATTAAGGCAGATGCATCCTGGACACCCAAGGAGAAGGAAGAAATGGAACTGTCCTTTAAAGGGAGATCAACTATTACTATTCCCTCAGGGGCTGAATCTCGTACCAGAGCTCTGAAATTGAAAATGAATTTGGACAATTGTGTCACTAGACCAAGGAAGAAATGCTTGGAGAGAAAACAGAGCCTACTGGGGCTTTAGGGGTTGGTGATCAAAGCAGCAAGTTGCTCCCAGCACTAGGGTCAGGTCTGCCTTGATTTCAACTCTTGGGGTCTGTGTAAGGGTTCATCCCTGATGACACATCACTGTCGTTTGTAGGGTGGTATGATTTGAACCCAGGGCTTCATACACACTAGGCAAGTGCTCATCTCCTGAGCCATATATCTGGCACTTTCACAGTCTTTTGTTTATTTGTTTGGGAGTTATTTTGTTGTTGTTGTTTGTTTTTGTTTTGTGAAACAGGCTTTCTATGTATAGCCCTGCTGGCTGTCCTGGAACTTGCTCGCTATGTAGACCAGGCTGGCCTCGGAATCAGAGATCCACCTGCCTCTGCCTCCCGAGTGTTGGGATTAAAGGCTTATGTCACTACTACCTGATAGTGTCTCATAGTCTTTTATTTTTGTTTTGTTTGTGTGTCCATGTGTGTGTGTTTGTGTAGGTGCACACGTGCACATCTCAGGTGAGCAGCGTCCTCAGAAGTATCTTCCTGAAGCTTGTGCTGTCCATCCTATAGCTGTCTATGGCTTCTGCCACATACCCTACTCTGTGCTGGCTAAAGATGGGGCGCCCAAGGGTCTGGAAAACTCAACCAGAAACTGTTTTAGATCTCCGTGTCTCTCAGATGTGCTAGCAGTCTAGAAACTCACAGATGGCCTTCAGAGCTCTAGTCATGTCTCCTCTCCACTGGGTCTGTTCCAACTTCAGTACATTTTAAAAGTCCATAGAGATCTAAGGAACTGGAATTCTGGGAAATTCCTAGTGTCCAGGACTTCCAAGAGTCTCCCTCAATTCCAGTGTTCTGAGATACTAGCAGCCTTCTTTTGATAGCTTCTTAAGCACTTGGGGTCAAAGTCCTGCCCCCAAATTCCAGCAATCTGTGTTAGGCCGTGGCTTTTAGAATTCCAGAAGGGCCTCTTGGGTCTGCAGCTCCCAGTAAGGGACACATGGATGTGTAGTCTCACCTGGGACTATAATCCTGTGGAATCCCCCAGAGCTTGGGGTCCTAGAGAAGCAGTTGTCCTGGAGGGGGAGGGGCAGAGGGAACGGTGAGCACAGCTCTGGGCAGCCAGGGGCAGTGGAGGTCAGCAGAGTGCCAGGTGTCTTAGGGAAGGAGGCAAGGCTTTTGTTAAGGGCAGGAGCTGGAACTCAGAACCTGGCTGGCGGAAGAAGATTCTCCAAATGCTACCGAGGCAGCTGGGGCCAGGGTGCCCCCTGGCGGGTCCCCATCCCTCCTCTCACTCCCAAGGTAGCTGGGGAAAGCTCTCATGCTCCAGGGCTTGCCCTGCCTGAGGCCAAAGACCTCCCAATGAGCAGGACTGTGCACAAGGCAGTGAGCTAAGGATTCAGGGGGCCAGGAGGGGCGGGAGCCTGCAGAGCCACCACACCAAGACAGTGCTGTGACGAAGTCAGGAGAGGGGAGCTTTTGCTGTCCACTGGGGACCTCTCCCCCTTCGGGGATGCATAAGCATCACCCCCATGAGGCCTTTCTAGAACCCCAACCTGCCCAGGCAGAGCTCCTTGGCACTGCCTGGATTCTGTGAGAGCAACACATGCCCCAGGCAAGTTCCTGAACGTATCTGTTGAGTAGTGTGTGTGTGTGTGTATGTGAATGTGTGTATGTGTAAATATGTGCACACGGAGGCCAGAGGTCAACCTCAGGAATAATTTCTCAGGTACCATCTACCTTTTGTTTATGAGACAGAGTCTCTCATTATTCTGGAACTCACTGATTTGGCTAGACTGGCTGGCTAGAGCGCGCTGGGGATCTTCCTGTCTCTGCCTCCTCAGTCCTGGGATTACAAGCCTGTGCCACTACACCTGTTGTTACTATTATTACAGTGTGTGTGTGTGTGTGTGTCTGCCTGCCTCCTGTCTGTCTGTTTTCAGTCTCCTGGAGGAGCTGTCTTACTCAAGTGAAGGTCAGAGGACACCTGAAGATGCTTCTCTTTCCACGTGTGGGTCCTAGGGATTGAACTCTGGTCAACAGGCTTGGCAGTCACTGCCTTTACTTGCTGAACCATTTTAGCTGCCGCCTACCTTGATTTTCATGTGTGTGCTATGGATTGAACTCAGGTCCTTAGTTTTGCATAGCAAGCACCTCACCAACTAAGCCATCTCCATGCTCAGGACTAATAATTCTATCAAACTGTCTGTGACTACAAGTGCTTTTGGCCAAACTCTTGGCAAAAGAAGCAGCCTCTTGTGACATTCTTTAGAAATGTCAGGGAGTTTAATCTCTATAAAAGTCATGTAAAGGAGCACCAGTCTTGTGCCCATTTTGAACATAAGGTAACGTGAGCTCAGGGCAGCTAAGCTGCCCAGGACCACTTGTGGAGAAGGGACAAGCGATTGGAACCTGTGTGGCTAAGCCTGCTCTGCCTGCCTGTATCTGGCCATCACCCTGTCTCTGGAGTCTGCTTGGACCCAGGCCTCTGCTGAATACCCACAATGTCCATTCTCAAGTCATACCTCTTCACATCTCTTCCCTTAGGGCTGCATCCTGAGCTGAAGTAGTTATCCCTAGCTTCCAGAACCTTCCCTACACAGACTCAGGAGTCCTGGGGAAACCCAGAAAAGCCTAGACACACAGCACACTCAGAGAGACCTCAGGACACCCTGGTTTTACTTTTTGTCCTTATTCCCCAAAAGGAACATGCTTTGGAGACACTCCTGGCTTCTTTTCTAGAATGCTGGGTGAGAGAACACAGTTCCTTTGCTCGGTCTTGCTCTAGGGAGTATGGTGGAGAAACCAGTAGGTCACACCTTTCAGAGACAAGAGTTCTCCAGGCCAGGCCAGCAGCTGCCAACAAGCCCAGGCTTCAATGCTCCCTGGAGCTCCCTAACTAGCTTGGCCTGTTCCTCCCTTAAGGCTCCCACAGACCTGTGGTAGAGGCTTGCCTGCTTGGAGCCCTCGCCAGTACCAGGCTTCAGGTCTCAGAGGAGGCCCACCTGGATGTCAGGCTTAAGCCCTGCAAGCCAAGGTTGTCTCCTCTCTCTGCCAAGCTCTACCAGTGTAGTGCTTCTACTACCCATGGGGCCAACATGGCCATGACACAAGCCTCTTCTGGGGCTCCCCTATGCCGCTGACAAGCCCACACTCTGGATGCAGCTATAGCCCCCTGAGGTCTTTGGGCTTTTACCTCTCAGTCCTGCTACTTTCCCTAGGCCCCCACGCCCAATAAAAGAGACAGCCACCTAGCTGGCAACACAGAACATGAGGAAAACTAGATTAGAGCGGATGCCTCTCTTTATTCAGGTTTTCCCACCCACTGCCAGCATCTCCTGAGCCCAGCTTCAGGTTGAAGGCCTAGAGCAGGAGACCCTGTATCCCCTTAGGTCCCCAGCTCTGTCCAACAACATTTCTTTCCCATTCACAGATGGAGAGTTGAAAGCCTAATGCACAGAGCCAGTCTGGCAGTCTTTAACGAGGAGCAAGGCTTTGGCCAGGGCTCTGCACATTCTCGCTGGCCTGTGGCTGCCTCTGGCTGAGGTTCAGGGAGCTGCTCATCAGATGTGTTGGGGCCTCCAGCTTCTGGGCCAGGCTAGGAATCCCAGATCCTCCTAAGGAGCAATGAGACTCAAATCCCATCCCCAGGCTACCTCCGGACCTACCGAGGCTCAGGATCTTGTGGGGAAGGCTCAAGTACCCTCTCCCCAATTTCCCATGCTCCAGCAGAGGTCAGGACTAAAGGAGAGGCTTCTGCCAGGAGACAGGAAGCACAGTTCAAGATGGAAACCCCACAGCCTAATCCCCAAGTTTCACCTCTTAGCCTGGGTGGCATGCCAAGGACCCTGAGGGCAAGGGCGGTGCAGAGGGGACCACTTCCTCTCCTGTCAGCATCTCTGCCAGCACTGGAGTCTGGGTCCAGTCACTATGGCTCCTGGATGGGCATGGAGAAAGAATGAGCCTAGTTGCTCCAGGCCTCCCCCTGCCACTCCAAGATCCCAGGCTTGTCCCACCTCTCTCGCCGGGGCTTGGCAGAGCCTGAGACTGGTGAAGGGGCCCGGGGTGGGGCCCAGGCAGACAGAGACATGTGACCTGGGGCCTCGGGCTCCAGCACCTGCTGAAAAGACCAAAGCCCATACTAGGTGAGCTTTCATACTAGGCTTTCATGACTGGATATCATTCCCTCTAAGCTGACCCTTGGGCTGGCTTAAGGGGGTTTCCAGAAGGAATGGGTGCACAGATGAAGAAGTAAGCGCAGAAACGGATGAACATGGGTGAAGGAGACAGTAAGCGAAAAGAAGGCAGGGCTGGAAGCAGGCAGGCAGACATTCCACACCCTGGGGTGAGAGGTGGGTCCAGTGCCAGTCCTTCGCTCCTGTGCCCTGGAATCACGCCACTGAACCCTAGACCAATGTCTCCAGTTCTCCAGGCTCACCTCCTCCTTTCATACCTGTGGCACATGGCAGTCTCTCCGTGGGCAAGCCCACCTGGCCAGGGGTACTCGGCACAAAGGGCAGAGGTGGTAGCAGGAGCAGAGGGGTGGCAGTGTCTACAAGAGGGCATATCAGTGGCTACGGCATTCTAGGTTGTCCACCACAACCCAGGGTGAGCCAGACTCACATGGCAGGAGGCAGCTGGAGCCACCGAGCAGGGGCACATGGAGGCAGAGCCCTGCTCGGGGAGGGAGCACGCAGAAAGGAGGTGCCTGGGAAGAGAAGTGGGGTCTGAGCTCTCAGTCCCCAACCCTGACACCTCTCTCTTAACTCATCCCCTCATCCTGTAGGGCAGCCAAGCCAAGACTCTATTTCCCAGAAGAGGGCCTCAGCGGTTAGTGGTCAAATTACTACCCCAGGGTGACCCGTTCATCCAGGAAGTGGCAGAGTCAGAAGCTGAAGCCAATGATTGGCTGCTAAAGCCTGACTCCCACTCATTCTACAAAGTCCTCTCTGCTAGCTTTCACATCCCAAGCCTTCCATATGGCTACACTCACCTCTCCAGTTCACGGACCTGCTGGGCCAGGACACGCTGCCCTGCCTGGGCCAGGTCCCTGCTACTTCGCAGCTGTCTCATTTCCTTCCTAGTGGGGAGTAAGTGGAGTAAGCACCTTGTGATGAGAGATGGCCCCAGCACCCGAGGAAAGTGGGAACCCACGGGAGCAGAGAACCATGGATGGGTAGGTGATATCTTCCCAAAGTAGATGAGCAGGAAGAGGTAGGGACAGAGTCCCAGTGCTGGCCCCACTTTGTTTTACCTGAGCCTCTCATTCTCCAGCATAAACTCTTGCAGCATGCCATAGAGGTTCCGCTGGGCCCAGGCCACCCGAGCCCCGTGGGCCCCTAGTGCTGCAGGAAAGCAGGACATTGCTGGACTCTAAGCAGCCCAGATTCTATCCACACCCCCTCCTGGCCTCCAGGAAGCTCATACCCTTGGTGCGCATTTGATGCAGCTGTAGCCGCAGATGATGGTTCTCCTCTTGGAGCTGCAACAGCTCAGCCTCTACTTGCTGGGGTGGCTTTGCTACAGGAGGCTACCACGGAAGAAACCCCGACCACTTTATGATTGTATGGGCTGCGCACAGTGCAAGGGCTTCCCTTTGTGAGGATTTGTGGGGTCTAAACTCTAGTTCCTGCTTCACTTGCCAGCTCTGCATGCTGGCCCAGGTTGCACCTCATCCTCACTGTGTCATCCTGAAGGGACTCAGTCAGAACTGGACTTGTCCAAGCCCAAACTCAGTTCTGCCTCTTTGCTTAGATTGGGATCCCCAAATTGACCATATATTGGACTCCAGGCTAGACCCAACCAGCTGAGATCTGGGGTAGGTCTTGATGACAGCCCACTCAGTCTCCAGCTCTAGGCCTGTCCAGACTCTGTGACATAGACCCTTGGCTATGACCCTGACACCAATCATGTCATCATTCCCAGGATTCCAACCCAAATCTCAACTCTGATCCATCCTAGACTCCAGCCAGCGTGATAACTCAGGCTCTGGCTGTTACCTGCTCACCTTGGGGCCCTGTGGTCGAGTGGTGACCCTCTGAGCTCGGCTTGCATATCGAAGAGTGCTGAGAGTCTCAGGAAGGCATTGAGCTGAAGGGGACACGCAGGCAACCTAGAGAGGCCCACCCCTGAGTGCTTATCTGGAAAAAACCCTTCCTCAGGGCCCAGACCCTCTACCAGCTCCCTTAGGTGCCAGATACCATGAGAGTGACCCCATGACCCCCAAGAGAGTCTGCCAGCAGCTTGGTGAGCTTGCTGTCCCGGAAGGGAATGTGGCTGTGCTTCCTCTGTGGGTCCAACAGCAGGGAGATGCAGTGGCCTAGTGGGAAGAAGAAGGCCCAGAGAGATTTCACTGTGTGACCAGAGTTGTCTGGCCGGGCTGCTGCTGTGTGAGAAGCTCAGCAGGGCCAATGGAACCCCAGCCCATCACATCGGCTTCACATTGGTGTCCAGCAGCAGCAGACTGGGCTCTCTGAAGCCCAGCCTGTAAACCCAATTCCCAACATTCAGCAGAGATATCAGACAAATAACTGACAAAAAAATGCAGCAGCTGCCACATACTGAAGGTGCTGAAGCTAGGAACCTAGGGGCCTAGGACCAGCTATGCAGTTGGGTCCAAAGATGCATTCCTCCCCTATACTGTGCCTGTCTCCCAAGCATACAAGTGACACATGTAGTGTTGCTGACCCCAAATGTGCAGACTGATAACCCTCTACCAGAGGAGAAAGTCAGCCTCGGACCTGACACCAGGGCTCCAGGCCTCTTCTGTCACCCTAGGACAGCAATGGAGCTAGAGGAGGGAAGGGGCTCAGAAGTCAAGAGGTTCCCCCATCTTACCCAGCGCCAGCAGGCTGCGGTTGATACTGTTGGCCTCAAGCATCAGCTGCCCTCGGGACCCTGTGGCTGCCACCTTCTCACTGCCTGCCAGGTCCACAAAGCACAGCTTTCCTCCAACAGGGGGCTCCCCGAGGTCCATGGGGGGTACCTGCTGAGGCTAATGAACCAGGGCTTGATGGGGACTTGGAGAAGACTAACTCCATCAAAGTCACAATGTTTCAAGGTCAAAGGTTTCACCCCCCCCCCACACACAACCAGAAGATCCAAGTTGAATTACACATGCAAAGCCAGGCCTTCCCCAGGCACTCACAGTTGGGCGGCTGATGTAGAGTGTGAGCAAGGCATGGCTTCTGCTGGAGGCCTGGTTCAAGGTGTGTGAGGAGCTCCGACGACGGCTGAGACCTGGGGAAGAAGTCTTTACAAGCTGTAGCATCTAGGAAGCAAGGGCCATGCCCAGGAGCAAGAATGTCAGAGAGCTATCAGGACAGCAGCTCAAAGGACTGGCTTAAGGAAGGAAGGGCAGCAGCTTTGATGCTGATAGGTGCAAGGAGTCTGGGAGAAGGGAGCACAAGAATGGCAGATAAGCACTCCTCCTACCGCATGGCAAGACAGCGATCAGCAAAGAAGATAAAGCTGGGGCCAGTCTGGCTAGTGTCCCAGTGTCCCCAGCGCCTGCTGGAGGAGGGTTCTAAGTGAAGGCTCAAACTAAGGCTGAAATGATAGGACCTTCTAGAAGAGCTAGGCTAAGAGGTATATCCATTGTACTCTTAGGCCTGCAAGGGTGGAAAGTCTGAAACCAAGAGGAGTGCGCCAGAGGCATGGGCAGGCAATCTGAAAGGCGAGGCAACTTGCATGTGGGCACCCTTGCCACATCTTTGAACTGCTGTTTTGCTGACCCTTCTCTGCAAGAGTCCTTTTTGAAGTCCCAGTTCCAGCAGCCCAGGTCTGCAGGGAGCCTCAGAGGGAGATGAGGAATCCTTGGCCCCAAAGCTACCAATAAGGCAAACTACCCATCTGCAGGAGCTCCATCAGGGCCTCCAGAGTGCCAAACTCCACCACCCGAAGCTGCTCCACATAGAAGCCTCGGGTCTTGTTCCACCTAACGGGCAGAGGCCGCGGAGACCCCAGGCTCAGCAAGTCCCGAACCTGAGAGGGAAAGGAGGAGAAGCAGGCTCCATTCAGTCATAGCCTTTGACAATGGTTACCCCTCCCGTTCCACTTCTTAGCATCCTTGGTCCTAGGAACATCCGACCTTCTTTCCAGGCAGACTGCCATTTGCTTACCTGCTCGTTGTAGATCTCCAGGTAGGAGGCTCGGAGGGTGACAGGGGCATCCAGGTGCTGCACGCGGTCTAACAGCCAGGTGAAGGTCCTCTGCATGATGCCAGCCAGGCTGGAGGGCACGGGCACCCCTTCCTCCTGGGGGTTAGGACAGCTGGGGCTGGAGCAGGAGCTCCAGTGGCAGAGCGCTAACTGCAGGAAGCCAACGCTCCACGAGGTAGCTCAGTGCCGCCCGGTAGTTCATCAATACCACCCCACAGACACTACCTCAGCGCTTACTCAATGCCACCCCACAGATGAACTAACCGAAAGCCAGTAAGTGAAGCTGCCCAAATTAGAACGCAAATGCTCCAAATTCTGCAAGCCCCTGCCTTCTTTTCCTCAGACACGAGGTCTGTGAACCAATGGGGTGGGACGGCGTTGGCCACGCCTCCTCCACCCCGAGTCCCACCCACAACCCGGAGTAGGCGGGAGCTCCTCCCTGCTGTCTACCTGCGGAGGAGGTCCGGTCAGAGTGTAAGTCTTCCCTGAGCCAGTCTGACCAAAAGTGAAGACCGTACAGGAGAAGCTGTGGACGGCAACGGCGTGGCTGGACCCGGGAGACGGGGGTGCGGAGCCCCACGCCCCGCGCAGCCCACGCCACACTCACCCCCGCAGAGCCAGCTCGCCCAGGCGCTTCACGCCGCATGCCCTGAACACGTCCTCCTGCGTGCGCGCCCCGTCCAGTACCGCCCCGAAGCGAAACGCCACGTCGGGGCCTCCCCCCGGGGGGCTCACCTGGAAAGGGGTTGGCGTAGAGGCCGGGCACTGTGCAGTACCCTGCTCCCCGGACAGGAAGGGCGGTTTTAAGGGGCGGGGGAGGGTACGCTGAAGGAATGGCCACTGGAGTAGTCGAGGCACCTTAGAGGGGAGGAACCCTTTGGGATGAGGGAGGTACGGTGTAGGGATGGGGCCTTCGGAGAGGCATTCTGGAATGAGCAGAGTCTGGGGTCGGGGGAAGGACATTCTGGGGTAGGAGAGGGCATCTTGGGAAGGCAAGACTAAAGGAGGACAGGCACTCTGTGAGGGAGGGGCGATCTGCCGAGAGAGGAGTCCTAAGGCAAAGTTGCTTCGAGGGTCCCCATCCACAGGATCCTTGGTGGACGCTGAGAAGGCTTCTCACCTGCAGAGTCCGGGTCCCGGAGCAGTGCAGGGCGCTCTGCTCCCCCCTACGCAGCTCCGCTGTGCTCATGGGACGCACCCTGGAGCCAAGAGAGACCAGGTGGGCCATCCAGATACTGCGTTTTGTCCCTTCTTGGCCCGCGTGCCTCCTAGCCCACCAACGCTTACCTGAGCACCACCTGAATGGGGGTTTCTGGTCCTTCTGTCCCCTGCTCCAGGCTCCGCTCTGGGTCTCTGTGGCCACAAGAAGGTTACCATCCTTGCCCTTAGTTTCTGTCCTCTGGGCGAGCTTCAAGCGCTCTGTAACCTCACACAAATTGTGCTTACCCGTCGGGAGACCCACGTTCCTCCATGTCATGTACTGTGCACAATTCCTTTCGCATTCTAGTCTGCCTCCCCTCACCACAGAGAGACTGTCCAGACACACCCTCCATCCCCCTTCCTAATCCCTCACATCCAGTCATCCAGAAAGACTCCAGCCTGCCCAGAGCTAGCAAGTTAAAGATTTACCCGCTCTGCCCGTGAGGTGGGGACAGTCCCATGCCAGGGCATTCTAGATAGGGGGTTTTGGTGTCTAAGGATCCCTTGCTTTTGGCCAGTCTCCTCTGGATGGAGCTAAAGGACCACCCAGACCATCTTCCTTTATCACAGAGACACAAATCAGGGAAAGGGCTCAGTCAAGGCCGCAGAGCCAGAGAACAAAACAGGCTCTTCTGGCACACACCTTCCCTCTCTCGGTAGCTCAACCGTTTCTAAGAGCAGACACCAGGGAGTGGAGGACCACAAGAAAGCTGGCTGGCTGGCCTCTAGGCTGAGCTGACGTCTGCTTTCCAGCACCTGGTTAAACATTGGTGCACCTGCCTCTGCCAAGTCAAGGCTAATCCAAAGCCAGTATGTTCCTTAAACCTATTGGTCTGACTTCTCAGGACAGCCACAGTAGCAGAGATGTCTGTGAGTGTGTCTGTCTCCAGGATGAGCCCAGGCCTGATCAGTCATATGTAGACTGAGGAGACAGATGGGAACAACCTGAGGGTATGGAGTCTTTGAGGGAAGCACTGAGACTTGTAGTTGGGGGTGCATGGAGCAAGAGGCCAGGTGAGGAACTCCAAGTGAAACACAATTCAGGAAGGCAGGGATAAGGTACAGAGATGGGGCTTCGAGAGATGTTTTGGGACTGATGAAGGGTACATCCTCCGGACCAGCTCCTCAGAGAACTAGGAAGTCACTGGGGGTCACTAACAGGAAATTGACAGTCAGGTTGCCATTGTTGTTGAGTCAGCAAGAGAACACAGAAGGCATTACGGGCAATGTCATCACGGGGCACCCTAAGTCTTGGACTTCTACTCTGGGTTCATGAAGAGTCAGGCCTTGAACAGAGTCAAGTAGATGGAGTATGTAAGGGAAGTATAGTGTCTGTGTTCTCTCTGCTGTCTCTGTTTCTGTCTCTGTCTGCCTGTCTCTCACACAAACACATGCACATACATTGGCATGTCATGGCACACGTGTGGAAGTCAGAGGATGATCAGGTGTCAACTTTGCCTTCCCCTAAGGACAAGGGCAGATCTAGCTCACTTGACAGAGTGCCTAGCATGAGTGAAGCCCTAAATGCATTCCCTAATGCCATAAAAGTAGGCACATGCCTGCAGTTCCAACACCAAGGAGGCAGAGGCAGGCATCAGAAGTTCAAGGTTATCCTTAACTACATAGCAAGTTCAAAGCCAGCCTGAAATCCTTGAGAACCTGTTCAATGGTTAATCTTGGTTGTCAGCTTAACAGGTTCTGGATTGTCTAAAACACAAGCAGCTGGTTACTCATGTGAGGAATTCTTTAGATCTGAGTATCTGAGGTTGGAAGACACACCCTAAATATGGGTAACACCTTCTGGTGGAATCCCAGAGAATAGGACATGGAGGAGACTTTGCTTTGTTGCCTGCTTGCCCTCTGCAGGCGAGTTCATCTACTCTGTTGTTGCCTCTGCTGCAGCATTCTGTTGCTGATACTAGAACCAGCTTCTTAAGGCTTCCAACACAGAGGAGAAATATACAAGCCCACTACCATAGATGGTGCATGTATCAGGGTTCTCTAGGGAACAGAAGTGATGGAAGAAGTATGTATGTGTGAAGGATTTATTAGACTGGCTTACAAGACACAGTCTATATACTCCAGCAATGTCTGTCTTCACACAGGAAAGGCTGAGATCTGGTAGATGCTCAGTCCATGAGGCAGGAGGCCTCAACAGTCCCAATCTGGCACTGCAGGCCTAGAGGGATGCTGCAGAGCCACCAGTCTTCAGCCCATGTTGGAAGAATGAAGAAGTTGGGTTTCGGTATAGTGGTAACATTGGCAGCAGCAGCAGCAGCAGGGTAGATGCACTTGTGAACAGAGTAGATGAGCTTACCAGCAAGACTCAAAGGCAAATATCCAAAAAAGTGAAAGCTTTTCCTTTAGAAAAACTTGTATCTTTGCTGCCACTGGAATGTGCTACCCACATTAAGAGAGGTTTCCTCCCCCACCCCCCATTAAGGGCTGAATAAGAAAGAGGAAGCAAGCTGAACTCCAGCATCCATTCATCTGTGCCTCCTGATGGAGAATGTAATGCGACCATGTACATCAATTTCCTTTGCCACAACTTTGCCATTATGATGGACTGTGTGCCCCCAAACTCTGAGCTAAAATAAACGTTTCTTTAAATTGCTTTTGCAAGATGTTGTCTTACAGTATTGTGAGACACAACTAATGCAGGAGATTAATAATGAAACATGAAAGAGCATATAAAGCTGCCCCCCACCCCTGTTTTAGCTCCTTCATTATTTTTGTTCTGTTTTGAGGGTGTTTCTGTGAACTCAACTTTCTGTGTCTTGAAGTAGGAAAAACTATTTTTGCCTTCAAAAGAATTCAACATATGTTATTCCTTTAAGGCCATAACTGTGAAGATTAATCTCTTCTTTCAATTCTGTTGACCATAGTGCATTAGGAATAAGACATCCAAGTCACCAAATACTTTTGTCACGTTGACCCACTTATAAAAAAATTATTTTTAAAAAATTCTGACGAATGGGAGTTTTCTAACCTGAAAACTCTCACCTTCCCCCAACTTTTGTTTAAAATAATATCAAGCCAGGCACTGTGGCACAGGCCTTTAATCCCAGCATTCAGGAGGCAGAGACAGGCAGATCTCTGAGTATAGACCAGCCTGATTTACATAGCAAGTTCAGGACAGCCAGGGATACATAATGAGACCCTGTCTCCAGAAAAAAAAAGTTTAAAATTATGTCAAATCAAGTTGTTACAGTGTTATTTAATATGTATATTATATTGCTATACATAAAGTATGGTTTAAAACTATTTAAATAAATCATCTGAGCCAGTAAGATGACTTATTAAGCAAAGGTACTTGAGGCTAAGACTGAAGATCTGGGTTTGATCTTGAGACCCATATGGTGGGAGAAGAAAACAGACTCTTACAAGTTGTCCTCTGACCACACACACTGTACAACATACTTCTCCCCTACAAGCATGCACACACAAGCAGATAGATAGATAGATAGATAGATAGATAGATAGATAGATAGATGCAAAAAAAGAAAGACAGACAAAACCAGTGAGCCTTGTTTCCATCTCAGGAAGCTGGAAGGACAGCAGAGTCAACCAGGAAAAAGATGGAAGGAAATTGCACAGCTAAGAGCAGAGACAAATGAAATGCACAGCACAGCACAAAAATGCCAACAAAGGTGAGAGTATTCTTAAAGAAATGTTAATGAAGCTGGATGATAATCAATAGTGAAGTGCATGCCTGTAACCCAGCACTCGGGGAGGCAGAGGCAGGGGGATCTCTGTGAGTTCGAGGCCAGCTTGCTCTACAAAGCCAGTCCAGGAAAGCCAAGTCTCTACAGGGAAACCCTGTCTCGAAAAACTAAAACAATTAAATAATAAATAAGTATATAAAGATAACGATGGGGCTGGAGAGATGACTGAGCAGTTAAGAGAAAGTTTTTGCTCTCACAGAGAACTGAAGTTCAGTTCCCAACACCTATATTGGGCTGTTAGCAACTGTCCATAACTCTAGCTCTGGGGGATTGACATCCTCTTCATACCTCCAAGGGAATCTTCCCAGTAGAAAATTATGTAAAACCATGTTTTTAAACTTACCCAGTTGGACTCCATTTGGATGAGGCCAATTTTGTCAAGGCCAACAGCACTGTGATGAGGAGCCAGGTGCATCTGCCTCTTTCCCCCGTAGAAGGCGGCAGTGAGGATAACGAGGCTAGACTCACTTCCCCCTCTGCTTCAGATGCTGTGAAGAAAAGGCAAGAACTGGCTTTTTGGTGAGACCATCCACTTGTGTAAATACCAAACTAATACAGAGAGAGAATCGAGAGCACAAAGACAAACAGTGTCAGAAACAAAAAGGGGACTCTGCTACGAATGTTGTGGACATGAAAAACCAAGGTGTTCCTCTACATGCCTTTATGCTAATAATCTGAACTTGGCCCATTCAGAAATGTGTAGACAAATCTGTTAAGACACTCAGTTGGTAAAATGGTTAAGGGAAATGAGTAGATATCTGTGTAATTGCACATCTGTTGAACAAGGTGGATCTGCAGTTGAAAACCTCCCAACAAAGGAAACTCTTGGCCCAGTGGCCCTCACTGGGGGATTTTCCAAACACACACAACAAAAGCAGCAATATTAGTCTTTCACAAACTCAGAGCTGGAGCCAGAGGGAGCATTTCCAAATTTGTTTAAAATTATTATTATTAAATAAATGAGCCCCTAATATTCACTCTTTACAATGACATCAGATGAAAAGAAAATGGCAGGTCATTATCTCTAATGAATACAAATGTTAAATCTCAAGGAATTCTCATACAATCAAACACAGTGAGATATAACACATAACACTTGACGATTAACCAGTGTAGCTTAACACACTGCAAGAAAAAAAACATGAAACATCAACCTAATAAATACTGAAAAAAATTATAAAACATGTTTTTCATGATTTAAAAAAAAACAGTTCTGAGCAACAAAGAAGTATACAATGGATACTCTTTAACTGAATAGATGTTCTACAAAAATCTAAGTTTAACATCCTACTTAATGGTTAAAATAACTCCTTCCATCATCACGTTACAAATTGCTAAAGTTGTCTCTTGGTATCCTTGGGACATTGGTTTCAGGGCCCTCTCCCATACCCATACCCATACCCATACCCATACCCATACCCATACCCATACCCATACCCATACCCATGGGTACTCAAAGTCCTAACAGAAGTGCACAGTCTGGGGTTGCCGGGGAGATGGCGCAGCAGGTAAGAGTGTTGGCTATGCAAAGCATGAGAACATGAGTTCAAATCCCCAGCACAGCTGAAGAAAATCTGAGTTTGGCCATGCTCCCCTGTAGTCCCAGTGCTAGGAGGGTTGAGATGGACTATGGCTGAGACATGTTGGTGGCCATCACAGCTCCAGATTCAGTGAGAGACCCTTTCTCAAAGGAATAAAGTGGAGAGCAGGACACTGGTGTCTACTCATAGGTACACATGCACTCTAAAGTGTACATACATTTGATACAGCACATTCTTATACCACACACACTAAAAAAAAAAAAGAATGCACAGCTTTTGCATGTGATCTAGGGGTGTAGTGTATTTGATCCTGCCTACCACAAAGCAAGTATGATGAATATGGTTGCTACAGTGCCTTATTTAGGGAACAATGGCAGGGAGGGAGGTTATATGTTTTCTATACCAAGCCCCTTGTAGACTGAGCTTCATTTCTGTTGAGCTGTTGTTTGAAATCTGTGGCTGCAGAACCTGCAGCTGCAAAGGTCCAATTGCACAATAACACCAGAAAGAAAAAAAATGGATGCTGCAATTAGAAATGAAGAAGTAAAGTGAGTAAAGCGATCAGCCTCCACAAATGCATGTGTGTACAGATGCTCAAAACCAGTTGCTAGAATTAATGACTTTCACAGTGTCAATACAGGTATACTCTTTTTTTATTTTAACATTTTTATTTTATATTAATCACAGGTTATGTACTTTGTATCCCAGCCGTAGCCCCCTCCCACATTCCCTTCCTTCCCCCCTTCCCTCCCTCATCTCCTCCCTGTCCCTTTACAAGTCCACTGATAGGGGAGGACCTCCTCCCCTTCCATCTAACTCTAACTTATCAGGTCTCTTCAGGAATGG
>CM053743.1:5889521-5904209 GCA_028658305.1 Pachyuromys duprasi | reverse complement strand
TAATCCTCTTAACCCAGGTCCTCTTTCTTGTTTATCTTCTTTAGGTGTATAGATTTCTGTATTTTTATCCTATCTTATAGGTCTATATAAGTGAGTATATATACCATGTGTGTCTTTCTGCTTTTGGGATACCTCACTCAGGATGATCGTTTCCAGGTCCCACCATTTGCCTGCAAATTTCATGATTTCCTCCTTTTTAATTGCTGAGTAGTATTCCATTGGGTAAAAGTACCACAATTTCTATATCCATTCCTCAACTGAGGGACATCTGAGTTGTTTCCAGGTTCTGGCTATTACGAATAAAGCAGCTACGAAACTGTAGAATGACAGAAAAACACTTAAAGAAATGCTCAACATCCTTAGCCATCAGGGAGATGCAAATCAAAACGACCCTGAGATTTCACCTTACACCTGTCAGAATGGCTAAGGTCAAAAACTCAAGTGACAACATATGCTGGAGAGGATGTGGAGAAAGAGGAACCCTCCTCCATTGCTGATGGGAATGTAAACTTGTACAATCACTCTGGAAATCAATTTGGCATTTCTTAGACAATTAAGAATAGTGATTCCTCAAGATCCAGCTATACCACTCCTAGGCATATATCCAAAAGATGTTCAAGTACACAACAAGGACATTTGCTCAACTATGTTCATAGCTGCTTTATTCGTAATACAGGTATATTCTAGATAGTGAAGGTTTGAGTCTGATCCCTAATGGCGTTCATGCTGGAACTTTGGTCTTCAGTCTCCCCCACCCACGCTCATTCCCATCATGGTACCACCTGCCATTATGTGATGACCCAATTGATGGGGGAGGCCCACCTGAAGGGAAACAATGTTTATGACAATCCTTTGAACCTCCAGAGCTGTGACCTAAGTAAACATAATTTCCTTAAAAATTTAAAATTATGGTTTAATTACGTATGTGTGTGTATGTGTTGTGTGTGTGGCATATGAGTGTGCAGATAAGTACATCTGTGTGTGTGCAGAAGCGGGAGCAAAATGTCAGGTACCCTCCATCACTACCTGCATCACTGTGTGACTACAGTAAGAGCCAGAGAGGTCCCTTACTGTTTGGATTAGCCTGGCTGGCCAATCAGCTCTCAGGATCCCCCTTTCTCCTCCCAACTCTGGGGTTACAGACAAGTGCAACCATGCATGGCTTTCACATGAGAGCTGGGGGAATTCAGGTCCCCATACCTGAAAATACTCTTATCCACTGAGCCCAGTGTTTAGCCTCCATCATCTCCCCATATAATATCCAGTACCAGGCATTTCATTACAGTAAAGGAAAATGGATGGACACATGTATTGTGTTAATTGCATATAAAATTTGTGATCAGAAATTAAAATGTCAACATTTTGAAAAGCACCAAAACCCCACCTCTTAGAGCCAGATGCAGACATGCACACCTGTAATCTTGGGACTCCTGTGACTGAGGCAGGGAAGCTGAGAGTTTGAGGTCTCCCTGGGTTACATGATAAGATCTATTTGCTAAGGACAGAATTGATGAAAGGTATGCAAAAATGGCTCATTTGCTATGGTAAGAGAGCATCAGAGGTAGTTAAGACAACACAAGTAAGGGCTTTCATTAGTTAGGAAAGGCCATGTTTCCTGCTAATGGCATGAAGATTCAGTTCATTATGATCAATGCTCCCATAGGGACTTAGGAAGGAGAACAGATACATTGGTGCTGAGGTCACATGAAAGTGCAGCAGCCTCCAGCTCAGTGTGAAGGACAAAGCTAGAGAAAGGATATCCCTAAATCTCAGACAACAGAAGGTAGGCCTTGAGGCCTAGGCCTGGAATCCAGCTTCTGGAGAGGCTGAGCGGGGAGGCTCACATGCTAGAAGGCCACCTGGGCAGCTTACTGAGACCCTGTCTCCAAATGCAGAGGGGATGGCGGCCTTAGCTCAGCAGGGCAGTGCTTGCCAAGCAACGAACGGCCCTCAGTTCAACCTCAGAACCACGGCAAAACAGAAGGGAATCAAACAGCACACCTGTGTGTGACGTTAGGTTTATTCAGTGTGGTGTCGGTGCAAGGGCAGGTGAGTGGAGCGGAAGAGCCCCCAGTCAACTATATGAGTGTGTACCTGGTTTATGACAGGAAACTGATTCATTTTAGCACATTGGGCAGGATTTGTTGGTTATACACTTGTCAGGGCATTCATGTTCCCATCCCTTAGACTACCTGCAATATCAATGCATAAGAGCCAAGTTCACAGAAAAACCTAGAGAATGTCTTTATGACATTGGAAGCAGGCAAAGATTCAAAACAGTTCTCACACACACAACCAACCAGCATAAAAATAATTGGTGCATTGGGCATACTGACATTAAATTTTCTGTTCTTTAAAAAACTATTTAAGAGAGTAAAAAGCAAGCCAGAGACTGAGAAGAGGGGTCACTGAGAGAGGTCTGGCTCCATATGCAGGATTTTTATGCAGCCCTTTTTCAGGCCAAGAAATAACCTAAGAGCTCGACTTAGAACTGGCGACAAATGCCACCTTTGGTGACACATGGCTTTGATCTCAGCACTCAGGAGACAGAGGTGGCGGTGTGTGTGGGGGGGTGGATCTCTGTGAGTTCAAGGCCAGCCTGGTCTATATAGCAAGTCTCCCTCCCAAAAAAGAGTGGTTAGAATTGGCCATAAAATTGAGACTAACATTTTATAAGAAATGATACCCAAATCACCAGAGAAAGGGAATTAAAACCGTGACAAGATGCCATAGGACAAGCCTCAGAATGAGCACAGACCTGCATGTAATGGTGTGTGGCATGTTCACATGTTGCAGGTGAGGTTGTAAATATCTCCATGCTTAGTGTTTCTGCCTGGTGATATGTGCTAGTGCTAAACATATCCGTTTCCTACTGTCCCGCACACATCCACCAAAAAGCATTGCCAGGAACATTCTAGCAGCTTTAGAGCTATATTAGCCATCCTTTCCATTACACATTTCTCCCTTCATTCTCATACCTTCATCAGCACTGTCTCCATAATCCATCACCTCCAAACTTTCATCACCAGTGTCCACAGTCACTTAGTCACTGCACCCCCTGTCACCCCTGCTGCCGTCCTGTTGGTGTTCCCATCAGTGCCCTCCTTTGCAGCGCATGCTTACTCACTTTAGAAAGGGGAAGATGAAAGCCCTCCCTGGCCTGGTGCCCCAGTGAGTGTACTGCTAGCTGCCCATCTACATCTAGGGCTGACTCTGTGTCCTCCCTCCCCAGCCGGTCTCTATTGCCTGGAGACGGAGAGGCAGAGGGAAGCTGGAAGCTGCGTGGTGGCTGGTCCTCACTGGGCACTGCTTCAGGCCTCACTAGAGGGCGGCAGAGCACTGTGCCAGCATGGCCTCCGGTCTGGCCACAAGGGCGCTTTGTCAGGTAGGCCTCATACTTTCTGGGCACCTTTACTTCAGTTTATGCCCTGAGAAGGCTGACAGCTTGGGTCCAGGGGAAGAGGAGAAATGGACACTCAAGATTCAAGATGGCTCTTTGAGGGTGTGACAGCAAAATCGAGCAATCCAGGGGCTCTCTGTCCCCTCTGCAGCTCTAGCACTGTTCTCCAGGAAAGCCCCCCCACCTTTTCTCTTGAGTATCTGAGTAAAGTGTAAGCCATCTAGCCTGTGACTAATGCCATTTGGCTATCTCACCTGCTGGCTGTTCCTGTTCCTCGTTTTCACCCTGTTGTTCCAACCTCCAGTGTCCCAGTCCTCATGCTGCCATCTTGGCCAGGACCTCTGCCTCCCACCTGGTTGGTGATGGCCCTGCCTTGTAATTCTTCCTGTGGAGAGTCTCCAGTCACCTATCAGGCTAGGTTAGAGGCCTTCCCTGGAGTCCCACAGTCTCCTGATCTACTCTTTATCAGTCCCAAGGACATGGGGTTGAGGTGGGGCATGCTGATGGTGGACAGGGTCATGGCCTCTGAGCCAGCATGGGGACAGAATCAGGGACAGTGGGTGGAGGAAGGGAAGGAGCCAGGAAGAAAGCAAGGGGCTGGTCAGGAGAGCTGGAGGTCTGTCTCCCTCCCCAACCCATCTCTCGTCCGTGCTTTCCTCCCCCACTAACCACAAATCCTGTACTTCATAATGTAAGGATCCATCTGGGGACTCATTTATCATGGAGATCATCAGCTCCTGCTACAGAGAGCCCTCAACTATTCCTAGAGACAGGAGACATTCTCTTTGTGGGGAACAGCTGGCCTCTCAACCCAATCACCTTCTGCAAATTTAGAATTCCCAGAGGGCCCTGTTTGATGCAGGTCCACCCATCCATCAGTGTCCTTGGTTAGTCCCACACTCTTCTGACATGGGACACAGGAAGGCTTGTTCCCTTTGGTTAGGATCAGAAATAGGATAGTCTGGGCTCCCTCTGCTTCCCAGCATGTCGCTGGACAGAGTGGGCCAAGGAGCAGACAGTAT
Organism: Pachyuromys duprasi; assembly: GCA_028658305.1. Lineage (NCBI taxonomy): Eukaryota > Metazoa > Chordata > Mammalia > Rodentia > Muridae > Pachyuromys > Pachyuromys duprasi. The sequence continues at coordinate 5,899,787 of CM053743.1, read as the reverse complement.
GGGAGTTTCTCCTTCGTGATGCTGCTCACTTTGCAGAACTTACACAAAACTCCAAGCAAACACGGGAGCAGGCCTTCCACTCAGGGCCTGCTGGGAGATGGGCCCACTTACTCTGATTTCTCGTAAAAGGAATAAACTGTGGGACTCATGTCATAATGGCCTCTAGAGCAGGAACCAAGGGGCTGTGACCAGTTTTCAGAGTGAGACCTGAAGATGCTGTGGTGCTGGCTGGGAAAACAGCAAGGTCCTCACGCAAAGAGGGGAGAGCCATGGTTGCCCCGGCTGCTCCTCGCTCCACGCAAAGAGGGGAGAGCCATGGTTGCCCCGGCTGCTCCTCGCTCCACACAAAGAGGGGAGAGCCATGGCTGGCCCCTGGCTGTTCCTTGCTCCACACAAAGAGGGGAGAGCCATGGCTGGCCCCCGGCTGCTCCTCACTCTGGGGATTTTAGCAGCCATGTCAGGATCCCACCAGACAAGGATCTATGTGGGGGCAGGGGTGACTTCCACTGCCCCAAACAAGCCCCACTAGCCCTAGCTGCTTGGTAGAGGGATGAAAGTCTGGCAAGGGGAACAGTGGCACCCTGAAGCCTGGCTTTGGCTTATTGGTAGTGATAAGTCTCTCTGGGTTGTGGGGGAATGAAAGATGAGCCAGAAAGAATGGTCCTGGAAGTAATTTGACTCTCAGTGATGACACTTCTGGTCAAGGGTGCTTAACAGTGTGCTGGACCATGCTGTTCACCACAGATGCCTCTGTGTCTAGAAAGCTCTGTTGAGAGTTCACAGCTAGTGACAAAGGGTGCTTATTCTATTTCTGTTGAATTAACTGAAACAGCCAGTGTATCTGCTTCACAGATGGAAACAAAGGTTGAACGTCTAAGGAACTTGTTCAACATCTAAGTGGCAGAGCAGGGATTAGAACTTGTGTCCTGCCCCTGTTTTCTACAGCCTTTTCCCACAGGCTGATTGGAAGGCTATAATTGGATATCTGAAGTTTCACTTATAGACACCTTGGCATCCTGAGGTGATTAGATGAGAACTTGCAAAAGTAGGTCCTTTTCTTCTTCCATGTGGGCTCAGGGATCAAATTCGGCTCTTCTGGTTTGGCAGCAAGCGCCTTTACTCATGGAACCATCACAATGGCCACCTTTCTAATGTACCCCAGGTGGGCCTCAAACTCACTACATATTGGAAGATGGCATTGAACTCCCAATCCTCCTGCTTCTATGCCCCAAATGCTGGGATGACCGACCTGCCGTACCATGCCTGGGTTGAAGGGGTTTGAACCTGGGGCTTCAAGCATGCTGGGTGAGTAGTCTGCCAACTGAGCTACACCCTCAGCACTGTTCTTCAGTCCACCCTGTCTTCTGCCAGGGCTGCTCTTCCTCCTGAGCCATCTCCCTGGGCGGTGGACTCCCTCCTCTTCTTTTCATATGTGAATCCTAGCTGCACTGAGCAGAGCCGTGCACAAGCCCAGCCTCCAGAGTCCTTGAGATCCTGCAAGGCTTTTCTAAATGTGTCCTCCCTCTAAGCTTCTTTAGCATGGGTGATGGGAGGCGCCCGTTGTGCTGACCTGAGTGATAACGCTATGCATATGACACACGGGGCTACAGACCTATGATCTGCTGGCTGTGCCATTGTAAGCACAGAATCGTTGCCCAAGACAGGCCATCCACTCTTCCCCATCCACAGGCGGATCAAATGTCTGCCTCATGGAACTCCAAACCCTTCCTTGGGCTTCTCAAGACTCGTAGGAGACTGAGTGGCTGCTCAGGGAGTGTCTGCTGAAATCAAGCAGCCAGAACTGAACACCAGATACCAAGGGAGAACAAGGGCTAGAGAATCCAGAAAGGCTTCCTAGAAGAGGGCAACCCCGGGATAGGCCTGAAAACTTAATGAGAAACTGGGCCAGCAGAAGAATGAGAAGCATTTCAGGTGAAGGGAATAGCGCGTGCAAAGGGCCAGGGGTGGAGGAAACCACCAGAACTGCTGCTCAGAGAACAGTCTGAATATGACTGGTGGGACTGAGTTCCTAAGAGTCAGCTTCCTGGGAAGTCAAGGGCCCATGCCTGGCTAAAACCTGCTTCCCTTCACCCTTCTGGATAAACCTCTGCTCTTCCAGGGGTCTAGTTCCCTTACTGACATACAGGGGTCCTGGGACTGTCTAGGAACAATCACATCCTGTGCCGGGCCTCTGAGGACACCTTCTTCTCCCAGGCCCTTATCAAATATAAATTCCCGCTGCTGATGTGCTGTCCCCTCATGAGGCATACCTTCTGCATACTGCTTCCTTTCAAAACACTGAGCACTTTCTGCCTCAAGGCACATGTTGTTCCCTCTTCCAGCAGAATGCCTCCCCTTTAGCTCCTCACAAGAGGAGCCTCTTTATCATCAGGCTGTCACCTTGCAATGACACTTTAAACTCCTCTGCGTCCTACACTCACATCTTGTCTCCATTGCTTTTCTCACCTTCGGCCCTGGAGTTCATATTCGCTTTTGCTTGCTGTTCCTCTCTGTCCAAACAAAGCCAAAATCTTAGTTACAGGGACTATTGTGTCTCCACGGTCCAAGGGTGGCTTAACACAGAGTAAATATTCTGGAATAATCTTGTAGAGAGAAGGAAAGGCCTGTGTTAGGTCCTGTCAGGAGGTGTATTGTAGCATTAGCACTCCAGAGGAGCCTGTGACATGTGTGCACACTCAGTAGTGACACTGCCTTTCCCCAAGGCACAGCCTTTGCATGAGAGTGGGGAACAGGAGATTGTTCCAATTTCCCTCCAGGTCCCCCCAGAGTCAGGGAGACCGTCCTCCACTGCAGTGCCATAGGTCCGCCTCGAGGCCACTACAGTGTTGAAAGTCCCTCATAGGGCCGCTTGACATTCAGGAAGATGGAACTTGTCATCCTTCACAGTTTTCTGAAATGATCCGGGGAAGAGGTTCCGATGTGAACACAAGGTTGGCGCCTTGGACAACATCCTTTTCAGTGTGTTCATTATTTCCTGAGGCCCAACCATGGGCCAAGTCTGCGGTCATTGCGCAGACAGCAAAATGGCTCTGGCGGCTGCCATGTGGATAGCATTTAAGATCTGTTAGGGGCTTTGGGCCACAGGACAGCCTGGCTGGAGTGTTTGGAAGGGGTGAAGGACGGGGTGAGGCACATGGTGTAGAGCAAATGCTCCTTGGAGGTTTTGCACATGTGATCACTTGCCATCACTGGTGTTGGGGGCGGGAAGAATGTGCACACATGTCGAGTCTGGCGGTCGACACTGGATGTCTTCTTCAATTGTTCTTCATCTTGTTTGTTTGTTTGTTTGTTTAATACAGTCTCTCACGGAACCAGGGCCTACCAGTTGGTTGGACTGGCTAGCCAGAAAGGACTCCAGGATCTTCCAATGTTAGGGTTACAAAGTGTGTGACACAAGGCCCAGATTTTGTTGTTACTCTTTCTCATGGAGAACTCAGATTGGAATTAAACTCAAGCCCTGGTGTTTAAAAGGCAAGACTGAACTGATTGAGCCATCTCCTTAGCCTTGGGTCATCATGGTTGTTGTTTGAGACAGTATTCCTCTAATATAGCTTGGGATAGCCTGGAACTTGCTATATCACCCAGCCTTGCCTTGAACTCTTGATCTTTCTTCCCCAGCCTGCTGAGATCTGAGACCCTAGGCTTGCATCACTATGTCCTAGCACTCAAGGATCTTAGTGAGATGCAAATATAAGGGCAGGCAGCCTTTCTGGGCCAGGAATCTGCCTGTCTCCCAAGTCCTCCACAGCTGGAAGGAGCTGACAAGAGACTAGCTGGCCCTGGATGAACAGGGACTTGCCCAGGGTCAGCAGGCCAGGCGACAGGGCCAGGAAGGGCTGGGCCACCTTCCCCCACTGTGGGCCCTGGCGCTGGGACTAGCTGGGCTCAGTGGGCCTTTGTGAAGCCACATACCTGGGCTGGGAGGCTGCCCACCCAGCTATGAATAGCAGCCTCTTTCCTTCCTGCAGCGCCCGGCAGGCGCATGCCCTCCCCTGCACACGTACTCACGCGCACTCACGCCCGCTTAGCTCGCTCAGGAAAGTCAACAGGAGTATTTGAAAAGTCTTTCTGTGTAGAGAATCTGTTTGGATAGGGGGAGGACGGGAGAGCCAGCCAATAGGTAGAAATATTAATGAACCTAGTTATAAAGGGCCCATTCACGGCTTGCTGGGTAAATAGGGCTCTTGTCGGGAGGCCACGTTATCTGCCAAGTTCAAGAATGTGGTTTGAAAAAATAGAATTTAAAAGGCTGAGGTGGAGCCTTAAATGGCCGATGTGCTGTAACCACCGCCAAATGAGGGAGGAGCTGGGCTGGGCTGGGCTGCTGCAAAAGAGGTGGGGAACAGAGCTGGGAAGGGTGGGTGGAGTGCTAGCGATGTCCCTTCTTCCCCCAGGTGCTGGCCAAGGGCTCGCAGCTGCTCCGCTCAACCCCAGCCCAGTGCATATAACTCCCCAGCTCAGAGAGTTGGTTCAGAGGGGCCCGGGGGGGGGGGGTGGCGGGGCCGGGCAGTGCACTGAAGGAAGGGAACTTGACTTTTCTTCAGCTGCATGCTGTGGTCCCACAGGCTAGCTTTCTTCTGCTACCATCAAGTTGCCCTAAGTGCCCAAACTGTGAGAAAGAGCAGAAGGGTAGGACTCGGTGAAGCCTCAGCCTGGTGTTCCTCAGCAAGCCTGGAGCAGAATTAATATTGGCTTCCTGAAGTTTCTCACTGGAAATAGGCACCCGAGAATGAGACATGTCTGCCACCATCAGGATACCTTGTCACGTACACAGAGGGGGGGTGCCTTGTCACATATACGACAGTGTCTTATTTTTAGCCCTGGACTTAAAGAAAACCGTAAACTGGGATATTCTGTACCACCACCCCTGGCCAGTAGGCATGGGACTTGTGCTAGTGAGCCTCAGCTTCCCCATGGAGACCAAGTCCTACTGTTGGAAAGATTCAGTGGGAGGATGCTAGTGCTGGGCCAGCACTGTGCCAGGCACTCGGTGGGTGGCCCAGGGACTGTGGCTGGACCGTTTCTTTTTCTGTCCCAGCCTGCACTGGAAAGGAGGGAATGCCGGGAAGATGGTTCCCCGGCTTTGGGCTTTAGAAACAGTTTCTACCTGGATCCTAGGAGGGCGGCCAAGGCCACGCTTGTGGGAAGGTGGCAAGTTTAAAGCCAGAGGTCTGCCGTGAAGGGTGTTGGGCAGTGCAAGCCTGTGTGAACAAGTCTCGGTGAAGATCTTTGAAACAACCTTCAGGGAGCCTGGACATGCAGCACAACCTCCTCTCCCAGCACTAAATGCCTGCATAGAAAACCTGGGGCTGAGGGAATGTTTACATTGCCTTTTCTTGGCAAATAAGAGAAAAAGGAAATAATCAAGGCAAAAGCCAAATGGAAAACCTTCTTTCTGGAAAGGCTTTGCCAGGAGCTGGCTGAGCAGCTTTGAACATGGGGACATGCAGGGACTTGGATGAAGGGACATCAGAAGCATTAGGTGTTATAGGGAAGGGTCAGAAACAGCATTTGGACCTCACAGACCTGTATTCAAGGTTAGGTTCTGCTGTTCATTGGCTAAGTTGCCTTGAGCAAATGATGGGCCTCTTGGGGCTCCTGTTTTTTCAGCTTATACAAGGAAATAGAAGGTTGCCATATGCGAAGGTCCCTGGCACATTATGGATACTCATTAAACATTAATTTCATTTCCTTGCTGGGTCTCCTGGCAGGTCCAGGGGAAGTGTCTGACAGGTCTTCCCAGCCAGAGATGGGAGCTCTGCACAACTCCGTAGGTCTCCCAGCTGCACCTCAGGAGCTTGTTGCGGGGGAAAGCTTATGTCACTTGACAGTTGGAAAAGCGTGTGCCAGCTTGCCATGAGAGTTTCCCAAGGCCCATGTGAAGCAGGAAAGCAGTACCACTACCCCATTTTGCACTGAGACTGGGAAAAGGTGAGATGTTAGAGCTTTTGGGCTGTGGCCATATCTGTTTTCATTTTGTCAGCAAATACCCTTGAAGACTTATTCACCAAGCACGGTGATGAACATGGGGGATTTGATGGTGAGTGAAACCAGACACAGATGGCAGGATGGTGAATGAGAGAATGGCTAGGTGAGAGGGATGGATGATGAATATATAGATCAGTGGACAGATAGATAGATGGTGAACCAAATGATATAGTGTGTGAATGGACAGAGGGATGAGTAAACCAATAGATGATGAATGAATGGAAGGGAAAGTAGGTGGGTAAATGGGTAGGCAGATGTATGGGTGATACATGGGCAGATGGGTAGTTGTATGGATAAGTGGACAAACAAGTGAATGGATGGACAAAGATGGACAGGTAAACAGATGGATGGATGGATATATGAGGGATTTGATGATGGATGGTTGCTCAGAGGCATAGGTAGATGATGAGTAAAAGGATGGTGATGAATGGTTGGATAAATAGATAGATGGAAGGGCAGATAGATGATGAATAAATGCATGAGTGAATGGATGGGTATATTGGTGGGGTAAGTGGATGGATGGATGGGTGGATGGATGGATGGATGGGTGGATGGGTGGGTGGATGGGTGGATGGGTGATGAATGGATGGGTATATTTGTGTGTTAAGTAGATGGGTGGATGGATGGATGGATAGATGGATGGGTGGATGGATGGATGGATGGATGGGTGGATGGATGGATGGATGGGTGGGTGGATGGATGGATAGGTGGATGGATGGATGGGTGATGAATGGATGGGTATATTTGTGTGGTAAGTAGATGGGTGGATGGATGGATGGATGATGAATGGACAGGTCGGCAGAGACATGGATAGGTGATGAGAGGAAGGATGATGGTGGTGGACACACATGTGAGTTAAAGGACAAACAAGTAGAAGAGTAAATAATTAGATGTTGAATGGATGGTTAAGTGGGTAGGTAGATAAATAAGGGAAAGAAAACTGACAAACTTATTACTAGAGCCCTGTGTATTATTTTTTCATCCCTGGGTCCAAAATTTCTGTCCCAGAAAGTGCTATTATTTGCCTCACATAGTTCTTCCATGGTTTACATTCAAGATCTAGGCTTCCTGGGATCTGAGTCTCAGCTCTCCAACTTCTTGCTGTAATATCTCTAATAGGACACCCACAACATAGGTTGATGTGAGGACTTAATTACTGTTTTAGAGTTTTTATTTGTTCGGTTTGTTTGGTCTGTTCTGTTTTGTTTTGCTATTTACTTTGTTTTGTTTTTGCTTCTAAGTTCTCTCCCATCTCCTGAAGAGGATGACAACTCTCTCCATTTTCCCTAGAGACTCATGGTACCAACTAGAACAAATATCTGCCCTATGGTTTCAGAGAAGGGAAGACCTCAAGTTCCAGTCAGGATCCCAAGCCTCCAAGGCACATGAGGTAGAATGGTGGAGCAGCTGAGCTTGGGCTGGGAAAAGGAAGTCTCATTGCCATCCTGAACTATACTCTCGGTCAGCCCTCTAAACGTGGGGCTCCCCAGCTCTTCATGTAGAAGGTCTCCCAACCACTCCCACTACAAGATGGGGAACCATGAAACTAACTACTCTGGCTTCCTGATCTCAGTCTTTCCTTCTTTACAGGTTTCTGGATTGGAAAATCTGAGCCTGTACTAGCCTTGGAGGCTGCTCACTCCTCCCACCCAAGTGCTGTGTCAGCTCCCTGTAGAGGATGGCACCAGATGGAGTGCTCATTAACGCCTTCCAACAAGCTGGGTCCCCCAGGGTCACCTCCCTAGAGCACACAGGCTGCGCTTTCTCTCCCAAGGCTGGGCTGCCCACAGACCTAGCCCTACCCCTGGGATTTCCAGGAGCCAGAACTTGACATGAGTTCCCGCCTAGTATGGGTCCGTGGGTCATGGGCTCTGCTGGTTGCCAAGAGCCACAGAGCCAGCTCCTGCCCTCCCCTTACTCTGCAAGTGACTCACTGGGGCTTGGAGTGGGCCACCCTTGGGGTGTCTCCTTGTTGGAACAAGACACTCACCCTCAAACAGAACAGGCAAAGATGGCCTGCCAAACGCTTGCTTAGCCAGCCTGTGGCCAGAGGGTACCAGCAAATCTCCTCCCACTGAAGAAACTGCAGGCACCCGGCTGGCATATCTCCCTCTAGAGCCTGAGGCCCGGATCTCTTGATACAGAACATAAGATGGGCAGAGTGAGGAGTTGATGAAGCTACAGACACATATGGGCCTATGGCAGAGTTGGATCCTGGAGACCAGAAATGCAGCATGGTCCCCTTCCCCATAGTTTCTGTGGCAAGAGACATGTGGCAGAGCCCTTCCCTGGCTGTCCTCTGTTTGCCAGGCAGGCCTCCTAGAGAGAAGATTGTCAGTCTTCTGGGGTCCTAGGCAGCCAGTTGAGGCCCCCAGTATGAAAGCAGACAAAGGGTTGCACTGTGGGAAAGGGTCTAGGCTGGTAACCGGGCTAATTGGTTCTGAGGCTCACTAATCAGGTGTAGCAGTCATGTTTTGTGTCCATGGCAAGGATGTCAATCACAGAGATGTTTAGAGGCTGACGGTGTGTGGTGGGGGATGGGGAAATGGGATGTAAGCAAAGGAATAAACACAGAGAGCCAGGAAAGAGCAGACTGGAATACAGAGCAGTACAGAGGGTGGCAGGTAGAGCTGGGAGAGCGGGTGGGGGACGCAGAAGGGGACAGGAGAATGAGGCTGGGGACTCTCCTGGGAACCTGCCTCCCGTCTCAGCATCCCAGGCCTCTTACCTCCTCCACTCTCCCCTCCTCTCCTTTCCTTCCTCTAAGCATCTGAGCCTCCCTAGGGCCCAGGAGAGCAGAGCTGGTGCTGATCCTATTGCTTGAAGGCTCTCTGCCACCTTCACATGGGAGGCTTTGGCTTGGATCGCAGCCAAGACCACTGTGAAGGCTCTTGGAGCTCTCATTACTGTCTCTGTCACCCAAGAAGTGATCTCAGGCCAAGTTGGCTGAGGAATAGCATCATAGAGGAAACTCTAAAGTTAAGGACCTCCAGGTTCAGAAAGTCCAGCCCCTGATACGCTGTGTGACCCTGCTGCTGGGGCTTTTAATGTCTCTGAGACCCTGGGGAAGTCAAAGGCAGGGTTGATGTTGTCGGGGAGAGCCGTGGAAAGAGCTAGTGTTACCCTCCCTCAACTAGCCTGCCCCGCCCCCAACCCGTCTCAGCACTAGAGGCTGATCTGATTTCACAGTATCTATGAACACTGCTCTGGAAGGCAGGGGAAGAAAGCACAGGGGTGAAAGCTCTGGCTGTTTAGCTCCCGAGCACATGGCCCAGGCCCTATCTCGCCTTGCAGCCCCACTTCTGCCTTGGCCTTTGCCTCTACTTTTGGAAGGTGGGGCTCAAGTTACCATTCTCTCCAAAGAGCCTGGTTAACCGTTTTCTGCCTGCTGGGACAGCCTGGTCTCTGCAAACTAGTGTCGTACTGTGAAACCTGGCTGGGCATAGAGGCAAGGCTGGAGCAGTAGAGATAAATGATAATAAATCGGGCTTGGGCTATAGCTAAGTTGATAAAGTGTTTGCTTAGCATGCAAGAAGCCCCTGGTTTCATCTCCAGCAACACATAAATCAAGTAGAGTACACTTGCATCCCAGAACTTGGGAGGTAGAAGGAGGAGGATTCAGAGTTCAAGGTCATTCTTGGTAGTGTAGTGACCTCAAGGGTAGATTCAGAAAATAAAATAAGGGCTGAGGAAATGGCGAGTACAGTAAAATCTCTGTTTAAAAGCATGACACCGCGGTTTTGGGTCATAGCACCCATACAGAAGCAGATACATGAAGTGCATCTGTCACCGAGCACTGGGAAGAGAGATCCCTGAATCCACCAGCCAACCATTCTAGCCAAATCAGTGATCTTCAGGTCCACTGAGAGGACCCTATGTCAGACATTGAGGTGAAGGGCTGGCAAAAAGGCCCATGGGGTAAAAGCATTTGGACGACGCCTGAAGATCTGAGTTTGTCCAGAGACCCACATGGTGGAAGGAGAGAACGGATTCCAGCGAGTTATCCTCTGACCTCCACTCCCATGCAGTGACGGAGAGTGCTCATCAGCAAATGTAACACATCAGGAAAAGCAAAGTGGAGAAGGCTTGAAGAAGACACCTGACTTCTGCCTCTGACTGACACACATGCACACATGCACACACGCACGCACTCACTCAGACTGACTGCAATGATCACCAGGCTGGACAGTCAATATCCTTTCTCTCTCTCTCTCTCTCTCTCTCTCTCTCTCTCTCTCTCTCTCTCTCTCTCTCTCT
>CM053743.1:5838142-5889421 GCA_028658305.1 Pachyuromys duprasi | reverse complement strand
GTCTGTTCTTGTCTCTTTCAAACACACCATTCTATGCAAGGGGCTTGAGCAACTGTGGATCTGAATACTGAGGCTCCTGGAAACCAGGCCCAATGGATTCTGTGGATGTGAGTACCAAGGGTCCAGGATCTAGTACTCTGTGGACTGTCCTCTGCTTAGCTCTGTGTCCCGTATCAGAGCCTAGTAAGACCACAGATGCTATGATTTCCACCAACAGACATCTCGGGAAACTTACTCCCTGGTTACTTACTGGGCATCTTAGACCCCAGGTGTAAGCCTGAATGAATGGCCTCCCATGGAGGGACCAGACTTCCTAGTACAGATTCATCTCCCCTCCCCTGCCACCCAGAGCCAGAGGAGTCTTCACTCCTGCCTCATCCTCCCTAGATGGCCTCCTGCCACTTCCCCCATGTGGCTGCAGAAAGGAGAAAGCTTTGATATTGGGCTTCAGTTTGGTGGCTGGGCAGATCCAGGCATCCGATTCTGAGGCAGGCTCTGATTAACACTGGCTGGCTCTGTTGACCTCCAAGGACTGTGTGCTCATGGAGTCTCGGTTAATTAGCAAGACTATCTGGTGGGGTGGTGGAAGGCTGTCTATGGGGAAGGAATTGGGGACAGAGATGCTGCAAGAGTGCTGAACCCAGACCCCGTGATAAGGATTGTTTCTGTGGCCTTAGACACCTCACAGGGAACTCTTGGGTCTCAGTACTTAAGGATGCACTGAGAAGTAGACAGTAGTTATCAATCTTCTAGGATAAAAGAGTGCCCCTCCCTCAGCCTCCAGCCCCTGCTCATAATTCTCTTCTGTGCTGGATAGTTTTATGTACACTTGACACAGCTAAAGTCATCACTTAAGAAAATAGTTCCTTAAGATGGCTCTATAGGCAGGCCTACAGGGTATTTTCTTAATTAGTGATTGATGAGGAGGGTCTAGCCCATTGTGGGTAGGGCCATCCCTGGACTGGTGGTCCTGAGTTCTATAAAAAAACAGGGTGAGCAAGCCATGAGGAGCAAGCCAATAACCAGTACCCCCCCCCATGGCCTCTGCATTAGTTCCTGCCTTCAAGCTCCTGCCCTGCTTGAGTTCTTGTCCTGACTTCTGTGATAAACAGTAATGTGGAAGTGTAAGCCAAATAAACCAGTTTCTCCTCATTTGGTTACAGCAATAATAACCCTGACGAAGACAGAAATTAGTACTGGGAGCGGGACATTTCAGTAACAGACCTGACCATATTCTTTGGGGGGGGGGTCAATTGTGGAAGGACTTTGGACTAGAAAAGCCATTGAGTGTTCAAAGCTTGGTGATGTGTTCTATTGAAGCATGGAAGAAAAGAGTTTGAAGAGAATGCAGACGGTATGTGCCCAGCATGTGAAGTTCCATGGGGAAATTAAAGAGTTCCTTAAAGACTATCGGGGCTGTTGGAATTGCTGTTTTGAATTAAGATCCTGTAGTTCTGGTCTGAAGAGTGAGCCATGATTACAAAGAGATCAGCACCACTGAACAGGAGCCTCTGCTTTACTGGGACAATGGATGCTGGTCAGCTGGAGCTGAGGAATCGGCGGTAATGAAGAAGAGGGCAGCATCGCTGAGGTGAAACCTCTGGGAAGTGTTTCCTCGGGGTCAGCACACAGAAACCATGCTTCCGAGTTGGCCAAGGTTGTTCCATGAGTTGGCAGCCAAATTCAGCAGTGTAAGAGTCACCTGTGGTACTGGTTTTGAAGACATGAAGGGGTCACGGAGTGCAGCTGGGGCTTGGCACAGCCAAGGCCAGGGGAGACCATTGGTGAAAGTGCTGCCCAGTTACAGCAGGAGACCCCTGGTATTTTGGAGTTACCAGTAGCGTGGAGTGATCACCCGGACAAACACTGGCGGTGGAACGGGGCCTGCCTGAGACAAACTGTGTGTGCTGCAGAGGGAGGAGCAGAGACGAGACCCAAGCCCCTGGCGGAGCCCAAAAGATCACGAGCGAATCCCGGAGAGTGGACATTCAGTTGGCTTGTTGTGCTCTGTTGAGACTGTGACTGTGTCCTAGCTCTTCTCTCTTGAAGTAAGGATGTATTTATATTTTATTTTACGGGAACCCACAGTTGAGAAACTTTAAAATTTAAAAGACTTTGGATTTTAAAAGAAGCTTTGGAGTTATAAAGAGACTGAATTTTAAAGTGTTTGAATTTGTAAAGACTGTGAAATATTTTAAGTATGCAAAACGTTTTCTATTGTGATGTTGATATTCATTTATAACCGTGGGGTTGAGCAAGAACGGTTGTGGCTTAACAGTGATGTGTTTGTTTGTCAAGCTGACAAGTGATCAATTGTCCTGGCTAGTTTTATGTCAAATTGACATTAACTAGAGTCATCTGAGAGGAGGAAACCTCAGTTAAGAAAATGCCTCCATAAGATAAGGATGTAAGAAAGCCTGTGGGACATCTTCTTAGTTAGGGCCCAGCCCATTGTGAGTGGTGCCATCCCTGGACTTGTAGTCCTCGGTTCTGTAAGAAAGCAGGATGAGAAACCACGAGGAGCAAGCCAGTAGGCAGCACTCTTTCACAGCCTCCGCATCAGCTTCTGCCTCCAGGTTCCTGCCCTGCTTGAGTTCTGCTTGCGTTCTGTACTGATTTCCTTAGTTGATGAACACCAATGTGGAAGTGTGAGCCAAATAAACAAAGTGTAAGCCTTCCCCCCACTCCCGCCCCCAGCTCTCTTTTGGTCATGGTGTTTCATCACAGCAATGGTAACCCTGACAAGGACACCTTCCTGGGATTTTCTCAGACTGTTTTAGGCTCTAGGCCGGGTTCCTAAATTTCCCTAGTCCCATTGGTCCTGATCCCCAGGGACTAGATTTGCTGGTCACTGGTCTACATCTTCATCTCATCTCCAGCTTCTGCTGCCTCTGCTAAGAGCTCTGTTCCTTCAGCCGCCTGCTCTGTTCCATCACCCCTCCAGGCCTTCTTCGGTGTTACCTGCTTCTGAACGTCTTCCTCAGCACCCTCTCTGAATTAACCTCATGGTAGCAGAAGAAAACAAGACAATGTATTTTCTGCTCCTTCTGTGAAGAGGCAAGGCACTGTCCCTTCCTGTGCATATCTGCATCTGGTGACTGAGTCTGATACCATCTAGTGGATGTGTCTCCGTGGGGCTTCTGAAGAGTGATCAAGGGAACCCCACACTCTTCTCACTCTACTTTATAGACAGCCCAACAACTATGCGCTCTGCCTTGCTATGGGGAAGCCCAAGCAACACAGAGGTTACAGGCAGGAACTCTGGCCAGCTGTCCTGCCCCATCCCATTCTTTAGTTACCACCAAGACAGGAGATACAATGTATTAAAAGCAAGTGACTTCACTCTTCATGGCTTCTGACAGCCAGTGTGTATTATTCTCTATGGTCCTGAGACTGGCAGTCCAAAATTGGCTTCACTGCTGAAATGAAAGATGTGCAGGGAGACCCACTTTTCTCTTGCTGCAGATTCCAAAGGCTCTCTGCACCCTTACCTTATGACTCTTTCTTTCATCTCCAAAGCAGACAGCCAGAGTGTTCAGGTTTTTCTGGCTTCTGTGTCTTCTTCTGTCCTCAGCTCGCTGCCTGACTCTCCTGCTTCCTGTCTCCCTTGCAATGGCTCACCATTGTTTTCCTCCCATCCACATGATCCAGAATGACCAAGGAAAATATCTCCTCATCTAGTCCCTACAACAGAGTCACAGTTCCTGAGGAACAGAACAGGGACATCGCTGGCTGGAGCCATCAAGGTACCTATTACAGGCATAGGAAGACACTTCTGGGTAAATCCAGCCCCCAGGTTTAGAGCAACCATAGACACTTGTCTGAAGCTCAGGTTCCAGGCACCATAAGGCAGACATATGCCCTTCTTCTAAGACTTTCTTCACCTTTAACCCCACACCAGCCAAGGGCACAAATCCACCCATGGAGCTGGACCAGTCACCTTGCAGTTGAGTCTGCTTTTGGTTTTCTGAGACAGGGTCTCATACAGCTCAAGCTGGCCTCAGACTCTATACAGCCAGGGACGGTCTTGAATGCCTGGTCCTCTTGCCTTCATCTCTCAGGTATGGGGATGACAGCCTTGTCCCACTGTGTCTGCTTGATACTTGACTTCTACATGCAGTACTGAAGACTTCTGTGTTTTTCTCCCCCACCCCATGCAGTTGATCTACCTGCTCTGTTTTCCTTCACAGAATGAGAATGTCTGTTATAGATCTAAGGGCCTTCTTGTTTGTCTTCTGATCCCAGGAGAATGTGAGCCAGGAATCTGTGGCTGCTGTTCCGTCCCGAGCATGTCTGGCAGACACCCACTCAGTTGGTAAACTCTTGTGTCCCTGTCAGGCTGTTACAAAGACAGCTTGACAGCTTCTGAGTCCCGGGATGCTGGCAGAGCCTGGAACCCAGCAGGGCCTCAGCACAGGGTGAGCGAGTGCCTCTCCTCCTCTTACAGTCCTCTCCTTCTGGAGAGTCATGAGTCCAGAGGGCTTGGAAGGCACCTTTCCAGGGGTCACCAATTTGAATGTTCCTCTGGCCAGCTAAGAACATTGCATAAATGGAATCAGATAGACTGTAAGACAATTGGGAGCAAGAAGGCCTAGAGCCAACTGGGGGACATGTTTGGACATCTATATTGTTCTCTTCTCCTATGTAACTCCCTGGATCAGTAAAGTTCTATAGAAGCAGAGCCAGCAGGGTGTGCCCACACAAGCTCTCAAGTATGTGTACACACACACACACAAACTCTTGCGTGCACATACGAGTGCACACCCACGAGCACATGCATGCATAGCCATGCATATTTCGATCGATGACAGACCAGATCCGAAGGAGTCTATTGCCTATTGCCATTGCCATTCTCTTGGAGGCCTTTGGATATACACTCTGATGTTTGTGCCTGGATAGAAACCACCTGTGGCATGTTTTTCAGAACACCATCACTATCATTAAGTGATACATGACTCTGTCTGTGGATAGACAAACAGACAGTCAGACAGACATATATGAAGGAGTGGGGGCCATAAGGCATTTGGACCCATGAATTCGAGTGAACTCAGCCTGAATTCAAAGGCCCGAGAAGCAGAGTAACGGATAGAGGGATGAGAACATGCTGTGTGGTTCAGTGAGGCGGAGTGGTAGGAGTTCTTCCTTCCTCTACTTTGCTTCCCTTCAGCTTTGAACATATTGGGTGGCACCACCCACACTGGGGAGGCGGAGGAGGCTGCAATGACTGAAGACTCTGACTGAAATGACGGTCTCATCTGGAGACACCTTCGCTAAACAACCCATATACTTAAACTAGGAACCCACAACCCAGTTGAAGCAGCTGAAACTTAACTGTTCCATCCCTGCCTTATACACTCCATACTTTTGTCCCTGTCTTGTGCCCAAGGACATTCCCTCTTCAGGTTGGACTGCCTCACCTTGGCATCTGTGTTGGTTGGTTTTATCAAGTTGACACAAACCTAAACATATCTGGAAAGATGGAAACTTATTGGGAAAATGCCTATGTAAGATTGTCCTGTAGGCAAATCTGTGGGATATTTTATTGATTAATGATTGATGATGGAGGGCCCATACCACTGTGGGTGATCCTGGGCAGGTGGTCCTTAGGTATATAAGAAAACAGAATGAGCAAGCCATGAGGACCAAGTCAGTGAGCACACCTTCATGGCTTCTGCTTAGGTACCTGCCTCCAGGTTCCTGCCTTGAGTTCCTGCCCTAACTTTCTTTGATGATGGATTGTGATGTGGAAATGTGAGCCTAACACACTGTTCCCTCTCTTAAGTTGCCTTTGGTCATAGTGTTTTATCACAGCTTAGAAACCCTAACTAAGACCACATACTTATCTCCTGCCTTCTGTCTAGGCATGAGGTCCTGGCTGCCTTGGCCCCTGACCTCTTGGTCATTTGGGTGGCAGAAGCAGGAGGGGATAGAGATGAGGGTTTTGCTGTAGTTTTGGCTACCTAGAGTACAGCTCCCGTTAAGCCTCCAATCACATATTCCAGTTCTGTGTCCCCCTAGTCAAATACTTGCTTCATTCTCCTCACAGGCCACAGGGTGAGATCTTGCCATTGCCCTGGTTGCAGGGTGCTTTATGAGAAAGCCTGCCTGCTCTTCTGAAGGTGCCTAATTAGGTCGTTTCTCACAGATAAGTTCCTTACCTACTTCTCAATGGCTCGCAGGAATAGTGGTCATCTCATTGTTCACCAGCTCCTTGGTTTCGGTAACTGGAGTGTTCGATGCTCTTTTGGTGGACTCCCTTAGCGTGTACTGCCTCTTGCCAAAATCATGAGTGTGACAACATCTGTCGGCCTCATTTGGCCCTGGATTCTGGCCCAGCTCCCTAACTAGGCCAGAGGTTTCCTTGCAAGTTTCTGCAAGTTCCTGGATTCTCTCACAACACACCTGCTCTGCCCAATTCTGGTTGTTTAATTCCCACCTTCACCTTTAGTGGTTTAACCTTCTTCCCTTCATCTTTTAAGAGCTGAAATCTCCCCCATGCCACATCCAGGCCAATCTTAGATAGTGAGCCCAGTGATAGTCACCAATAGGATCATGGCTTCAGATCACACTAGTCCTTGGAGGCCCTCCATCTTTGCTACACCAACTTCCCCTGTGGACACCTGGTGCTTTGTTATAGCTGTCCATTTTGAGCCTGGGCCTCAGCAACTAAGGGTTCAGGAACAGACCAATGGATAGAGGAGATATTTCCTCCCTCCATCTGGGCTGGATTTCTTGGACTCAAGGGACAAGGTCAGGCTTCTGTGATCACATTTCTTGGTCTTTGGAGATAATTAGTTCATAACACTTTGCTCATTGTGATAATGAGTTCTCCATGCTCCAAACTTCACATACACACCCAAGGCCAATGTCAATTGCCAGAGTCCAAGTACAGTCTGCCATGGTCCAGCCAGTGTTGGCGTTGGGGAGGGCTCTGGATTAGGTTCTTTTTCTGGGAGGGTCACTGTCCTATCTGGTTTTTTTAACTCTTTTTTTTTTTTAATGAGGTGTTCCTGGGCTTTGGGCACAAGTCTAAAGTCTCAGCTGCTTGGGAGGATGAGGCAGGAAAATCACAAGTTTAAAGCCTGCCTAGGTAATTTAGCAAGAACTTGCTTTAAAATATAAAAAAATTAAAAAAAAAGTAAAATGAGGACCAGGGAAGTGGCTAGGTTGGTAAAAACATCTGTTGAGTAAGCCTGGCAATCTGAGTTCCATCCCTAAAACCCAAATGAAAAAAAAAGACCAAACCAAACAAACAAACAACAAAAAAAAAAAACAGCAGCATCCTAGGAGCCCAGCACTCCTGTGAGAAGTCAGGACAGGAGAACTGACATAGGCCTTGCTCAACAAGGAAGGAGAAAATAAATTCCAGAACTCTCCCCGCCCAACCCCCGCCCCCCCCCACCTCCAGTGCATCTTTCTCTCTCCCTCTCTCAATAATTTTTTTATAATAAAAAAAGGTTTAATAAAAGAGGGTTGTAAATAGGTAGAGCACTTGTCTACATGTGCAGAGTCCTAGGGTCAGCCTCTATAGGGATATAGAGAGGGAGGAAAGGAAGGAGGAGAGAGGGAGAAAGTGTAAGTGAAAAGAAGGGAAAGAAAAAGAGAAAGTGGGTGGCCAGAGTCTCCTGCTGTCTGTCATGGGCCTTGCCTTCCGCAGCGCCTACTGTGTGGTCACTCCACAGTCCTCTCGCCCCTATGCGACCATGTTTTCCACCACAGCAGCAATCTCTGCGTCCATAGTGTCGCCTGATAATCATAGGTGTTCAGCAATGTTGACTGAGTAGTAGAATTCCAAAGTCTCTTTGCCAGCTCAGCTCCCCAGATCACTTGGGGACTTCATTCTGGCCCTCAGCCTGAAAGGAGATACCTAAGGGCTTCCTGGGGATAGGGGAAGTGTTTTTGCCCCAAGGCCAGTCTGGACGCTGGCCCCCCTTAAATGCCTCACAGCTATTCCTGGGAGAGTGTGTGGGGACCAGTGGAGTCTTACGGACAGAAGTGGGCTGCCTTTTCCCTGCACCTCCCAGTATTAGCCTGGCGCTTGGCCCCAGCTCCCACACTGCCATGGGAGGCCCTGGATGGAGCCAGCAAACAGATCCATCTGGAAATAGAAAAATACTCTCAACACTGGTGGTTTTGTCTGGGCCTCCCAACTGGGGTGTGGAGCAGGCCCATGAAAGGGGCTTTGAGGTCTGTCCTGGGCAAGCTCTGGAACAAGAGCTTGGGCACCCAGCACCAGTAAGTACCTGCACCCAAGCCACTGTAGGCTTCTTCTGCAGGGAGAGGGTCTGTGTTTGCTGGCTATGGGAGGAGCCCTTCTTCCCAGTTCCTTTTGCCTGCCTGGAAGCCGGGGAGCTTGAGAGAGCTGTTAGGCCTTTCTTGGCAACAGCACCTCTGATTGACAGACAACAGGATGAAAAGAGTCAACATGATAAATAAGATTCTGTAGCCATATCCCTCAGCCTAGTTCCTGCGGCTAGAACAAGAGCTAGTGAAAGAAAGAAAGAAAGAAAGAGAGAGAGAGAGAGAGAGAGAGAGAGAGAGAGAGAGCGCTAGTAGCCACCAGGAGATGTGCCTGTCAAGGTAGGTGCCAACTCATTGGAAGATTTTCAGGGGCCTCCATTTCCCCGCCTGGTTAATTAGTTGTGGACCACAAGTGCCCATCCCTGTAAATGTTAGGAGGGTCCATCTGCTGATGGTTCATCCTGGGAAAGGTGACACCTGTGGCCCATATGGCACCTGAAAGTGAGAAGGCAGGCATGCTTTCTAGGAGAGGTCCTGAGCAACACATGCCTCTTCCTGCCACTCACTGTTTCCACAATTGATTCTGGAGGTCTGGCTGTCAAGAAGTGGTTGCTCCCAGAGTCCAGTGGAGACAGATGTTGCCAGGGACCGGATCCCAGCAACTTCAGCCAATGGCCATGGCCATGGAGGCCCATGGGGTCTGTCTAAACTGTGTGCCTTTTACACATCTGGCATATCCTCCGAGCCTGTGGTTCTCTCTCCCTAGCAGTTAGGACCATTTCAGAAGGCTGTAGGTATGTCATCCCCTCATAAACATATAAATGCTCTAGATCCCCCT
Organism: Pachyuromys duprasi; assembly: GCA_028658305.1. Lineage (NCBI taxonomy): Eukaryota > Metazoa > Chordata > Mammalia > Rodentia > Muridae > Pachyuromys > Pachyuromys duprasi. The sequence goes on along the minus strand of CM053743.1, from coordinate 5,880,342 downwards.
ATACTGTCCACTGTAGCTGGAAATTCCTAGGGGACACAGGATCAGACCTCACCTCCTTGCTGATTCCACTAGCAAACTCCAGATAAGCCCCGCTTCTCCAGGGGAGGAAGCCAGAAGACACTCTAAGAATCTTCCAAGATCCCATCAAATCAATATATGTGTTCGTGTGTATGTGTGTGTGTGCATGCATGTGCGCATGCATGTATTCACACTGTTCTATGTGCTTCTTTCTTGTTCCCTACTGAAGCAAGGGGTAAGCCCTCCGAGTGACCTGGTCACTGAAGCCTTGAAGGAACCGGACTTGGGCTGACTGGGATTAAGCCTTCTGTGAGCCCAGTGAGGAACCAGGCAACCCAGAGGGAAAGGGAGGAGGCAGATGTCTAGAAAGCAAGGAGAAAGTGAAAGCCGCGGAGCCTTAGGTAAGTCAGAATACACCACAGGATCTCCAAACTGGGGGACCCAATGTGCCAGTGTTCCCGCTTCAGCAAAGCTCCCCATGTCCAAAACCTATCACCATGCCTTTGGACACAGAGACAGCTGAACACGAGCACCTCAGGAACCAGCGGGGAGTCCAGAATACAGGAGAACTTAGGATCTTTGCAAAACTAAGGAAGGGGACGTGATGTGAGGGAGTGCCAGTAGCAGCCAAGACTGGCATTCCTGCCTGTGTGGTGACAGACTGCTATCCCAGTTTCAGGTCTGTTAGTTTGATAAAACACCATGACCAGAAGAAACCTAAGGGAGGAACGGGTTTATTTGGCTTGTCCTTCAAGGTCACAGTCCATCATTGAGAAGTCAAGGCAGGAACAGAGAAGACAGATGTACCCGTGCTGCCAGCCAGCTAGCCCTCCTCATCTTTACACAGCTCAGCCCATGAAACAGTGCTGCTCTCATTCAGGGTGGCTCTTCCTAGGTCAACTAATCATCAACATAATCCAACCCAATGCACGCTTATAGGCCTTCCCTATCTAATTCCACATAAAACTTTCTTTCCTGGTGTGTTTAGGTTACATCAAATTAACAGTTAAAAACAAACTAGCATATGTACACAATTTAATGAGCTAAGAATTTTTTTTAAACCATGTGTCTATTGACGCCATGGTGAGGAGACAGAAGGGGACTAGGACAGCAGCCATGCCCCTCCCACTCACAGAGGCCTCTCTCCAGCCTGGGCTGGGAGGAGCAGCTGCTAAGGTGGGGTTCACAGGGGCACCTGACTCACTCATTGTGTTGGCTGATTTTCTCGTTGCTGGGACAATCTCTCTGACAGACACAACCCAAAGAGGAAAAGATATATTTCGGCTCATGGTCTGAGAGCACGCTGCCTTGTGATAGGGAAGGTACTGCAGCAGGACCTTGAGTCAGCTGTATCCATAGCCAGGCATCAGGAAACAATGAACCTGGTTCTCAGCTTGCTTTTCTATTTTTTTTAAATCTACTTTGAGACCTCAGTCCATGGAGAATGGTGCTGCTTACACTTAAAAGTGGGGTTTCCCATCTCAGTGTAGGAACTCCTAATGTAGAAACTCCCTCATTGATACGCCGAGAGGATTCCTCCATTCCAGGTCCTGTCAAGCTGAAATTAACCATCACCACTAGATGTGGCCATTTGGGTGCTGGTTTGAGTTACTTAGGATTAAACAAGTTAGGAGTGACCAGTCCACCTTCTCTCATGTCATCAAATCAGAGTCCCCAGGGACACACTGCCTTGAAATGTGTTTGCTGCTTTCCTTTCCCTCTGCCCCATGGAAAAATGATGATGGAGGAGTGGGAGCAAGGGCATGGGCACCAATAGCTAAAGCTTCTTGTCCACACCTGGCGAAGTGGGCTGGGTGGGGATGATTCAGTGGGGGCCAAATGAGGACATGGCCAGGAAAAGGTCAGAAGGCAAGTTGGAAACCTGGGGTGATAGAACACTGCCCATCACAGATGAAGGAGCAGGGAGCCAGCCCCATGGGGCTCATCAGCACTGAATCCCTGTCGGGTATAAATGTCTCCTTGTGCAAGGTCCTTGCCTGCCCAGAAGCAGGCTGTGGAGTTTAAGGGCCATGGAAATCTCCATCTCCGAGGCATGGAATTATAGAATCTCAGAGCCAGTAGCAGGTAGGATTCTGGGAGCTTCAGAGCCTTCGGGTTCTGACATCAGAAAGTGTGAGGAGCCTAACACTTTGGAGCATAAAAGTTTATGGCTTTGGTGATCTAGGAACAGGAGCTCAAGTCTGATTAACTTCCTGCTGCAAGTATTCCTTTCTAGAAACTTCTGAAAAACAACACAGCCTTCTTTAGATAAACATCAATCGTAATGAGAAAGACTAGTCCCAGCAGATTGGAGACACAGCTCAGGTGGTAGATTGCCACTTGAATCTCCAGCACTACATAAAACCAGGTATAGTGACACATGCCTATAATCTCAGCATTCGGTAGGTGAAGGCAGGAGGATTAGAAGCTCAAGGTCATCCTCACTAGATAGCAAGTTTGAATCCAGCCTTTGCTACAAACAACTTTGTCTCAAAAACAAACAACAGCAACAGAACAATGTTAGGTGGCTAAGAGCACTTGTTGCTCTTGCAGATGGACTGGGTTTGGTTCCCAGTAACTACGTAGTGGTTCATAATCATCTGTGACTCTAGTTGCAGGTGATCTGATGCCCTGTTCTGACATCTCTGGGTACCATATACATACAAGCAGGCATAACACTCATATACATGAAATAAAATAAAGAAATACTTTCAAGAACAAACAAACAAATGACATAGGAAGGAAAGATAGTGACTTTTAGGAACTAGAACCACAGACTCAAATCTCTCCACTACTGCTTCTTTCTGTAAAATGTGAGATGTTGCAGTTCTTGTTCTTCTATCTGAAATGCAGAATGCAACTTCCTAGGTGATGTGCTGTCAGAACCTCCTCCATAGCCCTGAGAAGTACATCCAGATGGTGATCCTGGTGTCTATCCACCTCAGCCTGGCCCTTCCTCAGCCCTCTGCGCTATCTCTAGTCTTCCTTCCCATAGCCTTGACCATCAAGTCCCCAGCAAGCAGACAGCTGGCTGGCAGACCAGCCCAAGGTCAACCACGCTGTCTATTGTGGTCCTCTCTCTAATTCCTACATCTCCTGGGACAGGTATAAAGAACTTCAGCCTATCATTTAGGGGTGGATATGAGATGCCCAGGCCAGCTTTGACCCAGGGGTCTCTGGAGGACAGGAGTGACCCAGAGCTTGGAGAATCAAAGTCTTCTGTGTCCCCTCGGTGACCAGGAAGATAAAAATATTTACGGATGGCTTTCCTCCCTCTGGGGACAGGCACACACAGAGCAAGGCTGTGTTCCTCTTCCTTGGGACTGCTCTGTCAGGATGGCAGGGCTGAGACAAACACAGGTTGTTTATAGACTCAACGAAGCCCCAGAGACCCGTGGTGGCAGACAGCCTCCCCCTTTTCATAGGGACATGAGCCTCTGGAAGGGTGCCCAGAGGAACAAGGGTGGGTTTTTCTCCTCTGTTAGTTTAGTCCTTGGTGGTGCTGAAGGCAATTTTTTTTCCCTGAGAGATGGGGAGAATGTGTTTTGGTGAATAACATGTTTCCCATAATTTGCCTTTTGAAAGTGCAAGGAAATTTGCGTATGTGGTTGAAACCGCTTGAACAGAGAACCTTCTGGAAAAGCCCTGCCTTCACTTCCCCAGTGGGTCAGGCAGCAAGGAGGACTCAATAAACACTTGTTGACGGAATGAATGGGACATAGAAATAGCCAGCCAGAGCGGGAAGGAAGGCCCCATAGAGATTCCCTGAGCCAAACTACTCGGGTTTCAACCAGGGAAACTGAGGCCCAGAGAGGAGGGAGAGAGAGTGCACACAGTTACTGGTGTCACTGTTGACATGATGGTGATGAGATGAAGAAGAAGATGGTGTTGGATGTGTGCCAATTTGCCAGGTTTTTCTCTGCCTGGGCTTCCTGCAAGACAGAGGGAGACAAAGGAAAAAGGTCAAAATTCTCCATGGTAGGAACCACAGAACAACGTGCCTGCCCAACAGAAAGTGCTATTGTGCTCTCAGTGACAGTGAGCACACTGCCATGCCACAGACTCCCTTACACCTGAGTCTACCTCACTCTGAGGAGGATCTTTTCTGAGCTTGAGAGTGTTTGTTGGAGTTAAGATCTCATCCAGCCCAGACTGCCTTCAAACTCCCTGTGTACCTGACAGAGGATGACCTTGAACTTCTGATGTGCTTGTGTGCCGGGAATACAGGCATGTAGTAATACATGGCTTATGCAGCACTAGGGCTCAAACTCAGGGCTTCATGCAGCACTCTACCAATTGAACTGTATCGCTAGCCATACTTTATCACCACCACCACCATCATCATCGCTGTCATTAGAGTTGCCACCACCATTACTTGTTGCTATGCTGAAATTTTTAAAGGTGAGTTCTTGTTATGTAGCCCAGGCTGGCCTTCAACTTGCAGCAATCCTCCTGCTTCAGCCCTCTAGTGTTGGAATCACACTAGTCTTAGTGTTTAAGCCTAAGTTTTTGTAGTGTTTGTGTGTGTGTGTGTGTGTGTGTGTCACATGCACATGTAGGCACAGAGGTCAGAGTACCTTCTGCTGTCACTCTTAGCCTTCTTGACCTGGGGTGGGTCTTGCACTTTCGATTTTGGCTAAGATGTTGGCAAGCTCTTATATTTGCCTGTTTGTAGCCACCTGCCCCAGAGCTGTGCTTGCAGGTGCATGCAGCCATTTAATTGGCTTTTTATGCAGGTGTTTGGAATTTGAATTTAAGTCCTAATGTTTACCAGGCAAAAGCTCTTAACTGCTGAGCCATCTCTCCAGCTCCCAAGTGCAAGTTTAACACTGTTGAAACATATCTTAGAACTCATGAAGGCTTCAGTTTCCCTTCTTTGATTTGAGGCCTATACTCCCCGTGTGACCTCAAGATTAGAAGGAAATAGTGTTAAAGGATGTTTGTGAGCTATCCCTCGAAGCTGTCAGACAAGGAAGAGCCCGATGCTGAGATGCTGACATGCTGGTGGGTTCTAGTCATCCAGGGAGGCAGCGCTCATGTCCAGCTGTGAGATAAAATAGCCCTGGGGAAGATAAGGGGTGCCCAGGCTCTCCGGGTGGGATAAAAATAATCCTCGACAGACAGCTCTCTCTCCCCTTCTGTACTGCAGCCCTTTCTATGCACTTCTCATCTCTTCTTTGGTGTCACAGGGGGACCTGCCCGCCCAGGCAAATTCCTCTCTGTCCTGGGACAGAAAGATAGGCCATATACTGCAAGCTCAGGTAGGGGCTTTGGAAGCAGGATGAGGTTCTCTTTCTAGACCTGTCACCAGCTCTCAATGTGGCTGCAGAGTGTCACCCTCACTGACCCGTCCTTTCTCTGTCTGAATGGAAACTGTCTGCCTGTGCTCACTGAAGCGCTGTGGCAGCCAGCTCTGGGCAGGGGCGTCTGCTGTGTAGCTCTTTTGACCGAGAGGGTTTACAGTGGCTTCTTATTTATCTTTTTGTGATTTAAGGGCACTTGTTTCAAATGGGACTGGAAAAGCCTTCTGGTCTAGGGTGAAGAAAGAACCATGCCATGTGCTCCAAGTTCACCTGAGTTCACTACTGATGCCAGGCTAGGTCAGAGAAAGGGCACAAACACTGCAGTCCATGGACACCCCATTTTTGGCTTGTGTGTGGACCAGGGTGGAAATGGGGTCCTTTTTGGAAGTTCCTTGTGTTTGGACAGGGGTGGTTAAGATTGGTTAAGGGTGGCTAAGGGGTGTGGCATTGGATGGATCTGGATTAGTATTTTGTAAGTGTGACTAAGCTGATGAGCTCTGTTTCTCCTGCATTGGAGCAAATCACCTGATACTCCTCAGATGGTGGGCACAGTGACATTAGGAATCAATGTCTCTCAATATGACGAGGGGTTGTACCACATAGTCATGGGTCCTCAAGCCATATTCAGTAAGCGTTGGCCCAGACATGCTAACAAGATGAGTTATGCTTAATCAAGGTTCTACATGGGGAGGGCAAAATTTTAATCCCTGGAGGAGACAAGTGAGAAGATCTAATTGTAGCTTAGTATAAACATTATAGTGTGACTGTCAAAAGGTGAATATATACTTAGATTGCATCAATAGAACCACAGGCAGTATACAGTGAGGAGGTGAATAAAGTCTTGCTCAAGTATGTTAGGTATCACCTAAATCCTTGAGTTCTTCTGTTGTCGCTTGGAAGGAGTTGGAGTAAAGGATGATGGGAGATAGGAAAGGGTGTCAGATGAGGGGTGCTTGGAGGCCGTGAGAACGCCAGCCCTGAATCTTTATTCATGGCTTTCCGGGTGGCTCAGTCACGGCGCCAGGCAGGCTTCTGTGGGTTTAGTTAGACCTGTGGTTCTCCACAGTCACCTTGAAGGGGATTTGGAGTGTGATGCCGGCAGACGTGGCTGGAGATCTCTCTGTCCAACAGGCTTCTTGGATGGGAGGCAGAAGGGTGGAGACGAAGGACTCCTGTGTTCTCAGTTTGGGACAAGGGGAACATTTATCTCAAGGCTTGTCTTGGAACCACACGTATATAAGCAGAAATACTTCCCTGCCTGGGGAATGAAAGGCCACGACCATGGGGTGCCAAGGGTAGCTGGTCACAGGGGCTTGGTGTCGAAGCCACTGGCATAGCTGTCCTGAGAGACATCTAAACAGATTAGACACCTATGGGTGACTGGTAAGGTCCTCAAGGAAGAGTGTATTTTCATGCTCTTCAGGTACCTTGGGATTTTGTCATCTCATAATGGCGAGATGGTTGCAGGCTCAGGTTGCAGCCTAAGCCCACCAAGTCCCAAGAGAAAGGATATGTCCCATCACCTGTGATCATTTGTCAAGTGAGGAAAATGCCCAGAAGAATCCACATCTATAATTGCTCTCATGCACCAGCGGCCAGCCCCCAGGCACTGGCCAGAAGGAGAGCACCATGGCAGAGGGGGAGGGGGCCTTTATCGGTAGTGTTGAACCCTGGGAGATTGGGAAGGACTCAGTATCCTCAAAGGATGAGGATTTGGGGACAAAAAGTTGGAGTTCTGTTAGCTGAGATGAAGTCATGCCTGCCCCTATTACAAGCACATCTAAGATGGCAGCCCTGCTTACCTCTGGTCCTGCTTACCTGCCTTCTTGTCTCCTCTCCCTCCCACCCACTCCTGCCTGCCTTCCTGGCTTATATTCTCTGAGAGCTAAGGGGAAAAGACACAGTCATGGCCTTGAACTGAGACCATTGGAGCAGGGTGAAGTGGGTACATACCCAGTGTTCAGAGAAGGCTCAGTACTGCAGGATGGGACCTAGCAAGGCAGGCCTAGGAGACAGTTGTTCATAGAGTGTAACTTAGCCCAGCCCAGCCGAGGTGGACGTAGCTCATCACAGCTACATTCCTATAGAACTCCACACTTGGAACCTCTGTGGGATAACCAAAAAGTTGACCCGTCCTGTATCTTAAAAGTGTGGTGTCCAAGGCGGTCAGTTGGTATGGAAGATAAAGCTCTGGCTTGGCCTTCAGCATCTGGAGTTAAACATGGCAACCCTAGCTCTCAGCCTCACCCCACTATGGCTTTCTGGTGACCTTTGAAAGACCACACCTTCTCTGAGCACGTTTCTCCATCAGGCAGCCTGTGCTTTCTTCTGGGTCTGTTTTTCTCCTGGGGCTCTCATCAGGGCGTACTGGTTCCTCAGGGTGGGAACAAGGGCTCAGGAGTAGCCTGCAGGGCCCACGCAATGAGAGTGCGCGCTGAGGAGAGTAGTCATTCTAGACAGCAGCCAGGTCTTACTGCTTCTCACTCTGCTGATTGCCCCTGTGGACTTCGCAGCTGGAGGCATGTCCTCAGAGACCAGCAGGCAATGTGATATCCAGGGATGGAGGGCCTGGAGATTATTGGCTGGAGGGGCTGGAGACAGTGAGGCAGGCTGCTTCTCTCTCTCTGGCCTGGAGTTCAGCTCCTACTGAAATGCATCATCCTAGGTATGGGGAACCCAACAACGAGGCCAGAACAAGACTGTGGCCTGTGCACTCAGTGGGAGGGCGCTCAGCCTTCTCACAGCTGTTCTTGCCTGCAGGGTTTACTCTCACATCCTTCAGGTCCCAGCTGGGCGACAGCTCCTCAGAGAAGCTTGGTCTCCCGGAGGACAGTACAGCCCTCGGTGCGCCGCCCTCCCTGATTGCTAGAATGCAGAACCTGGCAGCCACCAGCTATCACATAGTGTGATGTGCCATGTTCTTCAGGGAAGATGGTCGGCACTGTCGGCCGCTTAGGACAGGAGCAGGGGGCAGAACCACGCTCTGGCCAGTCTTTCCTTCTTTCCTTTCTTCTTTTTAAAAAATTACTGTATTTTAATTTACTTATTTTGTGAGTGTGTTTGTGTGTGTGTACAAAGGTAAGAAGACAATGTGAGGGCGTTGATTCTCTCCTTCCGTTTATGTGGGTCCCAGGGATTGAACTCAGGTCCTCAGCCTCGGCGCCTTTACCTGCTAGGTCATGTCCTCTCTCTCCCTCAATTAGTTGTTGTTCTCATTGTCATGGCAAAATAATTCTGACAGGAGTAATTTACAAAAAAAAAAAAAGTTATCATGGCGTTGTCTTTTCTGTAGCCCTTCAGTAAATAATAGAGACCAGAAAGGAAGGCAGAGGGGATGGGAGGGATGGGAGAGGGGGGCAAAGGCAGCACAGGCATGGGGTGGGATATATTTAGGCTTACAGTTTGGAGGCATACAGTCCATCAGGAAAGAAACGGTATGGTGTCAGCAGTGGCCCAGGGTTGGGGGCACCTAGTTATATCATTTACATAGTTAGGAAGAAGGGGCCTCTTTCCAGAACCAGGACTTGGATAGAACTCTCACCTCTTCCATTCAGGCGCCACTTCCTAAAGGTTCCTATAACTTTTCCAAATAGCACTACTTATTAGAGGACCAAGTACCCAAATGAGCCTCTTGAGATATGTCACATTGAGACTCTAAGTGTCATTTGCCGAGCATTTACAGAGCACTTCCTCGGCCCCAGGCATTGAGTTTTCATCAAAGAAAAACAGTATAGTCCCTTCCAACAGGGATCCAGCTGGGACTCCCCTGTGCCCAAAGCAAAGCTCAGAGCCTGACACACAAGCCATTTCCCTATTGGTGAGGATGCAGGAACCAATGGCTTTTATTCTCAGACGTGAATCGAGTGTCCATTGCATACCACTGACTGAATGAGGTCCAAATACACCTCGAATGTCCAGTGGTACAAGGGGTTAGAAGAACTGAGTGCTAGTGTGGGGACCCTAGCTTTCCTCCCAGTAGAGCATGGTGAGGGGCAGGGTACTCTGGCCTGTGCTTCCTCCATCTTCTCCTTGCTGACCTCCTTTCTCAGGTCAAGAGCACCCCAAGGGGTATACCATAGATCTAATCCTGAGAGTCCCTGTTAGCCTGGAGTTCTCACCTTCTGTCACATCCCTACATACCTATATAGGCCTGCCAGTCAGTTTACCCTCAGAGATACCACCTGAAGGCTGGCTGTGAATGCTGTTTCCCTTTAAAGGGGCTCTGTCTTTGGCATCCAGTAGTAGATTCCTAGTACTGGCTGTATGTCATAAACCTGTGTGGCAGAGAGAATGGATGTGAAGAAGCACGAAGCAGGGTCCCTCCTTTGTTGGTCTTTGTGCCAGTGACCTTCTGTCCTCCTTCCAGCTGTCTGTGGTGCCTGGAAGCCTCCAAGCTTCACTGTCTATTCAGCAAAGTTCAGCAGGCCCTTATTGCCATTTGCTGCACTGAATTTGAGGTTGATGAGCAATCTTATCTGCCCAAGTGCAAAAAACCCTTGAGATGATTGAGTTCCATGCTGCTACATTCTGGAAGGGGAGAATGAAGCATGGATGGAGACATTTCAATCTTTGGGGTACCCAACAGTTCCCTATGTGTCTTTGGGGCTGCCAGATTCTTGACACCAGCATTGTGTTTAAAGACCATACGGGAGATTGGAAAGGCCTTGGTGCCACCACTGCCCATCTACCTACCTTTGAGGAAATGCACCTCCTTCCCTGGATACCTGTGTCCTCACAGCGGGGAGACCTGGAAACTTTCTCTATCCTGTTTGCCACACCCATCCTTCAAGACCAGTCTGCAATCCATACTATATTCCCATGGTTCTTCCATCGGAGATATCCAACATCCTCCAGGGTCTAAATGCCACCTCCCCCTGGGTACTTTCCTAGGTTTCTAGCTATCCTTTAAGTCATCTTGACAGTTCCGTTGATCCATGGATGCCCCTTTGTCTTACAGCTTCTTTGGGTTGGCAATGTTTGGAGCATTTTGTTCCAGGTTCCCTGCTGGCTGGGGGGACACAGAGGCAACCAGACAGTGACAGCACCATGATGTGTGGACAGGGTGGGTGTGAGTGGAGCAGCTACATCAGGTGAAGGACAAATTGGTGTTCAACAGCACCAACCTGGAGGAGGGATGCCTGGGCAGAAGCGACAAAGTTCTTGAAGTGGCCAAGGTTGCCCAAGATGAGGGCAAGGTGTGCACAAGTGTGTGTGTGTGTGTGTGTGTGTGTGTGTGTGTGTGTGTGGAGATGAAGTGGGAGAGGCTAAGGAGGATCTTCTCAGAAGGAGGAAGGGCTGTGGACTGAGTCACCACTCTGATGTGCAAGGGACAAGAATCAGTACTGAGTTCAGTGGCTCCTGTACCGCTCACCAGTTCGATCAACCTTCTCTACAGTGTAGATAATAGCGTATCTCCTTTCCCATAGCATGGCGGCCCTCAGCAGGAATAGGGTGTGAGGGAGCAAAGATGCAAAATATCGCTGGTCCCCGAATCTCTCAGTAATGGAGATAAATATCTAAGAATGCCAATCTCACTAAATAATCCAGATACCTAACACTTAAGTCCAATACTTTAAAAAGTCTCCAAGGCAAAAAAGAAAAAAAAAAAAACAGTATCATGAACAAAACACCAAAAAATGTAAATAAAGACAGGATGTGCCTGGCACAAAGTATGCAGCTCAGAAACACGGGGGCTGCGATTGGACAGACAGCACTTTACCTCCGAAGCTGTGAACTCTGGAAAACTCCAGAAAGCCCCGAGGCCCTTTTTCAGGAAGAAGGCACAGACAAGCGCATCTGTGCACAGCACTGGATGCCGTTGCAAACGAAGGTGAGGCTCTCTGAGTGGACACGAGGGTGCCCCCCCACCCCCCGCCCAGGTCGCCGGCAGCCGAGGGTGCTCTGCCCCCTGCAGGATGCCTCGCACATCTCGGTGGCGCCCTCCCCCCTCCGACTTGGGACTTTTCCGAAAGTTTGCTGAAACCAGACACCTTGCTTGACCGTGCCCGCGTGCAGCCGCGATTTAAAAGGCCGCCTTCAGCGCCCCCTCCCCGCCCCCAGCGGAGACTTCAAAAGGGCCGGCGCCCGCCGCGGCTGCAGCACCTATGAGCCACCCCCCGCAGCCGGAGCTCGCGCCGAAGCCGGAGCACGCGGAGTGGCCGCGGCTGCAGCGCAGAGGGACCGGGCCGGTGGCGCAGGCCCGCGCTCCCATGCCCCTCCCCGCGCCGCTGCGCCCCGCGCGCCTTTAGGGAAGGGGACTGCACCCCCGCCCCCGCGCCCGGGGCTGCGGGGACCCATGACCACAGATGCCGTTAGGCACCCGCCGAAGAACCGACCGGCCAGCGTCGCTCTCAGGGACCCAGTAAGTGCCCGGGGACTCGATGAGCGTTGGGCGTTCTGAGTGCGCGAAGCTGCACGCATGTGTTGGAGCGGGCTCGAGTCCTGCGTGCAGGGCCGTGGTTGCCATTCGCAAAGTGTGCGAGGAAGGTGTGCACGCGAGAGTGTGTGCGTTGTGCATGTCCATTTGTGCGGGGGTAAGCAATCGGGTGGCCGTCCCTGCGGGCGAAGCGTCTGAGCCCGTGCGGAATCCAGACACCCAAGGGTGTTTCGCGGGAGCTTAGAACAGTGTGCGTGGCTGTGTCCGCTTGTAAGCGAGTGTGAGTATTTGGAGTGTGACTTTGTGCGCCCGCTGGCCAGCTAGTGAGTATGAATCACCGTATGCAGGCCAGAAGGTGAAGTGCATTTAGTCCCAGGGCTGAGCCGCGGTCGCGAGTTTGAGATTCTGCCGGGGTGTCTGAGGGTGCCGCGTGGGATCCCGGGGAGTCTCTGGAAGGCTCCGGAGGCGAGCGTGCAGGAAGGCCGAACACACTGAACACCTCGTCCACAACCTTCTTCCCGGAGCTCTGAATCCAGGGTGCAACCTTTCTGCTAAGAGTTGGGAGCTAAGACAGACGCTAGTTGTTGTGGGAAAGTAGGCGCCAAGTCAAGGTCCCGGCTGTGTTTCCTGGAGCTCTGGGATCCTTTCAGGAGTAGAATTTGACCCCTTTGTCCCCCACCCTCCGGCATCGAGGGCCTTCAGTGTCACTAATCATAAGTTCCTAATCTCAGTTGTGGTGGATCCCCGCACAGCCTGGAGCATCCCCCTTTCCAGGCGTTTGTTTTGAGATTTTTCTCTGGGAGGAGGGGGAAGGGTGTCCCCCTCGGATAGTTGGACGGGTGATTGCTCAAGGCGACCGATGCTGCATCCCTCGCTGTGTCCGGCAGGGGGCAGCAGTTGGCAGCAGAGGGCGGCCCGGCGCGGGGAGGAGAAGAAGGTGGAGAGCTGCGGCGGGCCGAGACTTTAAATCGCCTTCATTTCCCCCAAATCCTTCCTTTTTCCTCTCCTCCCCCAGGCCGGCGGGGAGGCAGCTTCCACCGCCCTCCGCGCGCGCTCGCCCGGCCTCGCTCTGCCTCCAGAGACCGCAAGCGGCCCGCCTCCAAAAGTTTGATCATCTCTCCCTTTCTCTCTTTCTGCCTTTTCTTGCTTCTTCCTTTTCGGTGGAAGCAGAAAAAGAGCGAGGCAGGGTCGAGCGCGGCTCCGGGACTCCTGGGACCATGGGCCTGGCGCGGGCGTCCGCGGGGCTGGGGCCGTGCTGTCCGCCTACTGCGGCGCCCCGGGGCGCAGGGCTGCGCTGGGGGTGCGCCGGCAGCGCTCTCTGAGCCGGCCTGGCGCGGCGCGGCGGGGGGCTGGCGGCCCCATGGGGCGCGCCCACACTTGCCCCCCGGGCTCGGGAGCATGAAGTAGGGGCCTGCCATGGGCACGGGATCGGCGCGGGGGGCCCGAGGCACAGCGGCGGCAGGATGCGGGGGGTGAGTACAATCCCAGGGCTGCCCCCGATCCAGCTTCCTGCGCCTCGGACGTGCACTGGAGGCTGGGGTTCCCCGCCACGCCAGATGCTCTCAGAGGAACGTCAGCTTCCTGTAGCTTCCTGCGCCCCCGCTAGGCGGGACGCCAAGGGTTAACAGGGGCTGCGCCCCCAGGCCGAGCCGTGCGGTGCCGTTGGGGCGAGGGCCAGCAGGGGAGGGTCCGCGCCAAGACAGCGGCGATCCGAACAGGGGCGAGTGGAGGCGCCCAGAGTACTGGGCAGGGGACAGGGGCAGGAGAAGGGAGGCTCGGTGCGGGTCGCAAGCTCGCACGCCTCCAATTCCTCGGTCCTGTGAGTCAGGTTTGTAGGTCTCCAGTCCGGACATCTGCTCCTGGCTGGGGTTCTGCACGCCCCTGCGTCCCTAACCTCTCTGCCTGTGAATGTGTTTGCTCGGGTCTGCGTGCTCCAGACTTTCCCAGTTTCTCCCGGGAAGCCTGCAGTTCCTGTCCCTGTCCCGACTGAGGAGTGAGAGCCAGCTTGTGGGAGCGGAAAGGCCCTGGGAGATCACCAAGTCCAACCTCCTTGTACAGATGAGGGAACCGCGGCCAGAGCGGGGCCGGGAATCTCCAGGGCGGGGCCGCACACACAGCTGGCACCCCGCGCCTGGGGTTCCCAGCTTGTGCAGAAGTTGTAACGGAGAGTGGATCCAGTCACTCTGTGTGTGTGTTGGGGGGCGGGGGAGCGCAGTCCAGAGGGGCCCTGCGGACTACAGCTCAGCCACAGGGCTTGTCCTTCCATCCCGAGGGGACTCCAGGGCTCCCAGGACCGGCTGGCTGGGGCTGTAGCACCGCCCACCCGCTCAAGAAACGCCCCTCTGAGCTGGAGCCTGGGTGATGAGGCCTCCCTTCTTTTCCATGTCTTGGAAAAAGCTGGCTGTTTGAGATTCCCCCGCGCCCCCACCACACACATTCGTATACACAGGGCACTACTGAGCACTCTGGTGACTCATTTTCTCCGGGAGACCCTGTGCCAGGGCAGATGCCAGCGGTTGGACAGTGTGGTGCCAGGGAGCACCCCACAACAGGGCCGAAGCAAGCAGTCCCAATAATTCCCTGCCTTCCTGACCGTATGCCCTCCAGCTCCTATGCATCTTGGCTTCGGTAGGCCTTCCAGCATTGCCCTCTGCAGCACTTTCCTGCCCTTCTCTGCTTCTGCGTTGAGAAGCCCTACCCCTGTGCATCCATATGCCCTGATGCTCTTCGCTGACACTGCCCTCTGGGACCTTCGTTCATCCCAACACACTCCTCTAATATCTTGTTGGCAGTTTCTTTCCTTTGATCTCAGTGCCCAGGGAGCTTATAGAGATCCCCATGGCCCGGTCTGCTCCAGCATGCAGACCAGCCAGTTCTCTGGCAGTCGTGGATGGAAGGGAAAGAGTCCTGGGCTCAGTTCAGTGGAAAGCAGGTTTTGGAGCAGAGCGTAGGAACCTAGCAATGACAGGCAGCTTGAGGAGTTCACGTCCTATAGACTATGCTGTGTGCTTGACCAGGCCTCCCGTGTCTATGCTTCTTGTCACATATGCAAGGTGAGCTTTAACCCTCTCAGCTGGCAAGGTTTCTTGTTGTTGTTGTTGTTTTGTTTGTTTGAGAGAGAGTTCAAGAAGCATGCTCAGGAAGGGCTCGGAACATAGCCTGGCATTATAATAAGTGTTCAGTAAAACACAGCTGCTATTTGTATCTGTACTCACTGCTTTGTGAATGGGTGTGTGAGTCAATGGGAAAGTTCTGGGCTGTATCCTGTCCAGACGGATGACCTATGTGTGTGTGTGCGTGTGCGTGTGTGTGCGCGTGTGTTCCCATGGAGGAGGTGGAAGGAGTAGAGAAGGACTCTGGGTGTGGCTGTTTTGGGCACACAGGGTCTGGTGAGGCCACAGGTAGGACAGGGACAGACTCATGCCCTTTCCAGTGAGCCCTGACATCACTCAGCTCATGGTAGAGCAGCTGGGTGCAGCCTCCATCCACATGATTGTCTGCCTCAGGGGGTTCTACGCTTTCTAGGCTTGGGGTCCTTGGAGCTCTCTGAATGTTTAATCTGGGATGGACTTTTGAGTCTCCAGTGTTTCCAGGAAACAGGTATGGAGAGAAAGCCATCCAGACAGAAGGCATCTTCTGTACGAGTGTCTGAACAAGAACAGCCATGTGTGATGAGCTAGTGGCTGGCCTCTTGCAGGAGATAAGGACCTCTGTACTTTTCCCCGAAAGGCTGCATGGTCAGGCAAAGTCCTATTCTTTGTAGCTCACATCTGGGAATGGTCCTCAGGCATTGGTCTTCCAGATACTATGGAGCCACTCCGTGTACAAGCCGAGGTCTAAGAAGCTGTAATGAAAACAGAAGTCAGGGAGAACAAAGCCGCAAGCCAGTGCAGCCACCAGCATTATTAACAGTAGCCTAAACAGCACTGGAACAGTAGTCACACTGCCGGCCTCCTCCCTTCCGCAGCCAACTTTCCAGGCTGGAGCTTACTCACATAGATGGCTCCCGGTCGCATCTCTATTCCTGCTGAGAAAGCTGGAATTCTGGTCCCCAGCAAGTAGCAAGTCTCTAAAAGTATTCAATTTCTCCTCTAGGGAAACAAATAAAACTTAGGTCTGTTAGTGGGAGAGTTGAGTGGCTGTGTGGCTTTGGACGAGTCTCTTCTCTCTGGACTCTCGTTGGTTGCCCATCTCTTAAAAAAGATGGTTGGGGATAGAATCTGGTCCCTGGGGATCTTCAAGACCCATCTCTCACTGAGATGAGTTGAATGTTGGGAATGTGCACAAAAGCTCCAGAAGGCCAGCTGTGTGTGTTACAGTTTTCTGGGGATTGGCCTTTGGCAGCTGAATGGCTCAAGAAGACTCGACTCCATCCCTGTCCCGTGTCTTCCTTCTGACCACCGAGAGCTTAGTAGTGTCCTCCAGTCTACCCTCTAGGGTGCACATAACCACAGCCAGAGATGACCTGGGAGGAGACATGTGGCTCTTGTGCCTTCTCTTGCTCACCTGCTGTCCCTCTGTCATCTGGAAAACATCCAAGAGAGAAATAAGGACAGGTGCTGGGAACAGGGTGCTCAGTTTCTTAGCTGTGGGACTTCTGGAAGCGTTTTGAATACAGGCATGCTGGGAGCCATCTAAGCTTGGATGCAGGGGCTAGCTCTTTCCCATGCTGCCTGACCACTGCTTTTCTAGAGTGCCCCAGAATGGGAATTATTATGAGACACACACAAGGTGCCCTTGAAGGGGAGCACCTGCCCTTGCTGGGATGCAGGCTTCTCGCTCAAATAAAACTCACTAGCCTGTTCCCAGTTCCTAGGGCCACTGAGACTGCCTGTACCTTTTGAAAGCCAGCCATGGCAGAAGGACTCCCTGTGCTTTGCAGCAGGCAAACTCAGTGCGCTGGGCACTTGACTGTTAGTTGTCATCCACAGTGAGTGAGGAACCAGACATCTGTCCCCAAGAAAGAGGAGGATTCCTAGCAATGACTGAAGACTGGAAAGGACGAGAGAGAGCCAGGGAGGGAGGCTTTGGGGAGATGTTTGCAAGTCCCGAGCCCTGCCACACCGGGTGTGGACCCCATTCATCATGCAGATGTGTGGCACTTTTGCTGTCCGCACAGGCCTGCTGCAGAAGGCCTCAAAGCTATGGCCAGCATCCCACAACCCTTTCCCAGTCACCCCTGGGGTGCAAGCAACCGGATACTTTAATTCAACTTGATTTTAACAAGGCTTTAGGAAAGTAGTTATTCCCCTTTAAAGAACCTCAAGGAAGATCAGTGCCCTTAACACTGACCATTTCCCCATTCTGCCAGCTTCACATGTTCTTGGAGCTTCTTACCTCATACACCTGCAGTGATCCACAGCCTCCCTAAACAACCTGTCTTCATTCAAAAACACCCAGAGGCTAGTAAAAAACCTGCTTCTTTCCCAATATTTTCCCAGGGTAGCTAACAGGTATCAACATGCATGTCATTGGCCATCTTTGAGTCATGTATGTAAGCTAGTCACTGGTGTGCTCTGTATTCATCCAGTGTCCTCTGAACTCCATGCGTGAGTAAGCCCTGGTGAGGTGTTATGCAGTGCCGAAGTCGTGCTCACTCTTGCTTATCATTTCTGTTAGACTTGAAAGTAGGGAGATCTGGCAGGGAATGAGCCAAGAACTGCAGACCAGTAGCCTTGCTTCTTCTATATTGCCCTGTTCCCCAGGAGCCTGGTTTCACTCTTGGAAGAGGAACCTAGCCAGTCTGGCCCAGCCAGAGCCCTTGCCACTCACCCAGCTCAGCTTCCAACTGCCATCTTAGCCATCTCTGGCCACGTGCCCTGGCCTCCCCTCTGCCCTCCTGGGAATCAGATGCCCTGAGTGGCTTGGGTGTCCCAGTGGCTGCTCTTACAGGAAGGTGAAACATGATTCTCACTTCTGCCTATCATGGCAGTAGCCACTGAGCATAGCTTTAACCATTCCTGGATGCAGCAGTAGGCAGTAACTGATGGGGGGCTTCCCTGGCTGGGTCAGGGGGTGTTGTTTAATCCCCACATCTGCCCTGCAAGAGAGGGTGTGTCAGTCCATGCTGCATAGGACCAGAAGAGCCCAGGAAGGCTGAGTGATTCATCTGGGGTCACAATGCTTAGAAGTCATGGGGAACCAGGTTTGCCCCTCCCGGCACCTGGCTTGGCTCTGCCTCCAACCTTCATCCTCCCCAGCCCCCTCCCCATTTACTTCTTTCAGGATTAAGTGGGATGAGTTGCTGTGTGAGCTCTGAGAAGTGATTCTTCCTACCCCCCACCGCGCTCCCCCCTCTTGCCACCCCCATGCCCAGCACCTTGAGGACACTGTTTGTTCCAGCAAACCAACCTATTTTCCATCTGCCTTTCAGCCTTGGTTCTGCTATCTATGTCCTGGGGCCTGGGGAATTGTGTCTTGAACTTTAGAGGCCCTAGAGCAGATTTAGAGCTTGAGGGGAGGGGCTGGACTCTAGGTCTAGCACAGGGCTTTGGACCCTTCTGTGAAGAGCAAAGCTGTATTGTTGGCTTGCTGGAATGCTGGGCTGAGGCCGGGGAGCATCTGGAGAGTGAGAGCCACTCTAATTGGCCCTTGATGGCCATGCCTTGCCTCTGGCCTCCAGGATGAGACCAGGATGGAAGGGAAGTGGGCTAGGCCATCACTCCTGGCTCCCTAGCCCGATCTGGTTGTGAGGGTGGAAGCTGATTCTGTGTGCATTTGTGTCTACCTGTCTCTAGGGGGTTTCTCTTCGCCTGGATCTTGGTCTCATTTGCCTGTCATCTGGCCTCCACCCAAGGAGCTCCTGAAGGTAATTCTCTCTTTTCTTTGTCCAGTGGAAGACAAAGGAGGGCGGAAGAGAACTGGAGAACTCAGGTAGCAGACATCCGCACCATTAGCCGGAATGCAAAGGCTCAGTTTTCTCATCCAGAGAATGGAGCCAACCCTAGGCCCAACCCCTTGGGGTCTCAGATCAGTGGGAATGGCTGCATGCAGGACTGTCCTTGTGTTTCTTCCCACAAATCTTATCTGAGTGTCTCTTCTGCTTCTTAATAACCATTGCTAGGGAGCATGGAGGCTGCAGTGTCTTTGCCCATGCCTCCTGGCATCCCTGTGCCCTTGGCTTTTGTTGTCACTGGGAAGCTGTTTAGGCATCGATGGGCTAGCCTCCTCACTGCCCATGGAAACTCAGACTCTCCCATATCTGTGCCAAGTGGACATAATGCTTCTTAAATTAACTGCTCTTCCATCCTGCATGCCTACCATGCTCTGGGGTAGGTGGCAGGCACCTTGAGAGTCCTCATGGCCTGATCTGGCCAATGGGTGGGAACTGGACCCCTGGGAGGTAACGACCATGCCAGGGAGGGACTTTGCTGCCCGGCAACATTTGTTCATGTGTCATATTTTCCAAGCTTGTGGAACAGCTGTCCAGAGTCCTGAGTCAGGCAGGGGGTGGGAGCGGCCTGAGCGGTACAAGCCAGGTTTATGTAATAACGGCATCTTGCTGAGCCAGTTGGCCGGCCTGTGCACCCTGGCTCAGGCTCTCTCTTCATTCTATGTCTCCTGCCTCTTCCTCTCAGTGGGATTCTGCATGGGGCTCTGCTTTGCCTCCTCACCAATCTGAGTAGCTTCAGAACAGTGTGGGGTGATGGCTGAGAACAGAGACCCCGAGTTCGGGTTCCTAGCTTCCAGCTCCAGAGGTGAGCCTCAAAGCACCCTGGGTAAGTTTCCATAGTGTAAGCCGCACGTCTGTTGGCACACATCTGCCACGCTGGCTCTTGAGAAAGAGACGGGAAGCTCCCAAGTTCCAGGCTTGTCTGAGGCACATAGAGAAACCTTGCCTCAAGAAATAAAGCCCAGAAGATTATCAGATCCAGTGAGCGTAAGGAGTGAACTAGGTAGTTCCTGCCTCTGCAACGGTTGAGAGAAACGGATACACACGCGTGGTAAATGTACTGAAGTTTGTTCCTGTCCACAGGGACTTTGCCCATCTGCAAGGCCTAGGTGGCACTGCCTTCTACAGAAGGCAGAAGCACCAGCAGTCCTAATCTGCACTTTAACAGCCCCAGGGCTTCCCCAGAGGCTGGCTGCCCATCGGAGGGCGAGAAGGGAGCAGGCCCATGTGAGGCCGCTCCTGGCCAGCTGTGGCTCTCCTAGGGCTGGCCACCTGGCTGGAGGCCTGGCATGTAGAGAAGGACGTAGATGTGTGCCAAGAACAGGCCTGAGGAATGCCCTAGCACTGTGCAGCATGCAGGTGGCTTCTTTCCCCAGCTGAGCAGCGCCTCCTGCTTGAGTTTGTTTATAGTGAGTAGTATTTCGTGATAGGACAGTTTCAGTGACTAAAACAAGTAAAATCTGCTAAGAAAAATCCTAAGAAGTATTTCAGTTTAGCTTAGATCTGGAGACTGGCAGGTGTGAGAAAGAATAGGACAAAGGAAGTATGGATGATGTAGAAGGCCCTTTGATTTCTATCGAAGAGAGTTTCATCTAGTTCATCAGGAAGCTATGGGCACAGCACGGTGGGATGCAGAGTGCTTACAACATTCAGAGCCTGTTGTCATGGGGTTTACAGACAGAGAAATCAAGGATCAAGGATCAGGAAGAAATTCAGGCAGGGCTTGAGTGAGGATGATCATGTAGGTGCTCCTCATTGCCCCCTTCTCCAGTCCATCCAACTCTGCCCATCTATGTATATATCTGTATTTCTCTCCACCCATCTATCCATCCACCCACCCACCCATTCACCCATCCATCCATTTGCTCATGGTTTTCAGCTGAGGACCAGTTAGACATCATGTGCGGATTCAGGCTACAGTATGCCCTGTGTTCTGCACACTGAACAGTAAGGAGAGAACATTCAACACTCAATATTAGAGGCTTCGGGCCCTGACCCAGCCCTCGGCCCACATGGAAGTTTTAGGGATAGCTGGAAGTTCCGGAGGTACTTGCTGGCTCCCTGCAGAGGTCAAGGTCAGGAGCCAGCCTTAATAATGCTACAGATAGCTGAAGATAATCAGATAACACAGAGAAGTGGGTCAGGATGCCTTTCCATGAACACTGGACTACACAGTGAGGACTTATTTCTAAGTAACCCAGAAGACTGTTAGATCTAGTGCATGCATACAGTGCAGATCTGTGAGTTTCTGTCTCAAAGATGGTTGAGAGAACTAGGTTCATATGCATAGATTGCATATTTGCATTTGTTCTGTCGAAGCCCTTTTTTTGCTCTGGGAAGCCCGTCATGGTAAGTACTAAGGATGGGAACAGGTTAGTCCACAGGCAAATGTCTGTGTGCTTGGCTGGGAACTGGAGATTGCACGGGTACCTGCAATCTTCCACTGTGCTTGACAGGAAGTAAAGTTTTAGCTTCCTCTGAGAACAGAGCCCATCTCCTCAGCCTGCTCCAGCCAGAGACCAGGATGGGGAGGTGTGCTTCTAAGGGGGGTGAGACCTGCCAGGCTCCTTGGACTTCCTGTGACATTAGCTTAGGGGATTAAGGAGAGGGAAAGCCCATCTCTGGCTCTGTGTTTGGTGAACATCCTTTTTGGTGGCAGCAGTTGCCATTTGAAGTACTTATTGCTAGCCCCTTTACCACAAAGACATTTGCTTTTAAAATGTCATCTCAGCATCCTTTTGCAATGAGTCCTATGATATGATCCCATCTGACAGGTGGGAAGTCTGAGGCCCTGGTGCCACAGGGTTAGGAAGTAGTAGAGCTGAGATGTGGATCCAGGAAGGATCCAGGAGGGCAGGGAGGAGCGTGCAGCCCAGCCCTGGGATGCAAGGTTGCAGCGTGTCACAGATGGCTGCAATGTGACACCTCAGCCTGAGCTAGGGCTCTGTGGAGGGAAATGAGCAGATTGCCAGGTGGCTGCTCGGAGCCAGAGCTGGAGCAGGCTCTTACCCTCTTATCTTATTCCAGATGTGGATATCCTCCAGCGGCTGGGCCTCGGCTGGACGAAGGCCGGGGGTGGCCGAAGCCCCGCACCCCCTGGTGTTATTCCTTTCCCGTCTGGTTTCATCTTCACACAGAGGGCCAGGCTGCAGGCCCCCACAGCCACAGTCCTCCCCACCACCCTGGGCCTGGAGCTGGCACTGGTGTTGAGTCTCTGTTCCCACCGTGTGAACCATGCCTTCCTCTTCGCCATCCGCAGCAGGAAGCACAGGCTGCAACTGGGGCTGCAGTTCCTCCCCGGCAGGACCCTCGTCCACCTGGGGCCCCAGCAATCTGTGGCCTTCGACCTGGATGTGCATGATGGGCGCTGGCACCACCTGGCCCTAGAGTTGCGAAGCCGCACGGTCACATTGGTAACAGCCTGCGGGCAGCACAGGGTACCTGTCCCGCTGCCCTCACGTAGAGACTCCATGCTTGATCCCCAGGGCTCCTTTCTCTTGGGAAAGATGAACCCTCATGCTGTCCAGTTTGAAGGTGCACTCTGTCAGTTCAGCATCCATCCTGTGGCGCAGGTGGCTCGTAATTACTGTGCCCACCTGAGAGAGAGGTGCCGACAGGTGGACACCTACGGTCCCCACACGGGAGCTCTCTTTCCTTGGGACTCTGGCCCAGCCTTTGCTTTGCGTCCTGAGCCAGCCTTGCTCGGCCTGGGGAACCTGACCGGAACCCTAGCAACCCTGGGAGCCAGGCCTGTAGACAAGGGTCCCATGCCGACTGTGGCCCCTGCTGTGCCCACCAAGCCCCTGAGGACTGTCCCCTCAGGTGGCTCCCTGCACAGCTCTTCCCAGACCCCACAGGCACCTGTCAAACAGTCATCCAGAAAAACACCCTCCCCCTCACCTTTGGCTTCTCTGGCTAATTCCACCCGGAATCTTCATCCAGCTGCTGCCCAGCCACTACAGACCACAGCCGCTAGCCCTACCAAACATCCCCACACTAAGCCTTCTACTTCTTCCCTTTCAATTACCCCCATGAAAAGTCCCCATTCAATGCAGAAAACAGTTGCCCCTTCATTCACAAAGCCAGTTCTGCCCACCCAGAAGCAGGTGTCCCCCACCTCCCACCTGGCACCTTCCAAAGCCTCTAGCCCCATTGTGAGGCCTGTCCAGAAGACTGCCATGACACCCCGACCTCCAGCCTCCAGCCCCCAGTTCCCGCGCCCTGCTGCTGGCTTCTCTAAGAAGTCCACTACTTCCACAGTAGCAAAGTCTAAGTCCAAGATGACTAGTTGGGCCAGCAAACCAGTCTTGATGGGCACCAGTGCCCCTAAAACTCTTCAGCAAGTTGTTGTGTCCCAGTTTCCTGTTCCCTATCTGAGCTCTCAGACACGAGCTACAGCCCTCCCTCTGTTGAGCACTGGAAATCCTAGAACAATGCATCCCACTCGTGACTCTGCTTCAACTCCTGCTGGAAGCAGGAAATCCACAGGATTGGAAGCATCTAAGAAAACCAGACGTAAGAACAGCCCCCGGAAGACCATACCTCTCAGCCCTGGGAAGACAGTCAAGGATGCCTCACCGAGAGACCTGACCACCCAGCCCAGCCAGCTGTCCACCCCAGCCCAGGTCCTTGCCCCAGCTCGCCTCCTGTCCTCCAGCCCCTGGCCCACCAGCAGCAGCTTCCCTTTCTTCCACCTGCCGGGCCCCACACCTTTCTTGATGCTGATGGGGCCTCCAGGTGCCAAGGGAGACCGTGGCTTGCCGGTAAGACTGGGTAGTGTCTCCATGCCATGTGGTGTATAAGCAGATGGCTACGGGGCAGTTTGGTCCAAGGGAACACCCCAGGGTAAGGGCAGGGAGAAAAGAGCTACTTGGGGAGGGAGCTAGTTTGGGTCCTGACTCCTTGGCCTTCCTGTTTCAGTGGTTGCATATTCTAGGGTAAAGCTGTCAGCCATTGGGGCAGACTCGGTAGGCGTCCCTGGGTTTTAGACAGCTCAGATCTATGGTGATAATTCACTGCTAACCCAATGCAAAGATCTGTGGCTTTAGGAACACCATAGATGACAGACCTAGGTCACCACAGTGAGCTGACAAACAGCTTCCCATGTGGCCCTGCTGGCCTGTGCTCTTGTCTGGGAGTTGTGGACAGAAGTCACGGATGAGTAGCTTGGGCTGTATTTGGCTTGGCACATGCGGCGCCCTTTTTATGAAATCTAGTAGTTACTGACACTGAAAAAGTGGACAGATTCCTAGGAAAGTCCAGTCCACTCAGTTCTCTTGGAAGGTGGGAGGTGCGGTGGCTCTTGGGTAGCCACGCTGAGCCCCACTTTTCCTTGGAGCTTCCCGCCTGACCCTTTCTGTTGGTATGTGCTTCTTACCTAGCTGGCAGCCTTGCTTGATTATCCTAGTCGAGGAGCTGAGGATGAGGAAGGACTTTGTGGGTCAGAGGGAACAAGGAAGAGACGAAGACAAAGCATTGGGTGTGCAGGGGCTCGCCTGGGACTGTTTCCAGGGCCAATGACCTTCCCTGGCTGAAGGCCAGTTCATCCAGGCAGGGAGTAGTGGAACGGGGGTTCTAGAAGGCCCAGGCCCCTGCTCTGACCTTGGCAATGACCGCAGTGCAGTGGTGCCCCCTCCTCAGAGCCAGGTCCCCCACTGGGCTCTGGGTTTCAGGGTCAGGAGCCCTGCAGTGTGGAGACAGTGGCGGATGCTGGGACTTCCTGGGTCTTGCAAACACACTTAATGAGTTTTAATAATCATTAGGAATAATATTTATCCAGCCTGTCTCCAAGGGGACAGAGTCTGCTCATTCTAACCACATTTCGAAGCTTATGGAAATAATGTACATTACTCCGCTGTTAGGTCAGTGCTCAGCTCAAGTTTCTCCTTGTTCTCAAATCGGCAGTCTGGAGTCGGGGCTTCAAAGGACCTGGAGAACAGGCAAGGAGCCTTTGCACTCAGCCTGACCCTGGCCCAGGTGCTCTTCGCTCAGACAGCTCAGCAAACTGGGCTGCACACTCTCAGCGCCCCAGAGCACAGGGTTGGAGGAGGTGAAGTGCCCTTATGTGACAAGGAGTCCCGCCTCTGGCTGTGTGGTGCCCCAGAACTGAATAAAGGAGGCGAACAACCATGCTTCCCAGGCCAGGAGCGGAGACAGGACAGGACCATGTTTGGGGGTGTGGAAATTGAGGTAGTGAGGACACGAACACCCATCCTCCCCTCTCGTTTCTCCTGATCTGCAGGATCTGAGCACAGCAGAGTCGGGTGATACTTTCTGGGTCCGGGGATGCACAGATCTTGGTTTAAATTCTCTCTCTGCACCGTACTTCCTCTGAGCCAGTTCTGTAGCACGGAGTAGAGGCCACCTGCAGAAGCTGGGGCAGGGTTGTCTAAGCTTGGGACCTGGTTCACGCAGCAGCACGGAAACACGGGCCCAGGAGGCTGCTGGTCTCAGCTAATGCTTGGATTTCTTTTGTCCTTGCAGAGACCGGACTGAGATATGAGTGTAGTACTATCCTTGCAAACCCAGGTGGTCCCGATTCCCAGGCCAGGATCCCCGAGGTCAAGCAAAACTCCCCTACCACAGGAGTGACAGGGCTGTATGGACTAAAGAAGCATGTATGCTTTGTATTCTAAAAACCTGGGTGTTTTTATTCTTAGCCCAAGTGGTGATAAACTTTCTAGATGCTTTGGGCTGTGTGAACTCTGACAGGGCTCTCAACTTTCTGAGCGATCGTTTCTGTGGACAGGGAATTCAGTAAGACTTAACAATCCAGGGCTGTGTTATTTCAGGAGGAACTTTTTGAAAGTCTGAGCAGCATAGGCGAAGCCAGCAGGGGTCTGCAACCACGGCTGTTACCATACCCATCATACCCAGATGACCTTCAGGTAGAAGGGACAGGAAAAGCATTATTCAGCCAGAACTGAATCCCTGAGCCAGGCCCTTTTCCCTCCATGCAGGCTTTTGCTGGTCTTCCCAGTTGACTGGGCCTCACAAAAGAAGGAACATGAAAGAGCAAGGGACTCAGACATTGGAAGTTGGCTCTCAGGGAGCAGAGGGGCCCAAGGGGCCAAAAAAGATGGCCCAGGGTACACACAGTAGTCTCAGGAAATGGCTATTACACTCCCATTTTGCAGCTGGACACGCGGAGCCAGGAAGCATAGAGCAGTATGGTCGCTTACTTAGGACCACACCGCTGGGCTCCCATGAAGAAGTTCTATCATAGCACTGGGTGGGTGCTCTGCAGACATCAAGGGACAGTAACAGAACAGGGGTCCAGGGACCAGAAGGTCATTGTTTAGGTTACCCAACAGAGAGCAACACACTTAGACCTGGATGCAAGTCTCCCAGAACCCAGGCCTGTAGAATGTCTTTCATTTGCTGATTGCCAGGGGGAGATGGCAGCAGGTCCGACTCTTTGCACGGGGCCTCACTGTAATTTGCACAAGGAGGGGGTTCTTGTTCAAGAGCAGGATCCCCTTGGACTGGTTACTGGAGTCAGGACACCAGGGGAAGCCTGCAGGGCTATTTCATGTTTCCGAGGCTCTGTGCGTGTGCCTTCACCCTGGCCCAGGCCTCCTGCACTCCCTGGACAGAGACAGGCCTGCAGACCCTGCCCCTCCCCCACTTGAGCTCTCTCAGAGGCCTCCTTGTTTGCAGTGTGGAGTGGAAAAATCCCACCCCAGCTCATGATTCATTGGGCTCCCCCGCTCAGGCTGTGGGCCTGGAAAGAAACAGCCACGTTTTCCACTGTGCAAAGGCAGGCACTCACTCGCATGGAGCAGAGGGGCCAGGGCGCCCACCATTACCCAATCCAGCAAGGCGAACACTGAGTATGCCAGGGGCATGCCTGAAGCTGGGCTGGGTGACCATAGCCCAGGTCCCTGGCTGGTGGGCTAGAGGTGATAGTCATGCCTCAGCTTGGGGCTTGCACTGCTGTCAAGAGCCACCATAGGATGACCTTACCAAGACAATGGGTTGCCCTGGGGTGTGCTGAACAGATGTGCTAGATGAGGTCAGATTCTGGCCGGGCTGCCTCATAGCCCCAGAAGAAATGTCAAGAGGGTGCCTCCAGGCTTCTGTAGTTGTAGTCTCATCAGGGT
Organism: Pachyuromys duprasi; assembly: GCA_028658305.1. NCBI lineage: Eukaryota > Metazoa > Chordata > Mammalia > Rodentia > Muridae > Pachyuromys > Pachyuromys duprasi. Next base: position 5,853,651 of record CM053743.1, on the reverse strand, counting down.
CTATTCTGGAGTATGGCCTTGACTTTCTGGCAAATGTTAAATGGCCTCATTACTCTCTTATCTGATAAACCCAACCCCAGTTTCCCTACAGCTCAGGAGATGCCAATAGCTGGAAGGTGAGCACGCTTGTTTCCCAGGTGGCCCCAGAAGGAAGCGGCTTAGGCTAGGCCACATGGTTAGTTAGAGTTGTCCTGCTCTGGCTGTGAAGAAGTTGCTCAGGGTGGGAGATCAAGCCTGGCGGGTCCTAGCCAGCTTCTGCTTCCTGCTAGCTGTGTGGCCTTGGATAAGGCCCTTTGCCTCTCTGAGCCATTTCTAATATTTTTTTTAACCCATTGAAAGGGATCAGGACACCCAGCTGTGCATTTCCCTCCAATGTGGGTCACCTGGCTGGGAGAAGTGAGCCAAGAAGGAGGGCCTACTAGAAAAAGACACTACTCTCCCCAAAACAGTAGCTAGGGGCGTGTGTAGCTTAAACTGCTGAATGGGGAAGTCCCAAGGGTTTGCCTAGCAGAAATAACAACTCACGCTATTTGAGCATCAACTTCATGCCAGGCACGAGGATTAGCACGTTTTATAGATTATCCGTGGTGACGGGCTGTTATTATCCTTGCTGGACAGCCATGGAAACCCAGGCTTGGAGAGGGAGTGGAAATAGCTGGCACGAAGCCACCTCTGCACGGCAGGGTGCTCTGCCTGTGCGAGCCCCCAGTCCTATGCTGTCTTCTGCAGCTCTGGAGAAGAGGAAGATGGTCTGACCTCAGTCCCGAATCTATGTGGATTGGATGGAGGGCGCTGTAGACTTGTCTGGAAGCACACAGGGGCTTAGAGCAGGTTGGGACTTGCCTGAGGCCACAGCCTGCTCCCCTCCCTCTTGTAGGGCTGTCCAGTGACCATAGACTAACTGCTGGTATCTAACTGTCTGGATCTGGGCTATGATTATCAGGGAGAGCAAGCCCCCGAGCGTTCACAGGCCAGTGTGCCAAGCTGAGCTGAACCTAGCCAGGCTGCCCAGCGTGAGAGTGCGATCCGTTGCCAGCCAGAACCAACTCAGTTTTCAACACTGATTCTAACTCTGGGCAGGGGAACCTGGATCTCGTGGATGGTTATTTGAAACAAATGAATTCCCAAGCCTCACACTCCTCGAAAGCCTGGCTTCCTGTGAGGGGCTTGGGCTCAGTTTCGGGCATGCGTGCTTGCTAATCTCATTTTCTTCTCTGGGGTGGAAGAGCCAGTCATTAGTTGCTACATGCATGTTAAAGGGGGCAGCTGAGACCTGGGAAGGGGGAAGGAATCACAGCAAGTCTCAGCATGCAGTGCTAAAGTCAGGATGCAAGCAAACTCCAGCCGCTGGCTTAGCAGTCCACTGCCTGCTTTCGTGCAAAAGGAGCTGAGGTAGGGGCCCTGCAGGTGCTTCTAGGTCAGTTCAGGGCCAGGCCTTTCTCTCGTGGGAAGTGAGGAGCTATTAAATACTGTTGAACAAGGACATGCCGAGGGATTAGCCTGGAGGAGACAGAGAGACCTATGGGTTGGTTGAAGGTTCCTGGGAGCTGTGATGGTGCGGGACCCTGTAGGAACAGACGCGCACTTCCATGCAGGTGCTGTGGTATATAAGGCCGTGGACATGTACTGCATCTTGTCCTTAAGTAATCCTGCAGGCGCCATCGCTCTTCTACAGGATACGGGCCGGGCTGTCTGAGGCGGAGTTGGTCACATCCAGCTGTGAGTGGCAGGACGGCCATTTGAACTCAGGCCCAGATGTTTCAAAGCCTCTGCATGTGCCGTTTGTGCTACGCTGTGCCTCTGTGGCACAGGGATGCGTGGTGTGACCTTAGCTAAGTCCCTTCTCTGCTCTGGCTCTGCAGAGAACTTGGCTGAGCTCCGAGTTTGCCTGCTGTTTTGTGTTATCAGACATTTGGCTGAGCCCTGAGGGTAGCATGACTCATGTTCTGTGTTTGAGGGGGCTGCCATTTGCAAAGAGGGCCAGGCTTCCAAACAGATATTTCCCCAAAGTAAAAAAGAAGGAAAGGGCCAAGGGGGCTTCCTGGAGGAGATGACACCCTAACAAGTTAACTCAGTGATAAAAAACAGGGCCTCACAAATTGGGAAAGAACCAGTACTATTTCTAGAAGGCCTGAAAACCCCAGTACTCATGAGTTCCCTAAGGCTGAGAACTCAGGGAATTCTTCAAAGCTGTGGGACTTCTGTACAGGACTGTTGACTGACTGCACTTTCTGCCGTACCTCAGCATTGCCTCAGCTCTGCTCTTGCTTCCTCTTCAGGGTCCCCCTGGGCTTCCCGGATTACCTGGATCTCCAGGTGCACGAGGTCCTCGGGTAAGAGATGGCGTATGCTGTGTGTCTTGGGAGGTTCTGGATGACCGTTTGCACTACTCCCCTGCCCATAATGCCCCAGCTTTCTGTGATCCACAGGCCTTCCTCTGTACCTGTTGAGCATTGTATCTTTTGGGGGTGGGCATGGTGTGTGATGACGATGGCATCTTGTACTTCTACCTGTAGCACTGCTTGTGCCCTAGGGTAGAGCAGGGACTCCTGAAGTGCGTAAGCAGACATTTGACCTGAAAACCTCAGTGTGGGAGAATGAGAACCTGAGGTGCTTCCTTCCACTTCTGCCAGGCCATACTGACTAGGAGGTCTGACGGAATAGTTCCATGACCCCAGGAAAGGGCTGAGCTCCCAGGCTGGAGTGGGGCTTGGGGTCAGCTAGATTGCAGTAGCTGCTGGAACCAAAAGCCTATGAGTGCCAGCCGCTTCAATCCACGGTACCCACCCATCCCTTTATGCTACCTGCGTGGCCCCACCTCAGGTGTAACCTCTGCAGGCCAGCCAGTGTGGGCATCTTTTTTCAGGGATGAAGTGTGACTAGCAATATCAGAACCAGAGCCCAAGATCCTCCCAAATGCCGGGACCCTGAGGTCCTCTGAGAGGGAAACCTATTGCCCCTGGGCTGCGACCAATGACACTCATCTCCTTGCCCAGGCAGCTTGAGCCTTTCTCGTGCCAAAGGCCAGGAAAGCACCAGAGGAGGAAACTGCCTGCTGCATATTTTTAGCTCCAAGCGCAGAAGTTGGTTTTGATTATGTAATTACTTGGGCCCCGTTTCCTTCCAGACCTGGCTGTGTCCTCCTGAGCCCAGGATTCTGGAGCCTTCCATCTGATCTGCCTTTCTTCCTGGCTGCAGAGCCTGCTGGGATGCATGCCCAGAGCTGGGGACTCTACAGGTGTTAGGGCCTTGCGCTTCGACCTAGCATTCCAGGGCCAGGCAGTCTGACCCCTGTTCCCAAATTCTGCTTGATCACCAGCCAGCTTTGTTCTCCTGTGTGAAGTCTTCTATCTGTGGCTCCAATGAGATACCGCCCCTCTTTCAGATTCCGCCCCTTTGTCTGGTGCCCCCCCTTTCTGGAGCTCCTCGGCGGTTTGCCAGGCACAGCCAGGCTCCCAGAGCTCTGCGGGCTGACCCACATGAACGTAGTGTCTCCGTTCTTCCCAACCACCCTGGGAAATAGGCCCTAGTAGTCTCCTTATTTTGCAAAGGAGAAAACCGAGATCCCCAAAGGTGCAGCTCCTCTAGATAAGTCAGAGAAAATGTCAGAACCAGGCCTGTGCCCAGGCGGTTTGATTTGATAACCCACTTGCCTTCCTGAGTGCTGAGTTTTCTATCAGTGCGACCTGGGTCCCCACCTGGCCTCAGTAAGAGATAGGCAGCCATCTGACACAATGGGCAGAGGTGCAGGGCTTGTGTTTGGGAAAGCTTCCAACCAGGAAGCTGTTTTGACCTTAGTTAGGCAAGTCTAGTCCATCCATCTTTCTGACCTGTTTCTTTATGTATAGGATCAGCGTCCTACATCCCGGAGCTTCCTTCCAGCTCTAATCTCTCTCTGGATATGCTTCAGGCTCTGTACCTGCTGCTCACTCCCTTCAGCCTGTTTCTACATTTCAAATTCCATAGATCCTAAAATTCTATAGCTAGAGGAATGTTGGGTTAGACAAACCTGATACCTGTATGCACATAGCAGCTCTGGGCCCTGGGAGGGGCAGGGTCCTACCTGAGATCACCCAGAGCCCTGTGGCCTGCATATTACCTGAGCCTTGGAGGGATGGGGAATCCTGACCCCCGACCCCGCCACCTCAGTCACCATTCCAAGAAGCTCTGTCTATGGGATTAGTCTGCTTGGCTCCTTGTCAACTCTGTACCTAGGAGGCAGTGGCTGGGAGGACATAGATAGAACAGCTGTGAGGGTGTGTACGTGTGTGTGGCACAACCCAAACAGAGGAGAGCAGCTGCTCTTGACCTTGTGAGCCATGCTTGGTCCTTGAGGGAGCTGGGGGTGGCTGGGCATCAGAGAGCCCTGCTCAGTGACCTCCATTGAGCCTGAATTCTGCTTATACCCTCAGAACCTTGACAGGGCAGACCCATGAGCTTTTCCAGACACCTTAGAGAACCATAGGTTTGGGGTATTCATAAGACAGGGAGACTGAGGATGGGGTCAGGGTGCAGACTGAGTGAGGCTCAGAACCTGGATCAGGTCCTAACCTGTTCAGGTTCTACCATAGACTGTTGGGAGGAGGCATGAATTCTCAAACATAGTACTATAAACCCCCCAGGCTGAGAGCTCCCTGGACATTCTTCCTTCCTGTGGTACTCAGATAAGGGAAGAGTCCCAATTTAGGGATAAAGGAGGAGGTGCCAAGGCCTGAATGTTACAGGCTGCAGCTTGGGAATGGCTCAGAGAATGAAGTTGGTGGGGGAGGGGGGAGATTTAGACACAGACTGATGAGCAGGAGGGATCTGCCCAAGGTTGTGAGAGCATGGTGGGACTCAGGAGCAGTGGACCCCTCTAAATGCTGCTTCCCACCCATCTACTCCTGACTTGCCTCTGAGCAAAGGCCCTGGGTTTTGACCCACCTCCATTGGTTTGTGTTGCTAAGCTGGAAGCCCGTGGATGGGTTCTTGCTGGAGGAAGGGATGTGAGAGAAGCCAGCTGTAAGAGGGGCCTGGAAGATGGCCTGAATAGTTCAGTGCATGGGGAAAAAAACCCAAAACAATAACAACAACAACAACAACAACAAAAACAGGTTTGAAGCCAGCATCCAAAGACTCCACTTTTGCATGATCACCCCTCTCTCATGTGACCTTGACCAAGTCTCTTGAACTGTCTGGGCACAGCTTCTAGCCTTGTCTAGAGGACTGCCTGGAGCCTGTAATCTAAAGGAAGGAAGGCTCTCACCCTCTGTAGGAAGGTGCCTTTGTCCCTGAGGGACCATGTCCACCCTCCGTAGAGGCCTGGCCCAAAGACTCTGCCCAAGTTTAATGGGAGAGGCCACTGCAGTTTGAGTAGTCCCAGAAAGTTCTCTGGAGGAGATGGTCTCAGAGTTGAGCCTTGAGGATGGGTCTAGTTTCTGCTCAAATAGATGAGCAGGACATTCCAGATGGATGCTGGGGACAGCTGAGGTCAAGAAAAGAAGGTGCCTGGAAGTTGGAGAGAAGTGTGTAGTTAAGTGTAGCTTGAGCCTGAGGCTGTATAGGTCTGGAAGCTCAGTAGGCAGGGTCACAGCTTTCTCTGCCCTCAGCCGCCTGAGCACCCTCCCAGTGCTGGCTTCCTCATCTTCCCAGCAGGGGTAATGCTGCCACCTACCTAGGTAAACGGGGTGATGGGATAAGGCATGAGCCGAGGAGCTGACAGTGCTGCTCAACTGGGCCTGAGGAAGGTGGTGTAGGCAGTACTGTCAGGCGTGGAGTATTCCTTTTCCCCCCTCATCTCTTGTTTCTCTCTCTTCCAGGGTCCTCCTGGGCCATATGGAAACCCAGGCCTACCTGGTCCTCCTGGAGCTAAAGTGAGTATTATCAGTGGCCGTGGGGTGGGGTGACAATGGGGTGGGGTCTCACTTGGGGTATCTCCTAGGGGCTCCTAAGGAGGACTCTTAGGGTCTTTAGGGAGAATTCCTTTCCTGACTGAAGACACCCTGATGTCTCCCTGCACCCGGCTCTGCACTTGGCTGTCTGTGTAGTACAAAACAGTGGGTTTAGCTTGTGGCTGGAGAAGTGGCTGCTTGGACCCAGGGCCCATGAGGTGGGGGTATGCAGTTGCGCAACTTGGTGTTTGACAGGGATAGCCTTGACCGGGGTTGGGAGATTATGCCTTGGCGGTTATACCTTGGAGAGGTGTGGCAGCTTTGAACTGGGAGAGACACGTAAAGATAGTTTAGAAGATTGCTGAGCCTGATGGCTAGGACTGGGCTAGGGAGGAGGCTAACCCCTGTAAAGAGGGGTCATCTTGGAGTGTCATGAAGAGGTGGGAGAGAGAGGATGGACGTTGGAAGGAGATGGTACACTGGGACTCTCTGGCACTGGCCAGAAGAACTGAGCTGACATCGTGTTTGCAAACCTTCAGCCCAGCCAGGCCTGGTCACCGGAGATACCTAAAACTCAGGGGAACTCGAGCAGGGGATAGATGGGCATGGGGTCAGCACGGCTGCCACCTCTTCCAGTCGCCCTCCTGGAAAACTCAGGTTCGGTTCTCAAGAGACGGTTGCAGCTGGGGCTTTGATGAGGACAGAACCTCAGCCACTGAGCTCCTACGAAGAGCAGAAGTCATGGTTGTCAGGCTGTTGTCTGGAGTAGTGTCGATGGCAGGAACATTTGGGTCATAGGGAAATTAGTTCCTGGAATCATCTTCTCAAGAGCAGAGGGAGGAGAATGAAGAGCAGAGGGTCTTCTGGCTCCCTGGCTTCCCCACCCCCATGCCAATCACAGAGTAACCAGGTGAACAAGGACCCTGAGCTTCTCCTAGCCAGGGGCCAGGGTTTCTCTTTGCTAAGCTAAATGCAAAGATGGCTGAAGGAAAAATTTAACTGTCTGGCCTGGGCTGTGCTGAGTAAGCAATGATTGACCTCTAAACCCAAACTCTCAAGACTTACCGGGTGGCCCCAGCTGGCCTGTCAGATTCTTTTGCAGTAGAAGGCAAAGGCTGCATATGGTAACCCTGGACACACAGATATAGGACCAGTGCCTCATGCCCAGGTTCTTGTATAGAGCTGTAGACACATTGGCCTTAGCCCCCCAAAGTCTGTGACTCTCAGGTCAGGCTGGACTGGGGTTCCTCCCAGGCAATGGGGCCCTCAGGAATCCTGTGCTAAGGTTATGACAAGGCCAACAGTGTGACTAATTGTCATCATGTTGTATCACTCCTCTTCCTGTAGGCACGAGCCTAACTTGCCTCATTAGATCCCATACTGACTAAAAAGACAAGTGTGAGGACTCTGCCAATGTACTGATGGAGAAACTGAAGAATGGGAAGATGAAAATCCGGTGCAGGAACTTGTCCCAATGGATGAGGCAGAAAGGGTTTTTTCCTTGGAGATTTTTGTTTGGCAGAGGCCAAGCAAGAGTCCATTAGGATATTTGAACAGCTGGGTTTGCCCTTGCTTTACTCCTTCCCGGCTAGTCCTTCGCTTGCAGGAGGATACTTTATCAGCTACTCTCTCCGGCCCTTGGTGGCCCTGGTCACCCTCTCGGCACTGCAGGCAGCCTAGGCCATCCTGCCCATAGACGTGCCATGTGGCAAGGGGGTTCCTGGGTGCTTCCTCCAAATGAAGGACTTGGCACTGAGGCTGGTCCCTCGAAGGCAAATCTTCCTGCCATCTGGGGCTGTGACGTGTAGATGGGACTGGCTGGCTGAGCCTTGAAGTTATTCTGTGCCAATCGAATATGGAAGATGTTGGCATAATGCAAGTCATTTATGATTAGTCCTAGGCCGTGTAGAATGTGAGTGTTTAACTGAGGGTGTGAGTTCCAGAGAAAACCATGAAATGAAAGCTGCCTCTCCCACTGGGACTTTCAAAAAACATCACAGGCCATGCCCTTTGCCCGAGTGCTTGGCTGTGGGCACAAGTGAGTGACAGTGACTCAGGGAAGACTGGCTGGATCTGTCTGTCCCTGATCAAAAGGTGAGGCAGGTGGAGTTCCTCCCATCTGGATGGAGCTGGCGACTTGGCTGAGACTGAAGAAGTTAATGTGTCGGAGTTGTGTTGAGGGCATGATTGCTCACCATTGCTCATCAGCGCTCCTTTGAGTCCAGAGGGTAATCTGAGAATCCCAGGGCTAGCCATGCTCAAGCCCTGCACTCAGCTTGCTCTCCTGTTTTAGCACAGTGTTGGCTTCCTCTAGGTCTGTCCATCTATCTATTCGTCATGCTTGGTTTAATGAGACCCTACTATATTGCTGCTGACAGCTGTAATGGTAAAGAGACAGCTCTCAGCCTGACCAAAGGGTAAAGATACCCGACCAGCCTCCAGGATGGGAAGCAGGATCAAGATGAGCATGAAGTGGAGAGAGGAAACACAAGGGACTTTATCCTCTGGAGAGTCAGGAGCAAAAGTACTGAGACGACAGGACTGAGTCCTGTGTTCACAGGGAAGTTCACATGCAGGGTTCTTGTATTTGTCTGTAGAAGCTTGCCTGAGCTCCTCAGCCGGTCTAGGCTAGACCAGGCTCTATCCAACGCTGCCTCTGTCAGAACCCTGTCGTCTTCCTCCCAGATAAGGCCAAGGGCTCTGAGTGCAATGAGGGTGGAGTCACTGGGTAGACTCATTTATTCACCAACTAGTGGTCATACTTCAAAAAAGTATAGATGATCAGAACACAGGATCTGGAGTCCAATGGCCCAAGTTCAAACCCCCAGTTCTATTACTGCTGCCTCCACAGCAGTGGGCAGATTGCTTGAGCTTACTATACCTTAGTTTTCCTACCTGAAAAGGAGAGTAATTAGGGCAGCTGCTCCTCACCTAAAGTTGTGAAGAGTGTCTGAGTCAGCTTTCTGTGTTGGGCAGGGATGGCCCTTCAAAGGATGATGGAGTCTGCTTATGCCAGACTCCAGTTTAGAAGGGCCCAGACTGACACAGTCGCTGCTTCTGAGACCAGCAAGAAACAGAACATGCCCTTTTGCTAGGGGATGGAGGATGGCATTTGCTGGAGATCCTTGAATATTTTATGGAACGGGATTGATCTGATCCGGAGGTAAGGCCTCCCTGTGAGCAGGCAGGAAGATGAAGAAGAAGATAAAGAAGGTGGAGAAGGTACAGAAGGAGGCTGTGACATTTGGTGACATTCAGGGTGTTATCCAAGGCAGGGGATATGGCTTCAGCAGGGGTGTGGTCAGGAGGTTGGTGACCTGTATAGCCAGTGAGCAAGACTTGGCCTGAGGCCCATAAGGAAGTGTGATGCTGGCCAGGAGAATGCTGGCCAGATCACAGAACGTCCGATGTGATGTTGGCCCCTTGGTAGGGAGGAGATTGCTATGAGGTCCTCCTTGGGTAAACTTCCATTCACAAAAAGAAGGTGGACTCTGCCCCTTGAGACCAAAGAAGTACCCATCCCCAGCCTTCCGCTCTGTCCCTGGTCTGGCCTGGTGAGTTAGCCAGGGTGACTGTGGACCCTGGGGCAACAAGGATGTGCAGGGATTCAGAGCTGGTTACCAATGGGATGGAGACAGCCACATGCAGCTCTTAGGCTTCCAGCCTAGGCAATCTTTCCCACAACGAGGGAGGCGGGACACGGGTATTAAGGCACACATGGAAATGTCCTGAAGGAACTGAGAAGGGAAGCCATCACCTGCAGAGGCTCCCACCCAGCAGTGGTGGGCAAGGCACCTTGGAGAGACACCCTTACTTTTTAGGGCAGATGTTATCATCCCATTTTACAGAGGAGGAAACCAGGGACCCAAGTGTCACATTTCTGGTGGGTGGCAAGGCGCCAAGATCCGACACAGCCACAGGACTCCTTCAACTTCCTGCTCTTGTGCTATCCAGTACTGCCTGCATGTGTCACATTCGTGAGGGTGGCTTTCCCTTACCCACCGAGGAGGCTGCTGCTGGCCCTCCTCACTTAGCATTCCATCGCAAGCATTTCCTGTGGTGAATGTTTAATCCTGAGTGTGTGTTCTAAGGGCTGGTGGCAGGCACCCTGTCACATTCTTTCCCCCTTCTTTCTATAACTGCGTTCCCTATGCAAAACTAATTTCTGCCAATATGCATGTAACATCTTGGAGAATACGACTGAGTGCTGGAATATCTAGTTATTTCATTAAGATGAATTTATAAGAAACAAGAGTTACAGCTTGGACTCCGGAGCCTGCGGCCCCCAGTTTGAACTCCATTTTCACTCTGCGCTGCGGGTGTGATTTGGGGCTAGTTATTTAAAGTCTCCAGACCTGGCTTCCATCTCTGTAAAGAGGGATTGTAACAGCTCGCCCCTCGCTGCACTGTCAGGACTGAACTGTGTGTTTTTATGTATGTCGCAGTATACACAGGCATGTGCAAGCAGCTATGTCAACAATTTATAACATGCCTGCAGAGATGCTTAGGGTACCTAGCTGTTAATGTCTTAGTCACTGCCTTTTGGGAAGGTTGAGCTATTGCTGGAAGAACATTAGAGGTAGACTCTGAAAATAGACAATTTTTTTCCTGATCATCTGTGACATGTTTTTCCTTATGTTTGGAATGTGTTTCACCTCTTACTGATTACTTTATTAGGGGTGTTGGGATGTTGTCATTTGTTATTGACAAGTAAAATTTTCATATATGGAAATTATGAAAACTTCACCTACTTAGAAATATTTTCCAGGTTTGTTCATTATTCATAAGGAAATTTTATCCTTTTTGTAAAAATTTACAATAATAGGACTGGGAGATAGCCCTGTTCAGCAGAATACTTGGGAATCTGGATCCAGTCTCCAGCATCTGTGTTAAGACGTGACACATTTGTAATCCTAGTATTAGGGAAACATAGTCAGAAGGACCCCTGGGGCTTGTTGGCCAGGCAGCCTGGGCTACTCAGTGAAATCCAGGTCAGTGAGAGGTGTCTCAGCCACCTTCAAAAGATAGATGACCTTGAAGAATCATGGCAGAGGCTGTCCACTGGCCTTCACATACATGTACACACAGGTGCATGCATACTTGCAAATGCACAACATATGGTTTTGTGTGTGTGTGTGTGTGTGTGTGTGTGTGTCTGTTCAGCCCCCCCCCCCCTTCTTCCTGTACGAAGTTCTGGAGAGTAGACTCAGGTTGCCAAGCTCTCACAGCAATCATCTTCCTGACCCCACTTACTTTAGATGTACTGGGAACTGAACTTTTGTATGCAGTGTATGATCCTGTCCTTTCTCTCTTTATTAAAGTATATTGTCTGTTCTACTCATGTTTCAGTTAGTTCTCCTGAATATTCTAAACAGGAAGTCATATGGTTTACAAGGAAGGACATGCTTTTGTCTCCTCCTCCTATTTATTTTTCCTGCTTTATTGCACTGGCTGGGACTTCTAAATTTGTGACACAGTAATAGCCACAAAGGAAATCTTCAGAGGAAGCTCCAGGACCTGGCCAGATGTGGCTCCTGCTTCTCTTGAGACGCCCACTTGCTTATCTGTTGAGTATTTTGTGATGCTGTCTGTGGGCCAGGCCCTGTACTGCCTTCTTGATGTCACAGGGGAGTTGCGTAGGATTCTTCCAATCTAGCATTTATTTTTATTTTATGTGCATTGATATTTTGCCTACACGTATGTCTGTGTGGCAGTGTTGGATCCTGGAGTTACAGATAACCGTGGACTGCCGTGTGGATGCTGGGAATAGAACCCAGGCGCTCCAGAAGAGCAGTCAGTGCTCTTAGCTGATGAACCATTTCTCCAGCTCCTAGTACAGAATTTCTTGATCTTTTGTAGTTTAGTCTTCCTCTGTTTCATCACCTTTCTGGGCCGCAGTAGCAGAGAGCCCTCAGTTCTCCACTCTTCTTCCTGTCAGGATGGGGCCCAGCACAGTTCTCAGCCCCATCATATTCTTACCACGTTTTACCCTCCTAAGTAGTCTACTTGACCGGAGGGCTTCATGAACTAGTGCAAGAAGAGGCCACCATGTGGCCTGCTCCAAGTCATCATATGGCTTGCTCCAAGTCACATGGGCTTGTTGACTGAAGAACCTCATCTAAGGACCAGATTCTTGTCCTCAACACACAAAGGATTAATAAAACATCATCAGTTGTTTTTTCCCCTCGCTGTCACCTTTGTAGGCACCTAGCTTGGCAAAGCAGGTATGGCCCACAGGCTGGGGAATATTGAGAATAGCGATGAATGAAGCCAACACAATTATAAACTTTCTTAAAACATAGGATGTATGATTTTTTAAGAAACCCATTTGTGCGCATCTCAAGTATGAGTCTTGTAGATGACCCTGTAATATTGCAATGTCAACAGGTTGAGACACCGGAAAAGTCTCCATCCTGGAAGCAATCCTTTGGCGAAGGATTGCTGTCCTCTTCTGTTTAGCCTCAGTTTACCTGTGATCTTTCAGGGACTTTCACTGTATTGTGCTGAAAGCTAAAGAGCTTGCAACCAGACTTCCTGATGCTAAATTCCCCCCACTTGTTGTCTGACCTTGGGTAAATGGCAGCTCCTTGCTCTGCCTTCATTTCCTCTTCTGTAGAATGGAGTTCATGTTGCTCCTTTAGAGATTCAGAGATTAAATAAACAAATCTGTACAAAAAGCGTAGAAGAAAACTTATTAAAGGTTAGACTGTTTTGACTGATCTCTCTAGATTCTTTCTCCAAGGAGCCTGACTCCTGTGTCTTATTCTCTACCATGGCATTCCTGGTGTTCAATACTATATCTGGTTTGCAGTGAATGTTCAATAAATGTCCATCCTTGTTCATTCATCTTTGGACAAAGATTATATCCAAGCACTCTTGTTGAGAATGTATAGGGAAATTCATCAGTTACTACGGAGCCCTGACCAGGGCTTTGAGTATCTACCAGTGTTTGTGTTTTATGAAATTACAGAATAGAGTTCATAAAGACATATTCCTGTGAGCTTTGTGTGCCAGCTCCTCTGCTGGCTGCAAACCATGGTGGGCATGGTGGGGTGGGGAGAATTTCTGTCCATTTTTGGCCACAGGAATCCTTGGTAGCTGGATAGTCTGGGCCAGGCCTTGCACTGTGGACATAAAAGGCATGGGACTGGGCTTCTGATTTACAGAGGGTGGGAGAATGTCTCAGAGCAGGGGCCAGAATGTCAGGTGCAGCTAGAGGTGGGGTTTTGCAGAAATCCCCTTCCCTGGGGGGTTGGGGTGATAGAATTAGGGTTCTGGAACCTACCAGAGCTGGCACTCCCATTGGAGCAGCTGGCCGGAGGAATGATAGTAGAGCTGAGAGGTGCGAGAGGTGGAAGAACCTCACACTGCAGACAAAGGCGTCGACGTCCACCAACCTGCTTCCTGTCCACTGGGTCAGCCCAGGCGATGGTGGCTTCTCTAAACCCCAGTCCCTGACCTTCATTGGTAGTGGAGGGCTGGGATGTAGGGCCTACCTCACAGTGCATAGTAGGAGAACAGGCAGAGAGGGACTTTCCAGCCCAGAATGACATGGTTTCTGGTGGAAATGGACCAAGTTAGGATTTGGGAGGTCTGCATTCTGACAAAGAAAAGATTTAATGGGAATTAAATGGAGTTGGCCAAGCCACCCTCCCCATGTGTCACAGCCATTATCCCACTGGCCTTCTGCCTAGAAACTCTAGAAGCTAGTCTGTGTGTGAGTGAGTGTGCATATAAGCTACATGGGCCCTGTTTGAAAAGTGAAGAAACCAAGGCTCAGAGAGAAAACCCTTGGCCTGTGGTCATACTGTGAACTTGTGGCAGGCCCAAGGCTTCCACCCAGGACTTCTGACTCTGAGTTCACTGAGGCAAAGAGGCCAAAGAGCTTAGGGAGAAGGGATAGGGATGGGTTGAGAGCTCCTAGCACTCTCCTGTGAGTGGGTGCTCAATTTTTGTCCCTGTAAGGTGCAGCCAATGAGTTCTTTGGCTCTGGAGACCAGGATCCTTGAGACAGAACCTTCTCATATTCCAGGAATGGACAGTGCTTGCTCCAAATGGAGGCTTGCTGTAACATGTTCTCACCAGTGCCCTGTTCTCCTCCCACTGGTGAGCTCATGCAGACCTGGGAATCCTGTTTTAAGGATTAAGTCTCAGTTCTGGGTCCCTGAAAGCTCTTTTTTCTGGTCTCAGTTTCCTTTAATGTATTTTGGGGTGATAGGTTTCCCTGTGCTCAGCCCTCAGCCTAGAGTGGTAGTCTAATGCAGTGTATAGTTAGAAGTGGACTTCAGTGTGTGATCTACAGGCTCCTGGTGATCAAAAAGGCAAATGTCAACTGTCTGGAAAATTACAGCCTAGGTACCTTTGACTGTGTCTCTTAGAACATGCTGAAGCCCAGGGAAAGGAAACACATGGACAGACTGGCCACCAGCAGTGACTGGGAGCTGGCCTATCTGGTACTAGAATGGTTCTCCTTGCTTGAGCAAGGCCTGGTGGCAGCAAGTGCAAGCCATGTCTGAAGAGTGTGTGGATGTGGCCTGGTGGTAGCAGATAAGGGGAGAAGGTAGAGAATGACAGCAGACTGCCTGGACATGATACACACCTTCTTGGTGGACTTGATGGGTGGCAGGAGAGCAGAATTTGGACTGGTTCGGGCCAGATCGTGGAAGGCTTGAGACACTGGAAGGAATTTGGAGTAGTATAGTCAGAGGGAAGCTACGGATGGTGTTTGGGCAAGAGAGTAACAGAATTGGGGGGAGAGTTTATGTGAGTGAAAATGGGCCAAGCAGGGAAGAGGACTTAGAATGCAGTCTGTGTGGAGACGCTGCTCAAGGTGGCATGGTGACCAAAGCAGACTTGTTTTTATTTCAGGGGCAGAAAGGGGACCCAGGACTCTCACCTGGACAGGCTCACAATGGGGCAAAGGTAGGTTCAGGAACCCCAGGACTCTGCTCTACCCAGGAGCCCTCCTGGAAGAAACTATGCTCAACCCTGGAAGCTTAAGGCTCTGCAAGTGGTAGCGGTTTGGTGTTTTCTTTGAAGGTCTTGGTCTGTCCCAACACTGAGACCATGACCATTCCCAACACCACCTTTCTAGGCTACAGCTGGTGAAAAATCATCAACAAAAAAGATTTGGCTTGTGGACACGCCTTTGCAAATGTCCTTTCACCCAATTCATCGTATCTTTTCATGGGTCTTACTAGGTGATGCGGGCATGCAGAAACTGTTTGGTGTTCAATGCCCTGAAAACTTCCAACTGACCTTCAAAGTCCTTGCAAGCTCTCACTGGAGCAAAAAGATCTGATGTTTCCAGGGCATGAGAGGTGAAAAGGCCATGTAGTCAAGATTTTTCAGTCCCTGGAGATACAAAGCTAAAGAGGTTGCTTGTGAAAGAGAAAACACTTAGGCCAAAGGATCCCCCTATTCTCAAAGCACCCCTCCTGGCTGAGCAAGGACTCTAGAGAGAGGGCCCAAACTCCAGCATCTAACTACAGGCGTTACATAACCTACTCCAGAATTTAGAAGAGGGTGCTTGGGTCTGTCTGGCTTGTCTGGGCCCTGAGGGTTAGGGCTCACATCTCTGTATCTCCAGTTGGTCACTAGGTGTAGACACACACACACACACACACACACACACACACA
>CM053743.1:5803614-5828462 GCA_028658305.1 Pachyuromys duprasi | reverse complement strand
GGGCCTAGCGAGTGGATCACCTGGCCATCAGTCAGGGTAGGTCCTCTGTGACATGTCCTCTTCTGAGCCAAAGCTATTTAGTCAAAGGGCCATATATGGACACATTGTTGGCCTTATTCTCTGCAGCAGTCTAGTGGTGGCAGGAATGGGCACGGCATAGGAAGGCATCACATAACATGCAGAGTCAGGACAGCTCTTGTTCTGGGATTCTGGGTCTCTTTCCTGTGGCTTCCATGAGTAGCGGCCTCAGAGGGAATGTCTAGACCCTGGGGAAAGTACTCTGAGCCCAAGGCAATGACTTTCTCGCCTGTCTCTGTGTGTGAAGGAGCACTGCCCAGCTCAGCACTGGGGTCTGTGTGACTGACGCAGGGTCCCACTCTGTTGTTGACCCCAGGCGGTCACTAGCCTCTTCAAATACACTCATCCATGAACTCGTGCCATGAGCTCTACACAGCAGAGTCAGGACAGTGTTTAGGAGCACGGTTGTTGAAGGAGCTGGTTGCTGAGGGGAACACAAGTGTGGGTATTTGGGGAAGGAGAGTTGGTACGAGTCTCCTCAGCTGTGGGTTCAGGACACACTGGTTGTGGGTGTGGGCTTCGGAACCACAGAGTTCAACCCCGAGACCAGGTCTGCTGCACAACTGTGTGGCCATAGGAAGGTCTGGACCTCTCTGGGTCTAGATGTTCTCTCCTGTGTAGAATTTTAATAACCCTACCTGAAGTGTGCTGAGAATGCCATAATTTAATCATGTGTCTAGTCTGTTGCCTGTGTGCTTTATTTTCTGTAAGATAGCTATGGATTCAACTCAACCCAACAAGAAATAAACTCAAAATATTCTATAAGGTTTTTTTGGGTTTGGTGTGGTTTTGGTTTTGTTGTTGGTTGGTTGGTTGTATTTTTGTTATTGTTTTGTTTTTTCTTTTTTGTTAGTCCCCTCTTTTGTAACTTGAGTGTGAGGTTTTGGTTTGGTTTTGGTTTTGTTGTTGTTTGGTTGGTTAGTTGTAATTTTGTTGTTTTGGTTTTTTTTTTCTTTTTTGTTATCCCCCCCCCCTTTTGTAACTTGATTACGAGGTTCTCAAGTGTGAACTTTCTAGATGACAACTTTCTCACAATGTCAAAGATAGGACATGTCTGTGTGCGTAGTGTGTGCAAAGCAGTGAGTTGGCCTGGCAGGTAACTTCTGCTTGGCAAACATTTGCTGTTGCTGTAGTTATCATTAAACTGCTGCACAGCAGCTGGCACAAGCCCTGTGCTGGATCCTGGCCCCTGAGAAGTTACCAAAGAGACAAGGAGGTTTGCCAGGAGGTTGAGTGATGCTGGGGAGGTGAGCATTCTCTGACCTGCGTGCTGGATAC
This sequence comes from Pachyuromys duprasi, assembly GCA_028658305.1. Taxonomy (NCBI): domain Eukaryota; kingdom Metazoa; phylum Chordata; class Mammalia; order Rodentia; family Muridae; genus Pachyuromys; species Pachyuromys duprasi. Next base: position 5,827,106 of record CM053743.1, on the reverse strand, counting down.
CAGACAGGAGAGCCCTCATGCTAGGCTATGCATGTCATGATGTAACAGTGTCATGGTTGGGGGCTCAGAGCCTGAAAATCGGGTACAGTCTGTCTGGGCCACAGACATTGAATGGTGACATACTGGGTTTTTAAGTACACTGGGTCCAGGTGATCTTTGAGCTGAACACAAATATCCTAAATACAAATTGGTAGCATCTCTAGTCTGTGGGGTCCTTGCTATGATGGTTAACTCAGGAGCACCCATGGGCCTGGCACAGTGTGAGCTCTCTGGGCTGGCCATGCTGACTGGCAGTACCTGGCAAACAGAGTGGATGCAAGCCCCCAGGTCCAGGACCTTTGAGTTCTAGAAGGAACCACTGTAGAGACCAGATGCAAGGCAGGCAGATCTTACAGCCCTACAGCATCTAACCTGGGTACTAGCTTCCTTCCACAGGTCCCAAGCTGGGCGCTGGCCTCTGCCATCCTGTGCTGCCCTCCCTGGTGTGAGCGTATGTGCCTTTGGACTACATCGTGGACGCAGCACCATGCAGTCCACGGGCATATACACTTGCCTCAAGGTCTGTGTCATCGAGGACCACTGGAGCCACCACCACAGGACCGGGGCTGTGGGATGGCAGCTGGGCTAACTGCACCAGGTGCTCAGCCTCTTTGACCCCTCCCCCCTGCTCTTTTCTAGGGTTACATTGGGCTTCCGGGGCTCTTTGGCCTGCCAGGGTCGGATGGAGAGCGGGTAAGTACTGTCTGTGTACCGTCACTCCTCTACTTCCACCCTGCTGTTGCAGATTGTCGGCTGGAGATGTCCACTCCCCAAGGGAATCACCTGCTCGGAGTGAGGCCCTGGAAACAGCATTTATACAGTTCACAGAACACTAGTGGGCAGGAACAAGGCAGAGGGGTCATGGGCCTGGTGTTTTAGGTGCTTAGGAGACAGCTAGAGAAGTGACTTGGCAGAGGGGCTTCTCACCAGCAGCAGACATTTGTTTTCTAAATAGAAGTTCTGCCGGGATGGCCAGTTGGCTGTTTTGTAACTAAAGTTTCCTTGAGCATAGCCATGCTTATAGTTTACCGCTGTTTGTGGCTGCTTTCCTGCCACAGTGACAGGGCTGAGTGGCTGTGACAGAGACCACCCACTGAGCTCCAAGTAGTCTCTCCTCCCTTTTGCACATGCATCCACTCATCCCTGGCGCAGATGCTTGGCTGCTTTATAAAGTGATGATGTGAGCTTGTCTGGTAGAGGGCTGAGGACAGGGCCAGGTGTCAGATGTCAGACCAGGCATCCTAGGCAGGACCATGGTTGCTGACTTTGGTGGCAGCAGGGACAGGGGATACTATGGATGCCTGACTCTGTCCTGGGCTCTGAAGATGGTATGTGTGTGTGTGTGTGTGTGTGTGTGTGTGTGTGTGTGTATTTGTAGACTGGTTTCAGGATTTTCCAAGATGCCTTGACCTTCAGACCAAGTGTCCAAGACAGGGAAGAGCTTCCCACAGGCCTTTGGGCTTTAATACATGTTCCTTCCTCCCCTGAGCCTGTACTTGGAAGTTCAGTTATAACCCTGTCATTTAGCTAAATACAGAGAATTATAGGAAAGAAGAGGAAGGTGCACTTACTGAGCACCTGCTGAATGCCAGGAGTGTTGGCTGCTTTCTTTAGAAACTCTTCTAGTGGGTATTTATGAGGCCCCGAGCCCCCATCTATCCAATGAACATGCAGCTGGTGCTACTCTTCTGGGCAAACATTCTAGACTACCTGGGACTTCATTCTGGGTGTGGTGTGGTAGCCCCCCATGAAACCTGATGATGATCTTTCTCTTCTTTCCCCTACAGGGCCTCCCTGGCATTCCTGGCAAGAGGGGCGAGATGGGTAGGCCGGTAAAGATTTTCCGTGTCTATTACGCAGACTCTACGGGTAGCCCCATCTCCTGCTGGCCGTACCACACTGCTGGCCCCTGAGGCCCAACCACTGTCTGCCTCTCTGCTCTGGCTCTGGTTCTGGGTGGAGGGCAGGGTACCCAGGTGCAGTGCTGGCCTGAGATGCTTGGGGGTCCTCCTGCTCCAGGTGGCCTCTCTGTCTCTGTTCGCCACAGGGGCTTGTGGGTGCAGCTTTGTGTCTGGGGCTTCTGTCCGGGTGCTTGTGTTAGTGGCCAGCAGGGACTAGGGGACCTACGCACTCACCTGGACAGCACACCATCTTCACAGCTGGTGGAGACTCGGGACTCCCACTCTGCTTATCTTTGTTTATGCATACTCAAGGCTAGATGACTGTGTAGGGGTAGGCCACAGCAAGAGGACTCCCAGAAACGACCTCAGCCCACCCCCGACCCACTGGCTCTGTTTAGGCCTCTCTAGAGATCCGTTCTCCTCTTGTTCGAGCATCTATAGGACATAAAGAGAAAGGCATGTGTCCAAGGTACTGCAGCCACTGAACGCTTGAGCTGGGGACGACAGGGGCTTACTCTTGGTAACACCATATGGCACCAATATTATAAAAGTAGGCTTCCTACACTCTGGAGAGCCATTGTTTTCAGGGGAAACTGAGGCTCTGAGAGGTAGAGTGAGACATGCAATATCCCCCTGCTGGTGAGGCCCCTTGACTGTCACCGAGATAACTTTCTTCCAGGCCTGTTCCTGTTGGTGGCTTAACTCTTTGCTGCCACCCTGTAGGCTGCTGTCCAGCCTGAGAGCCTTGGTCCTCTTGGCCAGACCTGCCGTTGACTAGAAAAGTCAAGCCACATGACCAGGGTCACACAGCAAATTGGTGACAAAGTCAGGATCTGTACCTAGGACCCTTGATAGCACAGGGTGCTTTTCACATGGTCCCTTTTTGCTCCATCCATTCCTTTCTCCGTCAGAGGAATCTATAGTCCTCACCCCTGCCTCACCTCTCATGCTAGAAAAGGAGCAGGTGATTTTGGAAGAAGGTCCAAATATGAAAACGTTGGCAGTTGGCTAGAACTGGCAGGACTTCTGGCCTGGCTGGTTCAGGGTTGTGCACGGCAGATGGCTGGAGCCATGTCCCAGCCGGAGTCTCTCCTCAATTCTAAAAAGAGGCTACAGTGAGTCTTGTCTAGCTCCCTCTTGGATCTGTCCTTGGTGCACTTGAGATGCCTAGTGAAGCCAGATACCCCACAGTGCTGCTTATAGCCTGGACCTTCCTGCTGTGGCAGGGCCTGCACAGAGTCAGGAAGGCGGTCCCACCACTGGTCCCGGTGGCCCGGGATTGGCTGTCTCTCATGTGACTCAGATGCTGAGCGCTTGCCTGAGGACACACAGCTATCTGGTTCAGGACAGGAATTCCTGCCCTGGGCTTTTACCAGACATCAGATAGGGAGGAGGAAATGTGCATTCCCACATGGGGAAACTGAGGGCCAAACATGAGCTGGAGGTCTGCTCTCCATCATATAGATGTGTGCCTGAGCTCTTGGTGACCCAAGGATCTCTGTGAGTTCTGCCTGCCCATCTCCATCTCTTACCCGTTGGTGGCATTAATCCAGTGGATTTCCTCTTTCCTTCATGGACAGATCTGTATCAGGAAGCAAGGGAGTTGGGAACCTCAGGGAGCTTTCCCATCAGCATATTTCAAGTACAGTAAGGATGCAGGCTAGACCTGTGCAGGGACTTCCAGACATTAAATATTTAGCTATTTTACCTTCCTAAGTTCTGTTTCCTCCTGGAGGCTGCTGAATCACCCCTGACTAGTGGTGTAATGGTGCATTACAGTTTGCTGAGGGCTAGAATGACTAGTCAGTGATGCCTAGGGTGCGAATGGGTGACTGGTTTGCAGTCTAGGAGACAGAGCCCAGGAGTGCAACAGGTCATGTGCCGAATGTGTAGGCTGCCCTGGCCCTTTGTACACCCAGGAGCAGAGGAGCAGATTCTGGAGGCAGGGGCTTGGCTGAAATGCCTTTAGATGTCTGGGCCCTTGGCATGTTGCTGTCCACACGTCTAGCCCTCTGAACTGTTCCCATCCAGAGCAAGGGCGGAGCCTTGCCCGCCTTCTTCTGCTGCTGCGCCTGGTTCTCCTCACAGTACTAGGCAAGCCGTTCATTTCCCAGAGGGGCCAGACCTGGGGAAGCAGAGGAGCCGCGAAGCAGGCCCGGAAGTGAGCCAAATTCATTCCTTGGGCCATGAGCCAGGTTGCTGCAGTCAGGGGTTGGGGCAATGGAGGAAGGAAGTGCCTGCTGCCGTAGTCTGATGTGCAGTCATCACACATAGATCAGGCACAGTCAGGAGGCCCTGGATGTCCAGCTGGGCAAATAATAGAGGCTCTGAGTTGTTGCTGGATGTGGCTGTATGCTGGGGAAGGGAGTGGCAGGAGCTTTGAATCTCAGCCTCCCACCTGGACAGCAAACTGCTGTTCATCCAGGCTATGGGCTTGTCCATCTCAGACCACCTGTAATTGTTCCAGCATCTTCAAAGCTTCAGCAGTTCCTAGCTGCCTTTTCAATAAAAAGCCTTAGACTCCTAGAGGTTGCTCAACCATCAGAAGCAAAGCTGGAGGTGGAAGAGAGATGATCCCCCAGGCTGTCATGGCTGGCCAGACAGAACCAGGTTTAGTATGCATCACTCCAGAGCTGTGCTGGGCCTTGGAGATGCTGAGCTAGTTCTGCTTATGCTTGGTACCACAGCATAAACACCAGAGAACAGCTTTGGGGCCAGACTGCCCGGATTCAAATCCCCACCATGTATGACTATGGACAGGTTTCTTAACCCCTCCAAATCTACAATGTCTACAATAGGATCAGCATAGAGTCGCTTGTATGAGTCTGTTGGGATTGGTGTTTACTGTCGTGGCTGTGTGCTTCTGTTTGTTGCTCACAGGCTGAACTGAGCGGGGCCTCAGTAGGGTTTTAATTCAACCATCAGAAGGCAGTGTTGGCTTGGCTGCTGGGTCTAAGGGGACTGTGGGATAGCTTGGAGCTGCCCTGTATGCAGAGCCCGCCTGGTATTACTGCCTAGAAACCTTAGGCCTTGTGTCCAGGGTGACCAATTCATCTCCAGGTTGCCTGGGCTGGTGGAACCTCTTCCTCCCAGCCTTGTCTAGGGTTCAGGCGAGCCTAGTATTTCTTTTGAGCTCAGCCCTCAATCTTCACAGTATATGCAGTAAAGGTCTACCCATCACACGGCTGTCTGGAGAAGCCAGGATGGCCCTGGTCACCTCCAGACCCTGAACCTAGAGAATAGATCAGGCAGGAGCATATAGAGCCATCCAGAGGTGCTGCTACACATTGCCTTCATTCCCTGAGGGACTACCTACCCACCCTGCCCCATGGCCCACAACCACCACAGAGGGAAAGTCAGTACCTTCAGAAGATGTCCCATCACAGCCCACCTGACAGATGGCTCCTGCCCATGAGGTGACACCAGTTAACATTATGACAGAGGGTCTGGATTGCAGAAGGGCTAGTATCAGCTAGACGAGACTCCAAGGATGTGGGAAGAGGAAGCTTGTGCGGGTTGGATGCACTCCACAGAGACAGGAAGCACCCAGTCACCCTGTGGGCCAGGTGGATACTCTCACTCCTCCTCATGCCAGGCTGGGCCCACATGAAATTCACAGAACCCAGGCTCTCAGATGAGCCACAGACTGATTTTATGGCTTTGGCCCAGGAGACTTCCTGCCTGCCCCCCAACTTTCCCCGTCAGTTAAATAGGATTGGTCACTGTTTCCTTTGGGTGAATGTCAGACACGTGCAGCCTTGCACACAGAAACAACAACCTGCTCCCAGACTCATCAAATGTCTGCATTTTCTGGGTCTAAATGAACCCATGCTTCCTAGGGAGCGACTGTCAGCCTTTGCTGAGCCAGATCATGAAGAGGACCTGTGTGCTCGTATGAATATGAGCATAGATACACAGGACCAGCTCTCTGCTCAGTGGTACAGACTATGAGACTGCTTCTAGGGTTTTTGTTGTATTTTTCTTCCTTCCTTCGTTCCTTCCTTTCCTTCCTTCCTGTCTTTTTTCTTTCTCTCTCTTTCCTTCCTTCCTTTATTCTTCCTTTCTTCTTTCCTTTCTTCATCCGTCCTTTCTTTTTTTCAGTCTTTTTTCTGTTCTCACTGGATATCCCTGAAGTTCTAGCAAGCTAAGACAGGAGGCTTCTCTGAGGGGCTTTTCACAATCCGGCCACCTTTGCATTGATTCTTTCTGTCAGGCAAATTGAGACTTGCTTGCCATTCATCTTGGGAAAGCCACAGTTAGAATTGGAAGAGGGGAAGGGGCTAACAGGCTCTAGATATTTTTCTTCCTTTCCTTTGAAGTAGGAATGGATTCCCCACCCCCACCCCCAGGCCTCCACACAGCTGATGTTTTTCCAGCTGCTGGGCTCCCTGAGGGGTGTGGGGCTTCTTAGTCAAGTCACAGAAAGGCTGAAAGGCCAGACTTGCCTAGGCTGGTGGTTCAGCCTCTCTGTGACCATGCTGCTGATCCTCTTTAGCAGCATGGCTTGGGGTAACCTTGCCACTTACGCAATCCCAGCCTTGGTTTGTAACATGGAATGATAATTCCACAGTATGGCTAATTCCACAGAGGTGCATGGCATAGCCACAGACCCTTCCTTTCACCAGTGGGAAAATTGATGCCTATAGGCGAGAAAGATGCACTATAAACTTCACCTGGTCTGCAATGGTCTAGGTCTGGGCTTAGCTTCCTGCCTCAGTCTATGCCATTTCCACTTCACTGGGACAGAGACCCAGAGCTGGGGTGGCACCCGTCCCATCATTCAGATTGGCCGTGGCCTGCCCCTTGGTTCCATGTGTGCTGGTGTTTGTGGGTAGCAGAGAGACTTCAGAACCCCGGATCTGAGGAGTGAGCCTGCTCAGACATTGTCCTTGCGTCCCCTGGGAGTGTGGCTCAGAGGAAAACTGCAGCCTTGAGTACTTAACCTCCATATCTCTTCTGCTCCACTCAGGGCTTTCCTGGAGACTTTGGAGAAAGAGGCCCTCCTGGACTTGATGGGAACCCTGTAAGTACCCCCAGTGCTTGCCAACAAGCTGCAGGACAGCCGACTGGAAGAGCCTGGGTTTGGGGGTCAGACAGAGCTGGGTTGTCTTCCACCCTGTTACCTTAAAGCTGAGCACCCTTAGAAAAACACAGAAAGACTTCTCTGAACTCCTTTCTTTTGGGGGTGCTCTGTGGCCCTCTTGGGAGAGTCCCCACCTACTGAGCTACAGGCGCCCAGGCTCTGGGGCTCCTGCCTGATGGAGAGACACCAGCTGCCACCCGTGGGAGACACCGGAACCACTCCTAAGTGGTCTGCCTTGTTACAGGCAGCTGCTGCAAGCTTTGTTGGAAGCAGGCGAGTCCACGGGCATCTTCAGTCTTAACAGTTTGCAAACACACAGAGTCCCGGCTCGTCTGCAAGGAGATGGGTTGGCTTCCTGTGGGAAGTCTATTTGTTTTTCCTTTCTTGTCCCAGCTCCAGGCCCTGGGTGTGAGAGGACATTAATTTCATCCTGGGATGTAGGTCATGGCCAGTGTTCTCAGGAACACCTGCTCTGGTCCTCGTCTTCCCTTGGGGCTTTCTACTAGAGCAGCCATGCCCATCTGTGCCCACTGGTCCTCCATCAGCACTCTTTCATATGTTGGTCCACTTCAACTCCATAAGTGCTCCTGAGTCTGACCTAACCATAACCCCCGGGGTCAAAGCTATGGCGTAAAAGTCAGGAACATGAGTTTGTGTGCCTTGGTAAATCAGCTCCCTTTTCTGCACCTCAGTTTCATTCTGGAAATGCAGGTCAGAATGAATGCGTTAGAGAAGAGAAGGTCTTAGCCATTGCAGGCATCAGCGCTGTCATCAGCGCTAAGCATTCATAAGGTATCAGTGCTACCTCCTCAGTCCACTGCGCTTGGCTACAGAGAGCTGGGTGGGTCAGAGAAGCCAGGGCTGAGTAAGAATAGCCCATGGGGATAACAAGTGAGATGAGGAAAGAGGGGTGGAGCCTCCAGGTGGAGCAAGGTGCATCTCAAGGGTTTGCAGGGGAGCTCAGACCTTCCCACAGACTCGGCTCTTAATAGGTTAACATCACACCAAAGGATGGGACCCTTCTGGAATTTTTTTTGGGGGGGGTGTTGGGAGAGATATCTTCCTCCTTAGGAACAGAACAATTTCCTGGCCTTGATATCAGCTCTGCCATGGAGTTGCTGGGGGACCTTGGCTTGCAAGTCATTTCCCTTCAGGGCAGCCCCACAGTTGTATCAAGAAGGGGAGGCTGGGACTTCTCACTGTTAATCAGTTCCCAGAACCACAAGTTTTTATTGGTGACTTTTATGTTTTGAATTTGAGCCAAACTCTTCCTCTGATTTTTTTTTCCTGGTGTGGACAATAGATGGTCAGTTTATAAAACTTCTGGGGACTGGAGTTGGAGGGGTTAGTCCCACATTATACCATCCTCTGGCCCCAAGCAAGAACTCCTTGTGGCATCTTGGAAGCCCCAGAAATGGGGGAGACCTGGAGAGCCTAAATGGTAACAGGCCTCTGAGTGCTTTCCCCATTGCTCGCCTCTGACCTTGCATGGACCGTTCACCTCTGAAATCCCAGTGTTCTTGCCAAGAGAGGAAAACACCGCCAGCTGCTTATGACCTGGGTCTAGTCCCACCTGGGTGTGTGTCCTTCATACCTAGAGCCTGGAAGGTGCTGGGCTTGGAAGTTACAGATGGGATAGATGGTAGAGGGTGGATATCCATCAAACTCCAGGGCAAGCATCTAAGAGCACCTAGGGACTACAGTCAGGAAGAGGGGAAATCTACTCTCAATGACCCCACCCAGTGCCTTTTTGGGGTATGATATGGAGGAAGACAGCTGTAACCACCTTAATGTCTGTATTTCCAGGGAGAAATTGGCCTGCCAGGGCCACCAGGAGTCCTCGGCCTCATTGTAAGTACATGCATGCCTAAGCCCAAGTTGGGCAGAGGTGGGGTAGCCAGGATGTGAGAAGCAGGCAAGAGGACCTGCAGGGGAGGTCAGAAGGTCTCTGCCATCAACCCTCCATAGGGGTGAGGAGAAGGAAGAGCAAGGCCATAGAGAAGTAAAGCCAAAACCATGCTGTGGCTGTAGGTAGCTTCCTTCTAGGGGCCCATTTCCTCACTGATTAGATGATGATGAGTTTTGTAGTATGGACTGCCAACCACTCTCAGGCTTGCTGCTTGTCCTTTGGTTTACAGGCAAGTAGGTTAGTGTGATAGCAGACCATTCAACCAGTGAAGGGCTCAGGCTCAGAGGGAGACTGTGGCTAGCAGGGGAGCAGAGACTCTAGACCATGGTGGGCAGCCTTTTTTTTACTCTTTTTCTTAAAGCAGTGACTTTGGAGCCGGACTGCCAAGTTCAGATCTTAGCCCTGTCGTATCCATGTCATGTGACCTGGACCATGTCGCTTAGACTCTCTATGCTCTAGTTTTCTTATCTGTGAAATGGAGATGAAGTAGCATCCTTTTGGACTCCTGGCTGTGAAGATGAAAGGAGTTGTGCACACAGTGTGGCCAGCTCTGGCACTCTGTAAGTGCTGAGTCAGTGGACCGTATTGTTGTTATCACGGCTGTTACCTGCTGAGATGCCCAGGCCTGAGAGGCTGGGGAGTTGGAGGGGACAGGGTCTCCGATTGTTCCAGGCTGGAAAGGCCTGGGCAGGCGGCTCTGTCAGTCACTTGGCAGCATAAGGACTCACTGCCAGACCTCCAGAGCTAATCTTGACTTTGGACTCAGCCCTGAGGGCCAGTGAGAGGCCTGAGCTTAGAGATGACCCTAGAGACCCTCCCCCCCACTAGAATGTATTGTGGTGGCTGGGAGTGTAAGGTGGCTCTCCAGACAGAAGGGCTTGTTTTGCTCTCTCAGCAACTGTGCTGAGATATTCTCTTCATATGGTGGCTAAAGATGGTGTCGGGAGGAGTGTGAAGTGCCCCATTCCATCCTTGGAAGAGGGCTCAGGGTACCCCAGAAGCACCTCTTCTGCTCAGCCAAGTGGGGGGCAGAGCCTGGGTGAAAGGAGGTGGGCCGGCCAAGCTCTTAGCTCGGATCCTCAATTACAGTCTCACCTCTGTGAACCTCAGGAACCTTGTATCACATGGGATCACTGTCCTTATCTGTTCTGGGACCACAAATACACACAGTCCAGTGTAGGCCCTAGAACCCAACTTCCTGGGTTCAAGTCCTACTTCACCCATTATAATCCTAGATACATTTCTTGCCCTGTGGTCCTTCAGTTTCTTCACCTAAACCATGGACATGGTAGTAGTATTTGGTTTGGGGATTGATGTGATAGTTTAAGTAGCTTAACACTTAAGCAGTGTTTAGAACATATAAAGGCTTCAAGAAGTACTAATCATAATAATAGCTATTTTTATCTTCTGTTACATGTCTAGTATCCTTGCATGTTAGAACTTAGTGAGAGAAAGTGCTGCAATTGACTAGTGATGTCTGCCTTGGCTGGGGATGCTATAGTTAGCTAGTAATATTCTCCTTGGCTGAAGATGCTACAGTTGACAGTGATGTCTTCCTTGGCTGGGGATGGGAGAATATTAGCTCAGACACTCATCTCTTATGTTCATTCAACAGAAATTTGCTGAGTACTTTCTTTGGCGGCATACCATGAGAATCTGAGAACATGCTGGAAGTCTTAGTATCTATTTTTTCCTAAGACCTGAAGGGATCACCTTGAACATAGGATCATTAAGCTCCAATGTGCACATCTTGGGTGTTAGAAACTTCCCTGGTCCATCCAAGCAGAACCCTCATTTCCCAGAGCTTTCCTGTCTTGAGCTCAGGTTACCCTCATTGTCCCTGGGAGAGGCTGTTTCTGGGGTCAAATGTCCACTGTCTCATTTCAGACTCCTTCAGTGTGAACACTACTGGCCGCTAACTTTTCTAAGGGGATATTCACAAATCCTGACAGTCATCTTTGGCATGTGTTCTCATGTGGCATTGTCCCAGCATCCTCTAGGTTAGGTCCTGAGAGGAGAGTTCCATTAGGATGAATGAACAGATTCTGTGGACCCAGACCATGCTGCCTCAGTCCCTGTTCAACCCAGTTCTTGGCAGGTTCCTTCTAGTCTCCAGACAAGCCAGACAAAATGTTAATCGCCAGGTAGATTTGGATGCCAGATGTGATATTTAGGACATGTTTGTGCTAGAATATCATTCTATTTACCTGACATTCAAATGTGACCGGGCCCCCTATCTTTCCATCCTGATGTGCTGCTACTGCTCAGCGTCTCTTTGGAAGGTGGGAAAACAGACCATAGGTCAAGGTAACACACTTGGAAGGAGAGGGTGGGGCTTGATTGGAGGCCTTAACCACATGCTTCCAAACCAGGGTTCTTTCCTGACTTCTGGGCCAAGCTTTGGACATAGCTGCAGTTCTCAGCCCCATCCTTGAAGGCTTCCAAAGAGTCTCTTTTCTTCAGCCTTCCTGGCCCCGTGTCTTCCTTTGGCCACTGCCAGCCTCTCTTTACTTACTCCCAGATTCCCTTCTTTGCCAGAATGAAATTCCTCTCACCTGGCACCTTTAGGTGGGGTCACTGGGTTGGGCCTGAGCTCACCAAGCTACCACTAAGCTCAGAGTGAGTACCCTCTCTTTTCCTGAGGCTCTGAGAGTAGAAACTTCTGAGCCCAAAAACTTTCCTGGGGAAGTGTAAAGGAAAGGGACTCTGCACTGAGGTATCCAGGAGGAAGTGGGACCGAGCCACCTATGGCTTTCTAGAACCTGTGGTGCTCAGCCAGGGGTGGGGGTTGTTTCTGTGTTTTAATGGTCATTTTGCTGTAGAAACCAAGATATACCCAACCCTCTGTGGAGTCCACTGAAGCAGCTCTCTTGCAGCCTTCACCTACGGCTGTCCCAGTTTCCCAGGTACCCTGCCAGGAGGGAGGACAGATGACCAAGATAGCCTTCTGAGCACCTGTGTGCTCTGTGTGTGTGAGATGTCTGCTGGGCCGGATCTCTGGAAGCCATGCCACGGCCTGGCTCATGCTGTAGGGAGGGGGAGTGTCCTGCTTATAACCCATATCCGAATGTCCCCAGTTCCACATGCTACCAATGACTTCCTGCCAACTCCAAGGTGGGAGGACTAGACGCAGCCCTGTCAGTGTCGTCAGAGCTCATGGCTACCATGCAGGGAGACTACTCACTTCAGAACCTGCTCTACAGAATATATATATTTTGTATATATATATATATATATATATATATATATATATATATATATATATATATATATATATATCTTCAGAGAGATATACCGCTTTCAGCTTCTGCATTGAATGAAAAAGGATCTTGTGATCTGGCCCTAAGCCCACAATATGAAACACTGCTCTCACGAAAGATTGGGGGCTGTCCTCTGTGTGGAGAGACTGTCCGGAACGGGGTCAGGGTGTTAACCAGGCCTTGTGTGCCTGACCCTGCTCAGAACTGAATGAGCGCACCAGTCCTGAAGAGGGAGGGCATTGCTATCTTGTAGGGAAGAAAATTGGCTCGGAGGGAGCAAGACACCTACCGGAGGCTACACAGCCCATGAGCCAGGGCTCGGCCTGTACATGCCCCTCAAGCTCTCGCCCCCACTCTTCATTGCTACCTCTGTGCTGGACAGAGACTGTGGTTGTGTCGGGGGAAAAGCTAGACCATGCTGATCAGAGCCCCAGATTACTTTCCTGTCTCTAACCTGGGGCCCCAAGAGGCTCGATTTTCTTCAAGGCTAGCTCGGTGGGTTTTAAAGCAAGACTGGGGGGTCTTTGTAGATCATTCACCAAGCGTTTCTGTGGCATTACCTCTTGTGACCCTGCCCCATCACGCTAGATATTGGAGTCACGGAGGGAAGGTCCTTCAACTAGGGGCCCGGTTTCAGTGTGGTGGTGACCCAGGTAGTGGCCTGTGAGTGCTCATAATCTTAGTGGTTTACATAGGGACAGCTCTAAGCAAAAGGCAATGACTCCAGACCCTAGAGTGAGGTGACAGAGCTCTGGGGTCACGGTAGTTAGATGGTGTAATTATAGGAGCAAAGGTGTAGCAGTGTCAGCCCAGGACACCAGGCAAGGCAAGACAAGGTTGTGGCATCATAGACCTTATGTCACAGCTAAAAAGGAACTGCAAGGCAGAAAAGAGAGACTTCTGGGAAGGAGGGAAACCCCCACAATTTTCCTTCAAGGTCCTCTGCAAATCCTGGTCTGGATGCCTGTGTGATGGTCTTACGTTCTTACTGTCAGTGGCTACCCCAGGACTTGTAGCATGGATTCACACCAGGATAGACAGACAGTCCTGAGGTCTGGTCCTGCCTCTGCCTCCCTCAGTACTTCCAGAGCAGGTTTTCTGGCCCCTCCCTTAGCCTTAGTTTTTTCATTTGTAAAGCGGGGTAGGTCTGACAGCCATGCTGTTTGCGTGGGTGGACAGTGGTGAAGTGCTAGCCCCAGTCTGGTGTACTTGGAGTCTGGCTAGGGAGGGCTGGCAGCTGCCCTGGAATTGGACACACAGCAGGGGGCCTTTAATTGCTTACAGCTGGGTTGGGAATGATCTTGATCAGGGGCCTTGAGAGAAGGGACTATAGGAAGCAGTGTCTGGAAGCTAGGAATGGTTCCAACATAAGGGACTTCCTCATTCTCATGGGAACACTCAGCAGTCAAGTTCTATGAGATGTCCTCTGAGAACACTGGCTGGCAGTATCCCCTTCCTCCATTTGTACGGCAGTCTGGGACCCCATATTTCTAAGACCTACCTCCAGCAGCTGCTACTCCCTCCCCTGAGTCCACATAGCTGCAGTCTTCTGTGGCTTGCTCCCTCGTGGGTTTTTAAGCAAGATTGAGGGTCTAAGTATGTCCTTCATTGAGCACTTCTAAGGTGTATCTCTTATGACTTTGCCCCATCAGGCTGGATACTGTAGTCTCATGGAGCCAAGGTCCTCCACCAGGGACCTGGCCTCAATCTGGTGGTGAGACAGGTAGTGGCCCATGAAAGTCTTTGGAGAAAAGCAAAGAGTTGGGAGGAAAAGCCATCCTTCCAAGGCTGCATTAAAAGCTTCCTATTGCCTATCCCCAAGGCTGCTCAGTGTCTCTGGGAAGCTTGGCAGCTGGACTGTCCATCTTTCAAAGGTAGGGTCCTTTTGCCACAATTTTCCCCCTTGGAGTGATGAGTATCCACACCAGGCCTCTTCCCCAACACCCAAACAGCGTTTGAATGTCCTCCATACTCAGTGTCTCATCATCCAGCCTGTATGATTATAGTGCCCACACAGGCTGCAGCAGTAAAGGCCAACCTGAGTTTCTGGAGTTGCTGGCCCAGGGAGCAGCCGCTGACAAACTCTGCTGTGGCCACCATACCATGGACCATGGACATCACCCTCCTCCAAGAGAGATGTTGGCCAGCCTTGGGGGTGGCCAACATGGAATTTTTAATGTAGCCTTCGAAGGCTGGCTTTTTCTCCCAACTCAGCCTATGATCTTTGCTTCTCTCCAAATACTTCAGAACTGGATTTGCTGCAACACCAGCCTCTTGGACTCTTTGGTACATCAGCCATGATAGAAAAAGTGATCTGCTGGAGTTGTGAGAAGTAACTGAATAGAGGAGAGTCAAGCGCTCTTGCTTAGTGCCCTGCAGTGGTCTTATTGGGCCATGACTGTGCCATGTTGTTAGACTGAGGTGTTCTTTTTCTTGATGGACCAGTTCCTTGATGGGCACTGAAAGCAGGATTTGCAATGAAGGCAGGGACTCAGCAAGGAGGGCCGAACCCAGCCAAGTGGCAGTCCTGAAGTCCTGAGTGGCTACATGCTTACCATGGTTACAGGGTAGCCCAGGCCTAGCCAGTGTTCCAGACAGGGGAAGGATGGGCATGTCGTCCATCTCCCAGGTCCTCCAGCCTTTTTTGCAGCAGTCCATTAGCATTCCCCTCTGCTGGGCTTCTCTTCTTCCAGGGTATCTCCAAGCAGCCCCAATAGGAATGTGAGGAATAATTCTATAGCCTGGTTCGGGCTGACATGGTGCCTCACCTCAGAACCTTCATCAAGGTTCCCAAAGAGACTGAATCAAGGTAGGGGAGATTAACATCAGAGAGGTCAAGTACATTGATTGAGGTCAGAGAGGTCAAGTACACAAAGCAAGCCCCTAGGTCAATGAGGGAAGGAAAACAAGTTGAAAAGAACGGCTTTTTTTTTTTCTTTTCCTGGAACAACTCCATGTTATGGCTTGGGGCTGGCTATGAGGGAGTGAGCAGAGTGATGTTTGAGGGACAGGACTGGGCTTTAAAAGAGAAGATTCACCTACTTCACTCTAAGCCTGGGTTCCCTGACCACACCACTTTTGAGTGTAGGCCTGGGTTACCCTTTGCTGGGATCTGTCCTGTGTACTGTGGGAGTTTGGGTAGCCCCTGACTGAGCTCTATCTGCGAGATGGCAGTAGCCTCTTTTATGTTGTGACTACCCACACTGCCCACAGACATTACCACACCCTCTTATCTTCTAGCTCAGTTACTCCTTGAAACAGTGCTAGGGGCTGTTTCAAGTAGTAAGTGTTGCTACTCTCCGTGTCCCATGCTAGGTAAGTGGCAGAGTGACAAATTGACTGGCTTATGAAATGTCCCGTCAGCCATCTGGAGCCCCTGTGGAGAACACCTCTGGGGTCACTAGACCTCCCAGGCCCAGGAGTCGTGTTGTTCCCAACCCGCAGCTGGGTCCCCAACTTGTAGTCCAAGAGCCTACCTCAGCATCTTAGGGACCATAGCAATATAGAGCTCCCAAACTGCCTCCTACAAGGAGGTAGTTAGCTGCCTTGGAGAGCAGGAAGTGTTTCTCAACTCTTACCCCAAAGAATCAACCTGTAGTTAACTCTCTGCAACCCCAGAGCAGAGAATCCATGCCCCACTTTGCAGAGGAGACCAAAGTCCAAAGAAATTGGGAGTCCTTTGTGTAGTGGACAGAGGTCTTGCTATGTCATGAGAAGTTCTGGGAGGGGTGGCGTGGCCAGACTTGGCCAATGTCAGGGACTGTAGCTGGCTCTGACTCCAGTGGAAGCAAACAATGCAGAACACTTCTAATTCCAAGATTATCTCTAGGGTGTGAACTGTGTCTTTAGTCCAGCCCCTGGGATCTTGGGGATCCTCCCTTCAGGTCTGCCCCAGCGCCACCTCTCATCATGTCTTCCTTCTGTCTCTCCCCAGGGTGACATGGGGGCATTGGGTCCAATTGGCTACCCAGGACCCAAAGGCATGAAGGTAAGTTAAATGAGGGCTCCCTAAGTTCAGGCCTCATCCCAACCGAGCACCTCAGAAGGATGTCACTGGGAGGGAAAATGGGAGAGGCTGACCAGAAGCTCAGTGCTTTGGCCCAAGAGCTGGCCAGCATCTGTGTGTCATTTAGGCCAGACATCTTTATTGGACACCAAGTCCACAAGCTTAATGGTAGGCCAATATGGTTCTGGGATGTGGGAGTCATGGCCAGGGATGCAGAAACCTCGTGGCAAGCGGTGAGCTTGGTCCATATAAGTGGGAGAGACTTGCTAAGAACTGCCCATGCCCTCACCATCAGCCTCTCCTTCTCTGAGATATGTTTAGGAATGAGGGTCTCAGCTTCTCACACAACCCTTTGCCCTGTGAGGTGGTCCTCACTGCCTACTTTGCTCATAAGAACACAGAGCCTCAGGGTGGGGTCCCAGCTCAGGGTCTTGAAATATGTCAGTTCCTGACTTCTGTGGCCTTGGCCTGTTTTTCAGGGACTGATGGGCGGCGTGGGGGAGCCCGGACTGAAAGGTGATAAGGTGATCGGAACTCTCCCTTAATGCCTGTGGGTTATCCGAATGTCCCTTCCCCGGGATACCTCACTGCTTGGCTCCTCTGCCTTGCACTGTGTCTTCTCCCCTCAACCCTCTGCATCTACCATTCTGGCTTCTTCTAGTTTGTGTGTGTGTGTGAGGCTCAAGTAGACAGCTGTGGGGGCCTGATGGTTGAGGCAGATAGGAGAGGTGAGGCTCTGGAGTCAAGCAAGGGTCTATTCTAAGTCAAGGCTGAACCCTGAGTCTCAAATGCAAAGCGTGACAGCAAAACAGGCAGGGGTCACAGACTCAGAGCATGGAGGATGGAGACTTCAGAGGACCAGCTCACATACGTATCAATATCCCTGTGTGGCTCTGAGAATCCAGCCCTAGAGAGCACCCAAGCTACACTATGGGAACCCAGGCAGCTTCTAGGCACCGTCTGTTTCCCCACAGCCACCGGGCAGGCCACCCCTAGCCACTGGGAAGGGCATCCCTAGGCCTGTGCTGAACACTCCTGCCGCAGGACTTATGTTGTCTCAGCCCTGTGCCAAACCTTGTTGGAAGGGGGAGGCGAGTCCCAAGGCCCAGAGACAGGTAGCCCTTAGCCTGGATCACACAGCTTCAGAATGACAAGTACCTGGAAAATGCAGGCATGCTCTGCCTCGTGCAGACATCTCTTCCTTTCCCACCAGTTTCTATGTGAGCTTGAGATGCCAGAGTGTGGCATGCTTAGGGAAGCACCCTCCAAATTCACAAGGGATGGACTCACTGCTCAGCCCCTCTTCACCAGGTTCCTGCACCTGTGTCAGATGGCTGTACCTTTGTGTTCTCTTGAGTCCCACCACTGAGCAGAATGGAAGTCATAAGGTCCAGTGGACGAGGCTCTGAGAAGTTACTTGCTCTAGAACCTGCAAGTGACAACTGTGGAAACTGAGCCCCAGAGAAGGGAAGATTACTGATCAAATCAAAGTCTGTGCTTTATGGACAGCTAATCTGAGTCCCTGGGCTCTTAGGAAATGGAATTTTCCAGCCCACTCCAAAAGTCTATAGAGCCAGATGGTTTTATTCAGTTCCCTCAGGCAGCCAGCAAGAGGGGGTGCTAACTTTAGCTCTTCTTCTGCCTACTGCTACCTCTCTGTCTTTTCCCATAAGCGCATAAGACTCTGTTGTGGCCCTTGTAGGCTCTTCCTGGTACTGCTGCTCTTCCAGACCCTTCTTCTAGCCCTCTCTGGAAATGAAGGGCTTGTGGGGGTGATGGTGGAGTCCTGACACCTGTCTGTTCTGAGGCTTGAGACATCAGCTCTGTGGAGTACCTGAAGTCCTGGCCAAGAGAAAGGAAATGGGGTAGATGAAGTGTGGCAGAGAGCTTTGCACAGGCAGCTAGGCAAGGCTGGCCACCAGCTTGCAGTGCTGGGAAACATGCACATGAACCTGGTCCACTGTGTCCTTGTCATAGCAACTGATGAGACCACCAGAGGCCCTTACAGCGTTTACTCTGAAACAAACTGAAGAAGGAGGAAGTCGTTCAAGGCCGTTTTGGAAGATGGACAGAGGGAAAGCTGTCATGCCCCTTGGCAGGGTCAGGGTTGTCCGCTTGTGCTCTGGTGGCCGTATAGACATTGCCTGTAGCCTGCCCAGGACCACGGAGTCATCATTCACCCCTGTGTTCTCCAGCTCATTCTGATTTTCCATGACCCCACCTGGACCTAAGCCAGGCAAACTATATCTGGGGGTGGGCTGCTGCTCAGCCTGTCTCTCCAGATCCTGTCCTGGTTTCCTAGTGACTTCTACACTTTCCTTTTCTCATATTTTAATATTTTCAGCCCTTCTTTGCACATGACACAGAGAGAGAATACCTCTCCAAACTCTAGACCTTGTACAAGACTTTCCAAATAGAAAAAAAAAAGAAACAAAAAGCAAGAAATAAAATAAAATAAAAACTTTTCCCAGCACTTGGGGAGGCAGAGGCAGGAGGATCTCTGTGAGTTTGAAGGCAGCCTGGTCTATAAAACGAGTCTAGAACAGCCAAGGCTCCACAGAGAAACCCAAATAAACAACAAAAAGAAACCAAACAACCAAAACCTTTTCAACTCCAATTTTTGTTCTGATGGTATAGTGTATGCCATGTCACAGCCTTTGCTGCCACCTTGATCTTCTGACATTACTACTTCCTCCCACTGCTAGGGCCTCAGAAGTTCTCAGTACCCAGAGCTAGTAGGCTACTGAGAAGGGCTTTTAGATGGTTTCAATCCTAAGAGGCAGCGCCTTTTCATCTGGCCTGGACACAGAGCTGGACCAGGAGGGTGTAGAGGAGGTCCCCACTGCCAGTCCTGTTACCAAACATTCTCAGTCCATCATAGAAGGGACCCACCCAGAGCTCAGTCCAGGCCCATTTGATTCCCGTTGCGCACAGTCTTAACAAGCCTGCTATCTGCTGTCTCCCACAATAGCTGATTAAAAGGAGTTAATTGGAAGCCAGCTGCTGGTACAGAAGGAAGACAGGGATGACAGCTCACAGCAGGCATAGCGATTGGGCTGTTCTCCCTGCAGCTTTCACCCTTGTGTGTTGAAGAGGCTGAAGAATGAAGAAATTGTCCTACGAGAAAACCAGTGTTCTCTATGAAAGGATCAGCTGGCCTTGGCAGTGCTCTGAGCCGCTGTGGGATGGCAGGGATTCCCTCACCCACGTAGGGGATGGGTCCTTGAGCCCTCTACAGCCAAGGCTGCTGCTGGCCACAAGAACAGCCTTCACAAGGCTCTGCAGGTTCAGGGAGAGCTTTCGGGTTGCATGCCCCCTCCTTATAATCTCTTTGCTGGTGTGTACTCAGGGTGAACAAGGGGTGCCCGGCGTATCAGGAGATCCTGGCTTCCAAGGAGACAAGGTAATTTTTGTCTGATTCCTCCAGCCCCTCCCTCCTCATTCTTCTGGTCTAGGGCCCATTCGTGAGGTGGCATTTCCCATCCACCTACTCATCACTTCTCCCTGGACCGCACAGTGGCCTCTGAACTTCTTTCCAGGCCCCTGCAACCTATCTCAGTCTGCCTTTCCTCCTGCCCCCAAATGGTCCTTCTGAGGGCACATCTTTGTTCTGTTGAGACACTGTCAATGGTTTCCAGATGTTCTTAGGGACGAGTCCTGTGCTCCACCCAGTAGCACGGGATCTCAGTCTCTGGCCCCTCCAGCACTCTTCCTCCCTTGGCTGTGTTCCGGACCCACTACACTGTCCTGGGAACCTCAGACTCTTTGGACACACCACTTCTCCTTCTGAACCCAGCCCCTGGCCTCTGCACCACTCTGCCCAGATACCACTGTGTTTCAGAAAGTGGCCTCCGATGTCCTGGGCAAATGTCTGTCTCTCATTCACAATACTCTTTTCCTTAGTTCAGGGACCTGTGCTCAACCTTCTGCAGACTGAATTTCTTGAGGAACAGGGCCCTAGGCTGCTCTGAAACCTTTGCTTTGGTCCTGCACTCAACAGTGAAAATTCAGGACAAGTTGTCTGGGGGGAAGGAAGAAGGGAGGAAGGGACTAGCTGTGCTGACAGAGGGAACAAGGGACGAACCATGGTGCCCTTGATCTCTAGAGGCCAGCTGTGGCCTGATGAGACTGGCTCTTCTGCCTGGGTTACACCATGTGGCCACATCTGGCCCTCTCTTAGCCAGCCCACCAGGCCCAAATGTTGAACCCCCCCCTCCCTTTCTGCAAGCTGGCCTGTCCTGAGCCAGTGTCCATGTCTATGTTATTATGTACAGGCCTGGCTGCTCTTCTCTTGGGCTCTGGTCTCATGTGGCCTGAAGAGCACTGCAGGACTAGTATGGACCAAGATTCCCAGGGTCCTGTGCAGTAGGACAGGGTAGCTCCCAACACTGGTGCCTGGGCTTGGGGTAAAAACAAGTGTGAGCTCAGACCAAGGCTGCAGCAGGAGAGGGAGGCCTTCATCCTTCCTGAAGATCTACTTCCTAGGCCTGGGCTAGCAGGAGGATACTTTCGGTTGTGCTTGGCATGGCTACTCTCAGATAGCCTTGTTTACTTTCTCTTTCACAGGGAAGCCAAGGCTTGCCAGGGTTCCCCGGTGCCCGCGGGAAGCCAGGGCCTCTGGTAAGTTCCTCCTCATCCCTCCCCCTGGCTGTAGCTTTGTGCTTTTGAGGCCAGTATCTTACATCTGCTTATGGACCATGGTTGGGGTTGTACTCACATCCAAGAGTTCCCGTTGTCTTTCAGCAGTCCTGGGCCTGAGCAGAGTGAGGCACACATGGCCACTGGTCAATTTCCTGGATAGAGTTTCTGAAACCAGGGAGGGGGCAGGAGTCATGCTGGGTACTAGACAGGTCCCAGGCCTTGCACACCAATGGACTCTAATTGGAACCAGAATCTGCATGCCATGGACACCACTGATGTCATCCATCCCATGTCACTGAATCTTAGGATGTGCCACACCTTTTATTGGTCGCTTTCTTTGCGTGCTTGCGGCCCACACTCAAGGAGCAGGGGGTGGGTGGTGATGACTGCTTCCATTTCTTGATGTGGAGGTTTAGATTCTGAAGACTGGAATGATTTGCCTGGGTCTCCTGGCTGGTACACATTGCAGAAAACATTGCAGTAACTGCTTCTTCTTAGCCAACTAGCCATCTCTCACTCGAGTAGTTCCAGAGCTTTCCAGCTACCTTCAGCTGAGGATAGGATATTGATGGAAGGTAGCACCCATACTCATCCTGTCTGTGTAATGATCCTCTGTCTTCCACAGGGCAAAGCTGGAGACAAAGGCTCACTTGGGTTTCCTGGACCTCCTGGTCCTGAGGTATGTGATAGCTGTGTGTCTCTGTCTCTGTCCCTATCTCTCTGCCTCTGTCTCTCTTTCTCCATCTAATTATGGCTTAGTGTTGTGCCCAGAGATAGCGAGGAGTTACTATGGATCACACATAAAATGAGAGAAAAGGGTTCAGTGTTGCATGGTTGTATTCCAACACTTGGGATGATGTGTTGGAAGTTGTGCAGGATGATGATTAGGAGTTCAAGGTCAGCCTAAGCTACATAGCTAGACTCTGTCTCAAAAAAAAAAAGAAAGAAAGAAAGAAAGAAAGAAAAGAAAAGAAAAAAGGAAAGAAAGAAAAAGGAAAGGAAAATGAGCAGATACTCACATGTCAGAACCCTCTGTTCCCCTTCTCTCCTTAGCTTGTCCTGTCTCATCCAGGGGCTCCCCAAGCTAACCTCAGAGTCCTTCCTCAGTGGTGGCCAACCCAATACTTGTGGTTCCCACAGAGGCATCTCTGAAGCCCTCCAGGGCTACTGTTCGTCCCCTTGGGGAGCTGCAGGCCTCCTCTGAACCTTTCTTGCCCTGGCCTCTCCTGGGGCCCAGTGCTCATAGGCATGGCGGGAGAAAGAGCTGCTGATGCAGGTCTGCTGGAGAATGTGAGACAAGAAGGGTGGTGGTGCCAGCTAAGCCCCAGGCAGCCTGGAGAACACCTGGCAGCTGCCGATACATGTGATGATGAACCTCTCGAGGCTATGCCAAATGGGTACTCTGGCCCCACTAGCCTGGTCCCCTCTAGCAGCCTTGCGATAGCCCAGCCACCTTTTCTGTCCACCTCAGGCTTGTTGCGACCCAGTCCCCAGCCAGGGCTGCCACCCCTCTCCCAGAGCTCCCTGGCCTTGGGACCTTGCTCTTCCATGAGATTCCTGCAGCCAAGGGAAGAAAGAGCCTGGCCCTACCGGCTCTCCCAAGCTTTCCAAAGATCACTCATAGTCTTCCCCCAGTGGATGAGGGCGTGCTTCCTAAAAGCCACAGCCTCACTCTCTGCTGTGTTGACTTTGGCCAGGGCACAACCCTATCTTTAGACAAATGAACTTGGCCTCTCCTCCATCTGCTGCTCACTGTGGAAAAAGGCTGCTGACTAGATTTCCCGGCAGCCTGGCTAGTGAAGGAGGAAAACTCACTCCTGAACATGGACTGATGGACATAAGAAGCTCTTCTTGGGCAGAGAGCTGAGGAAGAAAGAAAACGTGCCATGCTATGGCGAGCGGGGGTGTACAAGACAGTGCTGCCTCTGTTTAGGGATGGGGGAAAGCCCAGGAGGGACCACCTCAGGGCGGCTATTCAGTAGCAGTTCAGCTTGAGTCTGGCTCCCAGGGTCCCTCTGGGGTCTGCCTGGCGTATCTTTGTGCTGCTTTGATTGGCTGACTACATAGCCAGGAGTGGCTCTGGCTGGGGAAGGCATAAGCCATGATGTGCCGGTGTCTTAACTGCTTACTATCTGGCCCTCAGGACCACGGAGGGAGACCCTGCTCACAGCTGCCTGACTGAGTTGCCTCCTTTATCCAATACTGTAACTGAATGGGGACCCTGGCTGCTGTACTCCCACAGCAGATGAGCAGCCCCAGGCAGGGGCAGTTTCCCAAAACAAGGGACAAAGCTCTTGCAGATGCAAATTTCTATCAAGTACTCACTGTCAAGTGCCAAAAAAGCACTTGGCTTTCATCACCCATTTCAACCTGCCCAGTGATGTAGTGACTCCTCTACAGGCCAAAGCCCAGAGAGGCTGAGTAACTCGCCCTCACATAGGGAGTGAGTCACACATTTTGAAGAAAGTTTAGCTTCAAAGTGCCAGCTCCAAATTTAGGGCTGTATTTGTAGTGTGGTGTGGCACATACCTTTAATCCCAGCACTCAAGAGACAACAGGTAGATGTCTAAGAACTCAGGACCAGCCTAGTCTACATAGAAAGTTCCAAGTTAGCCTGGGCTACACAGTGAGACTATCTAAAGAAAAAAATATT
>CM053743.1:5752189-5803514 GCA_028658305.1 Pachyuromys duprasi | reverse complement strand
AGGGCTACCCTAAGTGAATGGGTTTCTAGGTTGGATTAAGAGTTATTTCACATAAAACATGGAGAGGGATGTTTCCATTCTGACCTATGGAAACTGGCCTAGCAGGGATAGCTAGGCCAAAGGGCACTTTATTTCCTGGCTTGCAGCTATGGTAGAAATAAGCCTCTGGGGTGGGGAGAGGGGTCCCCAGCACCAATGTGTTCAGTGGAAGGAGGCCTCTCTGTTCCAGGCTTGACCTGTCTGCTGCATGGTCACCAGTGGGGATTGACCCCTCAAAGCTTCAGGCCGGGATGGGACCATGTCAGAGCTTAGCACTCTGGCAGGGGATCCTGGGAATTGTAGGTTCTTATGAGAGAGGCCTCGGTAAAGGACATGAGCAGCTGTCCCTTCACAGCCAGTGTGGCAAGTCATGGCTCATGGGTAAGGCTTCTTAGGCAGGACAGTTGATTGAGGGCTCAGAGTCCCCAGAACTTGGAACTCCATTCTCTGAGCCAGATGACCATGTGGTGACAGCCTTCATATGTTCCCGAATGATCTTCTGTATCCTGTTTCCCTCACCTCTCTCTCAACAAGTCTCATGTAGCACAGGCTGTCTTTGAACTTGATGACTAAGGATGACCCTGAAATCATCTTCCTGTCTCTGCCTCCTCCCAGGGCTAAGGGTAAAGACGGGTCACTCCACTCAATTTCTTCTGTATTTTCTCAGCCACTCTGAAAAGTCAGACTAATGGATTGAAGAGAAGGGATCGAGTAGCTGGCCTAGGTCACATGACAGTAGTGGTAGGGGTGGATACTATGGGGTGTGGCAGGGGGAGATGTTCTGAGCACCCGCCAACCAGCCCAGGTGACCTGGCTCTCTGCTTTCCCTCAGGGTTTCCCAGGAGACATTGGCCCCCCCGGGGACAATGGCCCCGAAGGCGTGAAGGTAAGTCTTCTCCCACCTAAAGGCCTTGGCTGAAGAAGCCCCAGGGCCCAAAGTAGTTGCTTGGGCCAGTCCTGCCAACCTGACGTGAAGGTACTTCTGAGACTCTTTCTGTTCTCTTTTCCCAGGGCAAACCTGGAGCCCGAGGCCTGCCTGGACCCCCTGGACAGCTGGGGCCTGAGGTGAGAATGCCCTGTTCCCTCCTGTCCCTCTTGGTCTTCTCTAGCCTGTTCTAACACCCAGCTGGCTCTGTCCAGGGTACCAAAGCCTTGAAGGGGCCAGGGCCACTTCAGATTTCATCACCAGAGCATCCGTTCCATTACAGTCCTTGCCTGTGACTCTTCTCTGACATGGTGGGACAAGTGACTTCCTTCCACACTGATCACAGTTTATCAGTGTCAATATGAGAGGATAGGAAATGTTGGACCCTTCTGATGAGTCCTTGGAGAGCCAAGGAGGGAAATGACTGCCAGGCCCCACATTAGTAGCAGGCAGGGCCTTGATGAGAATCCAGGTGCGTCTCAGCCCGGAGTTCATGCTCAGATCCTGCTTCTTCTCACTCATGCTTCTGAGAGCCACTCGGGCACCATGGGAATGCTATGCCTTTCCTGGCTGGCATGTCAGCCGAATTCACCTGTACCTGATGGGGGGAAGCTGGCCTCAGGCCTATTGGGCTTTCCACGAATAGGCTGGCTTTTATGTTCCTGAGTTTTGCTTGGCATCGTGGTAACATCTCTGGGAGAATGAATAACCACAAACAGGCCTTTGCTGACGCGGCTCTTTCTCTGAGTTGGGTGTGGGTCTGGCAGAGCCGCCGCATGGGTCTGCTTTCTTGGAAACTGGAGATGCTTGCCACATGGGGTTACTTTGAGGAGCCTGTGGTCAGGCCCAGGCTGCCAGAAGGATCAGGCTGGAGACTGCTGTGACCTTCAGAGGGCTGGAGGTCATGTCCAGGAATGGGAATGGAAGGAAGAGAAGAGAGAGGCGACTGCAGCCTAGGCCTCTGTCTGTGCTCACATAGCTGCCCAGGAAAACCATTACTGAGCCAGGCTCTGAGCTTATGAGGTTACTCACTCACTCCTGCATTCATTCATCAGGACATTGTGCCTTCCTGAGTGTTGAGTGCAGGGTGGCCCGACATCTTCAAATCAAGATGTCACCCCTGCCCTCCAGGACTCAGTTGAAGCCTGTCACTAAGGATTCACTCTGGAGATACTGAGGCACACCAGGGATAATGTTTGCTATGGAGTAGACAGCATTGCTCAGAACTGACTCTGCTTTTGAGCTACAGCCTGAGGTCCCATGCTTCAACAGCTCAGACACTGGGATTTGGGTGGATACTGGTAGACACTTCCCAAACCGTGGGGACCAGGTGGTGGGCCAGGCACTCCGAGCAGCTTTGAGGGCTCTGCACACTCTGCACCTTGCCTTCTACAGCACAAGTCCTCCCAGAATCCCACGTTAACGTTCTTTGTCTTTCTTCTTTTCTCATGTCCCCCTATTCTAGGGAGATGAAG
The DNA here is from genome assembly GCA_028658305.1 of Pachyuromys duprasi. NCBI lineage: Eukaryota > Metazoa > Chordata > Mammalia > Rodentia > Muridae > Pachyuromys > Pachyuromys duprasi. The sequence goes on along the minus strand of CM053743.1, from coordinate 5,801,075 downwards.
GACCCATGGGGCCACCAGGAGTCCCTGGCTTGGAGGTGAGTGTTGCTGGCCAGGAAAAGATGGGGCTTCATGGAGCTGAGCCAGTGGGCACAGGCAGGGCAACACTTGACTAGTGGTCTGGAGAGCAGCTAGCAGGGAGGCCTGTGGCCAGGCAAAGAACACAAGTGGCCTAAGGAGAGAGGCTGAAGGCTGATGTCAGTAGCCTTACGTGCCTGCTTGAGTCTGTTGGATTCCATGCAGCCATCTCTTCATGTATTTTCCCAGGAGCCACTCACTTTGCTCAGTCTTATCAGAGAGGAACAACAGAGGCTGGAGGAGTGGAAGATCCAGCCCTGGGTTCTACAACTAGGATGTGGGGGTGGCTGCCCATTCTCTCCCCAGCTGCCCTGCAGAACACTGCTGTGGGCCCACTTGCACCCCAGCAATGGTGTTGACTGGCAGTCCATGGGGCTTCTGATTTCAGTATCTCTTTACCTTCAGAAAGGATAGAGCACCTGAGAGCATTTGCTAGTGTGGGTTACATCTCCTTGATGTGAATAATTCAAATGAATGCACTCTACATGTGTTTATCAATTCAGTGGGTATTAATAATAAACCCGTTTCTCAGAAGCAGAAATCTTTTCTTTGTGTCCCAAATCACTGTATTTTCTGAAGCCAAACAAGTGAGTGGAACAAAGAGGCATTGCTTTCCCATTTTTGCAAACCTCTTTAATGTCACTCTGGTGAATCAGCTGGATTTTCACTGCATGAGTCTGTGATGACACCATGTGTCACAGAGCCTCAGAAAAGTCCAACACATCCATGAGGGGGAGTGATAATGGGAGAGGGCATCTCAGGGCCACTGTGACGCAGACATTCCCCCTGAACCTCCTAAGAGGGTCCCTGGGAGCTCAGAGTCCTCTGACCACGTTTGGAAAAACCACAACAAAGAGTTTCCATTACCTGTGCCCAGGTACTCTGCCCAACCTCTTCTGGTCCTCTCCCTTAGACAGCAGATCAGCCCAGGGAATGAGGAGCAGTGCGGAAAGCCACATGGCTGGAGACAGTCACTGGTGACATTGGGTCTCTACACCGGGGTCCCCTCACAGCATAGCCCCCCCTCTGTGCTGGGTGCCTGGAGTTCTCCATGGCCCCTCAGCACTCTCTGTAGCAGCCCCTTCCATGGGAATCTCTGTTGCAGGGTCAGCCAGGAAGAAAGGGGTTTCCTGGGAGACCTGGCCCGGATGGCTCTAAGGTGAGGAGGCTTAGGCATGCCTTTGGGGGCAGGGAGACGCGGGAAGTGGAGGTGGGTCTGACATATAAAGCCCTCTGAAAAGTCCCGAATCTCATGGCTGGTGAAAAAGGAGGGGGAAAGTTGTTCCCTCCTCTCAGACAACTATGGCTGTGTCAAGTTGACATATAAAAGTGGTATTGGTAACAGAGGAGGCAAAAGTCAGTAGACATAGCCTAGGCGTCCAACAGAGGGGGATTGTTCAAGTAACAGGATACACTCCAGACACTGTGGAGCAGGCTGTGAATGGGAGTGTGAGCAGCGGTGGCACCTGCCTCTTCCTATACCGAGCAGGCAAGAGACTGACAGTACTTCACCTGAGTCGGAGATTTCTGGTTTCCCCTCAGGGCCTCTGTATAGTTCCTGGTGTACAATAAATATGCATTCTGTTTGTTGATGTACCTTTTTACTTTTAATGATCAAAACAAGAACTGACTCCACCAAGGGAGCGGGCTACTTTTCTCATCTCAGAGACAAAATACTTGACAGAAAACTAGCTAAGGGGATGTCAGAGTTAGGGTCGCTATGCTGTGATGAAATGCCATGACCAAAAGTAAGTTGGAGAGGAAAGGGCTTAGTTGACTTACACTTCCAGATCACTGTCTACTTTAGAAGGAAGTCAGGACAGGCATTCAAGTAAAACAGGAACCTGGAGTCAGGAACTGATGCAGAGGCCCTGGAGGGGTGCTGCTTACTGCCTTTCTCTTTGTGCCTTGCTCAGCCTGCTTTCTTACCCAGGACCACCAGCCCAGGGATGGCACCTCCCACAATGGGTCACTCCCCATCAATCACTAGCTAATAAAAGTGCCCTTCAGGCTTGCCTACAGCCTGATCTTAGGGAGGCATTTTCTCAGCTGAGGTTCCTTCCTTTCAGACAACTATAGCTTGTGTCAAGTTGACATAAAACTAGCCAGCACAGGGAAGAAGGATTTATTTTGGCTCTCATTTTAAGAAGGCATAGGTCACCATGGCAGGAAAGGTGCTGTGAAGCTCATGGTGGCAAGGCCATGTAGCTGAACCTCAGAACGGGAAGCAGAAAGCATGGTAGGCTGCCTGTCTCCTTTCCCCTCTTTTACTCACTTGGGTCCTAGACCCTGGGATGGGACTGCTCCCATTCAGAGTGAGTCTTCCTGTCTCAGTTAAACCTCCCTAGAAATACCATTGTAGACACACCTGTGTTTTCATGCCTATTTCAAAGCCAGTCAGGTTGATACTGAAGATTAGCCATCATTTCCAAGGAAAGCCCTTCAAGGGCTAAGTCTATGGATGTGTTGGAAAGGGGAGAGTAGGAAACAGTTGGAGGATCCCTTGGGCCGTGGTGACAGCTTTCCTCCAAGTGAGACAACGGCCATGTGTCTGGCCTGGCCCTGCCAGGATTTCTAAGAATGGCATCTGGGGAGAAACTGAGGAGAGGAAGAGACTGTGACTAGGACACATGAGCTGTATTTTCTTTCTAAGTTCCTGTCCCTGCATCCTGCCCTCTGATGTCTTGCCATGGTCCCTCAAATACTGGTTGGGCTTCTATGGAGGGCAGATTCATCCCAGAACATCTGTTCATCAGAGACCATAGCTGCCAGGCAAAGCCATGCCAGGCCAACAGGTACTAGAAGCTGAAAGGCTGAGCCCAGCACAGAGATAAGATTCCTTAAGACTATCTTTGCTGGTGGCAAAGCTTCAGAGGGGTGGGGAGGTTAGCTTCCTTATGATCTTTCCCTGCAATTCCCAGAACTTCCTGTAGTGGGCAGCCTGCATGGAAACGGGCATCAGCCAGGCTAACCAAGGTCCCAATTCTAGCCCTCCTTCTACCTGGCTGTGTGACCTTACAGTCCTTCCACCCCTCTGGACCTTAGTTTCCACTGTAATAAAATGAATTAGGTTGCTTGAAGTCCCACAGGAGTCAGGATGCTGGGAACTTTGCTATCCACTCAGGGAGAACGACGCTGTAGTGCTGGGGTGGTGTTCTTTGGTTGCTAGCTGTTTGGAATCTTCAAGGCAAAAGTCTGGAGACTGGGCTTCTGATTCATCCTCACTAATGACAGCTAAGGCTGTTCAGCCCTGGTGGCTTCCTCAAGCGGTTTCAGTGTCCTGCCTCCTGACCTGACTTATCCTCTTTTTTGTTCCTTTCCAGGGGGAACCAGGGGATCCTGGACGACCAGGGCCTGTGGGTGAACAGGTAAGTTAGTGGTGGCGTCAGCACAGTGGCTTCCTGTGGAGCACTTACCTATGCCAAGTCCATTGTGGTAACTTACCAGAGCCAGGCCTCTGACACACTCCCAAAGAAGGGAGGTCCTTAAATGTTTGATGCATTTGCTTATAAGGTCAATGTGATGTCACCTCTCTGAATTGGGATTAAACCAGAGAGTTCCACAAAATGACTGTTGTTCCCTTAGCTCAGTAGTTTTCAACCTGTGTGTAGTGACCCCTTTGAGGGTTGAATGACCCTTTCACAGAGTCGCCTAAGACAATCTGCATATCCAGTATTTACATTACAACTCATGACAGTAACAAAATTACAGTTATAAAGTAGCAAAGAAGACAATTTTATGGTTGGGGGTCACTATACCATAAGGAACTGTATTAAACAGTCGCAATATTAGGAAGGTTGAGAACCTCTGCCTCAGCTAGAGAAATAGCTCCATTCTCTAGAGGCTCGAGGTCCAGCCCTTCCTAAGTTGTAAAGAAGAAACTCAAAATAGAGGTTCTGGATAGCTGGAAAGTAGGAACAAGGTCCACAGAATAAAGATTACCACTTGTCAGTCAAAAGAAGTTTGAGGATCACCACCCTCTTCTCCCAGTTAGAGGAGCACTTCTGAGTACTGTGTGGATGGCTCTCCACTCCTACAAATGATGGTTTCCACTCCTATAAATGATGGCCCTCCAGAAGCCTCAGAAGGAGGAAGAATCCTGGGGGCTCAGAAGAATTTAGCTGTGCCCAGAAGTGCCATCCAGGGCATGCAACTCACATGGGACAGGCTTCCTTGCAAGGCCTGTGACATCTGCTGAGAGAGAGAGGAATTAAAGCTGGGGAAGGCCAAGATGCTTGAGATCATTCAGTGCCATTTGAGTGCATTCTGTGGGAAGCCAGGAGCTTGGGAAGGCTGCAGAAGCCTAGACGTATTTCCTGCCTGGAAAAAAAAAAAAAAAAAAAAAAAAAACAGCATAGTGCATAGTTATGCTAATGGTTGGCCCTGGGGCAATAGATACTTAGAACCCTAGATCATCAGGACACAGGGATCCTTGGAAGTCATTTTCTCCAGGGCTCTGACCACTCTCTGGGCCTTAGATACCTTTGACAAGCTAAGGAAGCCTGTAGACCCCTCCTTCAAGTAGATTTAAGTGCATAAAGTGAAGGATTCAAAACCAACTAGTTATACCGAGATACATAAAGAAAATATGTCCAGATGTGGCACACCTGTATCTACTTCTTGATTAATGCACTCAACAATGATACCTAACAGTGACCTCCATGTGAAGGTGTAATGATGCTTTGAGATTTGTGTAGGAATGATTGTGACATGTACCCCGATGGACAGTCCTAAGTGTTACATACTACTAGTGCTGGTTGCATACATTCATATCTAAAGAAAAAATGAACATTTTGATGAGAGGGTAATGTATATAAAAGTTGTAAATTGTTCTGTTCAAGTTCCTGGACCCTCTGCATTCTGTCTATAGAAACTAATGGAGGACTCCACCTCCGTTAAGAAATCCTGGATTCCGGCCCACACAGAGCCATCACAAGATGGGAGGGACCTTTATTGTTGCCTGTTCTGTAGATAACATATAAGCACACCAATTTGTTCAGGGTCCGTAAACCTGGAGTTTGAGTAAGAGTGACAAGGGCAGGCCTAGGCACATAACAAGCCATCAGGACATGGGTCCATAGTTATTAATGTCACCGTCACCTTAGTTTATTTGATTTATTGATTTTTGGCTTTGACTTTTGAGGCAGGGATTCACTATGTAGTCCTACCTCTTCTGGTACTTGCTACATAGCTCAGGCTGGACCCAAACTCCAGATTATGCTCCAGTCTCAGCTTCTTAAGTAGTAGGATTATAGGTATGAGTTATGACACCCATGTTTTGTTTAGCTGTTGCAGAAGTGAGGACATGGCTGTCCTCTGTGACATGAGCCCACAGCCCATACTGTGGCCCCTCCTATCACCTCTGAAAGAGTCTCTGGGCAGAGACAGGCCATCCTGTGGGTGGCAATGGCGCTGGTCCCTCTGTCATGCACATCTTCGGGCCTCTGGTGGAGAGAAGGTACAAGGGAACTTGGAGGCGCACTCTCTGAATCCCTTTACCCCCTTAGCTGCTGCCACAAGACACTCGTGGCCCCTGGGAGCCATTTACAGCTGTCATCAGGGAAGGAAAAATGGGCTTTGTGAAGTGAGCAGCGCCTCTCCTCCCAGCTCCCTGGCTGGTAGCCTGGCTCTCCAGATTAATTGAGCACCAGCCTCTGGGCTGTTAGCTGCCTGAGGTCTTGCCTCACTTTGGTCAGAAGTGGGGCACAGGAAGCAGACTTTTCAGGACAAACCACCCACCTCTGTGTGTCCTAATTCTCCAGGAAATGTCTGGGTGTGCATCTGGGGTCTCCCAGTCTCCCCAAACTTCTTTGCTCACCTGACCTCCACAGGAGCCCTCTGAGTGTGTGTCTCAACACAGGGCAGGGGAGTTCCAGCAAGGCTTCGCTCTGCTTCCTTGGGACTCTTGACTGTTCAACTGCCCTAGGAATAGACATGCTCACTCGCTCAGGGTGACTACTAACAAGAGCCTCTGGGACCTGGAGGCCAGTTGTCACACAGAACAGTTAAAAAGAGTTTAAAAAGTTAAAAGGAGGTGTGCGTGTCTGCATGTGGGTATATATGTGTATGTGCTGTGTATGTCTCTGCGTATGTGTGTATCATTGCAGATGCTATGTGTGTCTGTGTGTATCTGTGAGTGTCTGTGCATGTGTTTATATCTGTGTGTCTGAGTACATGTGCTTTCATCAAAGGGAAACCCTTCAGTAAAACTTCCACTTCCCAAACCCCATCGCTGTCTCTGTGTAGGCTGTTAGGGTATTTCTGTCCCAGTCAACACGTTTGTTTCTCTGTGAAACAGCCCCCAGAGCCCCAAAAGATGGAGACGGATGGCCTCTTCCCAGCTCGCCACCCCCCACACACAAACACACACTCCAGTTCTCCAAGTGTGTAGGGATCCCAGCCTGCTTCTGGCACGGGAAGAATGCTCAGCTCCCAGGGTTGCTGGCAGCAGCCCCACCGCTTGGCTCTCGAATCTGAACCATCTGGCGTAGTGCTGGGGAGAAGCCGCCCAGAGGCTATGCTCTTTTGCGGCAGTTCCGGCCTTACAAGTCACCAAGCCAGGGAGAGGGGGTAACAGGGGGCTGGGGGAGGGGCACTCAGAGGAGAGGAAACCTTAACATTCAAGCATGCCCCCAGATTCACTCATTTTTCTGGATGTGTCCTCCCCAGGGGCTGATGGGATTCATTGGTCTGGTCGGGGAGCCTGGAATCGTGGGAGAGAAGGTAAGTGAATGTGATGGAGATGAACCCTCAGGGCTTGTATTTTTCCCTCAGGAAAAAGGCTGCAGATATTGCGCCACCTCCCTCTCGTTCTGACATCCCATGTTCTCCGAGAACCCCCAGAGCACTTGTCTTCACCCATAAGCACAACCAGATGCTGGCATGGCCATCAGTTGGTGTGTGTGCCCTGAGCCCTCACAGCTGCCTGCTGGCATCACCCAGCATGGGTAGCAGTAGATGGGGAAGGTCACTCTTCAGTAGGCATTGCCTCATGTGCCTCTATAGTCCCTGGAAGCTCTGTCTCACAGAGGAGACCACTGAGATTCCGACCGACAGGGTGGCTGGCCCAAGGCCACCCAGATATAAGTGCAGAGCTGGGATTTGAACCAGGTCCGTCACCTCAGGCTGTGCTCACCCAAGTAGCAGTCTGTGGCTCCCCTCCTTCCTCTAGGGGCCTTGTAGTTTTGCAGACTCAAGAGCTTCACTTTCCATCTTCCTCACTTCCTAGACCTTCCCTACACTCCTCCTCTTTGGTTAACTTTAACAGTAACATAGTTAGCCATTCACCAAAAGCAGGAGCCCTCTGAGTATGTGTCTCAACACAGGGCAGGGGTTTCAAAGTTTGTCCGGGAGTTCTCAGGACCCCTTCTCCACATCCCTCAATGCTAATAGCTTGTGTGACCATCACACAGTATCAAAGCCCTGGTCTTCTGATGCCCTTCCTCACCTGTGGACCCTGGCTTTGAGCAGGTCCTCTGTTCCCATGCCCACCCACCCATGTCCAGTCTTCCTACGTCACTTGCTGGGGGTTCTTCAAAGGGAATCTTCTGCTTCCTTCATCACCAGGTGCTCACATCCCCTGTGCCCGTCCCTGGCACTGCCTCCCTCCACCCCATACCCCTGCACCTGCTCCAGGATGCATTTTTTTTCTAGAGGTCCCCATCATCTCCCTATCCCACTGGGTATCTTGCATTATGGGAATTGATCTGTATCTTCTCCTTGGAATACCTGGGGCTGGGTATGTAGTAGGGTCAGCACACAGTGAGTGCTTTATTCATTTTTATCTGAAGAGGAGAACTGGAACTTGCAGAAACTGAGGCAGGATGGCTGTAGCTTTGCCCGCTGCCCCTGATTCCCCAGCCTGTTTGAATTGGTCTGGAGGACAGCAGTAGTGTCTGTTCACCTGGCATGCCATGGAGGAGGGGTGCCACGAGCAGAGAGAAGGAAAGGCAGTTATGGCTGTTTCTGCCTCGGCAAGCCTAGTCCAGGGAGTGCCAGGCCTAATGAGAACCACGTGATGTGGGCCAGGATCAAAAGGGTGATGCAGTTACTTCTTCCCTTCATTGGGACCATCCTGGCCCAGGGACATGCTCTTTGCTGCTCTGGCAGAGGAGGCTGAGGTTTCCTGCTGCTAGAACTTGCTTACCTGACAGTGTGCGTGACCTGGGGAGTGACTCCATAGACTATTCTGAAATTCCTGCCTTCCTTTGGGTACCTGTCCCCAGAGGCCCCCAAACTAAATGGTGACCTATGTGCCTTGCAGGGGGACCGTGGAGTGATGGGACCCCCAGGAGCACCTGGACCCAAGGGGGCGATGGTAAGGAGTAAGTCTGCATCCTCTCCCTCTCCTGCCATAGCCTCAGGTAACAGTCCTGTTCCGTGCACATACCACATACTCCACATGGCCAGAATGCCTAGCTCTCCATACCCCTGGCTTGGCGCAACTTTTGACCACTCCGCCCTGGGTTAGGACTGACACAGGGTTGAAGAAGGGAGGATGTGGCACCTTCCACCACTGACTCCTCATTTTCTTTCTCCTCGGCAGGGCCATCCTGGAACGCCAGGCGGTATTGGGGACCCTGGAGAGCCTGGACCCCGGGTAAACAAAATTCTCATGTCTCCTAAGCACAGACATATGGGATACAGCCCTCAAGTCTTAGACTTGGATGGCCACCCAGTCCCTGGACCCTGGCTGGGTTCCCAGGCTGATCCTATAGTTTTGTCTGTTCACGTGAGATCTGTAGCCTTCCGTGACAGTGGTGACAGGAAGGACAGTGTGGCCTGAACGAAGCCCTGGGGCCGAGGTTCTGTACAGGGTGACATGTCATGCTCAGGAACAGCTTGGTTGTGTCCTTCCTGCTCTTAACCTGTCACCCTCTCAGTCAAGACAGTGAGTAATCTGTAGAGGTGCCGGAACTGCGGACACAGATGTCAGCAAGGCATTAGAAAGTCTGGTAAACCAGGGATACCTTTATGGGAATGTTTGGGGCTTCCTGGGATGTTGACAGAGGACAGAGCCTCCCCAGACAGAGTAGGGGGTGTAGTAGGGAGGGCTCTAGAAGGTGTGTGGCCAGGAACACCCAGATTTGGGTGTAGCCCTGGAGGTGACTTGGCTGTTCTTGTTTGGAATAGATGCTTGGAGTAGATGAAATGTCAGGCAGTCACCGAAACCAAGGACAAAGCTCATACATGGAGCCAATCAGAGTGGGGTTTAGGCACATGGTGCTGGTGGGGGGTGCTGGAGGTGGGGGGCAGCCTCCTCCCTAGGCAGATCTGGGAATGGTGAGTTCTAGTAAAGCCAGATGAAGGAGCTCTGTAGGGCTGAACAAGAGGATGCAGGTACCTGTGATGGCTTGAACTGGGGGTGGGGGTTGGAAGGAGGTTCCTACATACCGGTTCTCTGTGCTGAGGGAGGCACCAAGGCCAAGTTCATTTCCACCCTGTTTCATAGACCAACTGTATGCTGGGTGGATAGGTTTCCCTGGGGGTGCAAAAAGGGCAGGAAACAGACCCTGTTCTAAAAATTGTCTCTATCCCATGGAGAGTCAACAAAAGTGTTCTCTCAGCCTTTGGCAAGTTTTTATTAAGCACATGCCCCAAACCAGGCTGTGCTGGGTCCTGAGGAGAGGCACTGAGGGAATCATCCCAGTGTGATAAACCTGGACACATGTAACCGTCCCTCATTGCATGTGCCAAGCACCAGGTGGCTGTACCCTCCCCACAGTCCTTTGAACCAGTGGGAAGGTGTCCCTGGGCCAAGCCACTCTGGGGTTACAGTCACATGCATTTTTTCCCCTGCTCATGAGAGGGAAAAGCCACATCTGGCTAGAGATTTGGAAGTGGTGGAAAGAAGCAGGAAGCAGAGAGTAGTTTTCAGTCTCTATCAGAGCTGGGATGGTTAGAGCCCCTCAGTGTGGGAGATACTCCCTGAAGGCTGAGCCCAGGAATGCCCAGGAGAGCTGGTCTGCCATCAAATTCTTTCTTCTCAGCCGGGGGAGATGGTTCATTTGGTATAAAGCACATGCTGTGCAAACACGGCCTGAGTTTAGATCCTCCATGTCTATGTAAAAAGCTAGGTGTAGTGGCGAACACCCGTAACCCGATTGCTAGTGAGGCAGAGCTGGGAGGATCCTGGAGGCTTGCGGTCAGCCAGCCTGGCAGAATTGCCAAGCTCCAGATTCTGTGAGAGACCCTGGCTCAAAAAATAAGGTGGAGAGAGATAGAGGAAGACATCCAGAATTGACACATGGCTGCCACATGTGTATATGCTCATGTCTTTGTGCACCTTCATCCCTGAGGCTTCCTCTGCCTCAGTTTCCCTGACTGTCAGCCAGCATTATGCTGCCATCATCACCGTGGGGAGAATGAGCTGGTGTTTTGTGTGCTGCCATGCTAGAGCACCTCATAGATGTCATCAGCTACTTGTGAGACGCCGTGGCAGTGCTTGCCTCAGTGATGATATCTACCATTGAAGTGTCATTTCTATTAATTGTGTGCCCATCCGATGAGACTTTTTCAGACCCATTAACATCCTCTGCGCTCTGAGCTCAGTCCCAGCCTGATGTCTGGGTATAGGAAGGCAAGTTCTAGAGCCTACTGAGGACCCTATAGGTCCCTTCAGCTCCCCCAAGCCTGAGAGAGGAGGGACTTTCCTCATTCTCATGCTGTAGGTGAGGTTACTGAGGTGAGGTGATTTGCAGGAGGCCTTACAGGTCGTGGCGGGGAACTGGACCCTGCTGTTGTGCCATTCTCTGGCCTTGGGTCCTTCAAATAATTTATTTCATCCATGTGGAACCTAGCTCCTGTGGCCTTGGAGGATGTGCTAAATGCATTCTGAGAGAGCATTATGGGATGCAGCCTGTCTTGGCTGACATTATCCCTACCAACTGCCTTCCAAGTCCACCTTTGTACCATATAAGACTGGGGCTCCCCTCTCCCCCCAGGCTCTGCTGGTGTGTCAGGTTACATGCTGGCCCTTACCTCAAGCCTCAGCAGTGGAAGACTGGGTCTGTGGAGAACAGTGGCTATGTCTGTACCTCAGGGCTGTGGGAGCAGCAAGATGGGGCTGGGGTGCTCGCTGGGATGCAGAGGGGATGAGGCTGCCCCTTCTCTAGAAGGGCTCCTGCCTCCATCATGGGGTCTGGCTGGCTAGCACGGGTGGTTCTCTGTGCGCTCTGAGAATCCTGCAAGGGACCCAAGCTGTGTGGCCATTCCACCAATCCCACTCCCCTTCACCTTCCTATTTGCCTCTTGTTCATGTCCTTCCTCCCTTTCTTCCTTCGTGTGTGTTTTTTAGATAAGGCCTCACTGTAAAGCCCCAGCTGGGCCAGAACTCCATAGACGAGGTCAAGCCGGAAAGCCTTAAACCTTCTCTACTCAAGACTTCTCACCAAGAAACTTTCATACAATTCTGGATATATAGGGGGATAAAATAGCTGTACAGGTCAAACACCTACTGATAATATATCACTCAGAAATTCGCTTTGAAACAGTTCTGAATCATTTTGCCATCTGTTAAATATGGAAGCGTGCGTTAGCTTTTACATAGAGGATTACATCTTGGCTGAATGTTTGATACTGCTGGACCTCAGGCATCCTTGCCAGCTTTCAGAGTTGACTGGCAGATGTTTTAAATTTAATCATCAATGTTGAAGATTCTGCTTTGCATAAATATGTGACAAAAAATGGCAGAAGTGTGTTTGGAGCCATTCAGAAATCCCCGGAAATGTTGTTCTAATTCCAAGCCAAACTTCATTGAGTGGTTCTTTTGCTTTTTGTTTTGTTTTGTTTTTTTAGTGGAATTCAAGTCAACAAAGCAATTTTTAAAACAAAACACTCTAATACAATCTGAAGATATGCTGAGCGTGGTAGTAGGAAAATATTAAAGTCTTTGTTTTCTTTTACGGAGTGATTTTTTTTGTAAGGACAAAAAAGAGTAAGAACACTGCAATCTAACCCCAGCAATTACAGGCAGCATGGTATGATGGCATGTGCAGTAGACTGCGTGCATTGTGTGGGCACAGTGAAGTCATACAATGCAATACAGGCGAGCACAGCAAGAAATATCTGACTCACAATGTTTTTCTTTTAAATTGATTTTTCGTTCATTTTACACACTCAGAAACCTCTAACTGTTGTCAGTTTTTTTTCTCAGTCTCAGCATTCAGTTAATGTGACCCCATATGGTTTCAGTTTAAGAAATAGAACTATGGCTGGCCGAGCAGTGATGGTGCACACTTTTAATCCCAGCACTTGGAGAGGCAGAGGCAGACAGATCTCTGAGTTTGAAGCCAGCCTGGTCTCCAGAGTTCCAGGACATCCAGTGGTACATAGAGAAACCTTGTCTCAAAAACAAAACAAACAAACAGAAAAGAAACTGAGCTAGGCTGGTCTTGAACTTGTTGCAGTCCCTCTGCCTCAACCTCTCTAATGCTTGGATTTCAGATGTGAACCACTGTATCTAGCTCAGTCCTGTCCCTTGCTCTCTGCTCCTTCCCCTTTCTATCCCAACCCTGACGACACCCCTCCTTCTTATTCCCCCAAAGCTCCCAGTGCCTGGGGTTGAGAGTACCCACCCAGGACTCTGTGTGGTGTTAGGTGGGAATAGGGCACAGGCATTAGGGAAGATGCTGGTCATGTGTCCCTGTCAGCTCTCAATGCTGATTGTGAGATAGGAAATGGTTTGTCCGGGGAAGCTCTGCCCACCCAGACCTGTGGGTACTTGCCACGCCCAGGAGTGACACTTGCCAGGAGCCTCTCCCAGCAGGCCAGAGCTCCTACTTCTCAGCCCTACAGTGGCTGGCTTCCCTGTCATCGCTCTCAAACCCTGAAGGGGCTTCTAAGTGCCCTCTCTCCTCCCCACAGGGCCCTCCCGGATCTCGAGGTCCGCCAGGCATGAGGGGAGCCAAGGGGCGCCCGGTAAGTGAGGACACTTCTGCTGCTTGTTGCCCCACTCTGAACTTTGTGATTTTCACAGCACTGGCTCGGGGGAGGGGCACATGAGGGTCCGATGCTGGCTGCTGAGCCGGTGTCTGAGCATCACACCTGTGTCCAGAGGGCACAAACAGGCTTCAGTCATCCATTCCATCCCTCATTCAGCCACCGTTCCTACCCTGTGCGGTACCACTGGAGACGGACACGTGGGACAACAGGGCAGGCCTAAGCCCTAGTATTTTGTGCTCAGTCACATAGGTAATCCATTTAACCCTCAGCGCCACCCTGCCAGGGAAGTGCTGTTTCTCTTGGAAAATGACAGCACAGATAGGTTCTGAAACTTGCCTCAGGCTGCACAGCTGGAAAATGGTAGAGCTGAGATTTGAACCCAAAGAATCTGGCTCTTTGACCTACAGAATGTACTCTCCTTTTCAGTTACAAGGGGTAAACGGAATGATCCCATATCTTGGTGTGAAGGTGTCAGGCATGTAGCCTCCTTAAGAAGAGGAAACAGGATGGCTTAGGCAACCCAGATTTGTTACGGAGCGCCACGTGGGTTTCTAGTTTTAATACACCCCCTGAACTAGATGTCTTGAGCAGCCAGCCTGTGATGGGGAAGGTGAGACACAGGCTTCCAGGGTCCCTCCCAGTACCCATTTCGCTTTCTGACCGAGAAAGCTGATCTAGCTACAGGGTGAACTGTGTGGGCCTGGGCTCTCCACACTGCCAAAGAGTGAACTGTGCCCACACCCCTTCCCAGCACAGACTAGAAGCCCCACCCCACCCCAACACACATACATCTTTCCTTGGGGGAAAGCCAGCTCCCATGGGAGCCTTCAGGACTAGGAGAGGCGCGTGAGGACCATCTCCTGTGAGGTCTGGCAGTAGCTGAGATCTGTGAGAGCAGCCTTGGGGCGGGGGACCTGGACAGGCTCCCACTGCACCTGTGAACTCTGAGTCCTGGCCAAGCTCGTCCTGTGGCTTTTGGAAAGCTCTTTGTTCTGTGGGTCTCAGGTTCCTCATGGGATGGGCACGCAGAATATGCAAGGCTGTGCTGGCTTTCTTGACCATGTGTAGGTGGGCATTCTATACTGAGAGGGTCTGGAGACAGAGGGGGTGGCCCACTGGCAGCCTGTGAAAGAATGAAAGCCCCCATTTGAACCATGTGTGGGACAAGTCTCTTGCCTTCCCAGTTTGTGGCTGTGCAAGCTCAGGCTCGTCTCCACCTCTCTGAGGCTTTCCCTGTCTGTTCAGGTGGGGAGTTCCCCCTGAAGGGCTGTTGGGATTTGAAGTGCCTGGTGCTACCTCTGACCTCTTAGAGGAAGGCTCTTCCCTTCACATGTCAGACAGCTGATTTCCCCTCCTCAGCCTCTGTTTCTCACTCTGTAAAATGGGCCAGCAACAAAGCTGGGTTGGTTGGGTGTGAAAACCCAGTCATTTTTCAAGAGCTTTAGCCCTAGGGTTGCCACAGGGGCTAGGTTTCCCTCTCTTTCCTGTTGTCCTTTCTTGGGGGGCTGTGGTATGCTGGGTTTTCTGCCCCTGGAAGGAATGGCTCCAGTGAGCCTGACCTGACCCAGCTGGAGGGCAACCCCAGCGCAGTCTGCTGATGAGCCTGTAGATAATGTCATGTGGTTCTGATGGAAACCTAGTGTGCCTGCCACAGGAGGGCCTGCCTGAGGCACAAGGGAAGGAGGGTGGCTGGGGAGGAGGTACCATATTCCTGAAAAACACTGGACACCCACGGTCACTAGCATCCGCTGTCTCTTCCCTCCTCCAGCAGGAGAGATGGCTCCTTTTTCCCTACAACTCAGCCTTGGCTTCTAGACTTGGTCTCCTCCAATGCCCCACCTCATGAACAACCTTCCTGGAAGGCAAGCCTAGAGGGCTTGGCCCTCTTGATAGCTCCTGTTGCAGGGAGTTCACTCCCATCCCGATAAACAGTGGCATCTGATTGGCTTGGGTTCCGATTCTGGCTCTCCCTGTTCCTACTGGCCACAGGCAACTTCACTTCTATACCAGGCCCCTTTCTATGTAACTACTTTCTCTGTGACTGTCTGCTGTTGTTGATATTAGGTCACATCCCTTGTTCTAAAAAGGCTTTGATCCCACACAGGGTAGTCAGGATGCTCTGGGCCTCAGGTCTGAGGCTCTGCTCCAAGTGCTGTGCCCTTCCAGGGAGGTGTGAGCTTGTGCCACACAGAGCCCACAACAAGGAGTGTCTCAGACCCAGCTCTGTCTGTGACCTGGGATGCCCCACCCTGGCCTGCCTTCATCTCCTCAAAACTGGTCATGTGTTAGGGAAGGAGTAGGAGGCAGGAGGCTAAGGCCTGTCTGTGGGAATATGGCTGCAGGTTTCTCCGCCTTAGCTCTTAGTCTCCACATCTGTGACACAGGTTGGCTGGTGGCAGCCATCCAGGACACTTAAGACAGTTGGCCTCTAGGTCCAATGCATTTAGGCTCTCTAGCTGACTCCCGCAGGCTGTGACCTCTGAAGAACCATCTAAGTTATTGCAGGAGATGACCTACCTCAGGCTGTGTGTGGAAAGGGAGGAGCGGGGGAAACCAGGCTCTGGCCAGTCTTGCCCTCCTGGTTCACAGCCCAAGAGAGACCCCTGCTGTCCAGTCCACTGTGTTGGAATCTTCTTTCTTTTTCAGGGCCCTCAAGGACCTGATGGACCAGCTGGGGAGCAGGGGTCCAAGGGCCTGAAGGTACAGCCCCCCTGTATTGCCCCTCAAAGCCCTGGCCCCCTGAAGTAGTAGAGAGAACCCAGAATGATTCCGTGTGTGTTCCCAGCAACTCGACCAGCCTCCTGCAGCACAGAGCAAAAGAAAGGAAGACCATTGAGGGGTCACATATGTCCTCTACTGTTCCCTTCAGTGGGAAAAGTCCTTGGTTCTTGACCCCAGCACCTCTGTGGGGACTATGGCAGCCACCCCTTTGCCAGATCTTAAGTATGTCCACAGGCAGTGTGCTGAGAAGGACATGTGGCCTCTTGGGTCCCCTCCTCTCTGTAAAGGGTCCTCATGAGCCTCTCTCCCACCTCTGCACGCTCCGCTTCCCACAGGGCCGTGAAGGACCTCGGGGCAGACCTGGCCGTCCAGGACAGCAGGTGGGTCACGTTAGGTTTCTTGTGCCTCCTCCCTTTGTCGTGACACATGCCTCCAATGATGCCCTTGTGTTTCCAGGGTGCAGCTGGTGAGCGGGGCCACTCAGGTGCAAGAGGCTTCATCGTAAGTAGTATCGGTTCTGGAAGTTCTCAACATGGGGTGTTGGGACAGGTGGGGAATGGTTCCCGGGAGTGTTTGACCTTCGTGGGAATCTGCCCTGAAGTGCTCTCTCAGCTGTAAGAGTGGAGTGGGGGCTGGGGCACAGCAGAGAACGAACCTGAGACCAAGGGGAGATGCAGAATGGATGGAGAAGCTTCATGAGACCAAGGTCATCTGTGTTTTTCCACAGGGCATTCCTGGTCCCTCAGGCCCTCCAGGTGCCAAGGGCCTCCCAGGAGAACCGGTAAGTGTCTATTCCCTCTCTGTGGCATCTCTGCCCTGTCTCAGTCTAATTGTAGCATGGACTCTTGGCCAGGTAGACAGATGGGGAGGAATGGAAAAGACAGGGCTAGGTCTGGCCTGCAGCCGTGGGGAGCTTGGCCCTGAGTTCTAGGATGAATCTTGGCTTGCTTGATCACTGGGTTTATTACTGAATTGGGAGTAGCACTTGCCACATGGTTGTGAAGGTGGCCTGAGAAATTGATACAGGGAACACTTAAATCCTGAAAGGCAAAAGGAAGGAGGGAAGAGAGGACAGGCAAAAGACAAGGGAAGTCATTGACCCATGGCTTGTCCTTCAGGAGATGTCCAAAGGGATGGTTTTGAGGAAGGCAAAGGTGCTGAGGGCCTCCAAGAAGGCTGCAGGTAGCACACTGGAAACTCAGGAAGATCCCTTGAGCCCTGGATGGCCAGGAGTAGTTGAGGCTAGATGGGAGAGGGCAGGACAGGAGAGGACACAGTGAGTAAAGTTCTGAGGTTGTGCGTTGCAGCGGGGGGGAGGGGGGGGCCTGCTGGGGGTCCTGTTGGATGCAGAGGAGACCGTGGGAATGGGTGAAGAGGCACTGTATATGATTAGAGGTAGGGCCTGTGGGTTTTCTTTTTCAGTTACCGTGTGGACTGTGTGACTCAGCCTTGCCATAGCTCCCCCCACCCCCCATAGTGGAACCCAGGCTGTCTTCTCCTAACTGTGTGTCTGTCTCCAGGGCTCTCAGGGACCTCAGGGACCAGTTGGCCCTCCAGGAGAGATGGGACCCAAGGTTAGTGCCAAGAAGCCCTGGTTTGTCCCTTACTGCTGGTGCACCCCTGGCCTCCGGGTCAGCAGCCACGCCTGCTGCCTGATCCCTGCCCTGGCCTGCAAAGATGGTCAGGTTGGTGCTGCGGCATGGAGGGTAGAGAGCACACGGTGACACAGGGTGAGAAACTGGGAGCCTGCCTCGCAGCGCGAGGTAGGGCCTTGCTGGGGGTCCTCCCCACCTCCTGCCTAGCTAGACTGCACTTTGGTACAGAATCATGAACAGAGTCCCAGCCTGCTGAGGGTCCCCTTGCCACCCTGGGCCAGAGTCAGGAAGAAGCAGGAGAGGCCTAGGCCTGCCCCCTCATTGGCCTCTTCCTCCCCACAAGCTCATGCAAATGATGGATTTTCCTTGTCTGTGTGCCAAGGGCTCCTGTGTGGTAAACCGCACTCGTGGGCAGGCAGAGGGTCTAGCTGCTGGGTAGCCTGGCTCTGCCAGCTTGCACCCAAACCCATAGTTTTGCCAAGACTCAGAAGCGGCAGCCTGACTCCACTTCTGCAGCTCCCTGTTGTGAGACCTAGCCACGATCCCAGGCCTTTGCCTGCTGGCCAAGGTGCCAGCCCTTGCTCCAGGAGAGACCAGTCACTTTTTCTTGCAGGGGCCACCGGGTGCAGTGGGAGAGGCTGGCCTTCCTGGGGACTCCGGGATGAAGGTGAGGCAAGATGAAAGATGGGAAAATGACTTGTTGACACCAGTTCCCAGCTGGCAGCCTTGCCCTCTCCTTGTGCTTGGGACAATGAGCTCTCTGTCCTGGCTTGGGGGCAAGCCTGGCATGCCCACAAGTAGGGTCCCCAAGCAGCTCAGAGCCCCTGCACTGTCCCCCGCCCAGCTGCGTTTCCTCTGGCAGCTGCCTTGGTACCCCACTGGGACTTCTGCCCCTCCTGATCCACATGACACCATCAGCACTTCAGCACAGGTGACCGTGGTACCTGTGAAGGCACAGGCTCCTATTGATACCTGGCCCTGGGAGCCCTCATGCCTCTTCTGCTTTTGGAGAACGGAGGACCCTGCTCGCCCTGCAGACTGAGAGCCTGGGAGCCCCATCGGCCGACTGAGGGTATAATAAAGCCAGGCTCAGGGGCACCTGCCAGGGGGCTGTGGGATTGGAAGCAAATCCTTCCTGTCCTGTGGTCCAGTGTCCTGTCATTGTAAGGGAGCCGAAGCAGGCCCAGGGCTCCAGGCCTCAGCTCAGCTCTGCCTCATTTTGCCCAGGCAATAAAAGCACAGCCTCACATATAAACTGCACAGGACTGGCTTGTTCAGTCAGGGTGGGGCCAACAAGCTCCACTTCCTAGTGCCTAGGAAATAAGGGGGACTCTTTGCAGGCCTGTTGGGAGCAAGGTACAGGCATTCTGGCTTCCTCCTCATTTGGTTTCTTACCAAATCTCATGGAAGAGGAAGAATGGTGTTCATCGGCACTGCTGTCCAGTCGAGGCTTCCCTAGCCATGCTGCCCACTGTGGCCTTGAGTATGTCATTTGGGCTAGCTTCTGAGATGACACCTCCCCTTCAGGACTTGGCAGAGGTCCAGCTCATTCAGATGAAAATCTGACAATGGTGATACAACAATGGTGGTGGTGATGATGGTGATGCAGTGATTATGGTAGTGATGGTAGTGGTGCAGTGATGGTGCTGATGCAGTGATGGTGGTGGTGATGGGGATGCAGTGATGGTGCTGATGCAGTGATGGTGGGGATGCAGGGATGGGGATGCAGTGATGGTGATGGTGATGCACTGATGGTGTTATGATGGTGGTGATGGTGAAGCAGGAAGGGTGGTGATGGTGGTGATGATGGGGATGCACTGATGGCGGTAGTGATTGTGTTGTGGTGATGGCTGTGTTCCTGGTGATGGCGATACACTGATGGTGATGGCGGTTTTGGTGATGGTGGTTTTCATGGTGGAAAGGACGATGGTAATGATGGTGGGGGGGGGGAGTGGTGATACTGGCAGTGAGGGTGGAGGCAGGGATAATGCTGGTGCTGCTGATGGTGATGCAGCAATGATTAATGATTCGTGCTCATGCTAGTTGTGATTGTGATGATGATGGTGGTGATGATGCTGGTGTTCGTGATGGTGGAGATGATGGTGGTGATAGCGGTGGTCATGAAGTGATAATAGTGAGCATGATGGTAGTGATGGTAGTGATCTTGATGGCCATTGGTTGATGGAAGTGGTGATGTAGTGATGGTGGCTGAAATGGCCGTGGTGATGTGATGATTGTAATGCTGACTGGTGGTGATGGTAGTTCTGGTGTTTGGGGTTCTGGTAGTAATGGTAGTGATGATGTGATGGTGGAGCTGGTCCTGCTGCCTAATGGATGAGACTCCCATGGCCAGGGCTTACTTGGAGCAGGGGTTTGTTCTCAAGTTTCCTCCCAGCTTCTCCAGTTCTAGTCAGAGCTAGAAGGAAAAAGGGCTGGCAGAGGCAGGGCTGGCTCTGCTCATCTCATGGACTGTGTTTGACTTCTCCTAGGGTGACCTGGGACCTCTGGGCCCCCCTGGGGAGCAGGGCCTCATTGGGCAGCGGGTAAGTAAAGCACATTTTCATTCTAGAGCTCCCAGGTAGCTTGTGAGCAGTGGGCAGGAGAAGGGCTTGGGCCAACCCCCAACAGTCAGATTCCCCAACTATGGAAAGAGGCCGGGACTCCTGGCAGCTTTGCCTGGTTTTCCTGGTTATCTGGCATCACCTCAGAAAGGAAGCATTTTTTGCTCAGTGTTGGGCACCATGGCATGCTTTCTGTTCCTTGACACACAGCTGCATCTGCCAGGCTCCAAGAAGGCCTGCTGTCAAGCAATTAACTTATTTTGGATTAACTTGGGGCCTTCAGATGTATTTAAGCTCCAAATATGTGTTTCTTCCAAAACTGTTCTACAGTTAGCCTTCACCTTTCCAAAAGAAAGCCACAAGGTCGCCTTGTTCTAAGGAGCCCCGTGAGACCCCTTTATCCATCTCTCTGTGCCCTGCCTGAATTTAGAACCCTGGGGCACATAAGGACACAGCGTATATCTTTGCCACCTTTCAGATGGGGCAAGTAAGGCTCAATAGTGAGAGTTTGTGCAGTCTGTCTTCAGGGCATCAGGTCCTCACCTGATTTCTTTTCCATCTTGTCTTACTTATGATGGCTCACATCCTCGTGCCCAGTCTCCAGAAGCTCTGAAAATATGGCAGAATGAGAGGGGAAGGCCCCAGGGCAGAAGAGAATATGAGAGCTTAGAGTCCAGAAACAGTAGCCATATGTGGCCACCAAGTGTGATCAGTTGAGTCTCTTTTAAAGGCTGTGTTAAGAAGTACCCTGAGGTCCCAGCAAGACTCAATGAGCTCAAGAGGCCACTGAGCTCCCCTAATACCCACTGTGTATATTTCTCAGTCTGGGAGCATGTAGTAAGTGACGGAAGGCCTCACTAATGGAGCTTATGTTCCAGTGGATTGATTGTTGATGTCTGCCACAGGCACAAGAGGAGCAGAATTTGCTCACTTGTCACCCCTTTGCAGTCCCTGCATCTGCCAACCTGGGTCTCCTCCTAGCTCTGCCTCTGGACATCTCTGAATTCTAACACCAGAGAGAGATGCTAATTTAGCTTGGCAGCTGTTTGGAGAACTGGGGCCTTTCTAGAGCTGGGAGGACCAGCAGGGGCGTCAGACAGGGCCTTGGCATTTTTGGCATCTTTCTCAAAGTTGCCCAACCAAGTCTGCAAGTTGGCCTTACATTCCTCATCTGAGATGGGGTTTCAGTACCACTTATTCCAGCTCCCAGAAGGAGGTCTCACCCATGGGTGGTACATTCCCCTTTGCTGTCAGCCATGTTTTCCAGATAAGAAACGGATTCCTATAGAAACTAAGATTCCACTTGAGGTCATACAAGCACTGGTGATGCTGAAGTTGACTCGTATCAGAGCCTATTCTTACCCACCAGTCCAAAGAGCTTCCCCAGTCCAGCCAGTGGACCAGGGTACCTGGTCTATGAGGCTCTATGGCCTTTCTTCTGCCCCTTAGAAGTCTACTTGTTCAGCTTCTGAAAGACAGTATGCTCCTGACTTCCCAGTGCAGTCCTACGCAGTAACACCTCCCCACCTTTTTCTCCCAGGGAGAGCCAGGCCTTGAGGGAGACCTTGGCCCCATGGGGCCTGATGGGCTGAAGGTGAGTTGTCTGGGCTGGGATCTAGGAAGGGCTTCTAACCCTGTTCTAGTTCCTGTGGAGCACCGAGAGGCCGGTTCACCCCGGAAGAGGACAGTGGGGATCTGCAGAGTCCCGAGGCTGCCCTTGTACTATCTGCCCACTGCCGGCCTCCGTGGGGCTTGGCCTAGTGTCACCCTAGGTCTTCCCTGCTCCCACGAAAACAACAGCTTCTATCAGCCAAGTCTGGACCAGCATGGGACTCTCATATCCTTTCCCTTCCAAACACCCTTAAAGTTCTGAACATTTCTGATCATCACCAGAGACATATAAGCCACCATTCGGGGGGAACTAGTCCTGGGGTGCTTGATACGATGCTGACCTCCACTGATGCTAGCAGAGTTCAATCTTCAGATGAGTAAACAGACTCAGAGACGTTAAAAGGCTTGCTGTAGACACACAGCCAGTAGCTGCACATCCAACACCCATTCTGAAGGAGAAGGGAAGAGAGGAGGCTCATGGGAAGGCAGCGAGGCATGCATTCAGAGACTGGCTGTGTGTGAGTGAAGGGTCAGTGAATCACAGGTGCTTCCATGGCACTGCTGCTCTTGTGGGAGCTTCGGACTGTCTCCTGAGCTGCAGGTGGGCAGATGGTAACTAGAAATTGCAGGTGGTGAGTAGGCACAGCCCTGTCCTTAGCCCCAGGCCCATCCCAGTCTCCTTCTGAGCATTGTTCCACAGGCAGGCTTTCTGTCTGCTGACCTGGTCACACCATGACCTGGAAGAGACTACCCCATAGTGCACATCCCTGCTGTAAAGTCCCTCTTGCTCACCTGCCCTCCACAGATCTCAAAGAAACCTCCACAGTTTTGAGTCACAGTTTCCCAACCCCAGAGCTAGGCCTTCATGTCCTGCCCTCCTCACAGTCACCCTAGGACCAGAGAACATTTTGCCCAGGTCCCTTGTCAGCACTTGGTTTTCTTGCAAATGAAAGAGCGCCCCCTATCGGCCACTTGTCCACTTACTCTTAGCCCCAGCTCTGCTGACTCCTGGTACAACCTTGGGGGCCATCTGCTGAGAGCCCTCCTTACCCCAGGTGCTGGCCACACCCAGCAGTGGTACCAATAGGCTTAATGGTGCAAGCATTGTGTGTGCAAGAAGTGCCAATTATGGCTTACCTTTAGGGCATCCTGCGAATTAACTCACTCAGGCTGCTCCAGCAGGCTCTCAGCCAGAAACATCAGCCTCCGCACAGAGAAGTGAGGAATCTGGGGCCACAGCCTCCTCATTCTTTTCTAGATGGCCACTTTTCTCCTGGAGCTTCTACCCCAGGGGACAGGAGAACAGGTCCAGGCTTTGCACAACTTTTCTATCTCTGCTTTTGACAACCCTTGCCTCTGGCTTCCAAAACCAATCACACCCTTGTCCTTGGACTAGAACAGTCCCTTGGGGTCTTAGCACCTTCCTGAGTGGTCTTGGGAGAGACAGTTCCCTAAAATGCATGTCCAGGGGTCTTGTCACGAAGTAAGCTGCTTCATCAGTGGACACAGCCTTTCTTGGTGTCTCTGTTGGTAACAGCCATGGTGGCAGTCACCCACAGCACACATTGCCAGGGTCAAGTGCATGGTCTCTCGTAGATGAGTAAACTGGCCAGAGCTGCACAGTTATTGAGTACTTAAAAGATCATGACCTGAGTATGAGGGAGATTGTCCCCTGAGTTCAGATCCCTACCTCTCCATGGACTCAGTTCTTCCATATGTGGACTGGGACTATTGAGACAGGTCACCCGAAAGGCTCTCAGGCAGTTATCATGGATTCCTGAAGTCTTCAGGGACCCTTACAGCCCATTCTCATGGGCCCCACTGAACCCCCCTTTTAGCATTATGGGAATCAGGCCATGAATAGTCACTGAAGACTGATTCTGGCCAGGGCTTGGGCTAGCTTGGCTACCTGGAGCAACCAGTCTACAAATGTGCCAGCAGGTGGCCAGAATGAGAAGCGACAGGAGAGTCTGTGAGAGCCCGGTCGGGGCAGGTCTCTGTGCCAGCTGTGCCTGGAACCTGACGAGCTCGGCGGCAAGGGGCCGTGCAAGCCATCCTAGCGCCCAGCTCTGCTCTAAGCTGGCCTGTTCCTCAGTTCGAGCTGTCCTCCCTCATGTGTCCTCTGGGGCTGTCCGCAGGCCAGGCTCCTGATGCCAGTCTCAGTTCCCTGAAGGTCCAGCTCCAGGCATCATTGTATCCTGGGTCTCTCTTCCTAGCTGGGCCATACCTGATTCCTTCTGCCCCTCTGCCACAGCTGCTCTGAGCCCTGAGAGTGATTGGAGGCATCCCTCATAAGCTATCACAGGCAGCCTTGTGCCTTCCCAAGCCTACTCCCAGCCTTCCCCTTCATCAAAATGGGACTTCATGCCCTCTTCCTCTCAGGACCTGCAACAGTCACAGCGAGGCCACATGAACATGCTGCAAGCTCCGTGCCTGTCAGCCCCTCGGAGACAGGCTTGTGGTGGGCACTGCCTGCCCCTGCAGCTGCTGCTGGAACAGTAGCCCACACCCTGCCCTGGAGGAGCCCAGGCAACTCAGTTCTGCCTGGGGCATGAGAGAAAGATGGTGAAGTTGGCAAGCAGAGCTAGAATATACCCACAAGGAGTACACTCATGATTTGTTGCAAAACCAGTGCTTATGGAGAACCCCAAACACCCATGCCTCGGGCTCCTGAAGCTCATGCAAAGGGGTTCCTTCATACGAAAGACTCGTAGAATCTTGGGGAGTCCTTGCTACACATTCCTAACACACAAGAGCTCCTTTGTGTCCCCAGTTTTCAAGACTTGGTGCCAGCTACAGACTAGCTGTATCTCAAAGGGTGGGATTTGGGGCCAACTGGCTTGACTTAGCTCTGCCTCAGTTTCCTCATCTGTATCTACCACCAAAAGAGTAGCTCCAGGGAAAGGCCCTGGTGAGGCTGACTGGAGTACTGGAAGACAGCTAAGTGGCTGCCGGTCTCCAGGTGTAGGGCTTTTGACGATCCAGTTTTTGATGTTCTCTCTCTGCTGCTCCTGTCCCCTGGTTCAGGGGGACAAGGGTGACCCAGGGCCTGATGGTGAGCATGGCGAGAAGGGCCAGGAGGGGATGAAAGGAGAAGATGGGCTTCCTGGGCCCCCAGGCGTCACTGGCGTCCGGGTGAGTGTGGAACATGTGGTTCTGGGTGAGGGCCACACGTACCTGTCCAAGCCTCCAGAAGTCCTCTGGTTGGTCCATTCCCTGCTCGGCCCTCCTGTGGCCTCCTGTGCCCTCAGGAAAAATTCTGTTCTCTGTGGCCCTGTGTCCTTGTCCCATCTAATACCACACCAGCCTGTTCTCTTAGCTTCTGGGACAAGCTTGACCTGCCTGTGGGCCTTTGCTCCTGCCCACCTTTCTACTGACTACACTCTCCCTTCTTTCCTATCCTTCTTGAACCCCTGTGTGCCTTCAGCCATCCTCATAGACAATTCCTACCCTTGGAAGCCATCCTTGACCCTGGGCTGTGTATTAGGCTTTCAGGGTCATTCAGAGCCCCCAAGGAGGCCAGGAACTTGTGTGATTTAGATTTATGTTTTCCTTATATGATACCAGAGTGGTGACATGCTGTTGACTGAAAAGGCAACTCTGCCTCTCATCCTGGTAGAATTTTATTCAGTATTGACCATAGACACCATGAGTATCTTCCCTGAGATCCGGGACTCTGGTAGAGGAGAGAAACCATTCTGTTTCAGTGTTTCCAGACAACATCCTTACTGTTTTCCAGAATTTTCTTTAATTAGATAGCACCCTTGAGGGCCGGGAGACTCAGAAAGGTAAAGGAAGCTGGCCCCGGGGTACACAGTAAGAAACAGCAGAGCCAGGATTTGAACCCCTGTATGTACATCCTGTTCCTTTGCTATGGACTCACTGGAATTCAGAACCTCAACAGGCTGTGAGAGCAAGGATGTATGGTAGTTAGGGTATTCTGATATATGGCCAATGGCGTGGAGTTTGACTCTGTTATGGAGCCAGGGTGTATATGGAGCAGGGCTCTGTGGCCAGCCCACTGTCCTGCCAGCTCCTGGAATCTGGCCACCTTGCAACGAGCCACCAGAGGATCAGGCCTGCAGATGTTCGCTCTGAGCCAGCCTTGGCCTTAGCCCAACTCCCGAGCTGGGTGCTTCCCTACTGGCCCCACAGTGACAGATCCTTGCTGTTACCTGGGCTCAGCAGCCCAGGTTTCTTCTTGCCTGCCCCTGACAGCTCTTCAGCCATTGAAGTGACCAGTCTGGGAGGGATCAGACTAGCCAGCAACATACTGGCCGTGGGAAAGTATTTGTTACCTAAAAATAGAGCTGAAGTGCTAATGGCCCCATAGAAGCAAGGGGATGAGATCACTGGCCAGCCCAAGAGTCCAAGAGTACAGGCGGGGGTGCCTGTCAGACCCGCCTACTGCTGTGTGCACAGGCCTGGGGATGTGGGCAAGAAAGGCCGCAACTGGCTGGCTCTTCACCTCACTAATCCCCTGTGTGACTTTGCAGTTGCCCCCAGCCCTCTCTGGCCTCAGTCTTGCTATGTTGAGAATTTGGAAAGAATGTGTGCCAAGATTATTTTGAGTTCCAAAGTCCGGAGGACACTGTCTCAGTGAGTGGTTCTGCTGGGGAGCGGACATATTCTTGGAAACTGAGTTCAAAGGTCAAACCTGGGTTGAGCAACCCTCTTCCAGTGTGCTAGGTGAACTGCTGCCCATCTCTCAACCTTGGCATTCTCAGCTGTGAATGGGGGGCTGGGGAGGGGGGCTGGTCTAGTATCTGGAGGATGAGGACCTGAGTTTGAATTTTCATCACCCATGTGATTGGCTGGGCATGGTTGACCTCATGTTCTGGTCCGGGTGATCTCAGTTCTATGGGATCTTGATCTTGGGAGCTTTATGGCCAGATGGCATAGCCAAAACACAACTTTCTCGTTCAGTGAGACACCTGGTCTCCAGGCAATAATGTTATGAGCCATAGAGGAAGACAAGCAATGTCTTCTACATATATACACACAGGTCTGTGTACCTACCTACTCAGACCACACATATGCACACCAGAGAGTGGGGAGGGGAAACGCTAGGTAAGAAAAAGCCTTTACAGAAATGCACAGAAATAGGAATGTTCGGAGGGAAAAAATATGTAAAAGCTTCCCATGGTGCCTGTGGTTGGTCATGTGGTGAAAGCCAGTATGAGATTCATACTCAGTGGTCCCTCACAGTTCTCGTGTGCCAAGGTTGGCAGAGTGTCTGTGGCCTATGTGCATACCAGGCTGTGGACACAAACTCTGCATCTGGGTTTCTTTGGCATCGTGGCTGCCAGAGGAATGCTCTCTTCTTTGTGGCCTGGAGACAGCTGATTACTTGAAAATAGCAGTTTACAAGCCACTAGGGCCTTTCTAGAAATGTGTCTAGGATCACACACTATGCGACAATGCTTCATCCTCAAGGGGGCTCACAAACACTAGTAGTCAATCGGCATCATTCTGACTAGTGATGCCATCTTGGTTTTTATGTAAGGGCTCTGATGCACAGACAATGACCAAACTGCCAAGAAACACATTTCTTAGCTGTGTCCCCAGAAGCAGGTGACTCATGCCTGCCCGTGATAGGACCCAGCAGGGGCCTCAGCCTACAGGTGCTCTGGTGATCTCAGGGTCCCACCCAGTGGAGTTCACTGGAGGGGCCTGGTTCCATCACCCCTGCCGCTGTAGCGTTTCTGAGATTCCGGCTGAGACAGGACACTGTCCCTAAGAAGCGGTGGAGAAAAAGGTCACAGGGATGGCCAGGGTTTTATTTTTAGCAAAGCAGCATTGCTCAGCTGGTGCTGTGCGGTAGAGATAGGAGAGTCACACATGAAACCTAAAGTCCTCCAGTGGCGGGGACAGGGGAGGTTGGTGAATGGAAGTGACTTTCTTCAGACCAATAGATCTGAAATGGTCTTTCAACATAGTTTCAGTATTTGGAAAGCATCAACGGGGCCCAGCGAGGTCAGCAGGTAAAGGGGCTTCTGCCAAGTCTGACAACTGTAGTTCAATTCCTGGAAGGCACAAGGTGAGAGCAGAGAAATGACTACCACTGGCTGTCCTCTGACCTCTTATGCACCCTGTGGCATGCAAATGGTAAAGAAACGAAGATGTGATTAAATAAATAAAGATGGAACAAAAAGTTAAGATTTTTAAAAATCATGAACAGGACCTTTTTATTCTCTTTTGTTACTAAGTTTTTCACAGACACCCCAGCTCAGATGGAACGCTTGGTCTAAGTCTAGGAATGCTTGCTCTGTGCCTAGACTTGAGAAAATGTGCAGCTGAGATCACACGTTTTGCCTACAGACCGAATGGGAGGGTAGGACATCTGTGCCCCAGCATGATGCCCGCTGTGAGGAGACTCCTGGGCAGTGTGCAGCAGTGACTGGGATGTGGACAAGACTGCATGGTGGCTGCTTCAGGGCCAGCTGTGCACCAGGGGGACCTGGGCCAAGCCCCCCTCTGGGAAACAGGGTGGCCATTGGTAGAGGGAGGGCTCAGTCTGGAGAGCTGGTCCCCGTGCTTCACACAACTGGGACAGCAGTGGAGGCAGCGGGTAACCCGATGCTGGCAGAAGCCACTTCCGTGCTCCAGACACCTCCTATGGCTGACACTGTTGTGAGTGTGCCCACGTCACTTTAGCTCTGTGAGCCCACCTAAGATTCTGTGTCCCTGACACAGACCAAGATGCCAGCCAGGAGGTCAGGTTGTGTACAGGGCCACACAGCACAGAGACCGAGTGACAGCATGCCGCAGCAGTGACATGCTGCCGGGTGTCCAGCTCCCAACAGGATGCCTCTTGAGCTGCCTGCTTCCCTCAGTACTGAAATTTCCCCTGCTCTTTCCTCTGTGTCCCCTCAGGGTCGCGAAGGAAAGCCTGGCCCGCAGGGTGAGAAGGGCCAGAGAGGAGCTAAGGTAGGTCCCCTGCTTTTGCGGGTCACAGCCCTCCCCACTCATCTCCAGGGCCAGCAGCCATGGGCACCTCCTTTCTCCCTCGCTCTCTCTGCAGGGTGCCAAGGGCTACCAAGGACAGCTGGGAGAGATGGGCATTCCTGGAGACCCTGGGCCCCCTGGCACCCCTGGTCCTAAAGGGTCCCGGGGCACCCTAGGACCAATGGTGAGGCTCTGGGCTGAGGGAAGGGAAGGAGAATAGGGAGGGGCTGCTTCCCTATTGCCCACCCCAGTGTTTCAGAATCCCTAGGTTTCCCATCCCAGCCACCTCACTTCTAGCCCACATCCCTCTGGGAACTTCCCAAAGCTCCGGTCCTTGAATATGCACAGTCGTGGCAGACAAAACACATCTTGCAAAAAGCAGGCTGCAGTAGGCCCATGTGCTTTTTGTGGACACTGGTTGATAAAAGTCCTGCTGAGGGGGAGGGAAGGAGCCAGACAGATCCCTGGGTACAGGGTGAGGTGCTGCAGGTCCCTGGGTGCCTGAGAGAGAGTCCCAGGGCCCTGCTAGACTGTCCTGAGTCAGAGCCCAAAGGTACGATAGTTGAGGTGAGAGAAGAGTCCATGGCAGGGGAAGGCCTGTGGTATCTTTGAGAAAATGGAGCGGTACCCTTTTGTGTGGGGCAACAACTTTGACCATGGTGGTTTCTGGCTGCACATGTGATGTCATGGGTGCCCGCTGGGGAGATACACGGTAGCATCTATTAGACGGTACTTCATCCCCAGAATCAGACTCAAGTAATGCAAGCACAGGTAGCAGTGGGTTGGAGGAAGCAGAGTAGGGAAAGTCACTTTCTTATTAAGACTCATTTAACTGGAAGTCTCAAGTTTGAGCACTAACAGCGGCTTAGCTCGGGTGACTATGGAGGTTCTGAGAAATGTCACCTACACCTTCATAAACCATAGGAGCAGAGAGAAGGAAGAGTTAGGGAGGAGGTCCTTGGAAGGGGTCCTCTCGCCTTCCACCGTGTCCTCTATGCACATCATGTGTGTGCCAGGCTGCTGAGCTGAGTGGCTGGAGCCAGCAGAGGGAGTCATCACCATGTCCCTGCATAACAACAAGCATCTTTCTCCTCCTTAGGGTGCTCCAGGGCGGATGGGAGTCCAAGGAGAGCCAGGATTGGCTGGTTATAACGTAAGTGACACACATTCAGGGGAATCCCCTTCTCACCCTCTGGAACAACATCCCTGCATCCTGAGCTTGACCCTTCCCACCAGATGGAGGAGATGTGGGACTCCTGGACCCATAGGTTAGGGTGGGGTAAGGTAGAAGTGATGGGGCAGAGTACCCACCCAGGTTTCGAGTCCTCCCTGCAGATGGTGGGTGCTCCACACACACCCGAGCTTCATTTGTCCTCTAAAGAGGGACTGTGATGCTCCCAGATCCTCCACACAGTCAGGACATGAAGGCCCAGAAAGGACAGGCTTGGTTAGAAAGGAATGGGGGCTCAGAGAACCATGCACAGACCAGGCTTGGCAGCTTCATGCATTTGGGAGTGGAGACCATGCCCAGCCATGGTGGCCTTTGCCAGACCCAAGGAGTGCAGGAGATGCAGCAAGAAAAAGAGAGAGAGAAAGGGAAAAGAAAGAACAAGAGAGAGAGGAGGGAGGACTAGCGAGGTAGCGCCAGCCCAGAGTTGTCCTAATGGCAGGATGGCCTCTTCCCATAGCTCTGCCAAGGTAGCTTTTCCCGGCCTTTTGATCCCAGTCTGCCCCTGGGCACCACAGTAGGGCCCTACTACCCAAGTTGGCACGGAACTGGAAGGGTCTGGGACCAACAGGCATATCTAGAAAAACGGGGCCCAGAGAGGTGGAGGGCAGGGGTAGGTCCTCTTATGCTGTCCTGTGTCCCCATCTCTAAGTCCCTGTCCTTTGTCATCTGCCCCCCATGTGTCCTCAAACCCTCTTCAGTTCTCTCCATTTTGTTTGCCTGCAGGGACATAAGGGCATCACAGGACCTCTTGGGCCTCCCGGGCCCAAAGGCGAGAAGGTAGGTGTTGTGTGTTTGAGCAGCAGCTAGAGTCAAGGTCAGCTCTGGGGCTTTGGAGATGCGGCAGCATGGAACGGGGCATAGCATGCCTGCACTCCTGGCTTTAGATTCACCTGACAGAAATGAACACTTGTGTCACGACCAAGTCTCCATTATTCCCTCGTGCTTGTGAAGGGGAGCTTTGGAACTACATAGTGGGAACTCACTCAGCATGAGGGAGGGAAAACACTGAGGCAGGAGAAGACTCAGAAGGAGAACAAGGGTGCCGGGGATGTATGCCATATGCCCTCCATTAGGGTTCTGGGGATGAGAGAAACTGCCAGGGGGGCGGGGGGAATGGCTAGTTTTGAACACTGTTCACAGCAAAGAGCACATGAGGGCCCAAAAAGTGTAAGAAACGGCCCCTGGGTCATGTCTCCGTGATGCTGTGGACCTGGAGCCAGAACTCTGGGTTCCCCTACCCTCCCTCCTCCCTCTCCTTTTCCTCCTCATAGCTGGAAGGCTTCCTAGCAGGCTGTGCCTCCCTCTCCTTGTCCCTGGCCTCCCCAGCCCTCCTTCCTTTTGCCGACTCAGCTTCCCACTAACTAAGTCCCGCTGTGGTGAGTCACACTGGCTTGGCATGCTCTCCTTGGGCCCC
Source organism: Pachyuromys duprasi (assembly GCA_028658305.1). Classification (NCBI taxonomy): domain Eukaryota; kingdom Metazoa; phylum Chordata; class Mammalia; order Rodentia; family Muridae; genus Pachyuromys; species Pachyuromys duprasi. The sequence continues at coordinate 5,769,977 of CM053743.1, read as the reverse complement.
TCCTCCCTCCTGGTTGAGTACAGTGGCCTCAGCCCTGGCCTGGTCCCTGAGAGGCTATAGGGGCGCACTCGGGCCCTCAGCTCTCCATAGCCACCACAAGGCTGCCAGGGGTGATGCAGAGGGTAGAGGCAGACCCTGGGACTAGGTGGAGACAGAGGCCCAAGTGCCAGCACTCAGGGTCAGAGGTAACTCCCATAAAGTGTGTTGGCATACAGTAGAGGGCTATGACATCTCTAGGTGACATAATGCTACTGAGTGTTGTCATGTGCACAGCTCATTGCTGATGGGAATGTTTTTCTGTAGCTCATGACTGTCCCATAGTGAACAGCCAACCAGAGACTGGCCGGTGCTGGGTGAAGGAATGAGTTACAAGGGAGATTCTTGGAAGCCCTGCTCTTTCCCCAGGATGTCCCCAGAATCCTGTCATTGCTATAGAGAACAAGTGGAGAAGCCCAGCCTCTTGGTGCATGGGGGTCAGCTCCTAAACAGCGGGAAGGGGTGCTGGGCCTTACTCCTCTAGCCAGAACAAGACTCAGAGTGCGAAACCCTCCTGCACTTGCAGATAGGTGTCCTTGTCTATACAGGTGACCAGAAGGAGGGGATGAGAGTCGAGACTTAGAAGTAGGTCACAAGGGGTACTCCACTAACAGTTAACGCTCAAGTCCTGTCTCTACAACTGCAGCCAGGCTGGTGGCATGGTGTGTGCTGAGACACTAGTCTTAGCTTTTGATTTCTCATGGGCCCTGACTAAGATGGCTCCTCAGCCTCCTTTTCCTGCTCTATAAAGTGGGAGTGAGGAAAATATCCTTGGGTTGCTGTAGAATCTATAAGATGATAAATGAAATGAACCTAAAAATGCCCAACAAAAGACTAGCACACCCTGGTGCCCACTGAAGATTTCTGGTCCCCTGACACCATGCACAGTTGGATAAGAAGCGTGGGCAGGAAGGGGGGGTCCCACTCTCTCAGCCACCTCTCTGGAGACAGTATGTTCTAGGCTGCAGGCTGGGTCTCACTTGCCTTTAAGTGCGGTTGGGTTCGGTACCAACATTTAGACTAACCAGGGCCTCATCGCAGTTCTGACCACTTCTTTCTTTCTGCTCCTCATGCTTCCTTCCAAATTCTGTGAGCGGCAGGGGACTCGGGGTACCCTGGGTAGAGGCTTTTGTCCAGAACAGGGTTCCCAGGAGAGATGACGCCAGTTTTTGGTACTGGAGTCTGAGCCCTGAAGTCCTGTCTGCCCTGTGAGCTGCATTTCAACCATCTGCGGAGCTGGCAAGAGCTCATTCTGCAGCTTGACCAGGGCCCAGGGTGGCCTGCCATGGCCCAGGGTCTACACTGTAGTCTCTGCTCCTCTTTCAGCCTGTCCTAAGCGTCCATGTGGCACGTGGCCACCGTTGCCACTGTTACCTACAATGGCAGTTTTGACCGATGGTCTCCTAGTCTGCCTACGGAGGCTGGCCTGCATCCCTGAGGAAGGTGCCTTCCAGCCTGCAGTGCACTAACTCCCAGAGGGGCCTTTGCCTAACGCTGGTTCTGTGGTGTCCACAGGGGGAGCAGGGCGAGGATGGCAAGGCTGAGGGCCCGCCCGGGCCGCCTGGAGATCGGGTAAGTTCCCTCTCTGTTCCCCCTGGCTGGGCAGGGCTAGGCTGCTGAGAGCCCACAGAAAGTGTGGCTCATCTTTATCCATTGTCCCTGTCATTCAGGGTCCTGTGGGTGATCGAGGAGACCGTGGGGAGCCAGGTGACCCTGGATACCCTGTAAGTATCAGAGCTCTACCTTTGGGAAGGGTAGCGATGGTGGGAAAGGGGAAGCCAGTCTGGACTGGACACAGGCTCCTGCCCCTACCCTCATTTCTCCACTGGCCATACGGGGCAGAGAGCTCCCTTTTACAAAAAAGGCCAGGCCTTTCCTTCACGGTGTTAACCCGGAGGAGGGTAAGGTTGGGGACATAGACCATCCACACAGCCAGCAGATTGGCCAGGTTTCCTTCCAGCGTGATCCTGAGTAATCACTTCTTCTGGAGGTGAGGGGTGGGGGTGGGGTGGCTCAGTTTCCCTATTTATGTCTTGGAACAGCAGAAGCAACTGTTTCTTATTCTTCCATCCAGGCTGATCCGTGGCTGTTCCAACCACTTAGCCACTATGAAAGCTAGGACTTAGCGTGTCAGTGACATGGCCATGAAGATCAGTTCTCTGGCCATTTCTAAAAGACACTCACCTGTTTCTCCTTGACTTTCAGGGTCAAGAGGGAGTTCAAGGCCTACGTGGAGAGCCAGGCCAGCAGGGCCAGCCCGTGAGTCCTGTATCTTCTTGCTCTAAGTGGGGTGGAGCATCAGAAATGGCAGAATGGAGCCTTTAAAACCTTGAAGGGATCTGCCCTATCAGGAGGACATGAGGAGGCACCCCCTGCTGTGATTTATGCTCTGACCCTGAGGCTCCTTAAGAGCCCAGACCCCCAAGCCCCTCCCCACCCATCCCTCTCCAGGCAGAGACTGGCCAACCTCCCCAAGAGAGAGGCCTGGAGCTGCCTTGAGTCATGTCATCTTGGTTTGCAGGGGCATCCAGGCCCCCGGGGTCAGCCAGGACCCAAAGGATCAAAAGGTGAAGAGGTGAGACTGGGTTTCAGTGGGGAGGCTGAGGCTCTGGGGAGGGTCTGGGGCTGGTCTAGAGTCACATAGTCAGCAGAGGCAGGGATGGGAGGTACCAACTTCACAGGTCCACAGGGCCTGAGAGACCAGCCTCTCAGTAGAGGTCAGTGTAACCAGAAACTCAGTTCACACCTGTGCCAGGCTGCAGTGAAGGAGCGAGAACAATGGGGACAGCTGAGGATGAAGGAGGGAGGGAAAGGGGACAGAATTCTCATGGAGGAGCCACTCCTTGCTGTGGACCCCAGGCCCCTGTAGTGCCCTCCTCTAGACCTGATGAAGACCTTCCTCACCATGCCTCCTGGACCCACACTCCTTAGGGACATCCACATTGAAGACTAGGTGGCCCAGCTGGCCCAGGGTTCTAATTCTGAGCACAAAAAGCAGTGCCCTTGAAAGGTCTTGGCAACAAGGGAGCCAAAGAAGGAATTCAGGGCCCACTGTACCAGGGATAGCCCTGTGTGACGCTGGGGCTGACCACAGCCCTGGCTTCCAGGCGTGTAGATCACACTCACCCACAGGAACCGGAATCCTCCCAGTGCCTCCTCCAGGGCTCTTCGGTCTTGCTAATGAGTGTCTCTTGCTTTTGCTTTCTCAGGGCCCAAAGGGAAAGCCAGGCAAGGCTGGGCCATCAGGCCGGAGGGGCACCCAGGTGAGTTGTCACAACTCTGTCACCACCAGTTTCTACATCCTCCTGAGAAGGTTTGACAACACGCTTCTTTTGTACCTTCAGGGGCTGCAGGGGCTGCCAGGGCCTCGGGGCGTGGTGGGGAGACAGGGCCCTGAGGGCATTGCTGGACCCGATGGTACTCCTGGCAGGGATGGCCGTCCAGGATATAAGGTGAGCAGGTCATTGGGTAGCGACTGGTGTTAGGGGACTTCCACAGGCTATACACAAACCTTGGGGCACAGGCCATAGATCTAATGAGGCAGTTGAAAAGTTGGGTGCCATATATGTGGACTTTCATCCATTGGGAGTCTTATCACCATCTCTGCTTGATGCTAGCACCTGGGTCACTGGATCATACTGTCCTAACCTCTAGCATATGTGGCCTCCTTCTCCCTCCCTCCTCCTTCTACAACTTACCAGGGTTCCAGTCAGCCACACACCCCCACCTTATTTTCTATACAGGGAGATCAAGGAGATGATGGGGACCCTGGCCCCGTGGGCCCTGCTGGGAGAAGAGGAAACCCAGGTGTGGCTGGCCTGCCTGGAGCACAGGGACCTCCAGGATTCAAGGTCAGCCCTGGGCCTGGCTGCAATGATACTGTTTCTTGGAGCATCTATGTCCTAAGGGCCCCATGTGAAGTTTCTTGGGGATCCATGCCCCCATGTTGACTCAGGTTTAAAGGATAGTTTATTCAAGTGACTGTAAATACTGCCCCCTACTGAACCCTAGAAACCTTCCACATTAGCTTCATTGTCCACACGTGCCCTCTTGTGGATCTTTGTGGGACAACAGGTTGCTTTGTCACTCTAGCCCCCTTAAAAGGGTCCTTGAGCTGCTTCTGTGTCTAGTGTAGGGCCACACTCCAAAAGCAATATGTAAATGAAGGACTCAGATATGGCGTTTGAATTCCCTTAGTTCATGATCTAGTTGGGGAAAGGTTGGGACCCTCTGTATTGGGCCAGGGAAGTAAGGATGGGGAACAAGTTTGGAGACTGAGCCTACATGTCTTATTGGGGAGGAAGAGTAAAGAGAGAACTCTGCTGGACAGCAGAGAGGAAGCCAGAGTCATGAGGAAGGCTTCTTCTGGGGCACTGAGCATGTCCCACCCCATTCTCATGCCTCCTTCTGCCCTCTACCGTCCTGTCCTGAGACCTGCTCTGTGCACTAGGTCCCCTGCACTGGCCTTGGAACCATGTGTCTTGACTGGTTTTGATATGTTTCTTTAAGGGTGAAAGTGGGTTACTTGGACAGCCAGGTCCCCCTGGAAAGCGAGGTACGGAAGGTGGCACAGGGCTTCCTGGAAACCAGGGAGAGCCAGGATCCAAAGGCCAGCCGGTGAGTGAATCCCAGGGCATACATGACTACGCACCCACATGCCTAAAGCCATGAGTACACACACACTTACTTAGACATGCTCAAAAGACATGTGCACTCACATACACACTCACAAACATTCACATGAGTGGAGACACACAGCCCTAGAAGCTACCTGCTCACTTGACACCAAAGGCAGAGCCATGCAGGTCCCGGGCACTAGATACCATCTGTTTCCCCCTGGACAGGAAGGAGGTGTCATAGGGCTAGAAGAGGTCTATGCAGCCCATTCAAAATGGGACTCAAAGTGATGGGTAGAACTTGGCCCTGTGGGCTCTGGGAACAGTATTCTTTCAACACTGTCTCCCTGTGCTGGAAACCACATAGCAGACATCTAAATGACCCCTGGGTCAAAGAAGAAATCAGAAGATAAATTAGCATATTGAATCAAGTGAAAATAAGGACACACTTTTCCAGAATTTGTGGAACAGTGCCCAGACTACACTTGGGAGTATTTGTAAATCAGTGGTGTGATCAATGCCCAATCTAAGAATATAATAAAAACACAAACAATAGAAGCAGTAGAAAGGAAATGATGAAGATCATAATTAGAAAATTGGGTTTTTGAGAAGATCAATAAAATTCATATATGTCCAGCCAGACTTCTCAAGACAAAAAAAAAAGTAGAATACATATATTACTATTGTCAGAATGAGAGATGGTGTCTGTCACTAAAGATGTCAGAGATGACAAAGGTACAGCAAAGAATACTAAACATAACTCTATAGGAAACTAAACAACCTGGATGAAATGAGCAAATCCCTTCAAAGGCAAATCTGTCAAAGCTCACTTGAAAAGAGGTGGGCATCCTGTCTTATCTTGTGTCTCTGAAAGACTGAGCATATAGTTTAAAAAGGCTTCTCACAAAGAAAACCGCGGCCCCAGATGGCTCCCTGGTGATTCTACTAAACACTAAGGGAGCAATAGTACCAACTCTATGTAAACCCCCAGAAGAAGAGCATCTCCCATTCAGTCCAGGAAGTCATGATTATCAGACATTAAACTTAGTCAAAGACACTTAAGAACAAAACCGCAACAGGCCAGTGTAGCTCTTAGAGCAATTTTCAATAAAGTGTTATCAAAATGGAAGACTGCATAAAAAAAGTAATGCATCAAGGCCAAGTGAAGCTGGCCTCAGCAAGGCAAGGGTGCTGTAACGTTTGAAAATAGATCAGTATAACTCATACTAAACTCACTCACCAAATTGAAATAGAAAAGCCACTTGATTGTCTGTGTAGGTGCAAGGCAAGCATTTGACAGGATTATAACTTCATTTCTGATCAGGGAGGTAGAAAAGGGAACCCTAAGCAAAGTAAGTATGGACAGCAACTTTCTCAACATGATATCCACGCAAATCCTACAGTCAATATGTGTGGTGATGATTGGCTGGGTGCTTTCCCTGAAAGAGGAGAAACAAGCCACCGCTTCTATCAATGTTGTATTATACATCCAGCCAGTGCAATAAAGCAAGAAAAAAATTAAGGCATTCATATCCAAAAAAATTCAAGGAGTGAGTAAATATTTATTGTAAGAAATGATTTTCATACATCAGTGAAGGGTTTCTGTCTGGAAGACTGTGCTTCATTTTGCTGTTTGGGTGGGCGGGACGATCTGTGGGTCTGTCTGTCCTCTTCTATAACCTGGGACAGGAGCGCCTGAGGCTAGGGCATTTCTGGGACTCTGACCTGGGTTCTGCCTGCTCCACTCCTGGATTAACTGACATCTAATATACATGACTGGCAATGCCCTTATGCTAGCTGTCCTCACACCATCTTGTGCTGCTTACCCACAGGGTGAGTCTGGCGAGATGGGCTTCCCAGGAGTGGCTGGCCTCTTTGGACCCAAGGTAAGAGCCCTTTCTTACTGTGTCTAGCGCAGTTCATCCATTTGTGGATTCACTTAGTCATCCCAGTGTGGGCCAGAAGCCAGCTGCAGTGTGCTCAGCCTACCAGCTCTGTGCCTCAGGCATATGTCTTGGTACAGGCCTTGCTTTCCCAGTCTACAAAGGGGAAAGAGCAACAGGCAAAGACTGCAGTAAACGTTAAGGCCCCAGACATACCACATAGCACCCTGCTGGCACATAGCTTGTACCTGCCTAAGAATTAGGGGCCTTTACTATTCTTCCTGGGACGTCTCTGATAACATTAAGAGGGCACAGGCCAACCAGAACTCAGGGGCATGGAGACTACTAGGTACTCCCCTGTGGCTGCCCTAGGCACAATCTTTTCTGCTTCTCACAGGGTCCTCCGGGAGACATTGGCTTCAAAGGCATCCAAGGTCCTCGGGGGCCTCCTGGCTTGATGGTAAGCTTCCTTCCTGCCTGTTCAGCTTGGTTGTCACTCCAGGTCTGAGGCTGTCCATTAGCTGGTGAACACACACATTTTCCTGCTGCTTTGCTGTTAGAGCCTCCTCTATACTCAGCTTCACGCCTCTGCTCACGATGTCCCTGCTGGCAGGGACACGGCCCCGGTTACCGCCCCAGTCCTTCCCTTCCCTACTCTAGTGGCCCACCTCAGCATGCAGGAAGGCTCAGGAGACATGAGGCCTGGTCCTACCCCAGCATACAGAAGGTGCTCAAAAGATGCATGGCCTGGCTCTGCTTGAAAGGGTATCTTTTTCATTCCCATGGGACACTCAGCTGCCACCCTCCTCTGTCACTCTATTCCTCAGGCCCAGATGGAGGACTCATAGCCTCTCTCTCCTTTAGGGAAAGGAAGGTATCATTGGGCCCCCCGGAATGCTGGGACCTTCTGGACTCCCGGTATGTGCAAGGGGAAGGCTGTAAGGGTCTCCTGCATTCTGGGATCAAGTGTTTCACGACTCAGAGCTAGTCTGTGTTTCCCTATATGGGAAACAAGACTTTCTTCTGAGCTCCAACTCACTGCTATGGTTTGTTGCAGGGTCCCAAAGGTGACAGAGGCAGCCGAGGGGACTGGGTGAGTGGACAGCCTGGCAGGCAGTACTGTGGGACAATGGGAGGTGAACCACTGCTCAGACCACACCTTCTAACTGTCTCTCCCCTCAATTTCATCTCCAGGGACTGCAAGGCCCAAAGGTGAGTAAGTTGGATGTGACAACTTGAGACTGGTGACAGGGATGGGAACTCTTAGGCTCTTCTTTCCATAGTGACACTCTTAAATGTTCTCTCTCTCTCTCTCTCTCTCTCTCTCTCTCTCTCTCTCTCTCTCTCTCTCACACACACACACACACACACACACACACACGCCCTTTGTATCCATCTATCCTATGTGGACATCATCTCTGGGCCTGGGTAGGACAGAGGACAGCTGGGTGAGGCGCTGTCCAGCGCTGACTGTCTCCTCTATCTTCCGCAGGGTCCTCCTGGTCCGAGGGGGCAGCCAGGCCCTCCGGTAGGTAGCTGCATGCTGGGCATTTTGGATTCACAGGGCAGGAGGCAGGTTCCTTTGAATGAGACCAGGGTTGTTTTTGTTTGTTTTTAAAGATTTATTTATTTTTTTATGTATGTGAATGTTTAGCCTACATACATGCATGTAAACACACTGCAAGCATGCCTGGTGCGTTTGGAGGTCAGAAGAGAGGGTTAGATCCCCAGGAACTGGAGTTATAGATGGCTGTGAGCTGCCATGTGAGTGCTGGGAACCAAATCCAGGTCCCCTGCAAGAGCAAGTGCTCAACTTCTGAGCCATCTTTCCAGCCTCTAGTCCAAGATTGATTGATTGATTGATTGATGTTTTTTGTTTTGTTTTGTTTTTCCGAGACAAGGTTTCTCTGTGTAGCACTGGCTGTCCTGGAACTCTCTTTGTTCTGCCCTCAAACTCGTAGAACTCCACCTGCCTCTGCCCATTGTGTACTGGGTTAAAGGTGTATACCACCATACCCAGCTCTAGACCAAGGTTTTGATGGCAGAATATGCCCATACACAAAGCCTCATGGGACTCACATTCTTCCTGTGGCCTACAGACTTGTAGAGAGCATAGAACAGGCCCAGGGAGGACGTGTTGGTTCTCTTCTCCTGGGGAGGTGTGAACCAGGATTGACCACCTTTGATAGGTCATTGATGGCAAAGAAGTGCTCCCACCTGGGCTCACTTAGTGTGCCAGTGTGCTTATTGGGGTTCTTATAGGAGCACGAGTGGCTCAAAGCAGCTGCATGGCTGAGAAGCCCCTGCCATGGATAATGGCTCTTGAGAGCTGCATTACCAAGCCCCCTTCCCTGCTTGCACCTTGGCAGGCAGGAGAGCCCTCCTCTTCCCAGTCTTTGCAACTCATTATCTAATCCTGGGGAGGTGCCTAATGACTCCTCCTGAGCCCCAAGAGCCCTCTCCTCCTTCCAAGAGGAAGTGTTCTGACTCAGAAGAAATAGCTACGGACCATGCCCACTGGCCTAGGGCCTGGCAGGTTTTCTCCTGCTGGATGGTCCTTCCAGTCTCCAGAGACCTGAACCTCTAGCACAAGTCCCTGCCAAATACTGACCCTCCACCTTCTTTTTCAGGGTCCTCCCTGGCATCCCATCCAGTTTGTAAGTTGCACACATTGTCTTCGACCTCCTGGGAAGAGGCTATGGGCAGGCAGGGGAGAAACATCTGAACCTTCTCTGGCCACAGCGGCTGACCCTCTAGGATGTCCCTGTCCTGTCTCTTGCACTGGAGTCATGGGTCTGGAGCTGTAGGAAAAGCTCTGGGCAAGAGGCTCATCCATGTCCCCAACTGCGAGCCACAGGGTCTCTGTCCTCCATACATGTGGGGTGATGTTAGGCTCTTCTCAGACTCAGGGTCCAGAGGGTCAGGCCTACAGGTGCACTTGAACCTTTTTGCTCTCTGGTGGGCACAGCAGTGCCGTCAGAGCTCAGCCTTTCCAGCCTGGAGTCCCCATGTTGTCCCTACACTATACCAGTCAGATGCGGATAGCATCCCTGGGCTGTGGTGATAGGGAAGGCTGGATTGAAAAGACGCTCAAAGGTTCTGCGTTCTTTCCATCTCAGCTTCTCCCCGCCCCTCCCTTTGTGCTGCTCATACTTACAAAGACATCTCCCTGTCTCTCGTCAGAAGAAAGGCAGGGGAAGAAGAGCCGGGGAAATCCCTTTTTTTTTTTTCTCACAAGGCACGGAAAAGGAGAGCCCATGCTGAAATATGGTCACCGTTCACCATATGCCAGACATTATCAGAAATGATTTTAGTGATTCTGGGAGACCATTTTTCTTTGGGCGAGAGGGGCAGTTATTTTTCCAGACCAGGGAACCAAGTCTAGCCCCTCAGTGGGAAGATGCAAAGCTGGGAGTCCCCAATAGCCCTGTTCTGGGTCCCAACCCCAGACCCCTTGCCATGTTCTTGGCAAGCCTACAGCCGTGCCCTACCCATCTGGGTGCCAAGGCTGAGGCCAGGCATACCCAAGAGCAGTATAGCTGAAGCCACAGGGTCTGTGGGGATGTGGAGGAGGGGCCTCACCAGCTTCACCCGTGGAGGCAGAAGCGTCCATCATAGAAACAGTGCGGAGCACCACTGACAATCGCCTAATTTTACCGGGCTCCTTGTCTGAGCTGAGTTAGCAGCAGTCCTTGCTTCCAACTTTGAGATGCAGAAGTATCTCTTCCTTAGTCATAGCAGTTAAAATCACACCATGTGGTGGGGCTCAGTGTCCTCTGGGGAGCATTATCACCCCCACTTGAGAAAACCGGATACTGTGTTGGAGACAGGAGAGACCTTCCGGAGGCAGTGGGAAGAGGTGTAAAGGTCCTGCAGCTAGACAGAGCAAGCTTCTATGGACTTAGAAGAACCTCATGTGCATGGTGCTAGAGCATGTGTGGTAGGAGACAAGACTGAAGACCACAGCACTCACAAGGAGTTTTTAACCAGGCTGAGGAGTTTAAAATTAATACTGGGAGGACCCTGGGGAGCTACTGAAGGGCTTATGGGAGGGACTGGGATGGTCAGCATTGACTCTGCAAAGGAAGCTGGAGCTCAGAAGAGGATGTGTGACTTAGTCAAGATCCTGTCATAGGAGTGGGGGAGGGGTGAGAGTGGGTGCTTGGGCCCCTGGCTCCTACTTTCAGAATCTGGTGCCCCTAGAAGGGGAACAGGCTACATATTCTGTCTTTTTCTTACATAGCAACAAGATGACCTTGGGGCAGCTTTCCAGACGTGGATGGAAGCTCATGGAGCAGTCAGAGTAGAGGTACTGCTGGGGTCTCCGCTCGTGGAGAGAGAGAGAGAGACATCCTAGAGGTTGCTGCTGCCCCCATGGCTGGCACCAAGAGTGTCAAAGCCCTTGCCTTAGTGATGCCTCACAGTTTAAGACGCAAGTTATTACTAGGACTCAGATGGAAACCCCAGCCCACACTGCCAGGAGCAGGCCAGATGCAGACTCTGTGCCCTTGCCCTTCCTGGAAACCTCTGCACCTAGTTTGTGGCTGGCTGGAGTCACAGAGGAGTATTTATCTGGTCCATAGCCCACAGCAGGTTCCCAGGGTCACCCAGGGATCACACAGAAGCAAGTGAGCCCCAGGGCGCTGCTGAGACCTGGCCTGTGGTCTTCTCCATGGCTGCGGGCTGAGACGGGTCTTGAGTCAGAGCCATTTTGCAGCCTTGCTTCCTTCTCATGGTGGGGAGCTCACTCCACTAATTCAGACCCTCTGCCGACATTGCTGGGGTACATAAGCCAGGGGCAAGGAATCAGTCCTGGTTTCTCCCTCTTCTTATCTGTTATGAGGAGGGGTAGCCCATCTAAGCTAGCCAGGAACTGGGAGGTCACTGGATAGGGAGGATTTTAGAGCAATGTCTGGGACCTTGGACAAGGCCAGGACTTAAAAGGCCAATGGCCCTGCTTCTTCATAGCAGGGCCACAGCTATCCAGACCAGCTGGTGCTGGACCAGGGAGGGGAGATCTTCAAAACCTTACACTACCTCAGCAACCTCATCCAGAGCATTAAGACGCCCTTGGGCACCAAGGAGAACCCAGCCCGGGTCTGCCGGGACCTCATGGACTGTGAGCAGAGGATGGCGGATGGTAAGGGTGTCTCTGAGACTGAGGAGGGACTTCCGGCCTGCGTTGGGATGGCACAATTTGGGGAGGAGCTCAGGTCAACGGAGTGTTGGGTCCTTGGCACATCTTAGCCAAGTTTCTGTCCTCACAGAGACAGACACACAGCATTATCCATTGGCCCAGCAAACAGCTTCTGAGCCTCACAGTCTGCCAGGCCTGTGGTTCAGGCTTTGATAGCATATATATATGGGATATATAGCCTTTATTGCCATGAGCTGGGATCATTCCGAGCATAAGGATAAGAACTTCTGGGGTTAAAAAACCCTCCAAAACTTAAAACAGAACAAAAACCTTCCAAGGGCCGGTAGAACCCCAGGGGCTTCCTGCTTGAGCAGGGATCCTCACTGTCTAGCCTCACCTGCACTCCCATGTATGAGTTGGAGCATGCCATGGTGCCACCCCATCCCTCCCTGCTGTGTATAGAGCTAGAAGTAGACATTGGGGCACCCCTTCCTCTGCTACTGAGCTCTTGGCAGCAGGTCCTGGGAGGGAGTCTTGAGCCTTGAAGAACCTGGGGGAGCCAAGGCCCCAGTTGTATGCTCTGTGGAATAGAAACATCCCAACCGCGCACAGGGAGTGTTGCCAGGGCGTGGGACTCTCCCGCTTCTCAGCTCTACCTGAAGGCATCCTTCCTTGCCTTGCGATATCCTGTGTCTGCCTGCCCTGCCCTTAACTTCCCAACCTATCACAGCCCTGTTGAGTCACGGGTACCAGTCCTACAGAGGAACCCTCCAGGGTCCTTAGATACCCAGGGTTCTATCCTCCTCTGCTGCAGGTACCTACTGGGTGGACCCCAACCTCGGCTGCTCCTCTGACACCATTGAAGTCTCCTGCAACTTTACACATGGTGGGCAGACTTGTCTAAAGCCCATCACAGCTTCCAAGGTACCATCTACTCCCTGTCGCCACCAGGCTCTGCCCACCCTGCACTTAGCTTAGCTTCCTAAAAGGCCGTGGGGAATCCATCCCCTCTAAAGACCTAGTTTTCTCACTTAAAAATTGGAGGACGTGTAGGACTAATGTGTGATGAACAAACACTTTCACACTGCGCAGTGCTGAAGACCCCAGCGTCTCTTGGAATAGTCTGTTTCAGGTTGAAAGCAGAGTAGATAGTCTTGGAGAATCATGCATTGTTGGCACAAAATCACAATATTATTTATTAGGAATGCATGTCACTCTCGCACATGTGCTTATTAACTCCTGTCAGGTGCCTGCACATATGTCTATCCATGGGGTGGGTCCAGGCAACTCAACAGTAAAGCAGGCAGGCAGCAGCTAAGGGCGCAGCCACTCCTGTTCAGGACACCCTTCTGTGGCTCGTCTGCCTGTTTCTGCTGTCGGTGTGGCTCCGGGGTGGAGATGGCACATGAGGAAGCTGCTCTGGTTACAGAAAAGGTAGAGAGCCCCAGACCTTTGATGTCATAGACTCCATAGGGCTCCTCTCCATGGCTGAGACAGCCCTGGTTCCACTGTTCAACACGTCGCTGGCTTCCTCACTTAGCCAGACCCTGAGCCCAGTCAGGGTTGCTCACACTTGCCACTGCCCCTGCACCTGGGGCTCACAGCACAGCAGACACAGTAACCTCTGTGGGTTCTCTTTTTAGTCACTTGCAAGTTTTGGAACCATGTGGCAATCCTGTTAGGCAGAGGCATATGTAAGTCTGGATCAGCAGCACAGCTACCCAGGGGTGATGCCACCTCCATCAGGAACAATGACAGATCACTTTAGTTAGCTTTGTAGTGCTGTGACAAAATAGCAGAGACACTACTGGAAGGGGAAAAGGTTTCTTCTGTCTCCTACTCATTGGTTGGCCATTTTGCCTTGAGGTCTGTGGTGAGGACAGTAGCAGAGGAGAGCTACTTACTCCCAGACAGGAGGAAGAAAAGAAAAAACAAAGCAGGAAAGGGCTGGATCCTAGCATCCACTAAGCCCCGCCTCCCCACAGTCCCTTGAATTCGTTAAGGCCCCTTGTGTTTCCTCCACTTGCAGCTCAGCCGTCCTCTGGAGCTGGCTGAACCCTTAGCCCACCCACCTCCCGGGGAAGCAGAGCAAACAACTGCAGCCAGATCCTTGGGACCAGATGGAGAACGGGATCTGGGCTTGAACAGCCACTAGGCTACAGGACCAGTTCACACAGAACTTAGTTTCCCTGTCTTTGTAGTAGGCAGATGACACAGGAAAAGCTGGCTGGGAAGGGCTTACCCTGGAGCCCGCCAGAAAGGTGGAGAATCTGGGGCTGTGAGGGGGCCACTTCCCACCTGCATCTCCTCCACAGGTGGAGTTTGCTGTTAGCCGGGTCCAGATGAATTTCTTGCACCTGCTCAGCTCTGAGGGGACCCAGCACATCACCATCCACTGCCTCAACCTGACAGTGTGGCAGGATGGCCCGGGGCGCCCCGCTGCCAGGCAAGCCGTGCGCTTCCGTGCTTGGAACGGGCAAGTCTTCGAAGCTGGGGGTCAATTCAGGCCAGAGGTGCCTGTGGACGGCTGCAAGGTAACTGCTGGAACCCCACATTGTCCCTGGTGTGGCGACAGGGGGAGAAACTTGTTTCGCTTTACGCGTAGGTCTTATAATTTTATTCCATATGGTGTACAATTTTTACCATCATGCGATCTCATTAGAACTGTTTATTTAGTGACACTGACTTTCTGAGCTTTCCTCTCCAGGCATTATGTGTGTGCATGTGCATGTGTGTGTGCATGTATGTGTGCACATGTGTCCTGCTGGGGGTGGACCCAGGGCTTTGCGTCTCCTAGGCAAGCACTCCCTAGGTTGACCTCTCTGGGAACCTTCTGAGGTGAAACTGTACTGGTTAAAGTTCTTCAGGGGAATAAAAACTTTTGTTATTTGCAAAGGCTTCTTCAAATGAGTGTCTCTTCTCTGGTCACCAATCAGGTTGCTTTATTTCTTTTAATGTTTTTGTTCATTTAAAATGTCTTTAACATGATAGGCTCTAAAGTCTTGGGGAGACAGTCATAAAAGCCAAAACTGCTTTCCTAAAGTAAAACTAGTAATACACAGTGCCTTTAGGTATGTAGGAAAACTGGCTTCCCTATAGGAAACTACCAAGAAAAAGATTTTAGAAATCAGCTCTGCAAAAATATAACGCCAGTATGTATTCTACTTGTAGAATGGGAATTAACTGGGAATGTGCCCCAAAGTTAAATTTTATGCAATATTAATTAACAAGAATAAAAGACAAAAAATTAAAAATTGAGGTTGGTGTGATGCTTCACACTTGTGATCCCAGTACTCAACTGGGGTTGAGAGGGAGGTAGAGGCAGGAGCAACAGGAGTTCAAGGCAAGGCTGGGCTGTATGAGATCATGTCTCAAAATAGATAGACAGACAGACAGACAGACAGACGATAGGTAGGTAGGTAGATAAAATAGACAGACAGATAGATAGACAGACAGACAGACAGACAGACAGACGATAGGTAGGTAGGTAGATTGATAGATGAAAGAGATCGATAAGTAGATAGGTAGATTGATGGATGGATGATAGCTAGCTAGATCATAAATAGGTAGATTGATGGATAGATGATAGATAGATGATAAGTTGGTAGATTGATGGATGGAAGATAGATAAATAGATCATAAATAGGTAGATTGATGGACAGATGGATGTTAAAGAGATGAGTCTGCAGGTAAGAACACGTCCTGCTCTGCTCTCACACACAACCAGAGATCAGTTCTCAGCACCCATGTCGGACGGCTCTCACCACTTGAACTCCAGCTCCAGGGGATCTGATAACATCTTCTGGTCTTCAAGGGCACCTGCACTCACATGCACAAACCTACCCTCAAGCGTACCACGTGTGTGTGTGTGTGTGTATGTATATGTATTGTATGTATATATAATTAAAACTCAAAAAAAAACTTTTAAAAGTGGAAGCAACCGAGCCAGATGTGTACCCAGATGTGCCAAGTCATTGCTTCTGAAAAGAGAAAGGTGATGGGAAATACATTTGTAAATGGCAAGAATCATGTTCACTGTCCTCTTCCTGCCTACAGGTCCATGATGGCCGCTGGCACCAGACGCTGTTCACCTTCCGGACCCAGGACCCCCAGCAGCTGCCCATTGTCAGTGTGGACAACCTCCCACCCATCTCTTCAGGGAAGCGGTACCGCCTCGAAGTTGGACCTGCATGCTTCCTCTGACCTCTGACCTCCAGGCTCCTCTAAGCCTTGTAGCAGACGGAAGAGGCGGTGGCAGCTGGCCCCAGAAGACACAGGCCCTGCCTTAAGACTCTGGTGCAGGTCCCAGCTGCTACCTGCTGCGGGAGTTGAGAAGGGGTAGCAGCAGGTCTGAGGTGTCCTGGAGAACCACCGATCCCAGCTGAACCCCAAGAACCAACCAAAGAGCCAGTCAGAGCCAGCTGGCCTTGCAGCCCACTCCACCCATGACCTGTTGTGCAGCTCCGTAGACAGTCCCCTTCCCACTGCCCACAGAGCTCCCCGCCGTTGATGCCACCTCAGGGGAAGGGGGTATTGTCAGCTGGTCCCTGCTAGGGAGCTTTTGATGTGCAATATTAGAAAGGAGACATGAAAAAAGAAAGAGGCGAAAAGGAAAGAAATCTATATCTATATCTATATATTATTTAAACAAAGAAAAGGTGTGTTGCTATTTTTTCACCTGGGAGAGGTGAGGAAGAACAAGAGGCTGGGGGTGTGGAGAGGCAGACCCCTAGGCTGGGGTGCTGGCCCCTGGGCTGGGCGCTGGGTGCTACCTCCCACTGTGAAATCGCTGGTGCTCACAATTGTAATGTATGTGATTTTTTTTTAAGGAGAAAAACAAACCTTATTTAACATTCTGAAGGTGCTACTGTTTTTGTTGCCTTGGGCTTTGAAGAAACTTTTTGAGTGGGGCCTTGTCCACTTTCTGTCCTCCAACTGGGGAGTTAAAAATGTTACTAGCGTCACCCTTGTAATCTGCTGAGGAGGAAAAAGGAAAAAAGAAAGAAAGGAAAAAAAGAAAAAAGAAAAAGAAAAAAACAACAAATCCTACCAGAAACCAGTAGAGCGAGTTCTGCTAATTCTGGGCTTTGAAACGTTTGTCCTTTGAGAAGGTGCTTCTACCCAGTACTCCTTGCTCCTGGAGCAATTTGGTTCCCTTGGAAGGCCGGCCCTGGGAGAAGACCCCTTTGTTTTGAGGATGAGCCTCAGTTAGGGCTGATCTTGAAGGTGGACTAAATAACAGAGCCATCCCTGAAGCCAGTGACATCCTGAGGGCTTTCCTCCGGGAGCCTGTCCTTCCACGTGCCGCCAACCTTCTTGCTTTCTCAACATTGCACCTCTATGTAGAAACAAACCCGCCATCCTTTCCCCTAAGTACCAGTTTGGGCGGGGAGGAAGGAACAAATATGGGTACCTCATCGGTCACAACAGTGAGCTTCCATGCAACCTAAACACCTTGGGACTCCAATTGGATTTTGAAGTTATATTAACTATGGAATTATTTTTTTAGAAGGAAGATTGATGTGAAAGTCTCTATTTCTGTGTTCCTAAAGTTGTGTCGTGTGGGGAATTGGATTCAATTTTCATTATTTAATACCTCACTCCTGCCCACCCTTCCCCATACGCTGCCCATGTACCCTTTCCTGCCTTCCCAAGCCTAGATGTGCTTTTTTTGTCGTCTGGTCCCCATCTGAGCGCTGCTTCCTGTATTCCCCTCTGTGTCCCCTTCTGTCTTCTTGTCACTTGATGTGTACTCAGTGTTGTCCTTTCATCTCTGTCTAAATGTCAGTGTGTTCAAACCCCCAATGGGTTCTGTTTTTCCTGTTCCCTTCTGGGCTTTAAATAAATATTTAAAACTGAGCAATGGAAAGATGAGTCTGTGGTCCGATGCTTCTTTGCAGCGCTCAAAGGCAGCTTCTGCAGTTAGGTGGCTTCCCACCTCACTGATGCATGGTCCTGGTGGGGCAGTGACCAGCCCTGGGGCTTGGAGCGTAAAGCTTAGGATAGCGGGAGTGCTGCCTGCCAACGTTCCGGAGGAAGAGGGGATATCAAAGTGTAGGAGGAGCCATTCTCTGTCCAAGCCTTAAGCCTGGAGCTGTCCTGGCCCCTTCCTGCTG
>CM053743.1:5675210-5751689 GCA_028658305.1 Pachyuromys duprasi | reverse complement strand
TCAATGTCCATCCCATTTGTTCATTCAAACAAGCATTGATCATACCAACCTGGGTCCTCCTTCTTGTATATCCTCTCTGGGTGCGTAGATTTCAGCTTGAACTTCCTATCCTATAGGTTTATATAAGTGAGTATATACCATATGTTTCTTTCTGCTTTTGCAACCCTATTTCTTAAAGAGTCTCATTTGGCCTGGAGCTTGTCAAGTCAGCCATCCTGGCTGGCCACCGACTGAGCCCTGGAGTCTGCTCCTCTCTATCCCTCACAGCTGAAGTGATCGTGTACAGCACGGTGCCCAGGCTTTATTTTATGACACATGGAAGCTAGCCACGTGTGGTGTTCACAGGACAGAAGGTGCTTCCTGCTCCCCAGCCACGGCCCCTGTACCAGAACAAGGTGTCCTACGCTTTCATCTCAGCTGTGGCTTGTAAGACGTGTGCAGACATTGGTGAGCTTCCAGGCAAGGGAACTGAAGTCCATAAAGGTCAGTTGTACAGAAGTTGTCAAGGTCTCCAAACAGGATCTGGGCTTTCCCAACAGTCGCTGCTGTGTTTTCTCAGCCCCGACCCTGACCCACAGGTCATAATTAGAAGCAGCCGTCTTGAGGCTGTTGTTGAAGGAGAAGGTGGAGAGCAGGTCTCACATCTGAGATGTGAAGTCACTTGCCCTCCACCGCTGTGTGCCTTTTCTCCAGATACTTAACTCTCTGTGCCGTTTGTCACCCCATCCATATGCTGGAGGGCTATCCTATTTTTTTATCCTATTTTTGAGCCAGTGATAGGCATGTTTTGTCATGTTAGTGTTCTTGAAATGGATTCTAATCTCTGCTTAACCAAAACAGGTCTGGCTTTTTCTTTTTTCCCCTGTGTTCATCCAAGTGTGCCATTGAGCTGATGATGAAGGTTACTCTGTCAGTGGGCAAACGTCTTACAAGCAAGGAACTGATGGAATCCCCATAACAACCCAGTCAGTGTGTAGAGCTCTTTTTTACAAAGGGAGATAAAAGCAGAGAAGGTAAATAGTTTCCCTAAGGCCACACAGCTAGCAAGTCACAGGCCCAGGAGAATGTTTCACTGCTGTGTTCTGTTTGCTGGGGCATTTTCCTCTCTCTTCTTTCCCAGGGACTTTAGACACTGTTTAAGAGATAGATGTAGACACAGGAAGGAGACCATCAGCTTGTACGGTGCCTGAGAGTTCCTGGAGGGCAGGTGCTAGGTGCTGCCTGTGTTTGAAGGGATTACTTGACAATCGTATGGGTGACCAGACCCTAGGAGCCGTCTAAGTGACCATGAGGACAGCAAGGAGCACATACCCTTTCTGAGGAAAGGCATAGCATTTTCTTCACATTTGTCCTTGCTCCTTGCAGGCCACCGGTCGAATTTCTGCTCTTGAGCCATTTTCAGGTATGAAAAGAAAGCTGATATTATAAAGTATACGTTTGGGGGATTGATGTTATTAATCATATTTCGTCCTTAAGTTTTGTACAACTAGAAACCATTTGCAAGGCTAGCATTCAGGCTTTGGCTGTCATTGTTCAGAACCTGCTTTGTGTTTCCTCAGCTTGTGCATGTGCTGGGAGCAATAGGCGTGACGGGCCACTGTCAAGCTGACTCTCAACACCTTAAGCAGAGGTGGCCTGCCTCAGCTCTAGAACGTTTCAACAGGCAGCCTCGTGAGAAGATGGACTTTTAGTGCCTGAAGTGAGAGTCCAGTGTACTTCTGCAAAGTAGGAGGTACTACAGTATAATCTGCTTGCCTTCTCTCCCTGCTCCAGGTTCTCGCCAATCTCCTCTATGCCCCAAAGCCCCATCTGTCTCCTTTGGTAGTCACTTATTGGCCATAAGGCTCAGATGAGGAGAATCACTTCTGGTCAGTGCTGGGTACAGAAATGCTAAGGCTACACACTGCTTCCTCAGACACAGGAGCTTAAACGTTAGCTAACAATTCTGTGTGTGTGTGTGTGTGCATGAGAGAGAGAGGCACAAACTGTTGCAGGATATTTTATCCCACTGTGAACCCTGAAATTGTGAACTGTAAAACCCTGTTTCTTGTTTGGTGTGGTTGATCCCAATCATACACCTTTAATCCAAGAACTTTTTATTGTAAACAGATGGTTATAGTGTGGCTGAGCCCAAGCACACACCTTTAATCCAAGAGTTTTCTGTACACAGGATTTAATAAAGTTAACCCTAAGTCAAACGGTGGAGCAAGAAAGCAGCTGACAAAGATTAACAGAAAGGAAGGAGGGAATGAGGGATCGGGCTACAGCTGAGATACAAAATTAATAAATGGTAACTAATATTAAAAAAATAAAAATTAAAAAGAAAGAAAGGAGGGACTTTGAGAGAAGTTTTGTTTGTTTGTTTTTTGGGTATTTGTTTGTTTGATAGGGTTTCTCTATGTGGCCTTGGCTGTCCTGGACTCACTTTTTAGACAAGGCTGGCCTGGAATTCACAGAGATCCGACTGCCTCTGCCTCTCAGAGCATTGGGGTTAAAGACGTATGCCACCATGCCCACGTTTTTGGTTTTTTGTTTTGTTTTGTTTTGTTTTGTTTTTTTGAGACAGCGTGTAGATGTAGAAAGCTCTCTAGCGCTTAAGCTTTTATCTGTCTGGCTTTCTGGCTTTAGCTTCGACCTCAGCTCCTCAGCTCTCTGGCTTTTGGAGCTTTCAGCTAGCATGCCTTTGACCTTGGATTTTTTGGCCTTTTCCTCCTGGGCTTTCAGCTGAGCTAGTGAGCCTTTGGGGTTTTCTCTGCTGGGACATGAGCTGAGAAGAAAGGTCAGCGGGGTGCTGTCTCTGCCTCTCTGAGCTGGCAGGTTCAGCCCAGCATCTGACTCCTGAGACTTTATGGGTAAAATAGAACTGTTGGGGTTTCCATTCATTTATAACAACAAACAGAGGCATTGTGACGTATGGTGCGCTAAGCTGGGACAGAACGTATCATCATCAGTGCTTTTGGACTCATCATGGTTTTGTTTTTTTCTCCTCTGAGAAGAGATACACTTTTTGAATCTGAATAAATGTAACAAAACATCTTTTAGGTCTCCAGCTCAGCCAGTTCTTCTAGGCCCTGAACACCACAGTCCACTGTAGGGCACTCTCAGGACATCTGTGGCTCCTTTCTTTTTGCCTTAGGCAATCACTGACTTGATTTCTACCATTAAAGATGAATTTAGGCTATTCTGGAACTTCCTATAAACCCATTCATACAATCCCGCCTCTGGGATATCTCAGTTCTACTGCTGGCCACGGTACTCTTGTGTCTTCATTTGTATTGTCAACTCTATCAGCAGTTCACTTCCCTCTGTTGCCAAGGAACACTGTTCTTGCATGAACTGTCACAATCCATTTTTCTGGTGATGGGCATTAAGAGATTTCAGTTTGGGGGTACTTTAAATAATGCCACTAGAATGATTTACACACGATACAGAAGGTGATTCTAATTCCTCCTCCTTTTGTTGGATGGAAGAGCAATTTTAAAGGGTAATACGCTGCTCTGATGTTTCTCATCATGAGGGGAAAAACACAATACAAAATGCCATAGATTAAAGAAAGGTTCTTATGAAATTAGAATATACTAAGTATTATGTATCATTAAAAACATAGCTCTAACTATACTTAGGTATGAAAACATGTGGAGAACATAGGAAATACAGCGGAAAACGGTGAGTTTGTTGCTGAAGTTTTGAAATAGCTCACTGTGTGACCCCAGGCTGATCTCAAGCTCCCAGCAATGACTCCCTGCCTCAGGGGAGTCACCATGCCTCCATCTCCATAACAATACTTTTCAAGGGTGTACATTTATACGGACAAAGATCGGTACATCGGGTAGGAACTAGAACCAGTTTTCCTGGATGCAGGGAACAGTGCCTGGATTGGGCATGCACTGCCAAAGGCAGGTTTTTTCCTGGTTTAGATACTGGAAAGTTTGCTGAACTAGATGTTCAAGTCAGCTCCAGCCTCCTTTGTTGGGCACGTGGCTGGCTTCAGGGCTGGGGAGCGGTCCCCGGAAGCGTCACACTCATTTGAAATCTAATCCGTCTTTGTTCTTGGACCTCAACCTGACTCCCTAAGTTTCTTCCCAGTTCACTCAATCCTGACCTGGGACTCTTCAGAGCACCTCCAGGGCTTGATTTGTGGGTGGGCCTCACTGGTGCTAGGCAGCAGCTCCATAGACTAGGAAATGGCTGGGACCTATGTTAAAAATCTATATCTGATAACATGGTAACTGTCATCAGGCTAGTCTTGTAATCCACCTTGGCTGTGAATCAGCCACTCTGGCTTTCAAGCAACTGTAGGGCAGGAGCCTGGGTCAGTGCTGGCTGTGGGAGCCGCACTTGAGCTGGCTTGAGAGAACATTTTGCGCAAGATATTTCCTAAGTGCTGGCGGGATTGTGCCACAGCTCTGTAGGCCCTGGCTGGACTCCTATGCCCCTCCCACATCTTGTTATAAAGATCACTGCAGTGTCCAGCCTCCAATTAGCTCCTCCTGGCTCTGGGGCCTCTGAGGTCAGCATGGCGCTGAGCATGGTTCTGGTCATTTTGAGCCTCCTTCCACCACTGGAGGCCCAGAACCCAGAACACGCCAATATTACAGGCAAACCTATTACCAACGTCACTCTGACCTGGGTGAGTGCCTGCCTAGAGCCTGGCCCTGAGCACTGTAGATGGCTACCTTTCCTCTGGGCTTTTCCTTCCTTGATGTCTATGTTATCTCTGGGCTCTCTCTCCTGGAGGAAATTCTTTTTTTTTTTAATTTATTTATTTTTATCTCAATCACAGGTTAGGTACTTTGAATCCCAGGCGGAGCCCCCTCCCTCAGTCCCTCCTCTCCGCCCCCTCCAAGTCCACCAACAGGGGAGGACCTCCTTCCCTTCCATCCAACCCCAGCTTATCCTGATCCTGGAGGAAATTCTAACCAGCTTGGGACTATGGTGGCATCCCTCTGCCTCCAAACTCAAAGCATCTCTCTGAGGTCTCTCAGTAGGAGACAGAGCAGTGTGATGGCTGACTTTTAAGCTGCCTGTGTGATCCTTGCCTGGGGTTTCAGTCTTCCCATGTATGGTTCAGAAGGCAATGCTTGCTGGCCCCTCATTACTGCTGATTGCTAAGGTCACATGCCAAGCTCTGCTCACCCGTGTGTCTACTTCTTCTCAGCTCTCTGGAAAATGGTTTTACATCGGATTTGCTTCACACAACACTGAGTTCAAGAAGACAGCTCAAACGGTCCAGACAGCATTTTTTTACTTTACCCCAAACTTGACAGATGACACTATTCTGCTCCAAGAGCACCAGACCATGTGAGTCCTTGCAGCAGCTCCTCCCCACCCCCCATCCCCGGGCCCTGGCCTCTGTGTCTGGATGCCCGGAAACCTGAACAAATTACCTCTGCCTGGCCTCCCTGCCTACCTTCAGCAATGCGGACAGCCGCCTTTCTACCTGTCTCTTGCCTCTGTGCAGGTCTCTCTCTCTGCCGTCTTTGCAGAGGCTCTGGGGCTCTCTATGCTCACCTCTCTTTTCCGTTTGCCTTTAGGGAGGACCGGTGTGTCTCTAACTCCAGCCAGCTTAGAGTCCAGAGAGAGAATGGGACCATCTCCAAAAATGGTGAGGGTGTGAATCCACTGTTTTCTGGGAGTTTATTGCAAGGATAGGAGGAGGAAACAGATCAGGACAGTTAAGTAGTTCTTTGAGGCTGCATGCTTGTAATTAGAAGCAGGACTCAAATCAGAGTCCAGCTCCAGACAAATCTCTCTTTTAACCTCCTTTACGATCCTCTGTGACCTCAGAGTGGGAACCCATGGGCCAGTGACTTCACCCATGCCCCCATGTCACCAGGGACAACACATCGAAAGGCCACGCAAATGCTTGTGGGCCTCATCTGCTTAGCAACCCTGAGGCTTTTAATTCTTGTCCCTGCCCCCACCATTATCTTTCCAAGGTTCCTGCTGCTCCTTCTCTATGAGGAATGCAGAGTCGGGCTGGCACACAGCAAACGCTGGGCACACAGCAGTCCCGGGGAGCCCCAGGCATTTGCCCATCGCTCTTTGCCTCCTCACCTTGGGCATGGAGACCATGGCAGCATTCTAGTGACTCACTGAGCCCTTCATCCTGCAGAAGGAGCAATAGAATACGTTGCCCACCTCACAGTGCTCAAGAAACATAGGGGCTTCATGCTGGCCTTTGCCCCAGAGGATGAGAAGAACAAGGGACTGTCCCTCTACGGTAGGCTCTTCACAGCCCTGAGCGCCACTGGGTCTTACCCTCGGTCCTCCACCCACACCCCACATCCATACTGGCCTCCCATTGGCTGAACCCTTACCTAGCACCACCATCTCCCATTCTCCCTTGCAGCTGACAAGCCAGATATTGCCCCAGAGCTGAAGGAAGAATTCCAGAAGACTATCAAAAGTATGGGCATGGATGAGTCAGAAATCGCATATGTCAACTGGGAAAAGGTAAATGAAGGGGCTGGATGAGATCACCCTGGAAGTGGTCCCATTTTGAGTGGCCCTAGAGACCCTCCTGCCTGCTGTGGCAGCTGAGATTCAGAGACCATACATGGGCAGTGAGCCTGGGGTGGTTGGGCTTACTTAGGAGATCCAGAAAAGACTTGGGCTGAGAGGCTGAACCAGGAAGGGCAACTGAGGAAATATCAGATGTCAGGGTACCAGGTCTTTCCCTGAAGCTTTTGGTGCCACGCCAACTCCAGCAAGCTGGGTGACCTTGGTGATAGGCAGAGCTGACCCACAGGGAGTCCTCTTGGTGCTCTCTCTCAACCTGTGCTCAGGGAGAGGCTTTGTCCTTTGTGCAGCTTGAACTTTGTTCAGGAGACACTCAGTACTGACTTTTTTGACTCCGTTCTCTGTTCAGTGGAGCCCCTCCCCGCACACAACCACAGGAACTGAGCTGTTTCACAGTCTGCCTTCCCCTACCTCACAACCAGGCTTCCTCAAAAGGTTCACCCAGCCACCTGAGCCTCAGTTGCGTCATCTGCATGACAGTGGCGCCAGAAGACTTACCCGAGAAGAAGCTGAGGTCCAAAGAGAGGGAAATGGCTTGTCCTAGACCAGCTGTTCTCAACCTGTGGGTCACAACTCTGTTGAAGGGAGTTGCATGTCAGATACCCTGACTGAAAGATGTTCTGAGGAGTAACAAAATCACAGTTTTGAAGTAGCAAGAAAAACAATGCCATGGTTGGAGGTCACCACAAAGTAAGGCTGCACCATCAGGAAGATTGAGAACCGCTGCTCTAGGCGCTCCAGTGAAGCCACGGAAGGTCTAAGACACAGCTGACTGACACTACCCCACCTTTTCTGGTTAACCACTGTGGTTTTTTTTCCTTTGAAGAGAGAAATGTATTTTAAAATGTATTTATTGCTAGTGTGTGTGTGTGTGTGTGTGTGTGTGTGTGTGTGTGTGTGTGGCTCAGCATACCATGGCATGCGTGTGCATGTCGGAGGATAACTGTGCTGAAGGTCTTCAATCATCCTTACACAGGCTCCGGGGATCGAATTCAAGTTGCCCTTCAGGCTTACCTATCTTGCCAGAATTATTTCTACATCTCATCTTGCAGCCCAGGCTACCCTGGAACTCACAGCGATCCTCGTGCCTCAGCACCCCCAGCTGTGTGCCGCCACACCTGGCTCAGGCACTCTGTTCTTTTCCCTGATGTCTTCTAGGATGTGTGCAGTCAGGAGCAGAAGCGTCTTGATATGAAGAAAAAGAAAGAGAAGGATCCCTAGGAAGGCCGGGCATGGGCTCCGCTCTCTACTCCTGGGCTGTCCCCATGCCCACCCCATCCACACTGTGCACCTTGGTTCGTTCTCTGCACCAATAAAGGTTTGGTGAAACAGTCAATAATCACTTCTTTGCTTCCTTTCCCTCCCTTCCTTCTTCTCTTCCTCCCTCCCTTCCTCTCTCTTCCTTCCTTCCGAGGACTGCCATGAGTGGAGTGGAGCCTTAGCTAGGTCCAACGAGCCCTAACCATGAAAATCTGAGAAGGGGCATCTGAGTCAGGCTACACTGTTATGAGCCCCAAACCCAAGAGGCACATTTAGGGAAGACAAGACAAAAGGCGCAAACAGCAGTGAGTGGGGTGGGGAGTCCAGATGCACAGTGCCTGTCACAAGAGCCTTTACTTCAGAAGGGCCACCCTAGCACTGGCAGGGAGATGAGCTGGGAGACAGGAAGGTCCGTGCAGATGCTACCACGATCATGGTGTAAAAGGCCAGGGCACAGTAGACTTAGGCCTTGGCTAGAGGGGCTGGATGTCCCCCTGCAAGAGTCCTCAGGGTGCCCACGAGGGACCCAGAAGACAATGACACGGTGGGATGAGACTGGTTTCCCGGAGGCCAGCTGAGACCGGAGTTCCTGAGGCACTGTCCACTCATCGGCAAACACAGGGTGTGAGAGAATCTTCAGGGGATGTGCTCTGTGTGTGTCTGTGAGGACATTTCCAGAGAGGCCAGCACCCTGAATGTGGCCAGATGATCCCTTGGGCTGGGGGCCACACTCAACAAAGAGGAGAAAGCAAGTTGAACACCTACACTTATCTCTCTTTGCTAAGCTCACGTCTGTCCCAGCTGGATGTAATAAGACAGGTTCTGCATCCTCCTGGGGGTGGGGGTGGTGCATGGGCTGGGGCCCTCCTCATAGCCCTCCTTCACTTTCTTTTGTCACGTATTTTGTTACAAAAATGCGAAAAGCACCTGATGCAGACAGCTCTGCCTATCAGCACACACTGGCGGCAGAATTGGGATGGCAAAGCCCAGTGTCTGGCTGGGCCCAGGCAGAGGCTGCTGTTTGCCCTGGAAGGAGGCTCTGGCAGACACTTTCCTGCTGAGTGTCTCCCACCATCTCTGGCC
This sequence comes from Pachyuromys duprasi, assembly GCA_028658305.1. NCBI lineage: Eukaryota > Metazoa > Chordata > Mammalia > Rodentia > Muridae > Pachyuromys > Pachyuromys duprasi. The sequence continues at coordinate 5,742,824 of CM053743.1, read as the reverse complement.
TGGGGATGAAAGGCCTTGCTTAGCTGGCCTCTCTAAGCAAATGACTAGAAAAGCATGAGAGACAGATATCAGTCAGAAGGGCAGGCAGATTCTGGAATGATATGCAGCAAATACCCTGGGAGAGACCTTAGCTGGGCATCTACTTCCCTGCCCACATCCTCACCTTCAGAAACCACAGGCTCCCACACACACAACAGACACATGTAGCTTTGGGAATTTCTTTCCCCTTTCTTAAGATCATTATTTATTTTCCTTCATTTGCTTTTATAACGAAAATATATTTTAAATGCCTCAAATATATAAACAATCTGTGACAAACACACATTCCAGAAATGCTGAGGTCACTCTGCTATGGGATGGGGAGGGGGTGTGGCGTTGCCTCTCAGCCTCAGGCCAGGGCCTGGCAGGCAGCTTGGTCCTCTGCTGGATGCTAACAAAATCCAAAGAAGCAATGAGAAGGTCGGAGGCTGCTGGGCGGTTCCTGGCCCTACACGAGCTGCCTCTACTCTGTAGGCTCATGGGGAAAAGTTCTGGGCATGTGTCACCTGAGACCTCCATCCCAGGACATTTACGGGTCCCCAAGTACTGGCCTGCCCACAGGTTACCAGGAACAAAATCTCTAGCTAGGTTCTCCTTGACAATGCTGCCTCGGAGTGGCTATTACAGGCAGTGACAGGAAGGCTGCAGAGACCAGTCTTTTCTTGTCCTCTCCGGCCTTCACAGAAGGGTCCAAGCTCAAGTTAGCTCCCCAGTGTAAAGACAGTCTGTCTAGTAGGACCCATATTATTAGCTTCAGGAGGACACGGGCAGGAGGGGGTGACAAGGCAAGTCTCAGAGGCTCTGACTCCACAGAGTTAGCCACGGTCACTACGCCTGTTAGGTAGAGCTGGTCCCTGGGACGCTTGGCCAGGCCAACGTCTCTCCATTTAAATGTGCCGCATGGACCAGGCAGGTGGCACCCTGGAGAGGGGGCATGATATCTCCTAGCCATCAGTGGCTCCAGGAGACTGGGGGACAGCAGTGGCTGCCTGCCTTCTCAGTCTCGGAGTCTCCACAGGGTCAGAAGAGGCAGGACCGTCGCAGGTCACCAACATGGCGAAGGTCGGCAGACAGGGAGAGGCTCAGCTGGCGGGCGGTGAGATGCACGTTCTCAGCGGCCCTTGCCGCCTCACTGATTGCGGCCTGCAGCTCCTCCCCATCATTGAGGCCCAGATGGGCAGAGTGCTGGGTTCCCCGAGATCGCCGGGCAGGCTGCCGGGAGGCTTTCCGGGCTGAGGTAGGTGCTAGGGTTGCATAGTACCTGGGGAGAGAAGAAAGCATATGAGCATGGCAAGAGCCAGTCAAATTCAACAGTTAGGGGTTCAGAGCCCTGGTGTATGTCTACTCACTTCCTCCCTGGTACTACGCCCCTTGTGGAGATATGAACTTAGAGAGATGAAGGAGCGTGTATGTGTGACCCCTGCCCAGGAGCAGGTGCCAGGCACAATTAGTTAGAACAGTCCTCTCACTTAACAATCACTCATAGGCCCTCCCCCACCCTCCAGTGTGTGCTGCCTGTGTGTACACACTGGGGCTGCAATGGCATTCTACCAGTATCTGGAACATTCTCTAATCAGGGAGGGGCTGATGAAAAGCATCAAGCTGAATGACCGGGCTCCCTGGAGGTAGCAGAGCAGCTCATACTCTCTCTTGGAGGGAGAATCTGGCCCCCAGACTTGCAGCTCACACATGGGCCAGCTCCAAGCAGGGCTGCATATGGCCAGCAGGTGGCAGCACAACACCATTGCAATTTCGAGTTCAACCATGGAGCATGCTGGGTCCTGCTGTCCCACAAAGGAGGAACCTGAGGTGTGGTTTGCTCTACCTATACCTGAAGTACGAAGGCTACTGGCCACCCTTGATGAAGTTCTGGCTTCCATACATTCCTACATGTAATCATCTTGCCCACCGTTTCTCAGAAGAAGAAACAGGCCAGGGAGCCAAAATGATCCGCTCAAAGTCATTCTCCAACTGCTGGCCACTTAATCCTTTCCTTCCCTGGGGCCACCACAGCCTGGGAGCTCTTCTCTAGGCCCAGACTGTAAAAGTTTGCCTTGAGAACAGTATCAAACCCTGAGGATTCTGTAGGGCTGCTAAGTGGCACCAAATCTCCCTTGTCCAGGAACAGGAAACATTGGAAGTTGTTCATATTATGTGAGTCAGGGTCTAGACATGAAGCAAGGCTTCCCCTAAGGACCCTCCCAGACTCAACCAAGGCAGGAGGAAGTGTACCCAGGCCTGGCCCCTCATGGAGGTCCAGTGTCTGCTGGTGTGTTGGGCTTCTGTTCCTATTGGCATCAATTGCCATAGACGCAGCTACCACCCGTTATCCACAGAGGCAGACCGCCTGCCTCATTTTACAGTGGAGGAAACTAAGGTTGCAAAGTAGCTGGTGACAGTTAGGACTAGAAGGGGGAAGGGGGCTGCAGAGAGAACTAAGGTGAGATTTCCTCAGTCATGACACTTCCCGGAATCACAGGACAACTCCACAAACATCCAAGTGGGGTCCTGACACATGTCTCGCTTAACCCTCACACACCCGTACCTGGCTGAGCCACTCCCCCATTTCACAGATAGAGAAACTGAGGCTTAAAGAAGCAGTCCTCTGCCTGTGCCTCTGCCACAGCAGTGGTAAGAGGGGAGGGGACTCCTATACAAGCGTGTCTGAAATGTCACTAGGCTACCAAGCCTGCTCTTTGTTTCTTGGCAGGTGGTACTCAATCCTAAGCCCATCTAGTTGGTACCCCTGCATGCCAAAGTCACAGAGACAGGGTGACAGGGAGCAGCTGCCACCATCAAGAGGAGCCTGAGTCGCCAATGAAATGTAGGGGATCCTGGAGGTAGCCCGGAGTTGAAGAAAAACCAAGAATGCCGGAGGAAAGCTGCATGCTTTGGTTAATACTGGTGCATTGGAGCTGGTTCTCTGGCAGGAGTGCTTATGAACACAGACATGGAGAACAGGCTGTGGGGGAGGGGCCTAGTGTAAGGGAAAGCTGTGTGGTACCCACTCAAGCCTAAATCCCAAACCATTCCACTGAGAGTCAACTGAAAAAGAGAGAAAGATAGAACCTACACTATCTACCGTCTTTCTCTCTCTCTCTCTGTCTATCTATCTACCCACTTTACACACATATATGTATGCACACATATTCATTATTGCAGGCTCGCTCGCTCGCACAGGAAGACGGCTAGGGTTCTTAACCCCCAGGAAGCTGTAACTCTGGAGACAGGGCCCTCCTGCCATTCTAGCTTACCCTGAACCCCAGAACCCAACAGTCTGCCCCCTAAGGATTTGTTGAGTGACTATAAGAATTTCAGGCTCGCACTCCGTTGTCCATATGGATGAATTCCAGGAAGTCACTACCCTTGGCTCACTGTCCTCTAACATAACGTAGGAATGCTGATTTTTGCAGGTACTCATAGGCTGGGGCGGCTGAAGGGAAGACTCACACAGTGGGTAGGGCGTAAGGCAAGACAGGAGCCAAGGAGACGTAGGCCATGGCTGGGGGTGCAGCAGCCAGGTACCAGAGTCCAGGAGGCATTCGAACTGCTGAGGTCATCTGCCTGTTCTTCCGCTTGGGGCTTGGGGAGGAGGTTGTGCTTTTCCTTGGGGTGTTCTTCTCTGTAAGGGAAGAGAGGACACGGGGCTGTGGGGATATGGGCAGCCCACAGCCAAGCATGGTGGGGTAGCCAGCTGGCGCTGCATCTGCCGGTGATGGGCAGTGGGGGTGGTAGGCAGTGGGCGAGGCACCCTAGTGGGCACCCCTCTGGGAAGTTGCCCCTCTGCTTCCTTTAGTTTGCTCTAGCTGAGCTTGCAGTGTTCCCAAGGTCTGGCCAAGCCCATGACTGGAGGAAGATGCTGAGCACTCATTCCTACCAGAGGGGCCTGGGCTGGGGCCATCTGCCTCTGCAGTGGACTTGACTTCGCCACACAGAGGACAGCGGAGGGTGTCAACAGCGGAGGGTCCCGGCGGCTCTCTAGAGACAGCACTGTCTGGAAGGGAAGAAAGAGAAGGCAGTCTGGAAAGGATGACTGACATCTGTATTACCGGACCTGTCCCTGCAGGAGCCACCCACACTGCCTGATTTTTGAGGACAGTGTGGACAGCAATCATGACGATACAGGCAGGTGCTGACGACGTGCTAGGTGCTGAGCACCTCATGTGTTAGCCCACACGGCCCAGCACCTCACTGGCTTAGCCGCTCTGCCCGTCTCCCCTCTACGCCTGAGGAAACAGGCTCTACCAGGCAGCACTTTGCCAAGGGAAGTGGCCATCTGGTGCAGGCCCTCCAGATGACAAGGCCACATTGCCTCCTAGACAGCCTCAGTCCTCCCATGAGAGCCCAGGGCAGCCAGCAGGGAAGCAGGGTCATCGGAGGGTCAAGTACTCACTGCAGACACCCAGTGCCAGCCCTGGCTGAGCATCAGGCTCCCCAGGCCACACCTGGCCAACACACCCCCTGGGAACCTCCCACACCCAGTCTGGTCATGTACCCCACGTCTGTGTTTGCCCCGACCTCTCTGCTTCCATGATGGTTCCTTAGAGACAATATTGGTAGGTGCTGAGTGAGTGAGTGAACAAGTGAGTGGGAAAGTCTGTCAGGACTGCGATCCATGAGGTGCGGGGCCAGTGCTCTGGACCTGAGTTCAAATACAGACTGTACCACTTGGAAGCTGTTTGTTCTTGAGTGGGATACTCCACTCTCATAAAACAGTCTGTGCTCATCCCAATGATGAGCCTCCGCTGACCAGACTGCTGTCTCTTACCTGGGTCCTGGGTCCTAGAGGGCTGGCAGCGGGGACAGGAGGCTGGGCCACTGTCCTTCAGGATGGCCCTGGGGGATGGAATGTGGTACTCCTGGCCTGGAGAATAACCCAGGAAGATTATCATCAGCACCTGTGTGGACTCAGGAGTGGTCTGATCATCTCTCTCCTGAACTTCTGGTGGCTTTGCTAGCTGTCCTCTGCCATCTCCTGTATGCATGTGAATGCGTTCATCACGAATGTACCCACTGTACACATGTGTGCACATATACACCGAACGCAGATGTCTGTTTACTACCACCCTCTTTCAGGCTCCTTGGGCATCTCCACTTCTAGAAGCAGCTGCCAGTCCTTACTGTGTGGGAGTGGTTAGTGCACACAGCAGAGGCAGGATGTGGCAGTTAGGAGTCAGCGTTGTCGCTTCCTTGCCTGTGTCTTGTCTCTCCCTGGGGGTGTGGGGAAAGGACTCCCAGGTCAAGAAGGCCACCTGGATTGCCTGAAATGCTGAGATTCAGATTTAGTCAGAGACCTTGCTTGTACTGGTTGGTTGTACTGGTTGTACAAGCTAAAGTTGTCAGAGAGGAAGGAGACTCAATGGCCTCCATAAGATCTCACTGTAAGATATTTTTCTTAATTAGTGATTGATGAGGAAGGCCCAGTCCATGGTGGGTGGTGCCATCCCTGGACTGGTGGTCCTGGGTTCTATAAGAGAGCAGCTGAGCAAGCCATGAGTAGCACCCTCCATGACCTCCGCATCAGCTCCTGCCTCCGGGATCCTGCCCTTTTTGAGTCCTGTCCTGACTTCCTTTGATGATTAACAGTGATGTGAAGCGAAAGCTGAATAAACCCTTTCCTCCCCAGCTTGCTTTTGGTCGCGGTGTTTCATCACAGCGGTTGGAACCCTGACTAAGACACTGCATCAGTAAGTAAAGCAGAGAGGGATCGAGGAAGACAGCAGACAAGAGCTTCCGGTCTCCACACACGAGGACACACATGCACATGTGGTCATGCACACATGTGCCCATACACACAGACATGTTTACACATGTGCACATAAACAAGGTAAAAATAAGCCATGGGCCAAGGACGGGGGCTCCATGGTTGGACACTTGCCGAGTGCACCAGCTCACCTGTGTACTGACCCCGGAAGGAAACTCTTCCCCTTCGCGTCGCTGCCTCCTGTACCACCTGAGGACGCTCCTCAAAGGTCCTGCTCTTCTCAGACGGCAGCCAAGGGGAAAGCAATTCAGAATCGGAACCTGTGGTGTGAAGGGAGCCTCAGAGGGGCAGGTGAAGGGCTCAGACTGTTGGAGGCGTGAGCACAGTACAAGGGCAGGGGTCAGGGTGATATCTGGGTTTTGGTCTTGGGTCTTCCCAGGGGACCAATAATCCACAGCCCCAGAATCTCAGCCTGTAGCCTGTGGCTACCACAAGCCTGTGCAGTAGCTGACGGGCAGACACTGTTATTTCTACATGGTTTGCTGTCACTTTATCTGCTCGGAGCAGTTGACAATCTGGCCAGGAACAGGAACTGGGGCTGAACCCCAGTTCAAACTCCAAAGCTTGTCAGCGAAACTTGAACTGTCAGTGAAGTCCCTGCATTCTAGACTTCAGGGTCCTCAGCAGAGTGTAGATCCTGCTTGTAATGGAGGCTGGGGACCATCTGTACAAGGTCCTCAGCTCCATCCCTCGTGGTAACTGCAGAGTCTAAGGGGCTTAAAACTAGAGGTGTGCTTTATCTTGGAGCACAGAGACATACCCAACACACATGCAGACAGCCGTCTCCAGGCTTTTCTAGGTTCCCTGGTCACAGAGCCAACATACTGACTGGGGACCCCAGAAACCAGCCCCAGCTTCTGCTCACTTACCTAGCAACAGTCTGGGAGCATCCCGAGGCACCGAGGAGGACCTGGCTTGCCGTCCTCCTGTTGGCCCAGGTGGTTCGACACCATCAGGCTCTACACACAGCCTCTCTATGGACTTACTAGCAAGACGGAAGAGAGAGATCACTGTAACGTTTGGGGCAGCCTTCACAGCTTCCCTGCCATACACTAAATAAATGTGGGGAAAAGGCATAAGAATGACTATGTTGTGGGGCAAGGAGAGTATAGTGTCTGAGTGCATGGGCCCAGAGAGGGTCAGAGACTGGCCCACTCCATAGGGAACAGAGGTAGGAGTTGGGGGTGGGGTCTTCTACCTGCTGTAGTGGGAACCCCAGGAGGGTGAGGAATCCTCCAGCTTTTTCTGGGTCTGGGTGGAGTGGTTGAAAGCAGGAACTTCAGGAGTTGGGCTTCTCGGCTGTGGCCGGTGCAGGCTGTCCTCCAGTCTCAGACGGAGCCATGATACCTCTGCTTGTAGATCCTTGATGGCCTGGCTGGGGTGGCGGGAGACAGGAACAGGAACAGGAACATCTGAGCAAGTAACGGAGCTATTGGGACCCCAGTGTTGCCTGGGTGGGGTGGTTTGTGTCTTTGTAGACACATGATCAGACTGTATAACCTGGTGATTCAGGAATGTCCCTTGCCACACACCTTAACACCTTTCTGAGTTTATGCTCCACAAGCAAATCTGGGGAATCCACCTGTGAGGGTGCCCCTCTCTAACCTGTAGGCTCAGCTTCTCAAGACAGAGACTAGGTACAGAATAGAAAACACTGAAGCTGGCTTGGTGGCACAGCCCTGTAATCCCAGCACTCAGGAAGCTGAGGAAGGGGGACCACCATGCGTTCAAGGCCAGTCTGGGTGGCATAGCACACAAACAAACACCTGAAGGTCTTCCATCCTGTCCTGCCTGGGTCAGGGCTGCCCTGCCTTCCCTACCTCCTTTCAGAAGCTGCACCTCCGTCTGAGCTGGCCCTCTGCTCCTGTTCCTGCAGGTGTTCCTACCGTCTATGCTACTCCCAGCGGAAGACGTCCCTGCAGTTCATTTGCCCCTGTAGCCCTCACCCACAGGCAGGTGGGGCAAGCAGCCCATCTCATAACTGCAGAAACCTCAGGTGCTGGGGAACATTCCTGGATTCAGGCTTCAAGAGAGAGAGAGCGTGAAGAGTCTCAGAGTAGAGACAAGGGGACTCGGCATGCTCCTGGTATTGTGGAGCGAGAAGGCTGGAAGATGATGTTCTCTGCAAGGCTGCCCACTTCTCCCCTGCACCCTCCTGTCCAGAGGGGGCAATATTGCCTGTACCGGCCTGCTAGGTCCCCATCTCACTGAGCTCTCAGGGTCCCTGAGAGCCTTGCCAGCACTGCTGAGAACAAACCAACCAACATCCCGCACAGACCCTATGCCTGGAGCAGCACTAGAGGCTGGGCTTGGCATGGCCATCTTCTGGGCTGAGGTGAGCTCTGGAGCCACCTGTGTGTGGCATCTAGGCAGGGGACTCCCCTCAGGATCCCTGAACTCTCTTGGGCGAGTGTCTCCTAGTGTTCCTTGCAAACATGGTTTCTGTGGTGACTGCCCAGGAAGGCTTGGAGACCTTCCTCTAGCCATGTCCAAGCAAGCTGTGTGTGTAGCAAGCACAGATCTCCTTGGCAATCCCCAGGGAGACGCATGCTGGGGTTTCCAAGGCAAAGCCCAGGGGCCATGGTGACTGCAGGAGAGTGAGAGCTCCCAGCAGCTGGTTAGATGTTGGACACAGAGCCCGGCCTCCTGGCCTGGGACCTGGAACACAGCCTTGGGTGTCATCTGTCCTCTGGCTGGATCTGCCAGGCTCTTGGGCTTACTGACTTAACACTTTAGTTGCCGGAGGTTCAGCAGGGACTGTAGATCATTTTTCTCTGAAGATTCAGTCCTGACCCTGCCCAAGAACCAGCAAGCAAGCCAAGCAGCCACCAGAGTCCTTCAGGCCCTCCTTCCTGGCACACAGCAAGGCTTAATGACCACCAATCCCCAGTGCATGCCAGCACAGCAGTATGCCACCACACACCACAACAGCTCTTCTTAAAAATGTCCCTCCTTCTCAATGGCTGGCTCTTCGACCCCCACCCCCCACCTGAGGGAGGAGCAGCCTTGCTAGATCCCAGAAGAGGACATTGCAGCCAGCCCTGAAGAGACCTGACAAGCTAGGGTCAGATGGAAGTGGGGGAGGTCCTCCCCTATCAGTGGACTTGGAAAGGGGCAGGGAGGAGATGAGGGAGGGATGGGGAGAGTGGGAGGGAATGACAGAGGGGGCTACGGCTGGGATACAATGTACATAACTTGTGATTAATATAAAATAAATAAATTTAAAAAAATGTCCCTCCTTTTCAGAGTCCGGAGTCACCTTTCCCCTACTGAGGCATCCTTCTTGGCCTTTACCCCTTGGCCTCTGTACTGACCCCAGTGGCAGCCAGGAAACTTCTAAAGCTGTGTCTGTAGTTATTGATCTCAACACACACCATCTCCTCTCTAGCCCAGTGTCATGGCCATCAGGTTGGTTCTTCAAAAGAGTACACCCTCACCTCCCGGCCTTCGTATATGCTGTTTTCTCTGCCAAGATGCTCTTCTCTTTCATCCTGCAGTTCTCGGCTTCCTCCAGGATAAAGACTCAAACTCTGCACCCCAACAGTACTTCGGACTCTACTACCAAAAGACTGATCACACTTGAGAGTGCCTGCATGCTTCTTTGACTATGAGTGGCGAGCTTTTACAGAGCCAAGTGTCCAGTCCGTTACCATATCTCCAAGGCCTAGTACACCATGAGCCAATGTACCTCTCTCCTCTCTTTCCCTCCCCCTCCTCCACACTCCACACACATATATACAACTACACAGAGGTCCAAAGACCACAGGGGTAGACAATTTCAGTTCAGACCATAACACAGAACACCAGTTGCTGGGCAGGACTGTTCACAGGGCAACAAACATAAGGATACCAGCCAGGGTACCCTCTAAAAGTTCCCAGTGTGTTCCAAGCAGTAACAGATGGTCTTCTATTCAGTCAAGGAAGGATCTCAGCAGAAAATGACTGAGAGACAGGACAGTTTCTCACCATCTAGCCTAGGTCTGTATTGAACCCATGGCCCTCCCGACTGTTTCTCAGGTGTTGGAATTACATGGGTGTGTCTCCACGCCTAGCTTGATATTAATCTGCAATATAGATGTCACACAACAAGGCGTGTGTGTGTGTGTGTGTGTGTGTTGAGGGGATAGGTCTCAGAGTCAGAAAAATGCACCTGTCAGTCATTTCCCATTGGCTAGAGAAGAGATCTCATAAAGCAGCCCTGAGCTAGGAGGCAAGATGCAGGTACACGTGGCCCTGGTTGGGGCACTGTGAATGTGTAAGCGAGGTAGGGATTGTCATGGCCTTCCGCCTCCTCTACTCTCCATCTAGTGAGGTGGGATTGCCCAGACTGTGCCCACTTACTCGCGCTCTATCCTGGTGAGGAGGAGGTTGGCAGTGCTCTCTGCTGATGCATGGGACATGGAGGCAGCTGCGGGGGCTGGGGCAGGGGCCGGGCTGGTTGGTCCACTAGGAAGATGTTTGGAAATCTGCTTCTGTCTCTTGAGCACAGACCCGGAAACCACTAGAGAGGAAGAAAGAGGCAACATGAGCAGCAGAATTAAGTCCGGGAACATCAACTGAAGGGTGGCAAAAAAGAGGTGGGAGGGTTTGTGTGTGTGTGTGTGTGTGTGTGTGTGCATGCGCACATGCATGCTGGTGTCCTTGCAGGCCCAAGGTGTCAGATTCCCCTGGGGCTGGAGGTATAGGCAATTGTGTGAGTCTGATGCAGACACTGGGACTAGAACTCAGATCTTCTGCAAGTGACCATTTAGCCATTCTCCCAGTCCCTCTCATTGGCTGGGGGCTGCTAATTTGGCTAGACTGGCTAGCCAGAGAGCCTCTGTGATCTACTCATCGTGGCCTCCCCAGCAATGGGATCACACGTGTCACTCTACTTGCTTTCTCACTTGGGGATCAAATAGAAAGTAAGCATTTCCCCAACTGAGTTCTCTCTTCTGCTTCCCTGTGGTGAACCTCCATAGCATTTCCCTCCCTCAAGTACAACACAAAGCTGTCTGTTTGATGCTTCAATTCATACAGTGTGGTCACTCCCAGGTTGCAGGCTCCCCACTCACCCATCTTAGCCACTGGTGCCTGCTCCAGGTGGGAGCCCTGTGCCCCTTGCTGGAAAGAGCTGTTTGGGCTGGATGGACGCCGCTGGGTTCGGCATCTGGGTGTGCCAGCCTCAGCAGGTCTTCTGAGAGCCACAGAGACCCTGGCCTTGGCATGGGAGGTTCCATCACCCAGGACAGAAGCAGTGATGTGCTGAGCTGATGTCCCTAGAGTGCTGGAGGCCAGGGGAGTAGGGACACACTGAGGTTAGGCAGAAAGGCCTCAAGCCATGGTACCCAAGCCCTCTGTGTGCTAAAGCTGCAATTCTCAGCCTTATGGCTGCACATCTCCAGGATCTCAGGATATCTTGGCACTGAGGACAGCCTCAGCTGGGGCATCCTTGTCTGACATTTGCCTCACAGTGCTCTGTGAGGAAGAAATGGAGCTGTGTTCATTCTTCACAGTTCTAGTCCTTCCTTCACATGAATACCTGAGTTGCCAGCTAGGGCTCCAGGTTGCCAGTGCCCCACCCTGGGGATCCCAGTTTCCATGGTGACTACATCACTCCCCCTTTCTTGCAGATCTCCTCCCCCCTCAGCTTTTCCTTGAGTTCCTTCCGGTCTCTCTCCACCTGCTGCACTGTCATAGCATCTGCTACTTCAAACTGCCCTCCCCGTGGCCTTGATCTACCCACTCCATTTACTCCTGCATTTGCTTAGTAAAAAATAGCTCTGAACAGTTGCTAATGGGAGGAATGATATTCAGGAAGTCACTTTTGCTCTTGCAGCTTCTCTGCCCTTCTATCAGAATGACAGGAACAGGAACTATCGTTGAGGGTATGCAGATGCTAAGACCATTGGCCCTTGTTCCGGGCCACCATGGACACTTGGATTTTCAAGATCCCCCAGGCATGTGACAATGGTGGGTTACAATACCTGGCATGGGAAAGCCGATGCTCTGGGGTCTGGGTGAAGGGTGACACTATGCTGGTTTCTGAGCCCACGAAGCCACTGTCTATCTCTGGTGATAGCATCCAGGGCTCCTAGAACAGGCCACATTCTTTAGTCCGAGGAAGGTATTCCTGTGCATTGGGAAGCCCCTCCCAGATCCTGGCCTCACACCCCCACGGCTCCAAAACCCGGGGCTATCCTGTGGCCAGGCTAGAATAAGACTTCCTTTCCCATGAGGACACTGAGCAGGCCTTGTTGCCCTGAGGATCGGGCTCCATCTGGGCTCTTGGAAGAGATGCTAGGGCTTTTAAGATGGAGGAGGAGAAAGCCGCAACCCATTGTTGTTTTTTAGTTTTTTTGGGTTTTTTTGGTGCGGGCAGTTCTATGTGCTACAGAGATGCCCAGGACAATATATGTCATGCACATGCCAGCACATGAGTTTAAAGCAGGACACAGAGAACATGTGGGTGATGAGGGGGTCTAGCCACCTCAGTGGGCTCAGGTCTAGTACAGACTGTCATTGGTTCATTAGGATTGCAGACGTGTGTGCATGTGCATGTTCTGTGTGTATTTGTTTGCCTATATGTAGGTGTTCATCTGTGTGCATATGTGCCTGTGTATGTCCATGTAGGTATACATACATGTGGTATGCATGTGTGTTGTGTGTAGTTTGTGTGTCTGCATACACACATATACGTAGCCTTGGTGGCATTTCAGCCATGGCCTTTCCCCTTGCAACACTTTGAGAATTAGCATTTGCTGGTGCAAATGGCACAGTTAGGCACCAGGTCTCATTTCTGACACATAGTGACATATGGGCACAAGCCACAGTTCTAGAAGGAGGCTGCTAGCCAAGGACAGGGATGACAGTGGCATTGGGCCCAAATGTTTATGGGTAGGCAGGCTTATGGCTGCAGGAACAGGAGCAGGGTGAAATAATCACAGGGCAGAAACAGCTCAAACACCAAGGGATCTTCTGGCCATTCCACAGGCACACTCACCTCAGCGTGGGACCCACCAGCCTGACGCAGAGCTTTGCGAGGAAGGAGCCCTGAGGGTCCACTCTCTTCCAGGCTGGTCAGACTGCTCTGATGTGAAGCCATGGGCCTGATGCCCCGTTGAGCCATGGATGTCCGGAAGCTTGGTGGCTTCATAGATACCACCCATTCCTCATCTTCCCTGGCAGGAAAGGAGATAGCATTTCTGAGCCTCCGCATGAGTCAGGTGACCCAGACTTGGGGGTTCAGCCCATCCTGAGAGCACCAGTTCAGGGACAAGCTCTGGCATCAGATACATATCCCTGGAAATGCTTCGTAGCTGTCACCTAGCTGTGACTTTGAACAACACTTTCTAACTCTGAACCTCATACCCTTTAACTGTAATGTGAGAAGCCAAAATAACCCACCCACTACACCACAGCATAAAAACCATGAAGACATAGCTGAAGCAGAGTTTCTGAGAGCCCGAGGGTTCACATGGCCCTTTCCTGTGTTAACTATTTCCACAGACTTCCATGGATTCAAAAGAAAATGTTATTATAAATGGAAGACCAAAATTTGGTGTTACAGATAGAAACTATATAAGAAACATGACAACAATATCACAGGCTAGATACTTTTTTCCCCCCTGAAATGGGACTTGAACTTGGATCACACTAGGCAGGTAGGTACTCCTACACTGAGCTACCTCCCTAACTCTTTTGATTGCGCTGACAATGGCCACCCCTGTGTGGGACATCGGAGCTTGTGACAGAGGCCAGGAACTTACTGGATAGCAGCCCGATGGCTTTTCTTAGCCTGTGCTGGGCACTGGCCTGGTGGTACCCTCATGGCATCTGTTTTCCCCGGAGCTGCAGCTGGACCATCAACTTCCAAGGTACCATGATGATCCTGCTCTTCCTCTTCCCCAAGGTCCTCTTCATCTTCCACCCTCAAGGCTTCAGGGAGAGACTTGGTGCTGAGGTATCTGCAGGAGGATGCCCAGGGCATGTCAGCTCTGCCCATGGAGACAAGCAAGATTTCCTGTAGCTGGCCCCGCAGTGGAGACCGCCTCCATCCCATGGGCACTCACCGCTCCAGGAGGCCATGGAAGTCCTGTTCCACCTGAAGCTCCTTGTCCCTGAGCGGGGCGGGGAGATCTCTTGGGATTTCCTCTATCCTGATGCTCCCCAGGCCCACCTCTTTGCTCATGGGGAGCATGAAAGATCTTCCAGGGGAAGTGGTGGTGGCATCAGGCTGTGCCAAGGAAGTGGGAGACAGAGGTTAATCATCAAACTGAGCACCTGCCTCTGCCATTTCATGCCACATTCTGAAGATCAAGAAGCAGTGGACTTGTTGGCCTGTCTCCTGCCATTCATCCACGTGTGGGACCCTGTGAAGACCACAGGGTCTTCAGGCTGACTGCTGTGAGCTAGCTCCTGGTTCCTGCCAGGCGTACTGCAGACATGGCTTCTCCTCAGTGCCCCAGGCACATACCTTGCACAGAAATTGAGGCTGGTGTGATGTGTTAAAGCCATGCCAAAGCCAGGGCAGACTGACTGCCAGTGGCATCTGTCCTCACCTCTCCCCTGTAGCCTGGCCACCTGCACTTCCTGTCAGCACAGGAAATGCCACCTGCCAGGGTTGTTTGTTCTACTGGGCAAGGCTCAGGGTGAGCCCCCAACCCTGAGGGCCAGCCTTCTTAGCCCACTCACCTCATACTCTAGACCTACCCTGCTCATCACCATCAGGCACCATCACCACCTGCCACCAGTGCCATCTGTGTGGCCACAGCTCACCCACGCAAGGGAGAGTGGTTGTCCCTTAACAGACCACGGTGTGGAAAGAGGCTCTGTGGGAAGCACGTTCTACACAGAGGCTGTGTCTGGTGCCTCAGCTGTGTAAGCACCCACACCCCTCGTCCCTCACTCCAGGCCTGGAAGCCAACCTGGCTGTCTTTTCTCTCACTGCATCCAAATATGATCAAGTGAACCTTCTGAATCTTGGCTAAGTTCATGCACTCATCTCTCCCTCTACCCTGTCAACACCCAGCCTCATACTGGTTGACTCACAGGTGCCTCTGCTGAAAACCCAGGGAGGGTCTAATTCCAGAATGAGACATGAGCCGCAAGCTCCTGCCTCACATGATCCATACTAGGGTCTCCAGCAACATGGCACATGACAGCCCACTCACTTTCCACTGAATGGCTGTTCTGCTTTGTACAAGTCCTACTCACGCTATTATCTCATTTAAGCACTGCTTCTGCAGAGACAATTTCTGTGCCCCAGTCAATTACAGCACCCTCCCTTCATCTTCACAGAGCTTGCACTTCTCTTTCAGGGGGCTATCAAAATGATAACTACCTCTACAACTAGTTCTCATATTCAGAAACTCCAAAAGGGCAGAGGTCACCTTCCCCATTTCTGTCCTCACTGAATCCCCACCATGTGTCATAGGGCCTAGAATATGACACACACTTTCTAAGCATATACAGAAGAAACTATGGGATAAATAAAAGAAAGCCCAGGCCCTTTCTGATAGGCTGCCCGATGCAATGGGGTAAAGCAGTACCTCGTGGTAGGTTTGGAAAGCTGGTGAAGAGACTGGTCCTGAAGGCATGGGCAGATGAGCTGGCTGGGCCAGAAAGGGCATGGCTGGGGTGCTGTCCTGCAGGTCTGTCCTGCATGGTTCTGGATCTCTATGGGTCTGACCCATGTGGTCCTGCAGCTCTTCCAGGCACTGCCCCAAGTGGTCTATCTCTGCCTCTAGCTCCCTGGAAGGAGGAAATATCAGTATAGTGATAGGAATCAAATCAGAGACCCTAGGAGTGCCCTCTCGGGTCCACATACGCCATTATAAATGGCACCAAGAACTTCAACAGCAAGATGATAAGACTCCACTGGGACCAGGAGGCCTCAGCTCTGTCCCCTCTGCTGTCCCCATGCTGTGTGACTCTGAGTAGACCTCAGTTTCCTCTGGCCTCAGTTTCCCCATAGTCTACTGAGGAGCTTGAAATGTTTCTAAAAGGACTGGATTCTCAGCTCTAGACACGTTGCTCACTAGGACAGGGGACCCCTCTGCTTCTGTAATGCGGTGATGAGTGTGTAGTGTCTTCTTCCTGGAGACAGAGGCCTGTCCCACCTGTCTTCCTGTCTCCCCAGCACCTACCTGCAGAGCTGGAGGGTCCTGGGACTCCCCTTGGAGGCATCAGACTGTGGGTTCAGGTGCTGTTTGCGGCAGGCCTGCAGGTACTCTGCCTCCAGGGCCACATGGGCTGCCCTCAGTTGCTCTAAGCTCTGAAACACAGGGTCCACAGCTTTGAGTGCCTGCTATAGGGGCTCCATGCTCACACAATGGACAGGTGGCTCCTGGGGGACTCACATGGGGCTTGAGACACAGAGGCTGTGGCTGAGCACCTCTGGAGGCTTCTGCCTAGGGGGAGCTGTCTGCCACCAGACACATGAAGCCTAGGAACCAGCCCAGAGACCACTGGCTCTTCTCAGGTAGACTACAGGGCCCCGTGGTACCTGGTCAGACGCAGCATCAAATATCCTACCACTGTGTCCCCATAGGACACACACACACACACACACACACACACTCCTGATGTGAAAACTGTGACACTCAAAAAATAAAAGTCACTCTCTTCTCCCGATAGTGAGGACAGATGGCATTATTGCGTCACACTGTAAATAAAGGTGGCTGGCACAGTGGCTCTTAGAGAAATGAATGTGTTCTGCACTCATTCGTTTCCACTTTAAAAATTCTCAGTGAGAGAGATAATTTGCCAGCAGAGCACATAGATGTTACTTAAGCTACTGAAACTCACACAGCAAGTGAGCAGGTTGTACAGGCAAGACTTGAACCCAGACCCCAAGGCTCCTGGTCCTAAGTACTCTGCTAGGCCCTCATAGTAAACAAACATAGTCATCAATATACGGCTGCTGTTGGTCTCCAGTCTACTAGGCCCTTCCTACATGAGACTAGGAACAGACTGAAACTAAACTGTAGTTTCTAACCACATCTCATCTCCCAGAAGCCCCCAGACTCCTCAGATATGGGGGAATGGGGATGGGGCAGAAGATGATGATGTTTTAAATTGTCATTTGGAGCGGGAAAGATGGCCTCGCAGGACTTAGGCTAAATAAAGACAGACAAGGACAAAGTCACATGTTCTCACTCACACGTGTGTGACATTTCTTGGGGTCCTCTTGCATCTGTTCCTCTAGACTAGATTTCTGCTTCTCTTCCCCTGTGCCCTTAACTGGGCCCCTTCCGACAGGCTGCCAGGGTCTCTGTCCAACGGGAGAGACCCAGAGAGATGCTGGAGAGGGGACAGGCACTCCTCCTGGGTCTCTGCCACCTCTGTAGGGACCCTGATCTCACCCATGGCATACTACCAGGCTTTCCCCACGAAAACTCCCAGGTCTGAGGGCCCAAACACTCCTTCCTGGGGCCCTCACTGGCAGTAGGAATTGGACACATCTGTCTATAACTACCTCAAATCTGAACCCAAAGGAAACACATTTATCAGTGCAACAGTTGAATGGGAGAAATGATCCCCTCTCCTCTCTACCCCTGGTTCCAAGTTTTGGAAAACAACCGGAAAAGGGTTAGAAAGCAAATGTCCTTCTCTGGAACTGGAGGAGGGGAGTCGGGTCACAGCAGGGCAGCCGTCAGCCCCAGCTCAGGCCTCTGCCGCCCTCTGATGTGTGGTTTCACTGTCACTTTTCTCTGGGGTTCTGCATCATCATAGTAAAGCAGGGTTAATGATAACAGCTCCCCGTGGGCGTTTATGATGAAGAGATAAAACAGTGACAGCACATCACTGTGTCTGGGAAGCCACTATGGCTCAGCAAGGGGTTGCTACCATGACACAGTAAGCAGCTGCTTGGGGTAGCAAAGAGGGGACTCAGAGACTCAACCCTAGGGACAGGCTTTCTGGTGCACTTTCTGGTGCAACAACCACATTGGGTCGTAGTACCTTGATTCGGTCCTGCGGTGGGAGGTGTCCGGCCAGTACCAGTTCCTTGAAAGACTCCACCTAGATGTAGGAGGGAAAGAAGATGCTCTATGGATCTGAACCCTGTGCTGATTCTCACACACTCAGCCACACTGAGTTGGATCAGGTGGCGAGGGCTGGGCTACCCTCAGAATGTAGGCTGTCTTTCCAGCAGAGAGGTGGGTACTGGATTCCATCGCGGCCCTTGGCCAGGACAGCCCTGGGAAAAATCTAGGAGGTGTGCTTATGTGGAGGAAGGCCTATGAGGGACCTTGCCTGCAGTCTGCCTGGTGGAAAGAACAGTACCCGCGCCAGTCTGAGGAACAGTATGCAGCCACCAAGGTGAGCTCATGGGATATCCCCATCCACAAAGGCTCCGAGATCTATTGTTCAGGGCCAAATAAAGGTAAGGGCGCTGCCTAGGGTGTACTAAGGGGAGAAAGAGGATGTACTTGTGTGTGTGTCTCACAGCATCCATGGGGAACGGTTTAGGAGCCCTAGCGACAGAGCACAGAGCACAGAGATGCCGAGTCTCTTTTATAAAATGGTTTCCTTAGCACCTGCTTAGTCCTCTGTGGGTGGAGAAAGGCCTCAGCCCTGGGAGAGTCTGCAGTGTCAGTCTAGGGCTTGGGGTGTGGCTTAGTGGTGGAATGGATCTGACTCCTGCCCCTGGCACTACAGACAAAAATAATAATAGTTAAACTAGAAACTGAAGCTGGGCACAGTAGTGCATGCCCTTATTCTCAGCTCTCAGGAAGCAGAGGCAGGAGGGTCTCTGCAAGTTCCAGGCATATTATTAAGGAAAACTAGGGTAAACTGAAACAGAGGAATTTATGTAACTAAATCATTGCATGTCACTTATATAATGTATGAAGTACAAATGTAATAGCTACATATCTAATGCAATTAAGTGTGAATGGCTAAATGTTGAAATGTGGAAATTAATTTTAATAATACATATTTTATTTATTAAGTGTGCATGCACACCCACGGACTGTGGACACACATACTTGTGTGTGTGTACATTGTGTTGTGAATGTGGAGGTCAGAGGACAAGATTTAGGAGTCAGGTCTTTCCTTCTATAGTGTGTTCCCTTGGGTTGGAACTCAGGTCACTAGGCTTGGTAGCAAACACCCTTTCCTGATGAGCCATCTTGCAGGCTTGTCATAATATTTTTTTTATTTATTTATCATAAAGATCATTTAATCCGTTTTAAAAAATTACCAGAGAGATTTTATTGTTGTTGTTTGGAATTTTTTTTTAAGACAGGATCTTACTCAGTACCTTCAGCTGGCCTTGAATTCATGGTGACCTCTCATGTGCTGGGAATTGAGGCCTGAGCTACCAGCCTGTGAGGTGGCTGAAAGTCTCATTTGATACGTCCCTCAGTGCAGGTGTGCTCTGAGCTCTCAGAGCTGTCCTATGACAAGAACTAAACAGCCCAGTAAGGGCCAGTGGCTCCTAGGGGGGCCAGTGTGGCTCTGGAGGGGGTGCTAGCCATGCCCTGCTCCTGCTCAGTGTGACCTGACTGCCAAAGAGAGATGCTATCTTTACAGGACCAAGAACAGTGGCGATGAAATGACAAACACTGTTGTACCACAGAGGAGCCAAAAAACACCAGGGGAACTCCAAGATGTCAGACACGAAGGAGGAACACGGCTGAATCAGCTCACATGACATGTCCTGAATAGACAGACTACAGAGAAAAAGAGGGGCCAAAGGGTGGGATGGTCAGGGTTGCCTCCTGGAGAGCATCTTTCTAACATGGACCTTGATGGTACAGGACCCTGCCACAGAAAAACGCATGACCGCTCACATTTGAAATGAGTGGAAGTTGTTGTGTATGAGTGTGAATTAGATCTCAGTAAAGCTGTTGCCCTACCCAAAGCCCCCACAAAGGAAATAAAAGAATGGTGGGAATGGTTGGAAAAATCGTGGTTTTGGACAAGGCAATGTACCGATTGTGCTCATATTTTTGTAATGGAGAGCAGGAAGCTCAAAACCCAAGGTATAATTTTGGCTGAGGGCTTGGGGCCCAACTGAACATCTTGTTTACTGGCGTTGAGCTAGCTTAATTTATTTTTCTCTATGTGGACTTCCCCTCTGCCTCAGCTCCCCTACTTCCGTTTTCAGAATGTGGTTAAGTCGTTGTATCTTCACAAGTCTCTTTAGACACCTTTGGAACAAAGCCAAGTGTGAAGTTAGACAAAGACCTGCAGGCAACTCTGAGCTGGAGTGTTGGCTGAAAGACCAACCGAGAATTGGCAGTTTGTCATAGAGAGAAAAATGTCGGGGAGGTCAGAGAGAGCTGCGGGTCTCTCCATGGACAAACACGAGACTCCAAGCCTACTTGGAGGAGCCGTGACAACGGACAGGTTGATGCAGCTTTATCCTGGGGGACAAGGAGGCTGGATCACGTGCTGCCTGAAGGCAAGAGGGATGCTCAAGCTCCTGGAAGGCCGAGTTAGCCTAGATGGAGGTGAAGCACAGACTTCTGGGGCTAGTGGAAGCATCTCACACAAGGCCCCATGCCCGTGGGATGAGGGGTCCTGTGGGGCAAAGCTGGAGAGTACTCACTTTGGCCAGAAGCCGGCTGGCCTGAGAGGTCAGTGCCTGGGTCTGTCCTCCGGAGGGCTGATCTGTGGCAATGCCCTGGCTCTGAGGAAGCCGCCCTGGAGTAGCCATGCTGGGGGACGAGGAGGGACTCAGGTCTGCTCGTGGGGACGACCACCCTGGAATACACAGCCGCTGAACCCTGGGGTTGAGAATGGTCTCCCAGGCCACTGAGGCTGAAGGCCTGAGGCACCTCAGACCACCGTGTCATCAAGCCATAGCCTGGCCCCTTCTGGCTACCTTCACTTTAGCTCAGGAAGGCCACTATGAAGCTCCATTCCCAGAGAAAAGGAGACATGGATCTACCCTACCTAGAGCAAAGCTGAAGGGGGTGGTGCTGGACCTCGGGGATGGTTCTCAGTACAGACTCTCTTCAGGGAGAAGCAAGTTTAAATACTGGCTCTTTCCTTTCCAAGCTATGGAACCTTAGCATGCCTTTGTCTCTCTGATCCCCAGGTCTCCCAACTGTCATGGGGTTATAAAAGGTGTGTTCCTCACCAGCTCCATGTGGGAACTAACTGAGGTCATATGTGTCCATTTTAGGGCCATTTGGGCTCAATAATGCTCTCACCACAGAGCCAAGAGACCAGGTGGCTTAACTAAGGTGCTATCAAGGATGTTGAGTTTGGTCAAGTCAGTGGCCCAGAGGACCTTGACACTACTCTGCCATCCCAGAGTGGACCAAATGTCTTCCATGAGCAGGAGAATGACAAAAGCCCTGACTCCTTCCCCAACTCACCTATGACCTCAGAGGCCTGTGAGTCCTGCCCAGGGCCAGGCCAACACTCTGCAGATCTGGGTTGTGGGATAGAGAAGGACAAGACCTTGCTTCCTTGTGGCATTGACCCAGAGCGGATGCTCTGAATGGGCTGGGGCGAGTCTGAATACAGGTGCACCTAAGGGAGAGAGAAGCAAGGAGGGGAGGAGCCAGGTGAGAACAAGCTCCCAGGAAAGAGGCCACAATGAATCAGTCAAGCTTCATCTGTCCTCCACACAGGAGCCCCGTACTCACCCTGGGAATCATGAACGCCATTTTAGGTGGAACCCAGATGGGGTAGAGGACTTACTAGCCACCTCCTCTTTACAGAGGTGCTAGAAGGGAGGCAGGCAGGACTTTCTCCATACAATACATCCCGAACACAGCCTTCCCTCCCTCCACCCCTCCCAGTTCCCATGCCCACCTCTCCTCTCCCTCAGATCCTCTGCCCCTCCATTTCCCTTCAGAAGAGCCTCCCAGGGATATCAGTGGATCACAGCGTTACAATAAGACCAGGCACAAACCCTCATATGAAGGCTGGATGAGGCAACCCAGTAAAGAGGAAAAGGGTCCCAAGCGCAGGAAAACAGTCAGAGACACCCCACTCCCTCTGGTAGGAGTCCCACGAAAACCCCAAGCTAAACAACCACAAGATTCAAGCCAGGACCTGGTGCACACTCATGCAGGATCCATGATTGCTGCTTCAGTCCCTGTGAGCCCCTATGAGTCCTGAATTCCCAGAAGTTAAGTCCCACAAGAGATCACCAGCTAAGTACCTGGACTGCATCACAATACTATATCGACCCCAAAACCTACAGCTTTACACTGGTAACAATAATTGTTACTAATAATATTTACTATATGTATCCAACATATACTTAATAATCATTAACATTTTAATGAAATATTTCCAATAACTACATTGATGATAATAGTAAATACCAGTAAATGGCTGTTTGAATCAATGAAGGAGATATCATATGCACAGAGGAATCCTAAGAATTGTGCTCTGCCATTGAAGCTGGTATGGGAGGCCTGCGGGGAGGCAGTTGATGAAGAAGCACATTGGAGGTCAGCAGGAGGGAAGCCAGGTTCCAAGCAGGGGTGTGAATACAGTTGAGAAGCCAGAGTCTGCTTGTGTATACAGGGGTTCAGTGGCTGCAACCATTATGTGCCATCAATGACAGCTTTCACTCCACAGCAACCAAGCGGGGCAGCCCTGACTGAGGCTGGGCAAGCCACAGCTGAAAATACTCAGCCTGGCTAGCTTAGCTTAATCTATGTGTTCCCGAGCCGGAGCCAGGCTCAGGCTCAGGCTCCATTATGGTACACCTCTGAGTTCTACAGTTTATGGTACAGCGGGCATCTCCATGCATGAAGTTAGTGCCTAGTGACTGACAGCTGCCACCAGCACATTCAGTGTTGTCACTGTGGCGGTCTGAAAGAGAATGTCCCCCATAGTCTTGGGATCGGAACACTTGGTCCAGTTGGTGACATTTTGGGGTAGGACTAGGAGGTGTGGCCTTGCCGGAGGAAGTGTGTCACTGGGGTGAGCTTTGAGGTTTCAAGTGCCACATACCATTCTTCGTTTGCTCTCTTTGCTTCCTGCTTGTAGTTTATGGTATGCTCTCAGCTTGCTCTTCAGCCACCATGACTGTCTGCCACTGTGATGGTGATGGACTCTCCTCCCTCTTGAGCCATAAACCCAAATAAATCCTTCCCTCTCTAAGTTGGTTGGTCATGGCATCTTATCACAGCAGTTACACAAGTAACTAAGATAGTCACCGTCATCTCTGCCATCACCATTGCCAACATCACTATCTATCGCCATCACCATCACCATCGTCTTTACCATCATCTTCACCGTTACCTTAAACTCTTGACTATCCTCCCTATCCTTATGCGTATAGAAGGTCAGCTAGTGAAAAAGAAACACTCCTATGATATCTTGGTACCAATTTAAGAGCTCAGGTGGGCTCTCCTTACCCTCTGCCAGCCAGGATCAAAACTAAGCTGCCAAAGATGGGCCTGGCTTAGGGGTTCCACAACTTTCAGACAGGAAGCCTGCTCATTTATGCCACTCTTTGGGGCCTGGCTGTTCCAAGTGCAATTTGGTGACACTACCTCCCCCTCCTCTAGCCTGAGCTTCCCTAGCTGAGAACAAAGCTGGATTTTCATAATCCTCTGGGCCATCTGCTCAGCTCTGCCTGCCTGCCCATCAGCATCCCTTTCTTCAGGGAGGTGACCCAAATCCCAGGGGAGGCTCTGCCCTCTTGAGTGTCCTGTCCACTGTGTCAAGGCCCCACCTGGGAAGCAGTGAGAACCTAGCAGCTTCTAGATCCAGAGGATGAAAACAAGAACAGAGCCCCAGGCCTGGCTGTGCAGAGGAAGTTAAGGAGTAGGGAGGGGACTTAGCAACTGGTGAGCTGTTTGGGCCTGTCCCTGACATGACCTCTCTTCCTAGACACAGTAGACTTTGCAGTGATACTCTGAAGCCTTCAGGACTATGTGCAGGGTGGACCAGTGAGTTTGGGAAACATCGGGTTAAACAAATGACTATTCTGGGCACAGATGTGGTCTCCAAGCCTTTAAAATGGTAATGAGCTTTATGAATGGGGCAGAAGGGAGGAGGAAAGGAGTGCTTCAACTCCTCTGAGCAGAGGCTTCCCACATACACTGAATCCCATCAGGAGCTTCTATACCCTGAGTGGCAAGAGAACTCACTTCAAAAAAGGAGGTGACATCATCACCCAATTCATTTTGGGGTGGTTTGTACCTCCTCACCTGTTTCACATCCCCTTAAAGCTGAGATAAGGGGCAGAAGCTGGGAGGAAGTAGCAACAAGATAGCAAGTGGTGACATCGTCACAGGCTCAGAGTCAGCATACAGAAAAAAGCCTACCCCTGACTCCTAACTAGTCCTGGTCCCCTAACCCATGCTCCCAGTCCCTGGTTCCTAGATGCTCTTAGATCTAGCCTTGGCCTTCCCTGGCCAGCTTTTCTGGCTGCAGATACAGTGAGTGTTGGCTTGGTTTTGGCAAAGTAAGTGAGTCATGGGCCCTGTAGCCAGGTCTTTAAGGTCAAACCCTGAGCTCTGGCACCTCTGTCTTGTGTGACAAGTTGCTTAACCTCTCTGTGCCCAGGTGTAAATGGCTCAAGTTAGCAGTCAACAGTATCACTGATGGCTATTACTATCACCATGGCCTGCCTGTCTCAAGGCCTATCCCACATACCGTGCCAGGGCCTGAGCTGGGCATCCCAGACCTGAGGAAACTACACCATCTGGCAGCAACAGACCCATGGAGGGGCATCCCACCTTTGTGTCTCACACCTGCTATGAGACACTCCTGGCTTATCCTTGTGCCTGCAAGTCGGGGGAACCAAAGGGTACCCTTAGTCTGGGCCTGGACTAGTTTATCCAATGTCAGTCTCTGTTCCATCAGACCGTGGTTCCCAGTTACCACAGAGGTAGCCTACGTATCAGGGTATAGTCCAGCCTTGTTCCCTTTTAGGTGGGCCTAACCTCTCTTGCATTGTTCTGGACTCTGGACAGAATGGAAGAGCTTATCAGGCCCTCGAGAAGTCATATTTACAGATCCACGTGAGAGGCAGAACACCCACAGGAGCCAGAGCCCCTCACTCACATGGGATATCTTCTGATAGATAACACCAGGCTCAAAAGTGAGGCATCTGGGCCCAGCCCCACTGTTCTCTCCTTCAGGTTGGGACCATGAGCTGTGCCCCATCATTCCTGG
Source organism: Pachyuromys duprasi (assembly GCA_028658305.1). Classification (NCBI taxonomy): domain Eukaryota; kingdom Metazoa; phylum Chordata; class Mammalia; order Rodentia; family Muridae; genus Pachyuromys; species Pachyuromys duprasi. Next base: position 5,717,935 of record CM053743.1, on the reverse strand, counting down.
AGTAGCAATGAGGCGGGGGTGAAGGGAATCATAGGCCATTTTCAGTGCAATTTCCTGAACAGAACTCACACTTCTCTTGAGCCAAAGAGTTATCTTTCTAGAGAGCCACAGAAGGTCTGATCCCAACCCCCCAGCCTCGCCATAACCCAACAGATGTGTCCAGGAAACCACACAGGAAGGGTCCTGTCCACACCTGGCAGGGCCACAGGTGTGGAGACAGAGAACTTGGGCCCTACAACAGGCCCCTTTCATCTTCTTGCTGTGGTTGCCTTCATCTGTGTTCCCCAGAAGTGGCTGAAGACATGAGGTCAGCACATGGCAGGGGGACCTTGGAGTGGGGAGCATTCTACAGGAAGGTGGGGTGCTCTCCTTATAGGGGAACATCCAGATCAGGGCATACTGCATGTCTGAGCAAACAGAAAGATGAGGAAAGCAGGAAGCCACAGGGGCCTCAATTGGCCCACTTCCTGCCTCACCCTGAGAAAGAGGAAGGTCCAAGCTCAGTGACCTCAGCCTCCTCTGGAGACAGGTCAGAGGGTGGGAGGCATGCTGCCCAGTTCTCAGTGTGGATGAGCCGTTCCCTACCTGCCACACATGGGGTGATCAGTTCCAGATGATAAAAGGAGGTTTTGGGGGAGACATAGGAGAAAGGTGAAAGTGTGATCCCAGAAACATGGGGCATCAAAGATTAAGCAGAAAGTCAGGCTACAGCCTGAAAGGTCATCCAGCTGGCTAGGAATGGTGTCAGGAGTCAGCCTGAGCAGCCATACACCAATGTCACAGAGAAGGAGACAGCTTTTGGTAACATTCCTGAGTACCACAGGCTCCATCACTTAAAGACATTAACAGTGAGGGGTGGGTTTTGCCGAGGGGTGGCTAAGTTATGCCCAGGTCACAGAGAAGCCTGGCAGTAGTTCAAGAACTAGGATTCCTCTGTACATTGAGTCTCAGGATGCAAAAGCCAATGGCCTTTCTTTAAGACCCTGGGGTAGGCCTAAAGGAGTCTGGCTCTTGGCTCATCCACCAGCTCAGCCCATTCCAGCCAGTACCTTGGCCCCAAGACGAAGCTGGTCGATAGTGTTCTCAGCCTCTGCATACTTGGTGAGGAGTTTGTGATAGTCCTCCTGTAGAGAAAAGATGCAGTCACCCTAGGCCACACATGCATCAAGACTGTGCTTGATCCCCAAATCCCAAGTGAAAATGCCAGGTGTGATGGCAAACATGTGAGAAGGTAGAGCCAGGTGGACCACTGGAACTCTAGCTGAATTGGTGAGCACCAGGTAAAAGTGAGACCTTGTCTCCAAAACAACAACAACATAACAAGTAAGACGGAGAAATTGGGCTGACACTCAAGGCTGACTGCTGGCCTACTGGCCTCCATATGCAAGCATCCACATATGCACAAACACCTACATGAACATACGCATACACACATGCATAAGCACACACAAGGGACAGAAAAATAATTAAAAGTCATAGTCCTTATCTACTCAAGATCACTGGCCTTACACAAAACCCAAGTTTTGTGAAAGCAACTCACTGTAGGGAAAAACAAAACAAAACAGATGTCATTGGTTGCCTGGGATGCAAGGAAGAGAGAGAGGGAGAAGAAGCAGAGAGAGGGAGGGAGGAAGAAGAAACAGAGAGCGGGGAGGGAGAAGAAACAGCTCTGATCATACTGATGGTCAGGGGAAAGGGAGGACATGCAAGCTCCAGTGAGATAGGGTGTGTGCCTCAGTAGGGTGCAAAATGTGGGTGACTGCTGGGAGGTCAAAGGAGGAAAGACAGACAGACAGTTAAGAAATGCAGGAAGAGCTGCAAATATTTGAAGGGCACATGGGCCTTCATGCTGCCCACGAGCCTCATCTGACTTTAGACAGAAAGAACAAGCCACAGCTGAGTGGGAGGGGGGGACCTATTTCTGCCTCTGCACAACCCTCGGGGTAAAAGCAGAGTTAAACACGATTAAATACAAAATGGCTGGATACTTGGAGCTTTGCTTAATTCAGTGGTATCGTGGGAGTGGGGGAAGAGGTTGAGCTGCTTCGGGTGGATGTTGCATGGTATGTGTGGGGTGTCCATTAGACTGTTTTCCTTCCAGAATATGTTAATTTTTTTCATAGCAGGGGTTGAAAATAAATAGATAATCCCTGAAGCATAGACATGCTCACTGCTCTGTTGAGACAGAGCCTCTAGTCCAAGCTAACTTATTGCTATGTCGCTGACAATGGCCTGAGAGCTGATCTGCCTGGTTCTACCTTGTGGGCTGCTAGGGTTTGAGATGTGCACCACCATGCCCATGAGGTGCTGGGATTGGACGTGCAGGTGAGGCAAGCGCCCTACCTAATGGAGATCCCAGTCTCTCACACTGCTCTCGGTCAAAATGCAGGGTCTGCCTTTAGAACAGAGGCAACTCTTCCTTCACCAGCAGGAGCTCCAGCCCAGAGCCAAAGCCTCTCTAACCAAGTGCCTGGGTGACATACAAGCACATGAGTCTTGCTTACCTGGAGCTGATGAACCAGCTCAGTGGCTTGTTCGGGTGTCTGGAACTCCTGGGGCACTCTGGTGATCAAGTGGGCAGAAGAAGAGTCCTTGGCTAGACATGTCTCACTGTTACTCAGCAGTACGTCCCGAACAATCTCAGCTGGTGACTTGAAGATTAGGGGTTTGGTAGGGCCTTGTTGCTTACTGTGGCCTCTGGACTTGGGGGGTCGGTATTTCTCATCTTTGGGGAACCTCACCCTGGGCCCCACCTTAGAGAGGTCGGGGAGTGGGTAGTTGAGGCGCCCCCGGCCATACTTGGGGGCATCTGAGGAGTGGCCAGCCAGACTGGTTTCCTGACTGTACTGTGACACAACTTTCTTTCCTGCTCTACGCTGTGTGCTTAGGGGGCTGACAGAGCCAGTAAGACGTGAGGGCAGAGGCTTAGGTGATGGCTTAGTTCTTTTCCAGGCTTGGTCCTCAGGCCGAGAGCTGGGCAAGCTGGTGGTTTCTTGCCCCCATGTGCCTGCAGAGAGCTGAGAATTCTGGGCTGGTGCTGCTAAGGAGTCCCGGAATTCTGTGGGTGTTGCCGGAGCAACATCACCTCCATTTCTGTCATCTGTCTGTGAGAGATTGTGGTGTGGACTGGGTGGTGGGCCTTTAGCCAAGGTGACAGGCTGGAGGCCATCAGTTTCTCCTTCCCAGATAGAATCAAGGCTGTCACTGCGCTGATTGTGGCTCATGGTCTCACTGCTCCAAGACTTTGTATGGCTGTGTTCAACAGATGGATGGGCCTCAGGATGCTCTAAGGGTCTGTATGCACTGTCTTGCCTGATAGCGGTTACCCAGTCTCTGGCTGGTCCCTGTTTTGGAGCTACAGGGCTGGAATCTCCTTGGTCTTCACACTCCAGCTCTGTACAACTCTCTCCAGCTAACTCTACCCCAGGGCTCCCAGGGAACTCATCCAGCTCCTCTTCAGATAGGTCCAGTTGTTGATTGTGTGTGGAGAGCCAGGGCAGAGGCATGGTGGAACCCTCCGGGATGCTCACATCATCAGCTTCGGTCTCTGGAAAGACAGGTCATCCATTGCTGAGCAATGTTGGGTGTATAATGTCACCTGAGTCACTTTGTGACCTCAAGATGTGAGGATGGCAAGAACCTAGAGACACCCCACAGAGCCAGGTACTTGTGTGACTCTTGCCCTGCTCCTCTCAAAGGTCCTCCGAACTCAAGCCTTAGACTGAGTCTCCCCAAATTGTGCTCTGTTTCTACAAGTGGCAGCCCCATCCCAAATGTCCCCTGCCCTGTCTCGTTTGCCTCCCACAGAGGGACGAATGCAATAACCACTTAGTCACCCACTCCTCATCCTTATTCTACCACCTGGAATTTCATCACGTCTCCCTGTTGTTGCCAGTATGACAGCAGAGCCTTTCCTGTGGTCCTGGGGTCCCTGCTACTGCAACACCCATAATTCACTGGCCCTGAAAAGCACTGTGTTTGCAGTCATCCTCCACTAGGTTTATCTCCTTCCTTTATCTTCTATGCTATTGGTCCTTCAGGCTGCATCTCACTCTTGACCTTCCCAGGGAAGTTCTGTAGCTCGCTGATAAGGTCAAACTTTCCTTCTGCAGGCTCTCATCAACTTGGAGCCCTCTGCAACATAACTTAATGCAGTGAAAGCAGTTTGTTTGTCTTGGGATTACTTTGTCAGCACAGGTCACTGTAACACAGCAAGCTTCCTGGGGGCAAGGGCTCTGGCTGCTTTTGCACTCTATTCCATTTGAGGAGCAGGTGCTCAATACTCACTTCTTAATGGAGTAGAAAGAAGAGGGAAAACTTAAGTGTGCATAGCTTTCAAGAAATAGGTAGGTGCTGTAATTGTTCTGTAGTAAATACAACATTAACTTAAGCATCCATCCATCCTTTCAAGCATCCATCCATCCATCCATTTCAAGCATCCATCCATTTATCCATCCATCCTTCCTTCCAACCACAACCATCCATCCTTTCAAGCATCCATACATATATGCATCCATCCATCCATACATACATGCATACCTACATCCTTTCAAGCATCCACCTGTCCTTTTAAGGGCTTGTTTATCAATCATCCACCCACCTACTCAACCTTTCAGGCATTCATCTATCCATCCATCACCCAGCCACCATCCGTCCATGCATGCATCCATCCTGCAGGCACCCATGTTTTCATCTCTGTCTGTGATAGACCTAGCTTTTCATGAGACACAGTGTGTAACATTGCACATACTCTGCTCTGGATGGAGGTGTCTTTGTCATAACCCTGTCTGGCTTGCTGTCCAATAGTGCTCTTCCCCCTTACTCTTGATACTGCATATCTCTTGGCTACTTAGAACTGGCTTTACCCAATCACTCTGTTTTACAGCAGCACATCCAAAGCCAAAGCTCTGAGATGCTAAGTAACTGGCCAAAGGATCACATTATGTCTCAGAGCAGTCCCGGACTTGTACCTCAAGCAAGGGTCTACCACCACAGCTCATGCCCAGGCTGTACTCATTCCTGCCTGGGAACCATGAACAAGTTGCTGATTGCTGGTAGTTCTTATTTAAACTTGGGACGTGTTCCTCTTACCTGCAGAGAGTTCTGTGGAGGAAGGGGAGTGGGCCACAAGGCATAGGAATGGCTGTTACATCATACCAAGTGTCTCTTAGGAAGTGGTATCTCTGCCTATTGCCTTAAACACCTCAGTCTCCATTCCCTCAGGGGAAAAATGTTTAAGGCTGAGGATATAGTTCAGCCTTAGAGCATTTGCATGGCTAACAGAAGGCTCAAGGTTCAATTTCCGGTAACACAAACACACACACTCAAGAAAACGGCTCCCAAGTGGACAGATGTGGCAGGCATAAAACACTTAGAGTAACGGCATAAGTGGCTTCTCTCTGGCCTAAGGGTTCTGTAGCTCTAAGAGTCTGATATATGCATGTCCTAGTCACAGTCCAGTAGAGGAGCCACCACACATCCAACCCTTCCTCTTCCCAATGGTGTCATCATGCCCATTTCATAGGTGAGGAAACCAAGGCTAGGGTGGAGAAGGGTCTTGCCATGGGAGAAGCTGAGCAGTCCCTCCATGCTGGTCTCCTGGCAATGGCAGCAGAGTCATTGGTAAGGACGAAGAGAGCCACCATTCCCTCTGCTGCCTGGGGCTTAGAAAGAGCCTAAGCCCTAAGACACTGCAATTCCATTTACTAGAGACAGCATGGTGGCAAACATGCAAAGAGGGCTGGACGGCATTGCCTCTGCGGCATTCACCACAGCACAAACCAGAAGCTGCACCTGCTGGGCAGAAGAGACTGACCCAAAGGATTGTGGGAGAGCCCCATTTCATACAGATCCTAGGAGAGACTCATGGAAGAATATTGGAAGAACGGGAAAAATATTCCTAGCTATTGAGATAACAGCAAAGCAAGTGACAATGGAGTATTCTAAAACATATTTGTATTTTTATATAATACTTGTATGTTGAAGAGATATACAAACATATTTTATATAGTATTTGTATATTGAAGAAATGGCTCAGAGGTTAAGAACACTGGCTATTCTTCCAAAGGTCCTGAGTTCAATTCCCAGCAACCACATGGTGGCTCAAAACCATCTATACTGAGATCTGGTGACATCTTCTGGTGTGCAGGCAGAATGCTGTATAAATAATAAGTAAATCTTAAGGAAAAAAAAAGAAGAAGAAAGACATCACTTGGGGAGGGGTAGAATAATGAACAGTTTAAAAATTTACCTCTTATTTGCTCACATTTTCCAGAATGTACAGTATTATTATACAATCTAACGTTAAAAAATAGAATTTAAGTGAGGGCTGTAAAGAAGCCCCTCTTTTCTTGCTCTTACTGGAAGATGAGCTCTTTGGGGAACATGTTACCACTTCAGGCTAGAGTAGTCCTTACCCTCTCCAGAAGGCTCTTCAGAGTCCCGCGTGTCTGGGTCCCACTCCAGGGGTGGCGGTTGCTCCTGTGCCTGGCAGAAGTCCCCCAGGAGCTTCGGGCTGGTGGCTTTGTGTCCCCAGGCCTGGTCACCACTTCCATCTGCATCCTGCTCCTCGGCCCAAGCCCAGCGCCGCCGTCTGTGGGGTCCTTGCCCCAGGCCTGGCCCAGCCCAGTGTGCCTCCGTCCCTGAGCTGGCCATGGCGCCTGGCCTTGTTTCACCTGGGCCACTTCATCTTTGAGATTGAGCTGCAGCTGGGGGTCCAGGTCACAGGTGACAACTCTCAGCACCAGCCATCCTGCCTGTGTCCTGTTGGGGCACAACCAATGGATCATGTCAATCCTCAGGGTCTCCCATCATCCATCCAGGAATTTACCAGCTGGAGACCCAGAGGCAGGTAGCCCTTTGCTGTGAGTCAGCCCTTTGGGTGACTCACTGTCCTCATGTCATCAATGAGTGAGGATTCCTCTCCCCCTAGGACACAGGATAAAGAAAGAGCTAGTAGAAAGCACACTGCAAAGCAAGTGTCCCATAAATGCCAGCTACTGTCACCCACACCTACTTCTGTCTCCAGGTAGCAGGCACAGGTTCTGCTTACAGCACTGACTGCACACATCAGCAAGTAGCCACTGACAGGGGTAAGGGCACCCTGGCAGCATCACCCGAAGCCCAGGAGGTCAGAGGTACCACATGGTTTCCTCTGGGCACAGGACATGAGTTCAGGTTGAAAGCAGGGAATGCTGAGCTGGTTCCACAAACTAATTGAAAGCAGGCATGCAAACAAATATGGCTCCATACATCTCCCAGCACCCACGCTCACAACACCCAGGCATCCATCCATCTGCATGGAGAAACAATTTGTGGTTTCTACATAAGACAGTGTTTACTCAGCAGCAGAAAGGAATAGGAAAGCAGCAGAAAAAGGAATAAAGTCCAAATGTGTGACAATGTGGGTAAACCACCAACGTGCTATGTTAACTCTGAAAAACCTGATTCTGAGGATTGCAGTGTGCTGAGCAGGTGAGCAGGAGGAAGGGGCCTGGTGGTGGCTGCCACAGTGATGCTGGGGAGGGGAGAAGAGTCCTTGGATGCTCAGTGGGCACTGGGCTTCCTTGAGGGAGAAATAATTGAAGAGACAATGCAACCGTGTCATTACATATGCTAAGTGCTGCTGAGTAGCTAGTTTCATGTTATATAAATTTTGCCTCAAAAAGGAGATCCTAGAGCACTGCAGGGGTCCTGTGAATAGAGGCTGGGTGACTGACGTCAGCGAGTGCTGGGCGGTGGGGAGCCCAAACCCAGCAAGTGTCTCATGACATCCTCAGCAGCTGCCCATGTCTCTCAGGCAGAAAGCCCAGCCGAGTGGCAGGGGGGGTCTGCTCTATTGCTCCAGAACAGTGAACCAGAGTGAACAGCCTGGCCACAGAGGGACTGTGGGAAGGGCCCTGGAGGCAAGGGGGGGTGGCCCAAGGAGGGCTCCCTTCCCCTTCTCCCTTCACACACTTTTCTAACACTTTGCTGGCATTTCCTGTGTCAATTGTACTGGGTCCAGGAAATCCAGCCTCAGGATAAAGCACAGAGCCTAGGAGCTGCCAGCCACTCAGTTATCTATGAGAACTATGGCTGTCCATACTTAGTTTACACAAGGGTCGAGCAATTGAGACACAGAGAGGAAGGGGCCTTCCCCGGAGCAGCACAGGAGTGAGGACCAGACTGGGGTAGAAGCCACTGGTCTCTTGGGACCAGCGTAGCCTCTTCTCTACAGGCTGGTGTAGGTCTCCAGCCTCTGGAGTTGGCCAGTTCGAGTTGTCCTGGAGCCTCTGTGGATCTTGGACCCTACCTTCAACACATAGTTAGGAAAAGTCATCAGCCAGCTATTTCTAGATTCGGTTCCCCTGAGACAGGGCTGCTTGGGAAAGCCTGGCTTCACAAAGACTAGGCGGTGACACAGGCTAACTCTATAGCCGTGACTCTGGCTCTGGAGATGAGGGCTCAAGGGCTTCTCTCTCTGACCCCTAGCCAGGCCTCCTCTGTTCCAGTCCCTGTAGAACCCCTAAATTTCCTGCATACCTCCACACTGTCCTCACCCTGCCAGGGTTGCAGGAAGCTTGACATATTTGCCTTCCCGTCTCATTAGCAAGACCAAGGTTCAGAGAGATCAGTGACTCAGCCAGAATCCCCCTGCTCAGTGAGTACGATTATAAGTCAATCCTGGCCTAGGGCTCTCTTAATTGGTTTTGTTTTTGTAACCACATATCTCCAACAGTAAAAATCTGCACACCTCTACCTCCATGCATACCTCTAACTGTATATCTGCATAACAATGTCCTATAATATTGTATAACAATACACAATATACAATGGACTTAAAAATGAAACAATAGAGGGCTGGTGAGATGGTTCAGCAGCTGAAGACACTTGTTGCCAAGCCTGAGAACCTGAGTTCAATCCCTGGGACCCACATGAGAGGAAAGTGCCATGACCTCTACATATGTCCTACAGTAACACATGTGCACACACATAAATACACAATAACTAAATGTAATTTTTAAAAAGGATGAGTGGAAAAGTTAAGTCAGAGCTGAAGCATTTTTCCTGCTGGCCTCACAACCCAAAAGACCTGAGTTCAAATCTCCAGAATTCACATAGGAGCTGAGTATGAGCAGGTATGATTCCAGCACGCCCCTACCGGGAGATGGGAGACAGACAGGAGAAAGTTGCCAGCTCACCTGGCACAGGCAGCGGCGAATGAGGGACTGGCTAAAACGGGGTGGGAAGAGACAATACTCCAGGTTGTCTTCCGACCTTGGATGCGTGCAGCGGCACCCACGTTCCCCCTCCTCCCCAAATCAGACTGGAAATCTAAGTTCAAGTCCCTCATTCCCATAAAGAGCATCCACCCCTGCTTAAAATCCATGGTGATGGGGGAATCTTGACCTTGAGTATGCCTGAGACTTCTCTAAGTCTATGTCTGCAGGATCCTGGCTCCGTCAGAATCTTTATTAAAACAAGGACGTCCCCCAGCTTTTGGCTACCGGTGTGGAGGTGTGAAGGCGTGGGCAGGTAGAGCTGTGGCGTGTGGTTTTCTGACTTTTGAAATATTTTTTTTCTAGCCCACCACAGAGCAGCCTGCCCAATCACAGAGGACTCGATTTGCAAAAAGAGGAACAGCCTGTTTTCTGCAATGACTCAGTGGCAGAAACTCCACTGCTCTCCGAGGAGCCCACACGTCACAGCAACAGCGGTCAGTGGCTACAGCTTGCACCCGTTTCTCGAGTGCCTCTAACTTGTGAGCATTTCCTGAGAACGACCTTAGTCTTCTGTACAAGTGTCAGTGCCATGGAGCCTGGGACTGGTCAGTCAAGTAGTCAATCAGCGAACATACACCAATGCCAAATACGGGCCAACTTCAGGCAGAGGTGAAATTGCAAAAGAGTAATAGGCTGGGCCCCAGGCAAGCCGATCCCAGCTCTGGTTAGAGGCACTTGAGGCATATGGCTGGCTGACTGCTCTTCTCTGTAAGGGTGCTGTGCCCATCACCTCCAGGTCTGGTGAGCACACTGGCCTGAGAAGTACCAAATTAACTTAGGGGTTCTCGGCCCCTAAGTTTAAAACTAATGATGATGATAATAATAATAATAATAATAATAATAATAATAAGCTTGCCAAGATCCTACCCGCCATGGAGGATGCAATCCAGAAAAACCACTAAATAAAGTTTGGGGACAGCTTTAACAGACCAAGCAAATGTAGGGGAAAATGCGGAAGGGCATGCAGGACAGAAGAACAGCATAGACAAAGGTCTGAAAATACAAGCTGATCTTCAAGCAGAGCCAAGCACCTGGCCCTGGAGTGCCACAGATGGGAGGGAGGTCCCGATGGCCTCAGAGGGCAGCAGTGAAAGCACCATATCAACTATGTCCTGACCCGGGAGGACCAGCCCCTATACAACTAAGCCCTGCTAATGTTGGGCCGTTGGGCTAAGGGTCCCCCATCTGCCCCAGAGAAACTGTACCCCACCTGAGAAAGCAGCAAACACTCATTTTTCTGTGCTCTTGCCTCCCACCCCAACACCCATACAGACCTCCTCCCCATGTTCTAACACACTCCAGGGACTCTGTTTAGTTCCTGCCTAAGCAGTGCTCTGTTCCCTGCTATTTCACATAAGCCGTGTGTGTGTGTGTGTGTGTGTGTGTGTGTGTGTGTGTGTACAGAAAGAGTGAGTTTTTCCTGCCTCGGGTCATTACAAAGCCTGAAGGCACTTCCCTTATGCCACTCAACACACCAAGCTCCAGGATGATTCTCACCCAGTATGCCTTCACAACCCTCAGCTGCCTTGGCCCTCAGAAACTCCATGCCATTTAGCCAAGGGTAGCCAGGGCATCCACCTTAACCTCATTCCAATGAGGAAACTGAGGCAGACACCTATTTAGAACATCCAGAAAGTTTAGATTAGAGAGGACCAAGGCCATGGAACTTGCAGGAGCAGGAGGACGGTGGGGAGGACCTCCAGATCAAGCAGGAGCAGGAGGACGGTGGGGAGGACCTCCAGATCAAGCTGCTGGGCCTTTCCAAAGGGCTTTGAGGCTCCAAAGCAAGTTCGGATCAGTGGCCTGTTCACAGGTGACTGGCTTCAGGCTTGAAACAAGTAGAGATTCCCATTATGGATGTCCCCAGCCTGTCCCTGACTCACTCAAGCAGCCACCAAGGAGGAACTAAAAAGGAGCCAGACTACCACCAGCCCCATTTAGGTCCAAGCTGGCCTCCTGGCCAACAGAACATCCAGACTCTGTCCCTGCCCTTATGTGGGGTGGGGTGCTGCCTCTGGGCCTGCTCTTCACTCCTGCTCATCTCCAGAGGCTCTCAGCAACCCGAGCATTAACGTTGGCCGCGAGAAGAGCCCACCCTGGGCGCGGAGAAAGACCAACACTGGCTCACCCAGGGAACCAAATGAGTGCTGGAACTGGAAACTAGCATCCTGGAGTCCACTCCGGCCTGGGGGCTGGGCTCTGAGGGCTGGACAGGAGTGGCAGCTGCGTAGCTGTGATTTCCTGGCTGGGCTGGGCTGACTGCCAGAGTTGTCCAGAGAGTCTATGACTGGCCCATCCAGAGGGAAGGCGGCTTCCCTCCGGCCCTCCTCCTGCCTCAGCTCCTTACCTCACTCGGACACCACCACCACCACCAGGCTGGACTGGGCTCAGGGGAGCTGCCCACCAGGTCTTTGTTTCAAACCTGGGGAGCCCCCTGCCTCCACAGCACCCTGGACCGCCTCCAGACTGCTCTGCCAGCCAGAACCGCCTCAGCTCACAGACAAGCATCGCTCCCCACTTCTCCCCGCCCCTGCAGCTGAGGCCTTGCCTTGCCTCCTCCTCACAGGAAGCACCCAGGCTGATTTCCTACAAGTGTTTGTGAAAAGGAGGGGGGTTGCCTTGCAGAGCTGGCGCCAAGAGCTTAACCCCTTGCTGGGCAAGGAGGAGGCTGCATTGGTGAAGAAGAGCTCACTGAAGGACTGAGACCTTGGGCTTGGGACCACCTCAGCCACAACCCTGCTAGTACAGGCCGGGAGACAGAAGTCCAGAGAAGGCCAGCTACTCGGCTAAGGTCACACTCCACGCTGGACCTGGGAAGAGGAGCCTGCAGCTCCTCACACCCTCTCTGGGTCTGTCCAGCCACCAATGACCTCATCAGATCCTCTCCTCCCACTCTGGAGGCCTTAGTGCCCATTCTAACAAGCTGGACTCAGGCTCGGTGCTCACCCTTGTCCTTCCAGCTTTAACTCTGTCTCATCATCTCAGGATTTCTACCCTTCTGCTTACTATCTATGCCTGAAGATAGACACACCTGCACTGGAATTCTCTGGGTAACATGGAAGAGCTAGAGGATCACATGAATGTCTCTTGTAGGTTCCCTTCAGAGGCCCCCCAGAGATAAAGGAACAGAATTCTCTTGAGAGTCAACCTGTCACCCCTCAGTTGCCTTCACTTCTGTGAGAGGTGCACAGCAGGTGCTAGAAGCACACCTGGCCCTTCACTCTGTAGTGCAGTGTGTAAGATCTCAGGTGTGCCAGAGGCAGAGTATGAGACACAGGCTGCTGACCAGCGGCCCAGGCTTCCTTGGGTATTTCTGAGGCTGAGAACTTAGAGAACCAAGGAAAGCAGTTTCGAAGCACCAGTGGTTTCAGATGCCAGATGCTGGATGTGCCCCCCTGGCTGTGCCCTGGCTGAAGACACCGGGTCCTGAGGCAGGACCATCAGTAGGGTCTGGGTGGGGACCCAAAAAGTCACAAAAGGGACTGGAAGGACAGGGAGACAAGAGCAAGCCACAAGCTTGGCTGACATACTCAATCTAGAACATTCTAGAAAGGCCCGCTGCAAAGACCTGGAAGGGGCGGGAATAAAACAATAGGATATGCTGTGGGAGGATTCTGGTGCCAGGGGAGATGGCACAGGAAGCGCTGTCCTTCAGGGTCCCTGCTGGAGCAGAGCAGCCAAGAGGAAGCAGGAGCCAGGTGCAAGGGGAGAGGTCGTAGGAGCCTGAGCCTGCTCCTGGCTCCCCACTCTGCCCCTGCTGACCCAGAAAGTCAGAGAACAGAAGGGACAGGAGAGCAACCCTCTGACATCCAGAAACCCCTCGGAGGGCCTCAAGCCAGGCTAGTGGCCACCCAAGTGTGATGGAGAGAAGAAATCTTAGAGTCCATAGGCCAGGAGGCTCAATATCAGCTTCACCTCCAGCTGGCTCGGTGACCTTGATGGCTCCACCACCAAGAGCCATAGTTTTCCTTTCTGTGGAGCAGGGCTAAACAGAGTGGCCACTGCGTGGGGCTTGTTGTCAATTCCATGACAGATGCCCGCCCGGTGCAGTAGGGGACCTTAGGAGCTATTTCATCACCTCAGTTCCTACCTCTGCTTCTTAGAGGGGAATCTCTGGTCTCCTCTAAGGGCCTGTGGCTGATGAGTGAATGGAATGAAGTCTCTTGAGGGCCAGCTGCCAGTATCTGGCTAAGCCAGAGCTAGCACTAAGGACCTTCAACAGAGTACCCTCCCAATTCTTACATCCCTGCCCCTGCCTTGTAGCCACATCTGCGTGGTGGAGCTCTCCCTGCAGCCCCAGGGATGATGGAACACAGCCAAATCTTACCCAGGCCCTCCCTGCTGCTCCGGTGACCATTATGTGAAAGGCGGGCTTCCCTGTCACCCTGTCACTCAGTCGCCCTCCCAGGTCATTAATCCACCAGCACCAGGTGGCTGCAGCTGCTGGCACACACTTGGGGAGAAGCAGCAACTAGTATTTACTGTCCTTCACCCTGCCACTGGGCCTTCCTTCTCTTCCCCCTCCTCACCCTGATCCACATAGGACTCCCTTCTGGGTTCTCAAGCCAGACTGGGTGGTCCACCTGGCCACTCCCTTCCATTCACCAAATTTCCTAAACCTCACCAGACTCTGTCCCTGTCTGTCCCCACACAGGTTCCAGAATCTTTGTCTCTTGGGGAAACACCTCCCACACCCAAGTGCCTCATGGGATTTTCTCAAACACAAGCTTTCAAACACGGCCTTACAAGCCACTTGGGAGGCTTATCTACAGCACTAGGACAAACAGAGGCCACAGCTTGGTGCTGGTCCAGCCTCCCTTACTCCCTCTGTGCTTGCCTGCTCTGGTCCCCTCCTCCTCATTGCCCCTCTATGGATGCCCCCAACAGGCACTTTCCACCAACGATCACCTCTACTCCCTGTTGACTTTCAGCTGCCTGCAGACTTGGCTCCCTTGTGACCTCCTTGGGACTTGCCAATTCTCCTGATGTTCACCAGGTGATGGTATGACCAGCATTGGGAGGAAGGAACTATTAAAGCACTCACTCCTAAGTCCCTGATTCCCAGCATGGGCTGACACATGGCAGAAAGACCAGAAATGTCTTCTAGACCAACCATTACACCTTGCCAAGTTGCCCAGGTAGCTAGCTACCTGTGGCGCCCAATGGCCATCAAGACTGGTGTGAGGTGCCCATTTCATAGATGGGTATATGAGGTCTTAAGAGTCCACACAACTTGCCCAAGGTCCCAAAGTTGGTGAACTTAGTAGAGACTCAAGACACAGGAGGACCTAATTCCTCCTGATGAAGACTAATGCCGACCCCACCCAGCCTGTGGTGAACCTAAGGCCTAGGCACAAGGAACCCCAGGATGGAGCCTAAGGCCTAGGCTAACAGCTCCTAACAGCTCAAAAGAAGGCCCTGCTTTCCCTTGAGGCCTCCCATGGCTTCCTTAGCCTTCACCTCAGATGTATTTAGAAATCCCTATAGAAAGGTGGGTCCTTCCACTGCTGAGGGGAGGAAATTGAGACACAAAGGAAGATACTAGTTCTCAGCCACCCAGACATGAAAAAAAGTAAATCCCTGCACCGTGACCGTCTGCCCTGGTCTTGGGTCCAGACACTCCGCTCGGCCTCTTTCCTCTCCTCATCACTGCTTAGACATCGTGCCCTCCCATGATCTTTCTGGAGCCCCAGAGGTACAGCAGAGCCACGAGCAGCCCATCCATCTTGAAAGATCAAGAGGAAAGCCTATGGAAGCTGACACTCCATCCTGCCTGGGCCCTGGCTCTCCTTCTCTGGGAAGATCATTCTTTCCTCCTGTCCAGAAGACTGACCTTCCAGGTCAAAGTACATAGTATGTCTGGGCAGGGGCAGATGCCACAAAGGATCAAGGAGAGTGATGGAAGCCTGGCCACGGATCTCTGACTACCAGGTGACCTGGGATGTGGGTGTTCCTTTCTCAAAGTTCCCCAGCTTTGGATCTGGGGCATCAAGAGATGGTCTCCAACAGGCTGGGCAGACAGCTCAGCAGTTAAGAGCACTTGCTGCTCTTGCATAGAACTTGGGTTCAGTTCCCAGCATTTATATGATGGTTCACAACTACCTGTTCCAGGGGATCCAATTTCATCATCTGGCACACAGACAAACTGAGAACTCCAGGGCGAAGCTGAGCGACCCAGGCAAGATCCTTGCTGACAACGACTCTCAAGTCCCAGGTTACTCATTTGTAAAATGGGCATTGTTGACTTTACAAGACGCATTGGATGAAGTCAAAAGGGACTGTGTTGACCCAGTGCCTTAGCTGACATAGAGCACCTGCCTGAAGGCAGTGACCTTGACCTCAGTGATGCGGCCACAGCATGTGCTCTCTGCAAGCACTCAACTTCCCCCAACATCCAACATCAGCTCCAGTTTCAGATCTCCACACAAAGGGGAGCCAGCTTTCCCAATTATGAGGGGTAATATTGCTAGGTGGTTCCCAAACCAGTTCTGGGGCCAGAGACCAAGCTAAGAGATGTGTGTTCATCCTTAGCTACTGAGGGGCAGGGGGACAGGCCATCCTTAGCTAATAAAGACAAGGGTTATAAGAAGAGTGTGCTCAACCGTATCGATGAAATCTCAATCTCTGTCTCTCAAGCTCTTTTCAAAGTAAAATTTTGAAAGTTTATGGTGCCAAGAATGTATTGCTAACAGCAAAGGTTTACTGAGCACCTATTTTGTGTCAAATACCTTGTAAAAACCCTTGTAGGAATTATTTCTCATCATTTAACCTCTATACCAAACCGAGGCAGGAATTTCTTTTCCTGTTTTATAAGTGAGGAAGCAGGGCTTGAACCAGGATGTCTAATCTTAATTATTTTGTTACTGAAACAACAGTAAAGAGGCTGTAAACAACCTGTGTGTCCAACAATATGGGATTGCTAAAATTATATTTGTTCCTAGTTAGGCAGTGGTGGCACACACCTGTAATCCCAGCATTCGGGAGGCAGAAGCAGACAGATCTCTTAGTTCAAGGCCAACCTGGTCTACAGAGTGAGTTCCAAGACAGCCAGGGCTACACAGGGAAACCTGGTCTTGAAATAAAGTTATATTCATTCTCAAAGGAAGAGTTTTTAGCAGCAGAATACAGAATGGTATTTATAATTGTAGTACGTGGGCTGAAGGTGTAACTCAGTACAGTGGGCATGAGGCCCCAGGTTCCATCCCCTGCCCAGACACACAGACACATGCACACACGCCCGCACGCACACACGCGCGCTTCCACTATGCCTCACTTCTGCATAGGAACACCCAGGCACGCCCTGCCTTAGATTCCCCTTCTCAGAGTGTCTGGGCCCTGAACTTCTTTGCAGCTCTGACCCTCTTTGATACCCAGCAATTCCCACATCTTCTCTTCTTATCTGCTGCCTTGAGCTGTTTTTGCCTCTCTGGCCACTGTGAAGCATTTAAAAACAACACAATGAAGTGGAGGCACCCAGCTCTCAGTCTTGGCACCCAGCATTTTGAGGCAGAGCACATGTTATCTGACAGACTCCTCATAAGCAAATGGGTACTTAACAAACAGGAGAGGAAAGACTCAGAGAGGTCACACAGCTTGCCCAAAGCCACAGCATATTAAAGACATTCATAAATCCAGTGCTCCCCCCCACCAGATGAGGCCCTTACAGGAGGGCTCCTAGACCTTGCATCCCCTTCCCCCAAGTTCTTAGTCCTTGGCTGTGGTCCCAGGACCCCAAGGAGGTGGACAGCTGGGCATGTATCTGGCTTTGTTTCCAGCTCCTCTCTGGAATAGACTTTGGGGTGATGGATGCTGGCAAGGCTCTAGAGATGGGTGGGGGGTGCCCTGGCAGGAGGGTTTGGCTTAGCAGTCCAGCTGGATTGGCTGACACTTGGTGGTGGGGACCAGAGCCAAGATGGGGCTCTAGGCTGGATGGAGGAGAGACTGGAGACTAAAAAGGGAGGCTGCAGGACAGGAAGCCTTGTCTGTCTTGTTCCGGAACCTCTCTGACACCCTCCCCCACAGCCAGGGACCATGGGTAGGCTGAAGAGCACTACCCCAGAGGGCATTCTGGAGACGCCAACTATGTTCTCTCCAGGCTTCCCAGGGCACTGTGCCTCACGCAGAGTCATGTCCCCCTCCAACGCTCCAAAGCTCCGCACAGGCTGCCAGGTGAATTCAAGGGCCCAAGCGTTTCTTTTCCCTGCACAGACAGCTGGGGGAGGACAATTGGTCACTAGCCGCTACTCTCCACTAAGCTGTACTCTCAGCTGGCCCGTGGCTGTCTGAAAAGC
Organism: Pachyuromys duprasi; assembly: GCA_028658305.1. NCBI lineage: Eukaryota > Metazoa > Chordata > Mammalia > Rodentia > Muridae > Pachyuromys > Pachyuromys duprasi. The sequence goes on along the minus strand of CM053743.1, from coordinate 5,700,381 downwards.
TCAGAGACACAGCCCTTACTGGCTCCCTCAAGCCACCAACACACTATCCCTGAATGCAGTGCTGAGAACATCCCCAGCTGAGGACCTGCTAACCCCTGGGAATAGCTGTGCCTGTGCGATGGCAAGTGATTTGAACTTTCTGACCCTCAGACTGTACTTCAGGGACAGCAGCAGCCACCTAGTGGCGATGGTAGGTGATGAAATGACAAAATCTAGCAGGGCACTGGGCACTGGAGAGATAACTGGACCCCTTCCCAAACCCCCAACCTCACTACCTACAGTGAGACTTCTGATACTGTGGCCTGCAGTCAGTGCTCATTGCACTAGCTACTGTCACCAATGTTATTGCTGTTGTTCTGTCCTTTCTCTGGGGATGCTGAACAAGAGCTTTCTAGTATGCTACCCACCTGGGCTTGAAGGTGGTACTGGAGGGAATATCACCCCGCCCGTTTTCAAGAGGGGGTAAACTGAGGTGCTCAGAAGTCAAGCCTGACTGACTTCTGGCTGCATCTCTAGATCTGCCCAGGGAGGAGACGACCTAAGGCTCTGGTGCAACAAAAGGTCTGTGGATTCTCTGAAAGGCCGCTGTGCCCACAGGGGTCCACTGACTGGCTCAATGCCATACAGCTTTCTCGTCCCCTCCCAACACAGCTGGCTGTGTCTGTAGAGTCCCAGGCCCTCTGGAAAGCCCGGCCCTGGCAGCTGATGAAATCCCCTCTCAAGAGAGCCATGATCACATGGTTCCAATGCAAACCAGCTGGCCTCTGGGAGGAAATACCCGCGTGGGCATTTGTCCCTCCTGCAGAACATGGGGACAGCCAAGGGACAAACCCATACTGCCTTCGACACCCGCAGATTGCTCCCACACTAGCGGGTCAAAGACTTGGGCACTGTTTAACCTAACGCAACTATTCTATTAACTCAAGAAAACGGCCCCAGCATCAACCCCTACAACTCCAAAAGAGGAACCTGGGAACGTCTTCCGGAAGTCTGTGTGTATCTAGTCTTAACCTTCATGCTTCAGATTCAGCCTATTTCTTCTGTTTTAGAGGGCAGAAACAATGCCTCTTTTCACAGCGGCCGGCCTTTTCTTCTAAAATAGCTCGCATTTGTTTTCAAAGACTTTCCTTTCCAACTTTCTCAAACGCAGAAGGGCTTTTGATTCTCTTCGTCTTGTCTTTTCTTTCAACTAAAGCCAGGAGAAGGAGCGTCAGAGGTCTCTTCCAAGATTTCACAGCAAGTAGGCGCGGGCTCTGCCTCCAAGTACAGGGCAGAGACACGATTCGTACCTCCCTGCTGTGCGCCTTTGACTGAGCCTCACCACTTCTCTGTGCCTCAGTTGCATCTTCTCTACCAAGAGGGGACAGGTCCTATTTTGACAGCTCCTCCTGGTCCCTCCCTCTGGGGAGACAACCCACCACACGCTCTCCTCCACCCCCACCCTACAAAATAAAGAAGGGGTGGGGAACCAACTTGCGTTAGGCATCCAGGAAGGGCATGAGGCTGCCAGGCCATGGAGTTGTTGCCGGGTTACCCAGTCTCACACAAATCCGAGAACAGAAGCGCCCCACCTACCCGGTCACCAAGCAACAGGGCCACGCCTCCTGCCCAAACACCACCCGCAGCCCCGCCAAGGACACACACACCCCATCCCTGTCCCCTGGGACCCTTGCGTGGTAAGGGATGCGCAGGAGCTGGAGGACAGAAGCCCACGCCCCCACTGCGCTGAGGTGGAGACTGAGGCCGGAGGAGCGGGACCAAGCCGTTCCGGAGTCCCGGTGTTCCCGGGGTGCGGCTGGGTCGGCAACCGTGCGCTCCGGACTCTCGGAGCCACGATCGGTCCCCCTCGGGCGCGTGTGAGCTCCCACGTGTAGATATGCGTACCCTCGCTTCGGCAGGGCCCAGTCTGGCAGCGCTGTCCGCTCCCGTTCCCACCCTCCCGAAAGGGAAACTGAGTCCCCGAAGGCTGAGTTCCAAGTACCCCTGGCGCTCCCCTCCGAGTCTCACCTGCAGCTGCCACCGCGCGCCTTGGTTTCCTGGAGTTGAGCGGCAGACAAAGGCCTCCAATCCGCGCGCGAGGCGGGGCGCGGCTGCTTTGCATAATACCCGCAGCCGCCCTACACTGCAGAGGGGCGGGCTCCTGGGGCGGAGCTTCTGTGAGTTCCACCAATCATTGAGAGGCTAGCCGCCCCGTCCCGCCCCCTTCTCCCTTCAGACTTTGGGGGAAATAGCTTCTCGGGGTAAAAGGGCTGAAATTTCAGATCTACTGGGCTGTCTCTCCCTGTGTGAGCCTTTCCTGGTGCAGAAGGGGAAAATGAGGGCAGGAGGGGCAGGATATCTGTGTGGGGACCACGGAGCCACCGTGAGGAAGGAGTCACCAAGTTTGAGGAAGGCGATCCACCGCTTAATAACTGTTGTTATTGTGGCTCATTGTGTGGTGTCAGGCTCCTGTGAGGTAGGCGGGGTTACTACTGGTCTTCTGGCCTCAACACCAGATAGATGGGCCTGAAATGCAAGCCAGAGAGGGACGAGCTAGGAATAATGTCTTTCACCAAAGCCACCTCGAACAATGGCAGGCAATGTGGAGTGTCAGACTGGCCCGGGTCCCTGCTTCAGTTCTGTTTGTTATTTGCCAAAGCAGAATGGCAAAAATGCTAACTCAACACTGCCACTTTGTGGGTTGCAGGGTGCAAATAGACACATGGCTTCAGCCCCTCCAAGACATGGATCTACTTAACGACAGCTCTACTGCCTCTTTGTCCAGCTGGATGTGTCTCCCTGCAGATGGCTCCCCTATTGCCTGCCAGACACTCCCCACACAGATGACAACAGCAACCACAGCATTGGCTGGTTTTAGTCACCAAAGAACTACTTGGGTGTGACGGGCCTCCAAATTATGTCAGCACTGTGCCCGCATGTAAAGATGGCAAGCAGCTCAGAGAGGTTAAGTGGCCTGCCCAACACTACACAGCTGAGGAACAGGAGAGGTAGAATCTGAAGAAGTGGAGATGCCAGTCCATGTGCTCCCTACATCCAGCTACCTCATAGCCACATACCCCATGTTCTTCCATAGAGAGCTGCTAGTAGTTTACAGGTCAACTTGGCACTCCTTTGGGCAGGCCCACATTGCAGAAACCCCAAAGTCTTTCTCTGCGAGGCTTCTTCAAGCTGTGGCAGAAAATGTTGGGGTAGGAAAGACCTGTGTCATGGAAGAGAGCTGTCATGGTTCGTTTTTATTGTCAATTTGACACGACCTTCAGTCACCTGGGAAGAGGGAACCTTGCTTGGGAAATTGTCTCCATCAGATTGGCCTGTGGCCATGTCTGTGAATGACTGTCTTGGGATGCCCAGTCCACTGTGGGTGGAACCATCCTAGGCAAGAGAGCCTGCTTGTAGTTGAGCAAGCTAAGAATGGCTCCTGCTTCCGGATTGTGGCCTTGAATTCCTGCCTTGGCTTCCTGGTAACCTGTGAGATGAAATCCATCCTTTCCCCCACTAAGTTGGTTTTGGTCAGTGTTCCTCACAGAAATACAAACTAGAACATGAGCTACACTCCTGGACTGGAGCAACATTCTCCTCTGAAAGGTTCTGGAACAGAAAGGACAATGAGACGTAGTGAGGTTCATCGTCTGCCTGAACCTGTCAGGGTCCCCTCCGAGACGCTACAGCTATGCACTCTTCATATTCAATACCTCAAGGGAACAGATACACATAGTGGACATCTGTCTGACTCTTCCATCACCCACCATAATGAATCCCTTGCAAGACACCAGGATGATCATCACCCTGAGGGTCTGGACTTGATCTTTCTAAGTTCATTGCCAAGGAACTTGGAAGTTTAAATTACACTGGAAACCAGGCCTGGCACCAGGTACCAGAGAGACTGGGGCAGCAGGATTAGAAATTCAGGGTCAGCTTGGGGGCTCAAAGAGACTCTGTTTCAAAGTAATAATCCTAAATAACCAGAGATATAGCTCAGCTATAGTGTTACCTAGCCATGGGTTCAGTCTCCAGTATGCAAAAAATGAGTATATGCAATTCCCTTAGAATTTGAAATGAAAAAACAAAACAAAACAAAAACAAACAAAACCCCCAAACATTAGGAATATACTGGTGGACCCCTTCAACAGAGCCAGGCTTAGGAATTCTGGAATAATCAGCACTAGAAACTCATTCTTCTCCTTTTTCTTGGAGCAGTCTTGGGGCTGTGGGGGCTCTGTCCCCAAGGGGTTGAACCAAGTACAGAGGTGGTAAGTTGGGGCCAGGACAACATAGCTGCCCTGTAGGGCGAACAGCAGTTCAGTGACAAGGCTACACTCTCCAAGCCCTCCAGTAAAGCCTGGAAGCTCTGTGTTCAGAACAAACCACAAGGCCCTGGGTTGGAGGAGGTAAGGTCATTCTTCTGTTATGGTCACACAGAGCCCATTAGCAGAGCATCCCTGGGTCTATGGCTGTCACCCCATGGCCTGCACTTTTGTAGTGCCGCTCATTGTACATTTCTGGGCCCCAGACATGGGAATCTGATCACCTTTAGGGCCTGTGACTGAACTTACTCTGTGCATCTCACAGGCAGAGAAAGAGCACAGGGCCAGCTACCTGCCACTGTGATTAAACTGATCGATGTATAATGTCAGGAGCCCTGAGCCTGCAAAACCTTCTGTAATTGGTTAGAAGTTAGTCTCTCATAGAGGTGACAGACCTTACAGGGAAGGAAAGGAGTACACACCTTTTCCACCAGACATCATAATGACAGGAGGAGATGGCCTTCTCCCTGGTCTTCAGGCAACAGGCCAACTCAAGTTTTGCCACTTTCCCTGCCTGACCCTCTCTCCTGTGTCTGCTTCCAACCTCCCTTCCTTGGATGCTGGAGTAGGTGGGTCCTATCGGGAGGGAGGGCAGAAAGAGTCCAGGATTCACTACCTTGGCTGTGGGCCTTTCCCACATAGACAGGCAGGTGTGTCAAGCCCTGGGCCTGAATGGAAACAACTCTCAGTCTCTCTGCACACCCAGGACCCTGTAGTCAGTGAGCCCCAGGGATCACCCTGTTTTTGCTGCCCTGGTCTTTGGATTACAAATGTATGCTACAGTGTCTGTCTTTCTATGTTGGTTCTGGGGACTGCACTCAGGTCCTCAGACTGTATGGCAATTACTTTACTAAGCTATTTTCACAACCCTCGTGTGTGTTTTCAGACATTCTGCCCATAGCATACTCTATCCAGGAGTCTACTGTGTGCCTTAATTAGTAAAGTTAACCTCACATCACTTAAGTACATTGTACCATCACAACTTCAGTACGATCCTCCACTGGGCAGGTGAGGCCCAGGCCCTGTCTCCCCTCCCCTTGTGAATCCCCAGCTGAGCAACTGGTGTCCATCAGTTGACAGTATATGATATTCGAGGTGCCCCATTCCTCCATCCCTCCTAACTCCCCACACCGAGCCATCTAAACCCCAGACCCCTGGCAACAGCACAGCACACTGGCCCCTAATCTTGTTTAGATTTCTTTATTGAAAAATTAAAGTCATAAGCTCTGTATATAAATACACTGACATTGCTGGTCGCCTGCAAGGCCTCTGGGATAGGCTGGAGTGCAAACGGAAGCTGGGGACTGGAGTCCCCTGAAGCATAGGAAGGGAAATAAATAAATACCGTAGGGACACAGAGCCAGGAGAAAGGGGGTACAACTTGGTATGAACGGGTGTGCTGGCGGCTCATTTGTGGCACTGAAGGTCCCCCTGGCAAGAAGCAGTCTATGAACTCTCCTGTGACCTCACAGTCAAAGATTTAGGCATCTGGGGGGAGGGGCGGTGTCAGCACCCCCATCCAGCCCAGAGAAGTGTGCGCTGCCTTTCTTTCCTTCGTATAGCATAGCTTTATTGATTTCCTACTCTGTTTCTGGCACACAGCTTTTGACCTGACTTTCTGCTTGCCTTGTCTGGTGCTCTCTTTCTCCTAGTCTGGGCCAGGGGACCAGGGAGGGTGTGTGGGTCAGGGTTGGGTGGGGAGTCTGCTTGTGACCCTGGCCAATCGCCCTGACCTTGGTCCCAACCCTAGAGCATCACGTTGAACTCGGTGACCAGAAAGTCGATGTAGTCTCTCTCCTTGGTCTTGAAGGCCTCAGCGATGATTCGGGCGGCCTCTCTGTGCTCCTTACCACGAAGCGTCAGCCCATTCACTTCCAGAATCACATGGCCCACCTTGAGCTGCCCACAGTTATGAGCAGAACCTCCTCGCTGCATATGGAGACACAAGCCATCTCATGTACCTGATTTTCACCACCTTTTCAAGCAGTTGGTTGCTGCCAATCTAGAGTCATCAGTTCTGGCAAAGCTGGGGCTCTACAGAGCAAGAGGAGCCAACTTTCCAAATTCTGGGCTAGGTTGGAGTTGGGGTGGGAGGACATATTCCTGCTATCCTGCCCAGGCAGCCCAACGTTTCAAGAGGGAGCACTGGGTCTGTCTTCAGGTTCTGTGCCCTCTCTGGGAAGACATCCTGAGGGGACTGAGAAAGGGATCTTAACACAGGGAGACTTACATCAGGAACATACCTGAATTGTGACGATCCTGGGCAGAGGCTGGCGTGTGTTTGCACCACCCTCAATGGCAATGCCCAGCGTGGCTGCACTTTTCCTCACACGCACCAGGGTGGATGTTGGCTCTAGCAGGCCGGGCTGTAGGTGGGAGAAGGGTCGCTTTGATGCTTTTCACTGGAGGATAGTTAGAGCCTCAAATATGACACAGACTAAGCTAAGCACCTGGTGTCCTTGGCTCTTTAATAGTGTCCAAGGCCGACACTGCCTGGTGTGGCAGAGACTTGAGTCCCAGGCCTGACCTCAGACTGCCTGAGCTACTGTGCCACACTAGAGTGGAGAACAGCTGCCAGCCCTCAACACCCAGGAGCAGGACAAAGTGGGACTCCAGATCGCTAGCACAGTGACCCTTCTGGGTGAGTCTTTCCAGCAATGCCTCCTAACATGTCTCCTGATTCCCAGGACCTTCCATCCTCCACCAGGGCCGTGTGCACACCCGCACTCACAGGTTTGTTGGCACCCTCTGTGGTCCTCTCCGTCCCGGGCAGCTCCTTGCCATTCTTGCTTTTAGTGGATGCTGTCTGTCTGCCTCGGCCTGAGGTGCTGGCCTCTGTCTCCCCAGCATCCACACCACTGTCCTCACTTAGAGTCTGCCCACTGTCTGAGAGCTGAGAAAGTGTGGAGGCTGCTGGGGAGAGACAAGGGAACAGCAGCAGTCATGAAGGAGTCGTTACCTGGGGAGGGGGGGGTAATGGATCTGGGGGCTGAGTGGCTATGAGAATTCACCAAGCAAAGATGAGGGGAAGGATGCAGGAGTACAGGGGTGGGAGGGCAGGGAATATTCTCCACAGTCTCCCCCATCTCCTGACCACCTGACCTGCCAGCAGGGCTTGGATTGGTGGTCACTATTTCCAGGACTTCTGCCACACCCCAACCATTGGCATACATATGAAAACAGAGGTTAAAGTGTCCTATTTGTCACATAATGTCCTATTTTAATGATAGATATTTGAATTCAGTGATTTCTTTAAAAGGTCATAGTCTCACAAGAAAAACACGAAGTGTCTGCCATCTTGTCCATGACCACCCTGATGTGAGCGGAGTGGTGGACACACACATCCCATTCTCTAGCCAGCAAAGATGCTTCCTTTTGTGGGTGGCCACTGGACCCGGAGCTGGAGGCTCTTGCTTAAGAATGCGTACTGTGGGGGCTGGAGAGATGGTTCAGCAGTTAAGAGCACTGACCGCTCTTCTGGAGGACCTGGGTTCAATTCCCAGCACCCACATGGCAGCTCACAACTGTCTGTAATGCCTGTTCCAGGGGAGCCGACACCCTCATACATGGAGGCAAAACACCAATGCACATAAAATAAAAATAAATAAAATTAAAAAATGTGTGCTGTGGATCCTGGTGTGTCGGGGATGAGCTGTGCCCGTGTTCTAATCCTGGAGGGTGGTGCCGACCACGAGGTCATCACAAAGACCACTGCGCAGGGAGAAGCGATGGGGGCAGGCCTGCACTCACTGCTTGGCTCTACCACTGCCTACTGTGTCTTGAGCTTCACTTGGGAAATGGAGAGTAACAGAATGCTGGCCCAGGGCTGGTGGCAGGACTCCATGAGTTAAGAACTAGTGAGGTATCTAGTCATCACTGGTCCCACCATCCCCTGACTGGTACAGAGTCTGCAGAGGGCTTCTTGCTCTTCTCATACCTGCCAGTTGTACCTCAGGGTGAGGACACGGTATTCAGCCTCTGTGAGGATGGCCTCAAGTCCCCTGATCCTGCCTGTCCTCTCCTAGTCTACCCAGGCTTTCCTGGGCTGCCTAGCACCAGGTATCACTTCAGCCACAAGATGGCAGCAAAGCCTAGCTAACTGCTACACAGCCAGGGCTTCACCCCCATCCTCATTGGGCATCCCTCAGAAAACAGGGGCCCCCAACCCCGTACCTTCCACCCCAGCCTGGGGCTTTACTGTACTCTGACTCCTACACACCATTCAGAGGCGTAGTGATTAGGACTGTCACACCCCTGGGACCCAGTGCCTTCTCTCTGCCAGATGGGGATGGGAGGGTAGGGGGGGATGAAAGTGGGGGATGGGGTGGTCAGGGACAACAGAGGCATAGTCTTCCATCCAGAGGAGGCCATGAGGTAGATGTAGGGTGCAGGGGCAGAAGGCCCCTAACTCCATCCCCACACAAACCCCCAATGACCTGGCAGTGCAGCCTCTTGTCTACTCCACATTACCAGGGAAAGGTGCCTCTCATTCAGGAGGCAAATGACTAGTCAGTGGCAAAAGCGGGATTCAAACTCAAGTCTTGGCTGTAGGCCATCTTCATGCTGACCTTGAGACAGGCCTCATATAGGCTAGCAGACCCTTCAGCAGCACCAAGCCCTACCAGGAGCAACAGGAAGAGTGACTCTAGGGACTAGAGGGCCCCCACGGACCCATGTCCCAGAGCTGGGCAGCCATACTCACTGCGCGTCTGGGGCAGAGCCCGCACTTCATTCACGTCAGGCTCGCTGTCCGGACGGTGTACCTCCACCAGGACAAAGTGCTGGTTTGCACCTGCAGGCTCAGGGTGCTCAGAGGGTGATGGTGGTGGAAGGCAGGCCCCACTCTCTGCTGGAGAGTTCTTCAGGTGTGGCGGGGACTGGACCCGAGGGAAGGGGCCGATGGGGTGCTGGTTAACCAGGGCAAGGTGAGTGTCCAGTGGCTTCCTGGAGCTGGGGTTGGCATGGGAAATGGAGGCATAAATGGGGGAGGAAGGAGAGTTCTGTGCTGAGGAAGGCGCTGGAGTGGGTGCGGTGCCCAGCGGCGGGCTGTGGTTCCGTGGTGCTGAGAAGACAATGCCTGAGTGGGCAGCAGAAGAAAGAGGCGCAGGGTCCTCCCTCCCTGGCTTCCGTGTCTGGCCAGGCAGGTGGTCGTGACCTTGAGCCAGAAGTGGGGGGGGAGGCGGCGGCTTGATGCCAGGCAGATCCTCTGCGGGGGGGTTGACATCATCCTGCCAAAAGACCCAACAGGAGTAGAAGTCAGAAGCCATGGTGGCTGCAGAGGGATGGCGCGAGAGTGGTGCTGGACCCAGCAGGGACTCAGTCCCTGATCCTCAGCTCCTTGCCACTCTGCCTTAAATAATGCAACACTCAGTGGAAAACTGTTGCCTGCATCTCGGCAGCTGAGGAGCGCCAGGATCTTGGCAGGTGTCTCTGGGGACACACTCGATTCCTTTGGGAACTGACGTTCTTGGCATCAGCAGGGGCCTTAATAAGAGGCAGGAGGAAGAGGATGGTAATACAGAACAAGCATTTCCACTGAGGGAATGATCTTGAGGTGGGAGAGAGGCTGGAACAGGAGTAGCTTGGTGACTGCAGTGTGGCCTTGGACAGGGTGAAGTGGCTCTCTGAGCTTAGTGCGCCTGCGAGCAGATTAGGCAGGGACGAGAGCAGCAGAGTACACAACGTGTTAACAAGGTGCCTGAGAATGCCCGGTGAGCAGGAGAAATGGACCATGGCCACCAGTTCGCTTCCCGTAGGCCAGTGTCCTGGAGAGCTCTGACAGCCAGATAGGCACTATCTTGAGGCTTTGACTGCATCATTTGACTTTTGCCTTCAACTATGAGCAAAGTGCAATATATTCATCTCCGTGGGAAAACACGGGCACAGAGGGGGCTAAAAAGCTTGTCCAAAGCCACACAGGCAACCGAGAGGTCAGACTAGAACCCAGGCAATAAGTGGGGTTGGTGGGTTCCTAGCAGAGACACTAGCCTCCCACCCACCCTGTGTCCTCCCTCTAGGGCTATCCCCAAGAAGGGACCAGGAGTCCACGAGTGTAGCAAAGCAGGGCCTTACCACAGACACATCCGGGAGGGTGTTCGCACTGCCTTGGGTGGTCTCACCGGGTCCCTCCATGTCTAATGTATTCTAGAAATGGATGGACAGGAGGCAAGCTGAGCAGGCAAGAGCTGAGAGGAGAGCCTGTCTGTTTTCCAGGGCCCAGAGTCTATGTCCTTGTGGCACAGCCCAATTGCTTAGGTAACCCTGACACACCCCTCTCTTCAGATATTTACCACTCAAAGTAGTACAGTGACTTTTTGTTGTTAGTCACTTTGAAGTAAAATTTTCTTCATTATTTTCTTGAGACAGAATTTCATGTAGTCCATGTTGGACTACATGAACTTTGAACTTACATAGCCTAGGATGACCTTGAACTGACTCCTTTTGTCTACCTTCCAAGTACTGGGACTCGGGACATGTGCTCGCGCATTTAGTATATATGATGCTGGGAACTGAACCCAGATCTTTGCATACAATAAAAAAAGCACTCTATAAACTGAGGCATATCCCAAGCCAGGAGATCAGTTCTTCTTTGGGACTTCTCCATCACTTTCAGGCGTAGAGAGGCTGGGGATGTCCCAGGCTTGAGCCCTAAGTGTTTTGTTCAACAGATTCAGCACTCCCAAACCTAGTCACAGACACACACAGAGGACATCACGTGGCTAACAGCATACAGTACACTGGGGGAGCAGTGACCAAGGAAGGCTTCCTAGAGGGAGGGATGGACAGGGCAAGGATGGACACTGGCTCTGTCTGTGAGCAGGGAGTCATGTTTCAAACACTGGGAAATGCGTGTGCATAAACAGGGGGAAACAGAATTCTTGAGGGTTTTCTGCCAGCTCTTGGTCATGCTTGGACTTGTGTCTGAGGGCAGTAGGTTGCCTTGGCAATGAGTTCAAGTTTGCTTCCCACAAAGATTCCTTTGGCTCAGGTCTCCTCCTGAGAACCCTGTAGGCAGTGTGGCTGGCTCTTCTAGCCATTGCCTCGGTTTGACTGTCGCCATGGTCGGCCAGCTCCCAGGTCACCTCCTGCATGGGGTCTATCTGAGCAGCTCTCCCTTCCCATTGCACCACTTCCCTTTTCTCTCCTTCCTTCTGCTGCCCACCCAGCAGCCAGACAGTCCTTGGAAACAAAATCTAGTAAAGTTCATCCCCAGCCCAAACAAGGATCTGGAGTCTTCACATTGGGAGAAATTCCTGTGTCACGTGGAAAAATTCCAAACCCCAACTCACTGTTGCCCGCATAACCTGGCCCTTTCCTGTTATTTTTCCAATGTGATGGCATCAGAGCTGCCCCAGGGCTTTCGTACTAGCTGTCCCACCTCCTCCTGTAGCATTCATGATTCACTTCCACCTTTCTTTGGTTCTTGCTGCCCAAAGCAAGTTGCCTCATTTCCCTGAGGCAGAGCCTCCTGTATGTATTCCTTTCTCAGAAGCTTCAAGTATTCTGGCCTGTCAGAGGACACATGTTTGCAAAGGCTTTGGTGATGAAGGCTTAGACCGACGGGACTCTGGTGCCTCTTCATAGTCCACCTGAGGTTTTCTTGAGCTCACATCCTTGCTACTTCTCCAGCACATCACACCTATCCCAGGGCCTTTATAGGAGCTCCTGAGCTCTGCCTTTTACAGTTGTGTGACAACAAGCAATCTGTAGAGCCTCTCTGTGCCATACTGTAAAATGTCACACTGTCATGCTGCTGATCCAGTAAACCTCTTTCCACAGGGCCTGGCACTGTACTTTGGAAGCCCAGGAAGTCTTGCAAACTGGCCCCACAGTGAAGGGACTGTAAAGTGTACTGTGACCCCTGTGAGTGAGTCTCTCAGATTGTGGAGTCTCTCTATAATCCCTTGCCAACTGTCATCAGCACAGGGTTCCCTGGAGATATCCCAAGTGAGTGGGCATCAGAGACCCTCTCCTCGCTGTGGTGAGTGGCGAAGTTAGTTTGTCCACACAGGTCCTTCCCAGATTCCACAGTCAATCTCCAGCCTCAGTAAGACATGCGGAATTCAGAATCTCCACAGTGTCTGCTCCAAGGACAGAAGCCTTCGCTACAGGCACACATGGCCAGTGCCACCTGCTGCAGGAGATGCTGGGGGTGAGGCTCAGATGACTGCAATTGGGCGAACCTGCCCTGTTCTAAGGCATTAGAAACTTGAAGCATCATCCAGTCATTCAGCAAACACTGACCGTGATTTAGGAGGAAAGGTGGGAAGGGTCATGAAGGGCCAGGTGATAACTAGATGCCTGGCTCTTCTCCATACCTTACTGTATGTACTTCCCCGTGACCCTGAGGCAGGTACCATGGCTGGCTCTCCATCGTCTGTCACCTCTCCTGTGACTATAGATCATAGATGAATGTGACAGGCATGTTGTATGGCCGTTGTCCTTGCTAATTTTATGTTAACTTGACACAGGCTAGAGACATCTGAGTGGGAACCTCAACTGAGAAAATACCTCCATGAGATGGGGTTGTAGTCAAGCCTGTAAAGCATTTTCTTAATTAGTGATTGATGGGGAAGGGCCCAGCCCATTGCTATCCCTGGGCTAGTGGTCCTGGGGGCGGGGGGTGAGCAAGCCAGTAAGTAGAAACCCTAAATGGTCTCTGCATCAGCTCCTGCTTTCCAGGTTCCTGTCCTGCTTGAGTTCCTGTCCTGACTCCCTTCAGTGATGGACTAGGGCTGCGGCAGCGTAAGCCAGACAAAGTTTCTTCCCCAACCTGCTTTGGTCATGGTGTTTCATCACAGCGATAGTAAGCCACACTAAGACAGCCATTCTCTAGTAGCTTGGGCAACGGAGCCAGGTCTATGTCATACCACACTAGAATTGGACAGTGCGCTGGAGTTTCAGGTGGGAGAAAGGACAAAAGTAGAGCATATAGCAGGCAGGGCTTGGAGCACAGAGCAGTGCAGCCAGGCTCCATCTGCCAGATCCAGACACTCTGGAGCCCAAAGTTCCCAAATCATGTTCCTTGTACATCTGAAATAGCTGCAGACAGCCTGGCCAAGAACTAGGGCAGGGCCAGCAGAACTCCAAGAGCAGGCTTTGAGGCCTGAGGTCACAGTGCGTGCCTACATGTCCTAAATACTGCATCCTGGTCCACGCTGCCTCTGCTTCCCTTTAGCCCCCAAGGCCATAGGGAAACACCCCCTATTCTACAGCGTAGGCCAAGACTCAGAGAGGGTAGGTCACATGTCCAAGGTCACATATCAGGGCAAGGTGCTTCCCATTCAAGTCAAGAGATCTGTAAGACCCTGTCGCACTGTCAGCTCCATTCTCCATCCTTCTCATGGGTGTGGGGTTGCAGAGCAGTCCCCACATATATTTGAGAGGGTCCAACAAGGGTCCAGATGCTCACACATCTGGGGTAATGGAAAAAGGGGGGAAAGTGAAAAGAATGACGAGGAGCACTCTTTGTGCTGACTTTCACCCGGGTCCTGAGGGCAGGGCAGGTAATGCCTGGTTTGGATACCATCAAGGCCAGGTGCAGCTCAGGTGCCCCGAGCCACCTCAGCAAAATAAGGCTCCTCCCCAAACCCGGTGCCCTCCCCACACCATTCCAGTTTCTGCCTCCTGCTCCTTGCCTACATAAAGGTGCTATTTTCAGCTCTTTGTTCTCCCGGCATTGTTACTTCCATGTCAGGCCACTCTTCACCCCTCCCCATCACAAAATGCATCTAAGGTCTGAAGCTGGAGGCCCATCTCCCATTTTGCATATGGGAAACTGTGGCACTGAATTACAAAACCTTCCAGAAGGCCATTGGTGTGGTGTGATGTGGTGGTGGTAATGGTGGTGTGTGTGTGTGTGTGTGTGTATGTGTGTGTGTGTTTAGTGGTTTGGCATTTGATTTCAGCATGACTGAAGGACAAAGGGAAAGAGAAGAGACCTTACAGGGAAGAGTAAGAAAGAAGGTGGGGAGAGGTTCCAAAGAAAAGACAGAGTTGGGGAAGGCCAGAGAGTCCAGCAATGTGAAAGCCAGAGGCACAGAAAGAAGAAAAGCAAGGTTGCAGTATGACCAGGACTGACTGGAAAAGAGCCTGTCAGCTCAGGAAAGGTGAGGGTGGCGATGTGAGTTGTGGAGGCAGAAGTCCTGGCATTGCTTACAACAGTGCTTCCTTCCATCAAAGCTGCTAACTGGGGCCTGTAGTGACTATTTGTGAGAACAGTCTCCATCCCATCACCCCCAGATCGAGAGAGCTCTCTGGAAAGGACAGACGGGCACATCCACCTCTCAGGACAGGACTTGGTGGTAGAGTCATATTACAACCCAGCAGGGCTGCTGCTGGCCAGATCTTGCTTCGAGTCTGCTGAGATGACACCTGTCCCTTGTCCTGAGAAAAGGATGCCACACAGTGAAAAGAAAGCATGACCCACAATTGTCAGGTCAGGAGGAACCCTCAGGATAAGTGTTGAAGGGGAATCAGGGCTCAGGAGAGGGAACACAGGGACAGAGAGCCTGGCTCAGAGCCTCCTCTGTCTCAGATCAGCCCCTGTCACCCGCAGCATCCCACTTGTATCCACAGTGTCCTCACAAGGGCAGTGCTCCCTGACTACAAGGGCAGTGCTCCCTGGCTGCTGCCATTGTGCCCCCATGCTTTTGAGAGCTGCATATCATCAAACAGTTGAATGTTTTGCCATCCTCTGAGCTAAATTCTGAAACAGTTAAAGCTGCTACCCTGAGACAAAGGGTACCCTCCAAAGGGGCCTGGGGGCTCAGACAGAGAACTCACTATAAGCTAACACGCTGCCCCACTTCCCCATTTGTCAACTAGCAAGCGCTTTCTCGGGACAGCAGAGCCCAGCTACATTCAGAGAAGAGCTGAGCTCAGGGACTTGGCTGTATATGATGGAAACAGCTTCCAACATCCCAAGTCCTCACACAGGGAGACAGGTTTTCTGTAAATCCTTGGACAGGATAGAATACTGCAGGGAAGAAGAGAACCATTCAGATGGGCTGAGGTAAGAAAAGCCCCTGAGGGCTGGAGAGATGGCTCAGTGGTTAAAAGCACTGTCTGCCCTTCCAGAGGTCCTGAGTTCAATTCCCAAAAACCACTTGGTGGCTCAAAACAACTATCTATAATGTGATTTGATGCCCTTTTCTGACTTGCAGATAGAGCACTCATATACATAAAATAAATGAATATTTAAAAAAGAAAAGAATAAGCCCTGTGCTACTGCCCTTAGGGAAGGGATGGTCCTAAAAGTGCTGGGGCGGGTGTGGACCCGCCAGATGAAGTGATGCTCTCTTCAGCAGGGAGAACACACCTTGGAATTGCGGTGGAGAGGCAGCTTCCTGGCATGAGGCACTGTTAAAAGACTGAGTTTGAAATTTCTCCCACAGCCTCATGAGGACGTGGGACTCTGACCTAATCAGCAGATTCATTCTCTGATGTATTCCAAATAACATGGCATAATTGGGGTGTGGTGAAAAGAGGAAGTAGGGCCTAGCTGGAGGAAGTTATGTCACCAGGGGCGTGTTCTTGAGTCTATATCTTGTCCTAGCTTTTTCTTGTGTTCTTTTCTCTCTGTTTCCTGCCCTCCACGAGGTAAACAGCTTCCCTTTTATATGTGCTGGCCACTGTGATGCCCTGCCCACAGGCATGGGGTTGAACGACGCTGGACTGAACCCTCTAGAACCATGTGCCAAAATAAGTCCCCCCTTTCCTTATGCCAGATGACTTGTCACAGCACAGAAGAGCAAGCTAACTGGGCATGGCAGCTTGCCAGGGACCTACACAATGCCCACCGCTTCCTGGCCCTCTGAACACCAGGAGCCTGTGGCCCCACGTCCCCCAACACCACTCTTCATGTGTCCTTCGGCTCAAGTTAAAGCTCCTGTCTTGTTTCATTTAGTGTCTGACTTGATGCCAAACTCCAGATCTCAGTTTGACCATCTCCCTGCGATGCCAGGCCATTGGCCTGGATCTGTCCTCCCATATACCCTCAGGCATTGAGTCAGCAGATTGTCTGCATAGGCTGCCACAGAGGGAACCCAGGGCCCGGCTCATGCCAGAAGATGAGCTCTCGTGTCCGTCCCTCCTTACGTAGCTCCCCTTACCAAAATCATCTTCCTCTATTGGGCTTCTGAGCTCCAGGTGGATGCGGGGGTGGGGGCAGGGGGAGTTACTCAACATCGAAAGGCAGGGGCAGGCTGAACAAATAGTGAATGAATGAGGGTTTCTTACTAAAGAAAGGAATCTTCAAACCACACAGGTCAGTCCTGAGTCACAGGAGGAGCAAGCCCTCTGCTGCTTTGTCCCCTATCCCTGAATGACAAGCAGGTGTCACTCAATCCACAGTGGGTTGAGTCTCTCTCCTTTACTGTGCTCCAATGAGGGAAGCTCAGTCACAGAGGGAGCAGAGGCAGCAATGCTGAGCGCCCTTCTTTTCCTCCCTTCAAGGGTGGGGTGCTATA
This sequence comes from Pachyuromys duprasi, assembly GCA_028658305.1. Lineage (NCBI taxonomy): Eukaryota > Metazoa > Chordata > Mammalia > Rodentia > Muridae > Pachyuromys > Pachyuromys duprasi. The sequence continues at coordinate 5,683,607 of CM053743.1, read as the reverse complement.
GGGCCTCACCAGACACGGGAGATAAAATACAGGCAGAGAAATCTGGGTGATAATCAGATTTTGTCAGTCGTTATGAGTGAACAACAGTGTCCTTGACCTCTAATCCTTCTTTGTCCTACCCTTAGAGTAAGAACACGGTCAGTTTACACGCTCCCCACACGCGACCACCTAGTGTCCCTGGGCAACCCAAAGACATCAGGAGTTTCCATTCTAATGTGCAGATGTGGAAACTGAGGATTGGAAAGCTTCTGCCACCTGCTCAAGATGACCTACTACGCGTCTGGAGAGCCACAGCCTGGACAATGGAGCGTCTGCCCTTTCCACACTAAAGATGCAAAAATGCTGGCAGGCACTTCCTTTCTTGCCCACTCTGCAGGCCAGTAATTTCTACAGGGAATACAATGCTGGTTAGAGGCAGGAAAACAAAAAAAAAAAAAACAAAAATAAAAAGTTCCTCGTTGAGTAGTAGACAAACTGAAAGGGAAAGTTATTTGTCCATGGGTGGGGTAGGGTGGGGAATTTCCTTGATTGATGGCTTCTGCTCTGATGGCTTCTGCTCTGAGCAGGTGTGCTGCATAGAGGGCCATGTGGTAACCTAAGATGGATCGCTGTGCCATGCGACCCAGGGAATCTGGGTTCAGTGGAAACTGTCTCCATCTGGGATGGCTGGGCCTCTGGGTCACCGTCAGCCAGGCGCCAGGACAAGAGGCAAATGTTGGAAGACAGGATAGGCATTCTTGGGCTTCTGCTGGTAGCGTGCAGTTCCTGCCTGTCCCCAGTACTCTCCCTGCCACAGGGGAAGTAAGCTTACCCAGGGGTCAGAACAGCAAGGTCGGTGCTTCTGAGGAGGTAGGTCTGTGGGAAAATGCATTTCTGCATTTCTGCAGTAGAAGCTGCACTCCAGTCCCTGGTCCCTGGCCCACTTCACTTCCACCTCTTTCTCTCCTTGATATAGCCCTTGTTCAGATGTGGAGCTGGCCACCACCTCCTGACATGCCCTCCTGAATACTTTTTAGGTCCTGTGGCAGCTTGAATGAAAATGGGCTCATGGGCTCTGGCACACTTAGGACATGTGGCCTTGCTGGAGTAGGTGTGGCCTTGGAGCAAGTGTGTCACTAGGAGGTTCAGACACTTAGCTGGGCCCAGATTTCTTTCATACTTTCTTCCTGTTGCCTGCCAATCTGGATGTGGAACTCTCAGCTACCTCTCCCACCACGTCTGCCAGTGTGCCACCATGACAATAACTGACTGAACCTCTGACCTCCAATTAAATGGTCTCCTTCATAAGAGATGCTGTGGCCATGGTGTCTCTTCACAGCATAGAACCCCAACTAAGACACCTCCTCTCAGCAGAAAGAATGCTTACAATCTGAGGAGCCATGAGATCTGCCTCAGTCTGACAGAAGGGGAGACTAAGGCAAGAGTGGGGAAGGAGCTTCTTCAAAGGCACATGGCAACAAAGGGACAACATGGTGTTAGAATGTCCTGTAAGACCTGCTTCTGGGTGGGGAGGACACTGGCCCTCATTCCAGGTGTCTGTGTGTGCAGGATCTGAGGCTGTCCTGTGCTAGGGGTATGTGAGAGATATGAGGCCAGGGCTGCTCAGATACTGCTCAGACCATCACTGTATCTCTTAACGACTGGCTGCCCCATCTTCAAAGAGCCTTTACCAATTCCTGGGACTGTGTCCATGCCCTTGCCTCTTCTCAATAATCGGAGATCCTGTTAAAATTAGGCCAGACTATATCCTGGCTCTTCAAGGTATCATCTTGTTCCTAGTCAAAGTCTTCAGCACGCGACCTGCCATTTCACATACTCACCCTGCTCTGGCTCCACTTGCCTCCTAGACAGTGTGTAGGTGCAGGAGGCATGCTCCAACTTCAGGACCTGCTGTCTGAACTGCTCCTCCCTCCAAATATGAGTGTGTGTCTCTCTCCCTGGCTTCGGGTCTTCCTCAGGTGTGCCTTGCCAATCCTCCTGAACCCCAGGTACCCTGCTGTCTTTTACTGTTTTCTTCAGCTCTTCTCACTGAAGAGTGATGTGATGTGCTGGCCACTCATCTCAGCCCTCCATCTTTACTTTGGCCTCCAAATTCAATTTCCAATGAAGAAAGCATTTTTCTTATTCTCTGATGCACTGTAGGACCTGGGCTGCACACAGCATATGGCTTGCACCCATGAAGATTAGCAAAAAGGAAGGAAGAAGGAGAAGGGGAAAGACAGAGAGCACATAGACCAGCAGACAGACTACTAAGTAACACTCAGCAAACAACTTAAAGAAGAGCCAGGGTTGGAGGACAGGGTTCACAACACCACGCAGAAGCAAGCCGGCCAGGGACCACGTCCTGACTTGTTCTCTCACCAGCAAGCTGTGTGACCTGGAGTAAGCTACTCCTCCTCTCTGAGAGTCAGTGTCCTTTTCTATAACATGAGGGCCTTAGCAGTCATGGCCCTCATGGAAGGTCACAGAGGGCATGTTTGAGAAATGCTGGGTCTTAGAGAGTGTTCCTCAAGTCCCAGCTATTATTAACAACAGAGGCTCCGGTATTCACATGGGCTGAGGTATGTGCTGAACTCCAGGGATACAGCAGTGACCAGATAGGGTCACTTCCCTCAACCTGACCAAGTAGGGGCAACTGACCACACCTCTCCTATCCAGGAACGTACAATGAGGCAAAAGCTGGAAGTCTCCCCTTTAAGAGGGTCAGAGAAGACTTCCTGTAAGATCTGCCATCCAAGCTAATGGCATAGGCCAAGGGAAGCACTGTTCAGCCGTGGGAAGGGGAACATTCCAGACAGGCAGAGGCCATGACGTACGCAAAGGCTGATCACGCTCTCCACCACACAGCGATCGCCTTCCCTTTACAGACCCTAAAGCTAACCTCAGAGAGGGAGAACTACTTCTTGAGGTCACACAGCAAGTGAGGAGGCTAAGGCACTATGTGAATAGAGGCTCTTCCCCAGAGCCTGAGGCCACTTTTGAGGTGATGACCAGGTGACAGACTGAGCAGCAAGAACACCCAGTCCCCAGCTGGGACAAGGCAGAGGTTGGGGGTGGCAGGAAGGGCTCAGCCCCAACCTCTGCCCTGCCTAAAGGACTCCCCACTCCCCACACCGAAGGACAGTACCTCCATCAGGTCTATAAGCCACAGCAGCCGCTCCTAGGGAGGGTGGATGGGCAAAAGGCAAAAAGAAAAATGTATGAAATGAATGTCAGGGGATCAAGAGGCCTCAGCACAGGCCCCACCACACACACACACACACACACACACACACACACACACACACACCCCTATTGAGGGGAACTGTAGGGTCCTCAGAGGAAGCTGGAAGGCCCTCCTGCTATGCAGAGCTGACCCTGTCCTTGCAGGGGATAAGTGGGAGGGGGTTGGGGATGTCTTTAGAGCTCACTATCTTGGGGCAGGCTTGGTGGGAGCATTACCATTCACAGATGGAAGAGCAGGCTGGAAGGGACCAGTGTGTCCCAGGTCGCACCTGCTGAGGACAGGCAGTGGTTCAGGGGGATTCTGCTTGGAGACTTTGATCCAGCAGTTTAGGTCCTCAGGGACCTGCTGCAGACCTAGGAATGAGCCTCAAATAGCGTTCAGGGTGGTCCCCGGGAAGGGACAAAGGGGGGAGGAGAAGTCCCCAGCCCAGTGTCTTCCAGGGCCTTTGGAAGGTTGCCCAAGCAGGAAGGGCAGCAGGTAAAGGCTTTATCTGCCCCAGGAGTGTGGCTACATGCAGGGAATCCAGTACTCATCTCCAGCCCAAGAGGGATTTCTTTTTCTGTTCTCCCTACACACTGCAGCCTTGGCGAGACAATTCCCTGAGAAGGGAGGAGACTGAGCCTGGAGAAGTAAAAGGAGTTCCCTCCCTAAGGCTCTCTCAGACTCTGCCCCAGAAGCTCCTCTCTGCCTGGGGGAGTTTGTGCATCTTATTCTGATATTCCTAGGTCCCCTGACTGGATACAGATTCTGAGCAGCCCCCATTTTAGGAATGGTAAAAGGGACGTCAGGGCACTCTCCTGTCTTCCCCAAAGCTGCCTGCCGGAACTGCCCTTGTGAGGTCTGCTGTGTACGCCCAGGGTAGCCTTGTGTACTGGGGCCTTGAAGGTGCTGTTCTCAGCTAACACTTCTCAGGGGTAGAAAGGTTATTGCTGAGCTGGAGCTGGTGTCCCTGCTCTCTGCAGAGCTCTGTCCAGGCACAGTGGTCTCTCAGCTCCTCTTGCCCTACACCGGATCTGTCTTCAGGACCTCAGGTTGCTGTAGCCAGAGCTGGTAGGACCTTATGCTGTTTATTCATGGGGAAACTGAGTACAAGGAAACCAGGACTTAAACCCAGACTTTGTGCCTCTTAGGCCAGAAGGCACTCTCCCTGTGGCACACTGGTCCTGACTGTAAGAGCTGCGGCTGTATGCAACTCTCTGGGTATTAGGTGGCTCTTGAAGCTCCACATGGACGTTTTAAGGTCAAGATCCTAAGAGTCACAGACAGGTAGACTACAGACCAGGGCCCACAGCCTGAAATCACCTTATCACGAGGTGTGTCAAAGCCTGTGGTTGGAGTAAAGCTAGCACGGGGGCAGGGCCTCTGTCTCGCCCTGGACGTGACCTGCACTTCCGAGGACTTGAAAAACAGCTGCTGGCACATCCAGAGCTGTGGAGGAAGGCATGGCAATCTCTGGGGTCACCTCGGGAAGGGACAAGGACCCTTGAAGGTGAAAGAGATGGGGTGAAGGCCCTCCAGACCTCAGAGTGTTAAAGGCAGGCCACGTCAGGAGCCAGAATCTGCGGGAGTAAGGGCTGTCTCTGTGGGCTCACCAGATAACTACCAGCTAGCCTGTCGCCCCAGCAGCTCCACCTGAGCTTACTGTGCTTAGTGAGCACTTCAGAACCACCTAGACTCACACCTAGACCGGCTCTGGGCCTCCAAGCCCAGCCACCCTCCTGTGGGCTACCTGGCTGTCCCCTAAAAAACAAGGCATTTGTTGTCGGGCGTGCTGGTACACGCCTTTACTCTCAGCTCTCAGAGGCCAGCCCAGTCTACAAAGCAAGTTCCGGCCAGCAGGGCTGCATATGTTTCAAAACAAAAGAAAAGAAAAATCAAAAACAAAGCAAAGAAAACCCACGGTGCTTGCCTTTGAGAATCCTGGGAGCAGAACCACATTCAAGTGTGGATTAGATGCTGTACGGGGGGCAGCCGAATTGGCAGGTGAGCCAAGCCAGGCTTGGGGCTCCACAGACAACAGGTGGCCTTGGGCAAAACCCAGAACCACAATCCAGAACACTACAACCGACACTGTGTTAGTGCTGACCCTGTGCCAAATACCATGCCTTCTTATTTGTGGTTTTTGTTTTGTGTAATTATCCTTTACATTTTTATCGTGTGTGTGTGTGTGTGTATGTGTGTGTGTGCACGCACTTACACATATACTCATGTACATGTGGAAATCAGAGGTCAACTTGCAGGAGTTAGTTTTCTCCTTCCACTGTATGGGTCCCAGAGACTGAACTGGTTTGGTGGCAAGCACCTTTACTGCCTGAGGCATCTTGTTGTTCCTTTATCATCCCTTAAAAAAATAAAAACCCCTTTCCCTAGGATTCCCAGACTGAGAGCCTCAGAAGGCATATCCACTGTCCACATGTCCAGCACACAGTAGGTACTCCACAGCAACCAGGCTCTCACAGAAAAGAAACCTAAGGCTCAGTGAGGAAAAGCTTAACCACGCCCCTGACCTTCTCACCGGGGATAGGGCAGGGGCGGCTCACCCTGGCCGAACTGACGGTTGTGGAGGTGCCGTGGCTGCCTGTGGATGAGCCCGTGTCACTGTAGGACACCATGGAGTAAGTGTCTCCAACACCAGGGCCCGGGGGCTGCCGTGCCTTCATGGACTCTATCTCCCGCCTCAACACCAGGTGGTCAAAGCGGTCCAGGTCTTGGGGTAAGATGGTGCCTCTCACCTCAGACAGGATCGAGAACTGCAGAGGAGGGTGTGACAAATAAGACACTCAGACAGGCAGTAGAGAACTCCACCAGCAGGTGAGACTGGTACTTCTATCCCCGAGCAACCTGCATGCAAGCCTGCTCTCTTTCTGTGGCTCCCCAGTGTCCTCGGGGGAACATCCAAATACCTTTACTCAAGCCCCAGGCCCAGCATCACCCGACTCTCCTCTCTGTCACCCTTCCTTATCAGCATGCACAGGCGACAGAGTCCCAGAGCATACTATCATGCCACAAAGCCCTCGGCCGTTTTTTCCCCCTAGAGCGTCCTCTGAGCTGTCTGCAGACAGTGTTTCTGCCTGCCTGCCTGCCTGAGTTTATACTCTCCCACTGTATTTACTTGCTTCTTCCTTTCAGCAGTTTCTGACCCACAAACAGACTTCCACCTGAGCAGGCTTCTGTTGTTGGCCCCTCTCTCTGGGCCCTGCTTATGGAGAATAGTCTGATAATGGCCACCGTGCCGTGTCCCTGTCCCCAGAAGTCTGTGAGTTTGGAGAATGGGGCTGCCAAGGGTCCAGCTGAGCTGAGGTCCTTGGTAACAGGGTAGGGACAGAATGAACAAGTTACCTTGGCATTTGTGTTAAGCAACTCAAACAGTGCCATGACCAGTGCCTCCACAGAGATGGCGCCACCGCGATACTGGTCTAGGTAGTACATCATGGTGGCACGCTCCTGCTCCGTCAGCAGATGCCGGGCTTGGTCATCCAGCAATGCACGTGTCTGATTTCCCAGGCTGCTCAGGGTCACCTGGGAGCCAGCTGGGCCCTTGTAAAATCCTGGCTGAAAGACAGAAGGACACAAGCCAGAGGACTCCAGGCTGCTAAGAAGCCAGAGGACCAGGGAGAGCCAGTAGCAGCACCGTCGAGGAACCTGTGGTTTCCAGACGTCCTTTGATGGTGTCCACACCCATCAGGAACCTCTCCACCCGACCCTGGGGTGATGGCCCTGTGTGGTCATCTCTGTGGCACCTTCATATTTGGCTCTGTGTCTCCTTGTGCCTATCAGTTCATGTACTACGGGATCCTCTGGGCTTCCCTAGCTCTTTAGGAAGCTGGGGTGACAAGACCCCCCGAACTTCTAAATTGTAATTCAGATCTATCCCCTAACTCATGACAAATTCTACCCGCTGTCCTTCTCACTGACCAATGAATACTACCCAGTTTCTCCTCAGGTTCCCTCGCCCACCCTGTCACCTTGTGAAGGACATGTAGAACGATCTTGGAAACAAACTTTTTGTGTGCCTACAAGGTGCCCACTGCCCCTGCCTCTTTCCATGGCCCCAGAGCCTGTGAGAACAGGTCAGCCTGCCCGCCACTCTGTCCCCCACACACTCTCTTCTCTTCTTCCACTAACCCATGCTCTAGTCTGCCCCAGGGCCCTGGCCCATGCTCTTACCTTGGCACGGCTTGCACCTCTCTATCTGCTGTGTCCCATCTAGGTTTAATGACCCAATTCTTAATCCTCCCTAATGCCTGCCTTGCCTCCATGGTTCCCAGTGTGTTCTCTAATTGGTCATTTGTTTGAATGTCTGCACTGTATTTATGAGTCTTCTGCTGGGTGTGACCCACCCCTACCCCTAGCAGGGCAGGGAGCTGGTGATTTCTGTTCACTGCCTTATTCCTGGAGCTGGCACAGTGGCTGGAAGCCAGCAAGCACCTGGACATTTGGGCAGCCTGGCTGAAGCTCCCTACAGTGTGTGAGCCCCTGTGCAGTATTCTGCCCAGGACTGAGGAGAAAAGAAGATGCTGACCATGTCACAGGGATGAAGAGACCTACCTTGCTTGTCCCTTCTTCTGTGAGGTCCCCTGGAAACCTGTGGAGAGAAACAAACCCCTTCAGCTCATGTTAACACATGGAGAAGGCTGAGCTGAAGCAGGAAAGCCAGGTTTTACATCTAGCATGGTGGCACATGCCTGTAATCTTAGCACATAGGAAAATCTGGAGGTCAAGACTAGCCTGGGATACATAGCAAGTTCCAAGCCTGCTTAGGATATGTGACCTTGTCTCAAAAGTTTTTCCCACCCCAAAATAGAGCAAAACTGTGAGAAACCACAAGTCCTTGAATCATGATCACTATTTGGGGGATGCTGAAGGGCATGTGAGCCACGAGACCTACAGGTGGCTTTTTAGCCCTCCACATTAGCTACCGATTCAGCATTGCCTCACTATGCGAGGTAGCCTCTTAAGTGCTTCTGTCCTGAGGGGGCTCAGAGTTCTCTGGTTGGCATGGGAACAATGGAGAGTCAGGAATCATAGGTGTGAGAAGAACAAAGACCTCAGACAGGTGATCCAAGTCAGCCATCCCCTAGGAAGGTGGGCAAACAGGACTGGAAACCCCTGGAGGCAACTTGCAGGGACACTTCAGCTCTAGCTCATATTTTCTTTTTTTTTTTTTTTTT
>CM053743.1:5583047-5674710 GCA_028658305.1 Pachyuromys duprasi | reverse complement strand
CATGATTTCCTCCTTTTTAATTGCTGAATAGTATTCCATTGTGTAAAAGTACCACAATTTCTGTATCCATTCCTCAACTGAGGGACATCTGGGTTGTTTCCAGGTTCTGGCTATTACAAATAAAGCAGCCACGAACATGGTTGTCTAGCTCATATTTTCATGAGAAAATATGAGTTCATGCTGCAAGAATTTGGAATTTTAAGAAAGAACCAGAAATCCAGTTTTTAAATGATAAATCTGGATTTTAAAGAAAAATTGCTGGAAATTCATATTTTGATTACATGAGAAAGGAAGGGAATAGGGGAGAGAAACAAGACCCGGTTGTGGGTGTCTGACCAGGAGTCAGCAGCCACCAGCTGGAGATGTCTGCTGGAGACCACAGCTGACACAGGTTACATTATTAACAGGCATACGGCCGCCTGGCCACTGTGCCCAGTTTTGGTTTCTGGAACTCTTTTATCCCAAGTACCTTCTGGGATCTTCTCTGGCAGTATGGGATGGGGGCAGAGCCCACATTCAAATGCAAACTTAGGCACCCAGGGAGAGAGAAGTGATTTGCCTGATGGCAGAGACTGAGGGCTCTAAGTTCTGCATTTGAAGTTTCCATGAGAACTCTGAGGCTAGGAGAAGGGTAAGAGCCCACACTTAGGCCCATGAGTGGGGTGGATCTCAGGGTCAGGACAGCAGGCTGAATCCTATGGCAGAAGATGAGAGGAACAATAATTCTCAGAAGTCACCCAAGGATCCCTGAACCCCTGCCTGAGGCCATACCCTGCTGAGTTGGCGGCGCTTTCCCCAATCCTGGAACTGGCAATCCATTTGGTCTGGTCCACGGTGGTTCGTGCGTGGGGCAGCCTTCCAACGTCCTTCACAGTCAGGATGAGGTGCCTGGATGACTTGAGCAGCTTCACCGCCTCGTCATGCAAGATGCTGAGAAAGCTCCGCCCATTCACCTCCAGAATCTGGTCCCCAACCTGCCAAGACCAACACCATCACATGGGCTGTCCTCGGCCCAACTCTCCTCTCGCCAGACTGAGGTGAGCTCAGAGAGGTTCAGGGAAGCTATGTGGATGCCTGAGGGTCACACAAGAAGGAAATGACAACTTTCTTCCAATCTCAACCCTGAGCCTTGCTCCTGTCACTAGAAAGGGACACTTGCGATCTAGTGACAGCTTTGAGAGTAAGTCTACTATGACATTCCCCGAAGTCCCCCATCAGAAGCAAGCCAGCTCAGAGGACCAGCATCAGATGGACTAACTGCAGGATGAGGTGAGGGGAGTGAATGCAGACGCTTTTTATTTCCATGTCTGATTCTAGACTTACTGTTGAGATTTCTTGTCTTTTAAATTTATTTTATGAGTACACTGTATGCATGCATGCTGGGTGCCCAGAGAGGCCAGAAAAGGGGGTCAGATCCCCTAGAGCTGGAGTTACAGGTGGCAGTGAGGACTGGGGACTGAACGTGGGTCCTCTCTAGAAGCAGCTAGTGCTCTTAAGCATTGAGCCACTCTGTCCCCCAGCTCACATTCTCTTGTCACTTTGGAATGTCAGCAATACTTTAACTTATTAAAGAAAAAAAAAATACCACAGTAACTGAGACAACCAGCCTCTCACTGAAGGAGTACACACTGCTGGGAGTCTTATGACAAGCAAGCAGTTTTATTTGTGATATAGAGCAGACAGGTGAGCATGTTTAAAAGAAAAAGATAAAAAGACAGACAAAGCCACTAGCTTTCCAATAAAAACAAATCTGCAACAAAGGCAGAGGAGGTAGGCGGGAGACACTGCAGCGTGCAGTAGGGAGCATGGACCGCCCTGCAGGTTAGACAGCCAATGAACTTCTCTTCCAGAAGGTTCTCAAGTCCATGGATGCGGCAGCATCGTGCCTGCTGTGACGTGCAAGGTAGCTGGCCCACCTGCTGACTATTCTCAGCAAGTATTTCTTTCCCTCCTTCTGAGCCCACAGTATCAATGGTGGGGGAGTCCGACTTTCCCACGGCTTGAGCTACTGAGCTTTTCAGTGCTCCAGCTTATGCTTTTGTAAGTAACTTCAGTGAAGACACTGCTTCACTAATCTAGACCTGGGATGGATCACTTCTTTGGTTTGTCATTGATGCCTAATCTGAGGAGAAGAGACAGTGTTTATTTCACCTCAGGAAAAGTTACACAAAAGGATGCTGACTCTCAGTTTGTTATAATAGCACTAGTGAGAGGAACCACAGTGTGCAAACCCGGGTGACTACACGGCTTGGCTTCCAACCCAGTCTCTTCCACAGCCACCTTCCTTAGCCATGCTGCCACACATGGACCAAGACTGACCCAACCATCAAATCCACCTGTAGTTCTCCAGCTAGCTCTCCAGCCATCCAATCTTCCCTGTCCCCCACCCTTGGTGGCCTCTCTCCTGGGTCCCCACCTGCTCCTGAGGCAACACTTCCTCTTTATGGATTTATAGTCAAATGGCCACAGTCATCACACAGGAACTGTTAACATATGGTTAAGAGCTTCAGAGACCATTAGACCTGGGTTCAAGTCCTTCCCCTGCTACCTCCATGCCATGTGACATAGCTCCCGCCTCCCTTCCAGGAGCTCTCCTGCTTCACTTTCCTCCATGGATGTGAATTGAGCCCTGGCCCAGGATTTTCCTCCTCCAAATGTCTAGTATCAGTGCCTGTCTCGATACACCATCAAACACTGTGCCACCCACAATGACAAGTCTCTCTCCCTTTTCACTGGTCTTCCTAGTTAACTTCTGGGAACATAGACAGCCCATTGGGCTCCCAAAACAGAATGTGGAACAAGACCCAACCCTGCCTTAGGGCATTAGCAGTAAGCACTCAGTAAATGCAGCTTTCTCATGATGATTTGGATTTTGTCAGTTCTACCTTGGCCCACCTCTCTTGGCCTACTCTGAAACCCAGAACTCCGAAATCTGTTCCTGGCAGTAGCCTTCCTGTGCATGGAGCAAAAATCCACCTCCCTCTAGGGCCCCTTGCCCGAAGCCTGTTAGGCAGCACTCCCAGGAGTCATGGCGCTGTTCTGGAATGTCCACTGTGGGAGCCCCGGTCAAAGCTGCACCTCTCATATTCCAGCGTTTCGTTTCTTAGTGCCCCTCTGCTGCTTCAACTCTTTTTTCTTTTACAAAGGAGAGATCTCTTTATTAAAACAGGTAACGAACATTAAAAGCAAAGAAGATAGCCCCACAGAGCAAATTACTAAAGAAAATATATATCTAACTGCAAATTAGCTACATTTCTTACCCATTCTTAGGTCTTATCAATCATTGTTTAGTCTCCATTCTATTCTTTTTTTTAATTCAACTTTTAATATTCCTTTCCACATCTTTTATTCCAGGGCACAGTTTAATTAAAGGCACTTGCATCTGGGAGAGCCACTGTGTCCAGGCATGCTTCAGACAGCTCTGGACCCCGCTTGGGATGGCCTGCAAAGAATAGGACTGTTCATAGGCCTGTGAGGCTGGACTGGGAGCCAGATAAAACATAGGTCAGCTTGTTGAATGGGAGCTTCATTAAGGGACAAGTACTTAGAATGATGGCTGCATGATTCCAGTGTCCAGGACCACCATACACATCCTCTCAGGGGCACTCCTTGCTTATGTGAAACCCCTGTGTCCATGGGCTTCCTGATCCTTACTGCTTAGGCCTAGCAGGTCCAAGAGAGGCTGTGGATCACCTGTAGGGACCAGGCTTAGGGGTTACTGTGGTTCTGCATGTCAGTCTTCTTCACAGCTTCCATCCAGTGCCTACCATTTCTACAATCTGAGCCTGTGAGTGGTCCAGCACAGTGCAGGCTTCAGCTACACCCTGGGTTTCTGTGTGCTGGAATCTCAGGTTGACTGGCTGAGCATTGCTCCCTCTGGCCTACTGAACAAGCCTGTCTCTGTGAGAGGAGGCAGAGGTAGCAGGACTTCCCTGTCCCCCAGCTAATAACTGCAGGCTGTGGGAGTAGGACATAAGTTACCCAGACGGACTGGTGCCCTTCAGCCTGATTCCCTCATCCCTTTTTGGCTTCTTCCCCAAGGGTCAGCTGGAAGCTACTGAGTTGAGCGGTTAGGGTCAGGCCCACCATAATGCCTACCCCAGCATCTGACCTAATCTAAGTCACTCCAATATCTAGGTCCCTTTACTCCCTCTTGCCCTCTCCTTGTAGGAAGGCATGTTGGTTTGAATAAGAATGGGCCCAATAGGCTCACATGTTTGAATGCTTGATCTCCAGTTACTGGAACTATCTGGGAAGGAGTAGGAGGTGTAGCCTTGTTTGAGTGGCCATGGCTTTGTTGAAGGAGATGCGTTACTAGGGATGGCCTTCCAGGTTTAAAAGCTCACACCAGGCCAAGCCCCTCTTTGCCTGCAACTAGTTTATCATGTATGAGCTCCCAGCCACTGCTCTAGTACCATGCCTGCCTGCCACCACACTCCCAGTCATGATGGTCATGGATTAAACCTCTGAAACTGTAGGCAAGCCTCCAGTTAAACACTTTCTTTTAAAAGCTACCTTGGTTGTGGTGTTTCCTCACAGCAGTAGAACAGTAACTGAGACCAAAGCTGTTAGGATGAACACTGCTGCTCATTGTGACTCTTCAGCTGACACACCAATCTCAAGAAAGGCCAGTGTGTCTCACTCAGTGTGCTCCATGGGGTGGGGAGTTGTGTCTCTACACTGCAGCTCTACCGTAGAGGTTAGACAACCATGACACCACAGCCCAGTGGCCCACACCACTCTCTCACGTTATGCCTAAGTCTGAAGGTTCCCACTTGTGGGGTGGGTATGGTATTATAGCCAATCTCAGGTCACTGTGAGAGCCAATAGAAATAGCCAATACAGAAATAGGGACACAAGGCTTTCCAACTGCTTCCTTCCAAAGAGACCAGTTGAGAGACACCAAAGTTGCACAGGAAACAGACAAATATGCAGCACCAAGCCTATTCTCTCAAGCTCTACCCCCAAACTCTGCTACCTTCATCAGCCCAGTGCAGGAAGCAGGGGTAGGTTAGCCAGTGGTGGAGAGTTCCATCTCTCCATTGCTTCCTCTTGCCTTGGGCTGTGTCATGAAGCTGGAGGAGACTTAATCTCACCCTCCCAAAGAAAAGCCATGAGCTCTGTTCACTGACATGTGCCTTTTTTTTCTCCCCAGCCCAGAGGGAGATGTTATGTGTACAATCAAGGTGAAAAATAAAGAGGCAAAGATACTATGTCCATTAGAACCTTCCCTGGGATCTCCTACACATGGAGAAACTGAGGCCCAAGAAGGACACGTGGCAGCAACGGCAAAGTCCAGCTTGGAGCCAATGCAGGGAGCTCTCAACTCTGGTCCATAGGCAGTGCGATGGACCATCTAATATTGCTCGGCTTTCTGCAGGCACTGATGGGAGCATGGGACAGGTAAATGAGAGAAGGCAGATTCATTTATTGGTCACCATTGCCCTCCTTTTGGGCACTAGTGGTGGAGAAGGAGCGCGGGATCATGGGAATTCCCTTCATTTTAAAGAAGAGAGATATCTGCTCCGTCAGCTCCAGGCTGCCCAGTGCCAGGTTCATACTCTAGTGCGCTGGGTAAGTGACACACACAGGCACAGACACGTGGCCACCAGGAGGCGGGGTCCACACCCTATAAGGTGGGGCCCACACAGGAACACCAAGGAGGTGGTCCTCAGAGGCAGCAGGGTGACCCATGCAGCCTCCAAGAGACACTTCCATGATTCTAAGCCTATAAGATGGGAACAACACCTTGATGAGTGGGTCACCTGGGGTGCTGCATGAGACACTCTCAGGAACGTGGGTTTTTGAAGGGGACCTCAGAGTCTGGCCTAATTTCAGGCTCTGCGACTTATGCGCTATGTGTATGAGTCACCTCATTTCCCAGTTTTCCTCTGGAAAACTCAAAGTATCAGCTGCTCCCCGTGAAGAGGGTCAGCATGCCCACTGTGTCTCCCGCACTTCAAACAGCGCATATGAGATGTTCATCAAGCACAGGAGATGCCTGTGTATAGCGGTGCTCAACACGTGTTGGCTGGGTTTCCAGAAACTCCTGCTTCTGCTGACACCCTCATCACCCACTCACCAACTAAATCCACCCCATCCTTCAGAGCCCCTCCCACCACACTCACTCTCCTCTGCTCTCGGCGTCGGCTGACTGCCTCCCGGCACTGGCCACCCTGAAAGCCCCCATTGCCCTCTCAGCTTACACACATCTGGGCTTCTGCCCAGAAGTGAGTGTGACAAGACTGAAGAATGTGGCCTTGCACCCCAAGCCTGCACAGTGTTGACCCCCCCTTTAAGAAAAGACACACTATGAGGGCAAAAAAAAAATCACAAAAAATGTTCATTTGTCTACACACACACACACACAAAGCTGCCTTTCTGGATTTGCCAGCTTTTCAGTAACTAGAAGCTACAATGGGGGTTTCTTCTGTGTCTGTGTAGGGAGAGGTTCCAATAGAAGAACAGTTATCAGCAATAACTTGAATTTTTTTTTTTCAGACAGTGTAAAATACTCATTAGGGTAAATAATGTTCTCAAAGGTCTTCTAAATGCTAATCATCTGATAAAGCTTTTTACTTGAAATTTAATAAAAGAAGGAGGAGGAGAGGCAGAAGAAAGAGAAAAGACATGCTGGTTGCAGTGAAGGACACCTAGAACCCCAGTGCCTGGGAGCTGAGGCAGGAGCAGCACAAGTTTCAGGCTGTGTTACCAGCAAAGCACCATCACAAGAAACAAGCCAGCCAGACTGCCCCTCCTTCACCTTGAACCCTGGCTGTCGGCAGACGCCACAGCATGCACAGAGTAGGAACTCTATTCACACTAGCGATAAGGCTTGAGAAAGAGAAGCAAGAAGAACCTGGGGTGGGGAGCAGTGGCTCTGAGAGCCCTCAGCAGAGGATGCTGGGAAAGAGGTTTGCCAAGAACGCCATCCCTGTGCTGAGCAGACAGAGAGGGGATCGTTCACTTGGGACCTGCAGGAAAAGGACCCAAGGGCTTCCTGATTCTTGCCCTTCATCCTTCCCAGGGCTCCACAGAATTGAAAGGTTTCATGGAACCCTCTAGGGCTCTACTGAACCCCTAAACCCCACAGAAGTGGGCTTTGGGGTCCCAAGTTAGGCCCTGCTGATTACAGTGTCACCACAGTTCAGGTGCCCATTCTATTAAGGGGTTTTATTGCAATTATGAATCTTTAATAGTTTTCCATGTCAGGTATAAAACTTTAATGGGCTCCCCCCCAGCCCCTTTCACTACAAGTGAATAATGCAGTTTTAATGAGACAACATTAGTTGTTCCCAACAGTTCAGAAGCAGGCAAACCTTGCCCATATTTAAAGAAACATTGAGGTGAATGTGAAGCTGGGGTGAGAGTCAGGACCAGGCTGAGAGGGACTGGTCACACACCGCATCTCTACAAACTTGGATCCTGCCTGGGGGAAAGCTACTGGAAAGGCAGTGGGCAGTACAGCAAAGCCCATTCAGGCTGAAGTTCAGCACATGCCACCTGCGCCCTTCTTGTAACTTTGGCAGAGCTGCAGTCTCCATGTGGAGGCCTAATCTAAGGCTTCAGGTCAAGAGTGGGTAACCTGAGGTCAGACAGGGGAAAAGACCCACCCATGGTCTGGCTGGGTAAAGGTCAGAACTAGGTCCTGGAAGTCATTCCTGGGAAAGGTCACTAGGAGTCAAATGCAGAGAAAAATAACCCACATGGGCCAGCCACCCACTGATCCCCCATCCACAGCAGTCAGTATCAGATAAGGCTCCCTGTTTTATACATGAGAGCAGTGACACTCAGCGTGGTAAAACTGTTTGCCCAAGGATGCCCTGCATGCCAGGGGCAGAGTTGGATGACCCCCAAGATGGATGACCTCTAGTTCCAACCACAGAGGAACATCAGACTATTTAGCATTTCGACTCAGATGACTTGAAGGAATGTAACCCCAGCACAGTGGAAGGGAACAACAGAATGGGATAGTCTAAGAGTAACTGCTTTACTTTACATTTTTAAAACTCTACCCCCTTTTATTAAACATAGATTCTTTTCTCCTACAACATAATCTGAATAGTTTCTCCTCCCTCTACTCCTCCCAGTTTATTCCAGCATTTATATTTAATTAAAATCATGTAAAATAAAGGCCAGTTCCCAGCACAGAATCTCCATTTCTTTGACCACCTGCTATGATGGCTACTTTAATAGACCAAGCCCCTCTAACCAAGCCCTTCCCCAGGGTCTTCCTGTAACCTGCTCATCCACCAGGCCGCCCAGCTCCCAAGCCTGGCCTCCCAACCCACTGGCTGCAGTATCAGGGTCCATTTTCCGCAGAGGACTCTGGAGTCCTCCTGCCACGAGCTTCACTCTGGACCAGCCACAGCCTCACCACAGCCCCATCCTCACTCACCTCTTATACTGTCCATAAGCGTCGGGGAGAAACCCAAACCGACCATGTCACCGCCCCCCCCCCCGAACTCCTCCCCCTGCAGTGGCTTCTGAATGCCATCCTATCCTGGAGTGGTATTCCATCGCACAATTCCTTACCACATTATTTTTGTTTGTTTTTCTGCAGCCCTACTTGCCAGCTCTCTAATCATTAACACACAGCCCTTTCCCTTCTCAAGACTACACATACTGTTCCTCTGTCCCAAACACTCACCTCTATTCATCACATGAAGCTCGATTGCTCAAACAGCACTGTGCCCAAGGTAGGAGTCCCTGATATTCAAGTGCCCTGTCACTGTCTGATCATGCTCGATGGTAGAATTCAAAGCCAGCATCCTGCACCTCTGCAATGGCACCACGTGAAAAATGCTCAACAGAGCTCTCTGTGAGCAAATAAGCAGTTAAGAGAACTGATGAATGAGCCTTTGTGCCAGACCCTGGCCTTGGGCTCCTGCAGACAAGCATGGGACATTTCCCTGCTATGTAAATGTTGGGTTTGACAAGGCCTAGACCTGTGAGAGGCAGGGCCTTGAAGGTCAGCTCCACAGACTGAAGCAGGGACTTTTCAAGCACATGGGCAGCAAAGACATAGAAAGACAGATCTCAAGTTTGTTTTTGCTGGCAACACAGAGATCTGGGAAATGGAATGTGTTACAGATCCCTTATTCCACAAGAAAGGAAACTGGAGGGCTAGGTGAGAAAGCCTGGCTAAACTAGCCTGACCAACTACATGACAGGCTTCACTTTCTTGCTAGATGAAACAGGCCTAAGAGTTACAGGAAAACACACACACAGAAAATGGGCAACCAATCAGAAACAGCCTGGGGAAGATAAGGTTACTTAACCATGGGTTTGTAAAGCACCTAAGTCCTGACCAGAGGCACGTAGCCTCCATAGGCACCAGTCAATCTCCATCAAGGTCACGTAGCCATGGTAGAAATTCCCACCTGGCTTTAAAAGGGGCCTTTGAGCTCCCCTAAGAGTCACTGCCATGTTGTAACAGTGGCGACCCCAGCAGAACAAATGCCCTTTTTTGCTTGCAATCTACTCAAATCTGGGGTGGCTCTTTCAGCGTATTCCAGACCCTAACATAGGGAGATGTCTAGGTAGGTAAAAGCGCTTGCTGCCCAAGCCTGTCAACTTGAGTTCAAGCCCTGGAACCCACATAAGAAGCTCGATGTGGTGGCGCCGTGGTATGCACTTGTGCTCTCCACACTCCTCCCAGGAGACAGGTGGAGAGACACGAATGCCTTGGAGGCTCTCCGGCCAGGTAGCTCAAAGTACACGCCACAGTGGCAGAAGCCAGAGCGATCCCGCCTCAAAACACAGTGGGAGACTCCCAAAAGTTGTCCTCTGACCTCCATTCATCCTCTCTACTCCACACACAGGCCCATGCATGCTGCATTCGTACACATGGATAAAATGAGGGAGGGAGGGAGGGAGGGAGGAAGGAAGGAAGGAAAGACAGTTGGAGTAAGTGGTGGAAGGACCTTGGACTTCCAGTCTACTGGGGCAACTGGCCAGATGAGGCCTACTGACTCACTTTGGGACTCAGTTCTCAAGTTCAAGTCCACAGCTTTCATAGACAAACAGTGACCTGTCAGAAGATACAATAGCAGGAGGAATCTTATTCATGACCAAAACGGAAACAAATCCTTAGGAACAGACAAGAAGTGTAGAGCACCACATGAGGCAGACTTGAAGCCATTCCAAATCACAAGAAATGGATTCAAAGGGCAGAGGTAGAGACAACCTGTATGCTGGAGGGTTAGGCACTGCCCAGTTGCAACTCTTTGCTTACTCTTTGCAAAAGTAGCCTAGGAAAAACTCCAGCCAGAATTTGTCAGGAGTTAGCATAAAAGTTTATTTGGAAAAATAAAATCGTATGTGAAGGGCCTTCAGTGTTTACTGCAGAGGCAGAGCACAGTTAGCTGTCGCTTACAACAGTCCTTGGTCTATTTAAAAACATCAACAGGAAGAGTCACCAAGGTCCCTAGCACATCCGAGTAGACAGAAGTGTTATTCCCCCAGGGTGGTCGTGGCGGATGGCAGACCCATGTGGAACTACTGGCCTGGACCCTCACAGAGATTTATGATGCTATATTTCAATAAATATTAGAAAATAATATTGCAAAGAAAATGGAAGCTCTGGAAAGGCTCAACAGTATGTGCTTCCAACTCTGTGACAATGTGTACAGACAGGAAGATGGAGACAGAAATACAGACAGTGAGATAATCAGGGGGCTTGGGAGCTGGGGACGGGAGAGACTAATGGGGAGGGTGGGAAAGTGGGACTTGTGGATTTTAGAAGGGAAGCTATGCTTGATGACACTGAAACATCGGCTACATGGCATTATTCATCTAATAAGACCCACAAACTGTGAGTGCAAATGGAAATTACAGGCTCCTGTCAATACTGTAAACCACCTTGCCTCACTAAATAAAGCATGTGTGTCTCTTAAACACTAATATGTGAGGTTGCTAATAGAGATGGAGGGAAGCTCACTAGTAGAGAACTTTTTTTAAGTACTGAGCATTGAACCAAGGCTCTCGTGCATGCTAGGTAAATCCTTGAATTCTCTATGTAAGCCAGGCTGGATTTGAATTTGAGCTCCTGCCTCAGCCTCCAGAGCAGATGGAATTAGAAGCCTACAATTCCAAGCCAGGCACTTATCTTTAGATTTAAAATGTAGATAAAAATGATGGAAAAACTAAAATGCAAGAGCAGTTCTGAGGATCCTGCTGCAGAAACGAAAGGGCAGCCAGAGCCAAGGTCCCTCTGTGGCTGCGGCAGGATGAGCCTGACTGGGAGGAGACAGGCAGCGGGGCTGACTGGAGAAAGAGCAGGAACACCTGCAATGGCAGATGTGACGCAGGTGTGTTGCAGATTCTTACGGCGAAGGCAGACTTTACTATCACATGCAGTACTGGGATATGGCGGCTCTCTAACAAAAGATACAATACACAATTCACACCAAGGAACACATGCCAGGTGGGTGAGAAACCTAAAGGGAAAAAGTATTCATGAATATTTCAGCAGCTGAGGCCACAGTTGTTGCACATACAAGTTTCTGGGTTGAGTGCTCTGCACTGTAAAACAAAACAAGAAAATATTCCAGGAGGTAAGTGATAAATTATTACATATCTTGGGCATAAAGGAACATTTTCTAACTAGAACTTGGATTCAACAAAAGAAAGGACTATGATCAAGCAATGAAAAAAAGTTACAACTTATGAGCTGGGAAAGACCCCATAAAGTCAAGAGAAAATGACCACTGCATACTATAGTCTGTCTGTAACACTACCTCATACCACCCAGCTCATACCTATGCTAGTGACTTTTCTCATCACTGTGACCAAATACCTGACAAGAAGCAGAGAAGAAGGGTTTGCTCTGGCTCAGCCTGCCTTTTATGCTGCTGTGATAAGACACCAGGATCAAAGAAACTTGAAGAAGAGTTTATTTGGTCTTACAGTTTCAGGGGGCTAGAGTCCATGACCACCATGACTGGAGCATGGCAGGCAGACAAGCACGGTGCTGGAGCCCTCACATCCCGATGCATACGTTAGAGAAAGATGACTGCAGATGGCATGGGCATAAACCTCAAAGCTCGCTCCTTCCCAGTGATGTACCTACTCCAACAAGGCCACACCTCCTAATCCTTCCCAAACAGTTCCACCAACGAGGGAACAATTATTTAAACATGAGTCTATGGGAGCTAGTCTCTTTCAAACCACCACACAGTCTAAGGGGGAACAGCCCACCTTGGAGGAGTAGGCATGGTAGTAGGCAGCTCCATGGTAGCAGAAGTTGCAGCTGGGATACTCTCCTCCTCATCTTAGCAGAACAGAAAGCAGAAATGGGACAGGAAGTGAGGCTAGACATTTCACATGCAAAACTTGAAAAAAATGGAACCTTTGCAAAAGAGATCAAGTTAGGGAGGTCAGAAGGGTGAGGCCCTAATCCAAAAGGATTGGTATCCTTGTAGGAAAATGAAGAGACAACAGAATCCTATCTTAGCCTGGCCTGGCAAGAAGACAGGCATGAAATCAGTCTCACCAGGAGCCACACAAGACAGCCATACCAACTTGACACTGTTTCTCCAAAACAGGAGAAAACAAATGCCCACAGTTTAGGCTAGTCTGTCTATAGTGTGTCAGTCAGCTTGAGGTGCCTCAGAGATGAGGCAGGAGTGTGAGTAATATATATCACAGGGCCAATTACTCCCAAAGCTGCTAAATAATGCTTAAATTGTCTGTGTGTGTGTGTGTGTGTGTGTGTGTGTGGTGTATAAATCCAAAACTCTAATAGCAAGATATAAACAAATCACAAAAATGACAAAATGGCATATGAAAACACATTCAACTTCACTCATAATAAGAAAATTGCATAGTAAAACTATAACAAGATATGATTTCTCACCCATCAGACTAGAAAAAGACTGAACAGATTACAGTACCTGTCAGAGCTAGAGAAACAAGCAGACTCTCACATACCCCAGTGGGAATTCAGGATGGAATATCTTAGAAGCTCTTTTCTAAACATTTCTCATGAAAACATGCTTCCAAAAGAAAACACACAAATACTTGGCCACTCATTGTGGCAGCATTTTTACTTGTAAAAATAATGACAGTAAACCAAATAGTCTTACAAAGAAGAATGATCAAATAAACTAGTACAGAACTAGATAGCTACAGACCAAACAAAAACCGACAAATGATGTGCACGGACACAAATGATGTCCTGAATAGCACAGCAGGCCCAAGTGCAAAAGAACACCTGTAGCACCCTACCTTTTACACAAGAAGTAAGGGAATGTGGGGCTGCGAGGTCAGCAGGTGAGATCACTTGCTCTCAAGCCTGAGAACTATAGTTCAATCCTTAGGACCCACATGGTGCAAATAGGGAACTGACTTCCACAAGTTTCTCTTCTGAGTTGTACCTGCAAGCTGTGATATGCGCGTACATGCGTGCATACACACACACACACACACATACCCCCCCAAGTGTAATAAAGATAAAGGTCCCTATGGCTAGACTTCCTGCTTCTTCTCACTGTCCTGATAGTGTATTAAGTGAATGCCCATGCTCTTAGGAGATGAAGACACACAGAAGCGTTTGGGAATACAGCTCTAGAGCTGTATAGTCCTATGGAGCATCAAGACAGCAAACACAAGGTAGAGTTTCTGTGCTAGGCACTTAAGAAAGGATGTGGCCCTGTCCTTCCAAATGCACACTGCCCAACTGTCATCGGGAAGAAAGCAGCACAAGGAGGCCAGCCCTCGGTGGTAGAGGCTAGAGAAGCACAGAGCCCAGGCCTGGGCTAGCCCAGGCACAGGATGCATAGCAAGCTCTGCATGAGTGTCATGTAGCTGCTGTAACAAGCAAGTATAAGCTCTGTGGCTTAAAACAACACTGGTTTATCATCTTACAAATTTAATTAAAATACTTGTTTATTTTATTTATTTGTATATGTGCATATTTACATGTCATAATGTATGTTTCAAGGGCAGAGAACAGCTTGCTAGAGCCAGTTCTCCTGTTTCTCCATGGGTTCTGGTGATTAAACTCAGGTCCTCAGGCTTGGCTACAAATGCCTTTTTTACCTCCTAAGTCATCTTGTTGAACCTTCTGGGGGTTGGGCAGCGAAGGACAGACATGATCTCGTGTAGCCCAGGCTAGCTTCATACTCACTAGGTAACTGAGGATGATAGTGAGCTGCTGGGATTACAGGAGTGTGCCACAATACCCAATGTAAGTGGTACTAGGAATCAAAGCCAGGGCTTCCTGTATTCTAGGCAAGCACTATTGCCCCAAACTACATCTGTGGCCCCTATTTTGCAGACTTAGGGGTCAGAAGTCTAATATATATCCCATTACTTTAAAAGCAAGACACCACAAGGGCCAAGTTCCTTTCTGCAGAGTTGAGACAGCCCATTTCCTCGCTTTTTTTCTGAGCTTCTAGAGGCCACACACATCCCTGGGTTGTTGGGCATCCATCCATAGAACAAGCGTTGTCAAGTCAAGTCCTCCTTGCCCCGTGGCCTCTTCTTACTTCCTTTCTCCACGATCCCCGTGACACTGACCCCAGAAGGCTAATGTGGGATCACCCTCATCTCAAGAGCAGATGGGTGGCAGCTGAATTCCACATGGACTTCAATTCCCTCAGCCATGTACACCTAAACATTCATGGGTTCAGGGTACTAGGGTGTAGATGTTTTCAGGGTCCACTGTTGGTTAAGATTTGTCTATTTTAGTTTTAGGACTCATAACATAAGATTTATTGATATCAAACTGTTAATACTCTAATGTTGTTGCTAATGTAAAACAAACCTAATGCCTGCCTCAAAAACAATACTTTATTTTTTTAATTTATTATTATCATTTTTTAATTTTTAATCATGTGTCTAAGTGTGGGTAAGCGTAAGGAGGGCAGCTGCCGAAGGGGGCCATAAGAGGGTGTCAGAGTCCCTGAAGCCGGAGTTACAGCCGAAGTGAGTGCTGGGAAGAGAAGTTGATCCTTTGGAAGAGTAGGAAGCATTTTTAACTGCTGAGAGAGGAAAACTAAGTCTTCTCTAGGGATGACCCATGATAGGCTAGTCAATCTCAGCAGTAAGGCCTATACACACACATGTACAAGCCACGCTAAATGAATTCAACAGTATATATTTGTGTGTGTATTATATATACATAATTACAGAAGAAGGTCATAAATTTGAGAAGGAGTGAGGACATGGTGGAGGAGTTAGAGGAGGCAGGGAGAGGTGGAAATGCCATAAATACAGAGCTCATGTATAAAATTCTAAGAAAAAGAATGAATTGTTTCTTAAAGGTGGAGAGAGAGGGAGTGATCAATGAAGACACCTGACATTGACCTCTGGCCTCCACATACACAAGCACACATGTGAACATGCTTGTGTGCACCTGCGCACACACATTCACACATTCACACACACACATACCGGGATTATATACAACACCTGCACCTTGCTGTTTTGCTCTCATTTTGTGACAGTTTTCCCAACACAGGAGAATATGGGTTTTTTTTGGGGGGGGAGGGGGACGAGGGAGGAAGGGCATAACAGAGACTTTAATCCACGTTGCTAAAATCTTAGTGTTTTTATTATATTCTGTGTAGCCATAAACACCTGGAAAGAGTTTCACCTAAAACTCTCCAAGGTGGACAGTAGACACATCTTAATTTTAAACTTGGATTTTTATTGCTGTTAACATTTCTCATCTTATGTGGTCTTTAATTATGTTAAAAGAACTAGGAAGGAAAACATCCTCCTATTTTCAGGTGCGAGTCCTGAGTTGGAAATTTCAAGTTCATCTTCCATGTTCTCCAAAATTGTGTATATCAGGTCCAAAGAAAAATCCAGTTTCTCAAATTCTGGCTGCTAAAAAGCCAGCATTCCTCAAGATCTGTGAAGGCAGTTAGTTCTTCCCTACCAAAGGAACTGTTTCCCTTTCCACAGGCAGAATGGACAGATGGCTAACTGTGGTGCTTATCAGCATACCAAAGCGCATGCTGGCCTCCCAGGTCGCTCAGGATCTACTGTATATTTTAAAGCCCATGCTGTCATCCTGGTCCGCCTCTATCCTAAACTCCTCCAGCTCTTGGGCTTCCCCAAGCTACCCACTTCTCCTTATAACCCTGCTATTTCAGCTGCACATTCTCTTCTGCCTTTTCTCTAGACCTCTCTGCGCCCTCTCTTGGCCCTTGCCGTTGGCCCTCTGTCTGTCTTCATCCCCACCTCTCTTCTGGCCAAGTCCAGTTGGCTGGCCGTGTTCAGTCTATTACTTTCTCGCCCTGCTCTGGACTCTTCCGGATGCCTCTAGCTGTATTCTTCTTCCTATCTACAATAAAAAGTTTCCATTTAACCATGCCTTGGAGCAGTCATGTTGTCCTCTAGTGCCAAACCCCTCAGGTATACTGTGTATGGGGCCACATGAAAAAGAATGACGTGGTGGTTAGAATAAGAATGGCTTCCCGCTGTGATGACAATGGACTAAACCTCTAGAACTGTAAGCCAGCCCCAATTAAATGTTTGCCTTTATAAGAGTTGCTGTGGTCATAGTGTGCCTTCACAGCAATAACACACTGACCAGACAGAAGAAGAAGAAGAAGAAGAAGAAGAAGAAGAAGAAGAAGAAGAAGAAGAAGAAGAAGAAGAAGAAGAAGAAGAAGAAGAAGAAGAAGAAGAAGAAGAAATCTAGAAAAAAAATCTGGGGTGCATGGCTTAGCTCAGCTGCTATTTTCTCCTCTTTCTCAAATATTTCTCTCTGCTTTGGGGGTCTGGGGAAGAAGGGCCTGAGGCAGAACTGCTCTGCCTCCTACCTAGCAAGAAACACATCCTCATCCTGACCAGAAAGAGCCTTTTAGCAATTTGGGATAAATCACTTCTGCCCCCAACCAGGCTAGGCAGCCTGCAGGCACAGATAGGCTGAGAGGTGGTTTAAGCTTCTCTGCAAAGTTCCTCTGAGGTTTCTCTCATTTTGTTGTTCTTTTGAAAAACCTTATTTCAATTAGAAACAGCTAAATGCTTGACTTCAAGGGAACGGTCAGGTCAATTATTATAATGCAGCCATGGGATGGGATGTTATTATTTAATGCTTACAGATTGTGCTTAGGGGCTTTTAATCACAGCACATGGGAAGACACACGTGGAAAATGTGGAACACAATATGTTCTACACAGCTTCAAAACCAATCTAAACTAAAAACTAAACCAAAAAGTTTACAGAGAAACGAGGAGAAGATGCTAACAGATGACAGCAGCTCAGTCCACCGGCTAATGAAAGAACAGCATGGTCCCGCCACATGACAGCTTATTATTTAGCCATAAAAATGAACTCACTGACACAGGCTGCATTATGCTAAGTGGAAGGAGTCAGCCCAAATACCGCATACAGGGTGATTTATAAACACACAGTGCTCTGGGGGCAAAGACGAAGACGGGGAGGCTAGATGAGCTCCTAGGAAGGTAGAAGCCATGGTCCCGTGGGTGCAGGGATTGGGGGGTGGGGGGTGAGAATGCTCTGATCTGACTGTGGGAGGAGCTACAGAGATTAGAAAGTGCCGGGAGAACACTGGAGCAGAAGGAGCTTACTCTACATGAGTCATACCTCAAAGGAGGTTAATTAGGGGGCTGAGGCAATGGCTCAGGGACAAGGCACCTGGCAGATGAGCTTGAGGACAGAGTTCAGACCCCCAGTACCTACATCAATGCTGGGCAGGTGTGGAAGGCACAGACAGTACAAACTAGCTAGCTGTGCTAACCAGACTGTGTGCTTTAGCTTCAAGTGAGAGACGCTGCCACAATATAGAAAATACTCTGGCCTCCAGCATATATGTGCACATGTGTCTGCATGTTTCTCATAGCACCCAAACTCTGACAGCCTGGTCACCTTCCCTCTACCAGTCTTGGCTCACAGCTCCTGGCCTTGTGAATTATGCAAGCCCAGGTGTGTCCAGCTGCTACAAACAGATCAGAAGCAGCTGTTGGAGTTCATGTCTCCTACCCTGTCCTCTTCCCTTTCCTGCTGCCCTGATCTGCTCAGCACCTTGCACCGCCATTCATCTCTTCCTCCATCTTTCTGCTTGTGGATCCTAACTCCATGTTTGACCACTATCTCTACCACAATGGACATAGGCTTGGTTCTGCAGCTCCTGTCTAAGCATTGGGCATGAAGATGGCTGGCAAGTATTTGCTCCTAGATCATTCTACAGGACCTAGCTACCCGGATACTTCATGTGTGGCTGCAGTGGGCTGCCTTGTGGGGCACTGAGAATGGCTTCCTTATGAGGCCCTCCTGAGAATGACTCTCAGTCACCCTGCCTGTGTTCAAGCCTGGCTTTGTCGCTTTTTAGCTGTGGCCTTGGGTAAGTCACTGGACCTCTCTAAACCTCACATTAGTGGACAAGGGATGGGACCCCTAGCCTCACACCTGCTGTGGAATGGAGCCACTGCTGGGGAAGTGTCAAGGAGAGGGTCTTGGCATGATGGATATGTGGGTTCAGTCAGGTCGCAAAGACTTGGACATGGCTTACTCAGCACTTGTGGCTCCTCCCAGCACTTCTTACCCCACACCCTCACCTTAGACCTCCGGCGTGCAGAGGCTGAGCTTCCCTTCTCTTCCCCAGCTCTCATTCTATGTAGACCTGTTACTTCAGCCATGTGCTCTCGTGGTCCCCAACTCCTCTCTTGGTCTGCTTGCCCTCTCCCCTTTCCACTTATGGCCCGGTTCTGTCTGGACTTTTCTAGATGCCTCTGGCTGTACATGTCTACAATAAAACCTTTGCTTCAAGCACATCTGGGAGGCGTCATGTCTGCATTCTCCTTCAGGTTCTCCAAGTATTACAGCAACACACTAATGATGACACCTGTCTAGACTTCCTGGCTGCTTACTCCTCCCCCTCTTCCTTACTCAATCAGAAGCAATTTCCAAGCAGATCCGGTATTTCCACAGAGCTGCTCTTGTGGAAGTGGAAGTGCTTGAACTCTCCAACCCATGCTGAAACTAAATTGTCACTGTAACAGTATTAGGTAAATGGGGCCTGCGGGCTGGGGCTACAGCTCAGTTGATAAATTGCTCCCACAAAGCCCTGGGCAGTTACGAGCACAACATAAACTGGGTGCTGTAATGTGGGCATATAATCCCAGTACTTGGGAGGTGAAGAGAGGAGCGTCAGAAGTTTAAGGTCATTCATAAGGACACGATGTGACAGAGACCAGCAGAAGTCCCTATCTTTAAAAACAAGGATGAAAACTTGGAGTCAGGCCCTGTCTCTGGAGACATGGCAGACACATGGCCATCTCTGCCTTGGGTCCCCATTCTGCCGATGGCTGGCATTGCACAGAGGCCAAGTACAATGCAGCGGTCTGCCTTGCAGGGTCACAGGGTACAGGGTTAGCACAGCCATTCTGATGACAAATGTCAGTGTGCTGACAGGCAGCCTGCTGTCACCAGGAGGGGGTCTATGTTCAGAGAACCAGGTCAAAGCCCTGCACAGGGTAATAAAATGTGACCTGAAGCCTTTCACTTGGGCAGAGCAGGTTTCCCATGGGCTAAGCCTCTGGAGCCTGCCCCAGCTGCCCCATTTGGTGAAACAGGCTCAGAACAAGCTGCTGGGTCCGATAAAATAAGGCCAGGGCCACTGGGCCCTCCTCCTGGGACTGTCTGAAGACAGCTGAGATGACTCAGAAAAGGCACCTGGAGGGGCGTGGCTTACAGGAAGAGGCCAGCAAGGGTCGCTTTTCTATCATAATCATGATGGTGACAGTAGGTTCGCTGGGGAAGACGAGAGACTGAGCAGACATACCACACACAGGGAAGCACGGCGCAGAGACACCATAAGCACTCCACATGCTTAGGGAGCCATAACTCAGTCATCTGCAATGGAAAGCCCTGTCTCTTGTCCTTTTTAAGTGCTGAGAACCACTTCAAAAAGGCACCCTAGTAAAAGCTGTTGGAACTAGCTAAAAGGGCATGAGATTTGAGGAAGGGAACAAGATTTTCAGGACCAATTAATATCCCTTCTAATCTCAGCTCCTCCACCTACTAGCTATGTGACCTTGGGCAAGTTGCTTAACTCTGTACATCAGGTAAAGTAGGGATAATGTCAGTGCTTCCTTCCTCACAGCGTTAAAGGACTCACTGCAGGTTGCGCACTCACTGAGCTCTGTGGCTGGCACAAAGGAGCCCCTCCAAATGCTAACAATCATACATCTGAAAAAGTCACAAGGCTGTTCCGCCCTCTCACGGCCACCCCTTCTGTCATTCCCACCATCCACTGGCTGTGGTCTGAACTGCTAGAACCCTCCCAGTCCCAAACCTTAAGCAAGACATGCAGGAATCAGAACGGGCTGTTGGTGTGCTAAAGGCAGGGACGGCAGAAGGGCACAGCCAATGGCTGGAGCTTATTATTTATGCCACACATACGCAAGACTGGCTTGGTGGTTTCCAGGCAGACGGCCTGATATCAGGGTACTTCCACGGCTTCCTGGACTGATCTTGGGCAAACACTGGCCTCTCTGGGCCTCAGTTTGTTGACCTTTAATGAAGGCTGGTGGGGTATCTACAACTGAGATTGCTCAGGACTCAGCAGGGTGCCTGGCCCAGAGCTACTTCTCAGGTGATTTGTGCTGTCCCAACTCTTCTTGCCTGTGGTCTCATGTTGGGTAGCGGGCAGGTAGGAAAGGAAGGAGTCCTGGCTAGGACGTGTTTTCTCTTCTCTACAGCTAGCAACATTTTTTTTCTACAACAGGAAAACACAAATGTTCTAAAATAGTGTTATACAGAGCTCAGAGGGGTGTTTGTGATCAGCACGTATTTGCTCCGCTTTCCCCTTTTGGCCCCTGAACACATTGATAGGGATGTTCTGGAGAAACAGTCTTGCATCTGAAATTCTGCCCACATTTCAGCGCTGCTGGTGCCTCTTCCAAGAGGCACTGGTGGCTTAACTGTGATGTTGGGATGTGATTTTCTGCTGCATGTCCCGACCTTAGTTAGTATCATATCCAAAGACCCCTCCCTGCAAAATGGCTGTTGACACTGTCCTAAGCAGAAGGACTCCAGGGGTAGACAGTGGGATTGTTACCAAGCAAACAAGCCCAAAGGTTTCTGTTTAGTACACAGGCAGATCTCTCAGGAGGCTTCTTTTTCTGCCAGGAAACCCTTCCTCCTCCAGGAACCTCCCTTAACCTTCCCCCACAGGTTAACTGGAAATGACAATTTGCACAACCTGTTTCAGCCCAGATCTCAGCTCACTGACTGTCATGTGAAATCTGCTTGCCTTCCCACCATTTTGCTGTTTCCTCTGCACTTTCCCTCTCCAGAGAGAACCTTAGAGGTCTGTATTAGAATTCAGACCTGAGACAAGTGGCTGAGGGGCCCATTTAACCAAAGCAAACCTGGCCTCCAGGTTCTCCCAGTATCCCTCAGTCCCTGCCTGTTACAGGGCATGGCTGGCATACCCTGCTCTCTGCTCTGAACTTTCCAGCCCAGGGTCTGGGCTTCCTCTCTCCAAGAAGTTCTTCCCTATATAATCCAGATATTTTGCGCTCTCTCTCTCTCTCTCTCTCTCTCCTCTCTCTCTCTCTATGCTATCTCTCTGTCCCCCACCCCCACTTTTCTGTCTCTCTCTACATGACCCCTTGTGAGACCTTGTGACCCACTCAAGAGCTGCCCCCAATAAAACTCCATTATACTTTTAATTTGGCTTGAATTGGCTGGCTCATTTCATCTGCAAAGATAACCTATCAGTCTAATCCTCAATAAATCTTTCTTTCTGCCCACAGAGTGGTCTAGCTCAGTAGATTCTTTGTACTGTCACTTATAAATGGTAAGTGTCCCTTTGCCTTCCTTGATTTGTTTGCCCAGTCATTTCTATAATCACATCACAACAGGAACAGACTCATGAATACCCACTTCCTTCTATTTGGCTCCTGGGAGCTCTCTTAGGAGCCCCTGTGCACACTGTTACCTTTTACTTGATCCTGTTTTAGAATGTCTTTTCCTTCTGGCACCTGAAATTACAAGCTCAGTTGGTAGGATGCTTGTGTAGCACATACAAAACTTGGGCTGGATCTCCAGCAGAGCATAAAGTGGGTGTGTGGTACAGGCCTGTGATCCTAGCACTCAGGATTATAAGAAGGCCAAAAGGTCAAGGTAATCCTCCCTACAGAGTGGTTTAAGGGCAACCTGATCTAGACGAGAATATCCACACCCCTCATCCCCACCTACACCCAAAGACAAGGTTTTAGTATGTAGCCAAGGCTGGCTTCAAACTAATACTTTTCCTGATTAAGCCGCTAAAGTAACTGGGATTTAGGCATTGGCCAGTATGCCTAAAATAAAATCATAAAAAGGAAATCAGAAACCCATCTTAGACTTTCCCCACTGTCAAGTTTCAAACCATGAAAAAGTGGCTGAGGTGCCTATTTAACATATCAAAACGAACCTGGCCTCCAGATTCTCCCAGCATCCCTCAGTCCCTACTGCTGCAGGGTATGTTTGGCATACTTGGCATACTCTGCCCTCCAACCTGAACTCTCTAGCCCAGGGGCTGAACTGCCCTTCCCAAGAGGCTCTTTCTTATGTAATTTTGGTTACCCACCCTTTTTGTACCTTTGGCCTCTTGGTTACTGTACTTGGTTCCTCTCTCCCTGTTCTCCCCTTTTCCTTTCTCTCTCTTTACATGACTCAGGGTCACGACCACTCTAGACTCTTCCAGATGTGTCTGGCTTTGGCTATACTCTCCCACATCCGTATAAGCTTTCTACTCAGCCATACCTAGGAACAGCCATGTCCTTTCCTTTCCGGTTTGTTTGTGTCTGTCTGTCTATCTATCTCTATCTATCTATCTATCTATCTATCTATCTATCTATCTATCTATCTATCATCTCCACCTGACATTAGCCCTTTCTACCAAGAGCCCATGTTCTTTTTATCTAGAGAGCAGTGCATACAGACCCAGACATGGATGCTGGGGGCCCGCTGTATGAGGCATCTCTGCCTACAGCCCCTCTGCAAGCACAGCTCAAGGCGCTGTGTCATGCACATAAATGTCATGTGCCTTCTGTGTGGGCTAATTAATCCAGTGGCATAGGGCTGCCCCCATCTTCCTTTTCCTGTAAACCTGGCTCCTGTGACCTCAGACGGCCTATCAGATTATTTTCTTTCTTGAGGAAGAAACTTGCAGCTGGAGTTTCAGAAGCAGAAATGCACCCCCGGTTCGGCTCCTGCTCTGTGCCTGCTCTCCTACAATGCTATCTTGGGACGTTGTGGGAACATTAGGAGGTGCAGCCTGGCTGCAGAAAGTAGGTCTCTAGGGTGTTTATCCGGCCCTGCCAGCTCCACTCCTCTCATGGCCTGTTCCCTAAGGTCACCCACACTTTCCTTCATGCATTTTTCTAGCAGCTCTGCACCTTCCTAACGCTGCACACCTTTAGCATGCCACCCACGTTGTGCTGACCACCAACCATAAAATAATTTCATTGCCCCTTCATAACCGTAATTTGCTGCTGCTATGAACCATAATGTAATATTTGATATGTAGGATATCTGATATATGACCCATGTGAAAGAGTCCTTTCCTTCTCCCCATCCCATGCAAAGGGATTGAGACCCACGGGCTGAGGACCACTGCCAGCAGCATGAGACCTCACATTTTCTGTTGCTCGTCATTTAAAGCCCACTGGTCTCCAAAGATCGCCAGCTGCCCCAGTGCCACCTATTAAGATGACTCTAGGGCCACCCTTGTGTGCTTGGTGTTGACTGCATTTGTGATAGGGAACAGGTTTTTGCTATTCAGCACCGGCTGACCAGGGAATCGCTACCTAACCAAGCTAGCCTTACAGGAGACCCTTTGCCTCTGCCTCCACAAGTGCTGGGAACATGGATGCAAGCCACGAGCGCTGGCAGCGGTAAGCTCTGTGGCTGGCGTTGTGTCCTTTCACCCTTCTCCATATGTCTGTTTATTCCAGCAGCTCTTTTCTTGTGTGATTTCTCTCCATCTTAAATATTATGGCAGGATCTTTCACTTGAACCTAGAGCACACAGAGATGGCTAGTCGGCTTAGCCAGTTTGCTCTGGGGATCCTTGGTCTCTGACCAAGCGTGCTGAGATTATACGTGGCTCCCACACCTGTGGCATTTGTGGCATTTGCATGAGTGCTGGGAACCCCAGCTCCCACCCTCACACTTCAGTGGAAAGCACTTTACCGCTGAGCCGTCTCTCCAGCCCCTTTGTTCCTTTAAACACTGGTGAAGCTGCTGATGGTCTCTTAAGGGAGTCAGTACCTACACTCATGAAGGACCATGCTCTGTCATTTTCTTTCCTGGTACTAAGTTTGCTTGATCACAGTAGCACAACACGTTGGCTTCATAAAATGAGTTGGGAATTATTCCCTCATCTATATTCAAGAAGAGACTACACAATGCGTCTTGCTTAACCTCTTGGTAACTGAACTGTTACTTGTGAAAGTGTCTGGGCTTCCATTTTCTTTTTTGGATGGTTTTTAACTACAAACTTAATTTCTCTGACACATACCTTTGGTATACACATTACCTATTTTTCTTTCCTAAGTATGAACAGTTAGTGTTGTTTAACAAATCAGTCCATTCATTTTACATTGTGGAATGAAAGGCAGTACACTGTTTGCAAAATGCTCTTAGACTCTTAAGAATTCTATAAACATTAGGCGATTATTTCTATCATCTTAATTACAACTGCCACAAAATCAGCTAAAATTCCTTAGCACTGACAAGTATCTTCTTTTGAGCTGAGTTTTTTTTAAACCATCAGAAATAATATAAATGTCAGGAATAATATAAATGTGAAGACAGTATTTGTGTTCTTTTCATTATGATCACCACATAATCAACAGTGTTTCTAAGGTACCTCAATGCCCTTTGCCGCTTCTTTTAAAACCTGGCCAAGCTAGGGTCCCCAGGAGAACGTGGGACAAGTCCAGCTTAAGGATCTTCATTTAACAAGCATCATATACCTTTCTCTCAACAAGAGGGAAGAGAGAGCAACTATGGGAACTGTCAGGCTCCTCTGCTCCAGCAGAATTCCCCAAGGGAGCATGGGACATAGTCAGCAGGCAATGTCAAGCTGAATGATGGGTTGGGCGCTTGTGGGAGCCTAGACCTTAGGACTCTCCTCATAGCTTGCTTTCCCCTTCCTCAGGCCTTCTCTTTCCTCAGCTGTAAATGAATGAAGTTGGAGGTTGAAATCTGGGCATGGATGTTGGTATAATGTTCTTGTGGAATGTATAAATTTACCCTTGTTCATTCAAATGCTGATTTCTCTACCCCACTCTCTGGTTTCAATCCTGACATTTCATTGTGATGCTTATTGTAAGCATCACCTGTCTCAAGTTTGTATAAACATGCCACCATTTTTTTCTCTATATTGTCAATTAAACATAGAGCCAGTGCTGTGCAATGGTCCCCATCCTCGTCCAGAGGGGAGAGAGAGGAAGAGGAGGAAGTGAAGGGAGGAGAGGTCTTGGAACCACGTGGAGAGATGAACTGGACCTAAGATATGACTAAAAGCAAGTAAAATGGGTTAAATATAAATGGTAGGAAACTATGCGGGCTCTGAGGTTTAGGATGGAGTAACTATTGCCCAGCATTGTGCTCTAGGTTAATTAAATAAATCCTAGTCTCTGTGTAGTGATTTGGGTACACAGCTGTTTAGGAATAACTGCCGCTTAATTAAAAGATATATCAATAATAAATATTAATACCCCCAATACATGGACCAGTCTCTTCCACCTGTCTTCTGCTGCAGAAAATAGAGGGTGACTCTGGAACATTCCCAGAATGGCCAGCCTCACCGTGGGCAGTAGTACGCTGAAGCCTGCTTGAGCACAAGGCAGTCAGCACTTAGGAGCAAAGGCAGGCCGTGTAGTTTGCATTCCATGTGGGCAGGAAGTTTACTATGATGGTTGATTAATCTTGTCAACTTGATAAGATTTAAAATCCCATGAAAACACACTTCTGGGTGTCTAGAAGGGTATGTTAAGAAGTTTAATTAAGGTTTCACCCTAACTGTGGGTCATGCTATTCCAGGGGCTAAAGTTCTGGTCTACATCCTACATGTGGATGCAATGTGACAGGCCGCCTCACATTCCTGCTGCCTGGGGGGTCCTGCCCACCAGGGTGGATTGGCTGTACCTGCAAACTGTGAGCCAAAATAAACTCTTTCCTAAATTGCTTTTGTCATAACAATAAGAAAACAAACTAATATAGCCACCAACACCACTTCCACCAACATGCCAGCCCTGCTGTGCTCAAGCTGGGATATAAGGGTGATAGGGCTCAAGATCAGAGCTCGGTCAGGTCCTGCCCTGGCCACAGTCCTGCCTTCAACTCAAGAGCCATTTCTTGAGCACCAACTATGTGCGGCCTCTCTATTGTGGATAGGGCCTCAGGGAGAAGTACACCCTAGGCTCTATCTCACACAGCTGGGAGCTGGGACACCTCATCAGATACATATCCTTACATGCATGGGACCAAAGGTCCCACCACCCTTGCAGAGCTGAGTGGAGATCTAAGTGGATGATGTAAGCAGGTTTCCTGCCACTCAGTGGGTGCCCAGCACAGGGTGTTGCTCTGAGGAAGCTCCATCCAGAGAAAGCAGGTGGGCGAAGCACAGCCCAACAAAAGCTAGTCTATAGAGGTGTCAGCCCAGACCACGAAGGCAACACACAGCACAGGCTCCTGGATAGACCTACAAAGATTAGACCATCCCTGTCACTGAGATACTATTTCTACCTCAGATGCATGACAGGCCTGCTCCTAAGCCACAAGCTGTAGAACAGAAGCCCCACAAGTGGGACATTCCCAAGAGCAAAGGTCCTGTTCCAAGGATCCTAGCTAGGACAGCAGCCTGGTCCCCATGGTGGGAAAGCAATGGACTCCCATGCTGGACAGACTCAGCAGAGACCACGGAGGTGGGTCAACCTTAAGGGGCTTTGGAGGCACAGAGATTTCTAGGCAGACATCAGGACCTTTATGTCCTCTCTTTTCTTTTCTTTCCTCCCTCCCTCTGCTTTCTCCCTCCATTCCTCCTTCCCTCCCTCCCTCGCTCCCTTCTTTCTTTCCAAACTTGGTCCAGTTAGAATCACAGGGCAATGGAAGAACAAAGTATGTAGCTACAGGGGTCAGAAGAACCAGTGCTGGGATCTCTGCGTGATTCCGGGCAAGTTCCTTCATTTCTCTGAGCCCGTTGCTCATCTGTTAAATTGTGCTATGAATGCTCCCCACCCCTGCCCCCATGAAGCTATGGAAAGGATTAAATACAAGCAGATGTATCTAAATGTTAGTGCCATGTCTCACTCATAATAACCCATTAATGAATGCAACTGCTATTATGATTGCTTCTGAAAGCCATTCAATATAGGCTGTCCCTAAGGGAACAAAAGAGGCTTAGTGGTTGGCTCTTTGGAAGGACTGGAGACTGGCTGGGTATGGTAGGGCAGTGCAAAGAAATAGGAGGAATCCAAAGATGCCTGTAAAGTGGGGAGGGAAGGTAGGTAAGCTCCAAGCTTCATGGACCACCCTGGGGGTAAATGCTGGGGGTCTGGCTGACCTCCCACGTGTGGCCCGGGCATCCTGCCCCCTCTCTGGACTCATGCTGGGCCCTGGAAGCTAAGTGGGCTGAGCAGCTGGAAACCCTGTGGAAGGCGGCGTTTTTCCCCAGGAAAGCTTTGCACCACGGCATGGAGCGCTATTTACAAATAAAGCCTGTTCTGGCTCCACCACCCACACAAGCAGGCCCTTTATTCCATTTCAATATGCCTAATTCCATGGAAAGTGCACTGCAATAAACAGAATTAATCAGCACTGGATGCCCAAGCGAGTGTGGGCAGGTGTCGGCACAGGCAAGGGGCCTATGAGGCAAAGGGAAAGTGGTAGCCATCGTCAAGCACTCACTGCTGAGGACAGCATAGAAGGGCTTAGCTGAAGGTGGACAGTTTGCAAGCAAATGACCCCTGAACACCTGCAACTACCTGACAAACTCAGGCAATGGGGAATTTTTCCAGACTCTACTGTCTTTGCCTTCTTTCTAACTAAATGAACAGAGTTTGTTTGTTGCCCATCTTCCCAGCTGGACATAGTGCCTGGGGGTCTGAGACAGGGTTCATCTGTGTGTGTATGTGTGTGGGAGCACCAAAGAGTTTCATTACAGTTACAGGGGCAGGAATAAGGATTTATTTACATGTACAATTTAGACAATAGTTACATCACTGAAAAAAAAGTCTCTCCCTCTCCCAGCAAGCATTAGCTGCCTGTAAATCCTAGGGGAGGGCTCCGGTGGAGCCTTGCAATCCCTTCTCCATAATGTACTGTTGACCTGGGCGGCAACAAAGACAGGACGGCTTATGCACAGGTTACTGCTGACCGTTCTGGAAGCTGGGCAACTAAACATCCAAACTCCAGTGGGCCTGTGCCTGGTGAGGGCCCACTCACTAGCTCACAGGTGGCACCTTCTCACTTTGCCAGCTTCCTAGGGCCTCCTTACAAGCTCTCTGATACCACAGATGCTCCATCCTCATGACCTAGTCATTTCCCAAGGCCTGACCTCCTGATCCCAACACTGAGGAGAGGAGGATTGGGTTTGTGAATTTTAGAGGACCCACATTCCTACCCACATTTATTACAGTAACTAATGATGCTGTTAGTTTGTTTTTCTTTTCAACAAAGAGGCAGGCATGTTCCTTACCAGGGATGGGAGGCTCAGGTAGGTGGAGGAAACCCCAAGGTCACATAGCCATGAAGGAATGGAGGGGAACTGGGACATGGCACTGTCTTTCTCCGTTGGAGCCCAGAGCACTTCCCAAACACTCCAGATTTCTCAAAAGCCTATTTTTGCCTCATCTCCCCTATGACAGTCTATTTGCCATGGTGGGTTTTGGGGCCCTGCTGATCCAGAGATACATGCCTGCATGTACACACACACACACACACACACACACACACACACACACACAAACACACACACATGGATGGGCATGCCAGACCCACAGCTGCAGATTCCTCTTCCTCTGACTAAGTCTCCAGGCTTGTACTTGTGTTAGCCACTCATTTAGTCCCCTGTGGTCAATGTATGAAATTGTTCAGCATGGCATCCTCATCTTATTTCATCATCTACCTCTCTTGTCCCCAAAACCTGGCTCAAATGCCACCTGGGCCCACTACCAGCACTTGGCATCACTGACACAGCATCTGTGACTGCTTAAATACATGTTGTCATGTGGCATAGTGATCTGGATCCTGGGTCCTGTGTGCAGTCTCTTGCTCTCTGAGAAGCAAGTTGCTGGTTTTCCCTGTAAAGTGTTCAGTACTGCAGATTACAACCTGGGCTTTGGAATTCAGTCAAGACTCTGTGCATAAGCCTGTTCTGAGACTCGCCTTAGACCAGGTGGTGGGACCTCTTTCTAGCTAGAAAAAACTGGGGACACCACCTCACCCTACCAGGTAGCATGAGATGATACATGTGACATAACTCTCAAGTCCTAGACTCACAGCTCTGCTTAGAATTAATCATGCCATTTCAGTAACTTCTGGTCTACACTGGATGCCAGCCCTGAAGCTACCTTCTATACCTACAGCCTAGCCCATAGCTGGCTTTCTCTATCCTGCCCTCTGTGTCATAACAAGCCCCAGGTCAGGGCCATCAAAGGCATCAGCGGTGTTTACAAAGCAGCAGCCTCAAAAGAGCTGGGTTGGCCCACGACTAGCACAGTGTGGAAGGCCACCCTAATGTTGCTCTGAGCATTAGAGACCCAGCAGCCAGTGAGAGCTCCCCAGCTGATCCAGTCCTCAGCTGGGATACGATCCCCTTTGCTGAATTGAATTGACTACAAAGATCTTCCTCACCCAGATCCCTGCACATGCAGCCCACAGCCCATCACCTCCTCACCTTGAGCCCGCTGCTTTCTGCTTCAGAGCCAGGGTCCACGCCAGTGATGTAAATGCCAAGGCCGTACTCAGCTCCACCTCGGATCGTGAGGCCCAGCGAACGCCCGTCCCCCAATACCAGGTTCACCTATTAGAAGAAGAGGTACATACATTAACCTGGAGGGAGCCAAGCCCTGGATGGGGAGCAGCAGAACACCACAACCCCTCCTCAGTCCTGGAAAGCACTAATCCTAACCAACAAAGAAGTACAGGGCCTTCCAGCCTCAGCCCTGCCCTGCCCTGCCCTGTCCCTCTGTTCACTACACAAAAGCAGGCAAAGCAAGGCATTGCCTCCACAGGCCCCAAGTGCATTCAGATCTGAGGTTGGTGAACACTACCGCACATCTTGGGGCTGCAGTGGACACCCACCTTATGCTTTAGCCAAGGTGGCTTCTTGTTCCAGGGCTCGGACCACATACTCCTGTCTATCCTCTATAGAATCAAGGTTGGTTTCAATTTGGGGCCACTGCTGTTGGAACCCAGAG
This sequence comes from Pachyuromys duprasi, assembly GCA_028658305.1. Lineage (NCBI taxonomy): Eukaryota > Metazoa > Chordata > Mammalia > Rodentia > Muridae > Pachyuromys > Pachyuromys duprasi. The sequence continues at coordinate 5,644,310 of CM053743.1, read as the reverse complement.
GGACTCTATCCCTCCGGGGCATCTCCCACCTCTCCAGGGTCTCCAACGAACCATTGTCCTGATAGGCCATGGCACTGCTGCATTCCATTCTCTTCTATACCCTCAGGGCATCCCGACCCAGTATGTCTCTGTGCTGATGTGGGGGTGGTGGAGGTGCCTAGGCACTATCCTGCTCAGGAAGGGATCACAATGAGATGAGCCAGAGACCTTCAAGTTACAGCAGGACCAGGGCACAAGGTGGGGCTCATGTGCCACATGGCCGCAGAGAGACATAGGCCCAGACAGGGAACCAGCGAGGTGGGGGCTCTCTGGAGAAAATGGTGTCTCTGGGGAGCTGGGAGGCTGAACACATGGTTAGAGACTGACATTTCAAAACAGGAGGAACACAAGCCCTGGAGGTGAGTCAGAGGAGACTCTTAGGGGAGGAGGTACATAGGAGAAGGAGAACCATAGCAAAGCAAGGATTTATGGCAACAAAAGGAGGGCCTAGGGCAGCTTAAACCCAGCCCAGAGACACAAAGCATACCCCATCAAGAGATGACTCATGAAAATGACCCAAGAGAGAACACCATAAACACCGACGGCAGAAAATAGGGGCCGTGACCATTGGGCATCATGGGAGGGGGGGGCAACGCCCACTATTAGGTCTCTCTCTCTTTTTTTAATTTATTTATTTTTATCTCAATCACAGGTTAGGTACTTTGCATCCCAGGCATAGCCCTCTCCTTCATTCCCTCCCACCCTCCCACTCTCTCCCTCATCTCCCTCCTCCCCGCCCCCTCCAAGTCCACCAACAGGGGAGGACCTCCTCCCCTTCCATGGTCTCTCTCTTTTTTTAATGATTTATTTTTATTTTATGTGCATTGGTGTTTTACCTGCATGTGTCTCTGTGTGAGGGTGTCAGATCCCCTGGAACATGAGTTACAGACAGTTGTGAGCTGCCATATGGATTTTGGGAATCATACTCTGATCCCCTGGAAGAGCAGCCAGTGCTCTTAACTACTGAGCCATCTATGAGCTGTCTTCCTCTCCAAGGTCACTCAGCTAACAGTTACAGCATGTTCTGTCCCAGCCACCAGGAAGAGCCTTTTTCTCCACCCCAGTACCTCATTTCATTCAGCATCCATCTGGGCAGAGGTGCCAAGGAAGACAGAGCTGGACACAAAGTGCCCATCTCAGCACCAGCTGTGTGCCCTCAGGCCGGTCACATAACCTCGCTACGTCTCAGCCCTATTATCTGAACCTGAGGACAAAGCTGGTATCTGCCGACTTCATAAAGACCCAATAATGGTGTCATACAAAGAGTTCAGTAAATGTCACAGGACATGTTTAATAAACATGATCTGCTGCTGTTGGTTTCATTTTGCATGTGGCAAAGCTCATGCAGGAGAAAAACCCCTGCTGACATCAGGTGAGGAAATCCGGACGTAGTCAAGCCGGGTCCAGGTGCTGCCCACCAGAACTCGACCCTCTGCTATGCGCCTGTACCCTGAGCAGCACAGACGGGTGGGGAAGGGCCCAGCAGTGACTGGATCCGTGGCTCTGCAGACTCCCAGGTCACACCTAAGAGCTGCTGTCCAGATTTTAGGGTCTGCTAACACCACCCTGCCATGGGACCCACTTGGCTTGTATTGACTTGAGTTAACTCGGGTCTCATGACCACCACATATAGGCGTGTGTACTTGGGAGGTGACATGTGTTGGCTCCAGATAATACTCAATGGTGTGTGGCCCTCAATGAACTTCACCCCCTGTGCCTAAGTTTCTTTACCTAGAAGAGAGATGGGAAAAGCTGCAGGGAAAGCTAAGAAGGCCTGCAGTCTGCATGTGCACAGAAAGCAATCAGGCAACACTGGCTCTTGTTATCTGCAGGAGCATATCATAAGGCAAGCCACGGGCTAAGCTTCCAGGAACAGGAACAATCAGGAACAATTTTCTTGGGACGTGATGACCGCAGGCTGCCTCATGTCCTAGACAGGCTGCTGGCTATGAGCTGCTGGCACTGCCCTTCCATCCACATGTGTGCCCTGAGAACCCTGTTGTCTGCACAGGTGTAAGCACGGCATAGCCAGATAATAGCATGGCAGGGTCCCTGGAGACGCTCCCGACAGCATGGGGTAAGGAGCAAACAGAAAGGGGTGTGGGTTATAGGAACCACATGAGAGGGCACATGAGAGCCCCTGGGAAGAGGGCTGGGTGCATCACCACAAGTTCCTTCCTAGGAACAGTCCTACCCAAAGCCCCACCTCCCCAGGAGCTGCTTCTGTGCAGAGACAGCGAGGCCTCTGCTGGGGCAGTCCCCACTCCTCGCCCGGCCTGGGGCCTCTCACCATCACTGGCGTCTGGGCACGGCACCACTGCGGAAGAAACTGTCAAAGGCAGAAGCTTGGGACAAAAGCAGTCCTAAAGCGAACAGTGCGGAGCGGGTAGGAAGACTGCCTTCCCCCTGGAGGCCCAGGGATGTGCCCGCTTCTGGGGACTTCTTGCACTTTAGCTGAGAGATTAGTACCTTCCTACAGGTTCTCCTATGGCCAGTACAACATTGCCTTTCTTTTGACCCACACCCTCCTACTCCTCCTCTGATGACACTGGGCTGCCCAGATAACCTTGAGGTAGTCACCTCAAGACCCTTCACTGAGTCAGTCACCTTTGCAAAGTCCATCTGCCAGGCAAGACCTGTAGGTTCTAGGAGGGACTAGGAAAAACAAAACAAAAACAAAACCTGTACATGTCCTTAGACTTGGGCAGTATCTTGTTACCAAAGTGCCCTCTTATCAGCAATCCTTTTTCCACGCACCCTGGCTTGGTGGTATCAAAGCTTGGGAGCCCAGCCTCAGCAAAGCTCTGGGAGACACACCTGAGAACCCTGTGAACTGCAGTGAGGGCAGTGACCACTGCATGGCACAGCCTAGCCATGGGTCATACAAGGACTCTACATGGCTGGAGTGTGATAGCGAGGAGCAGAAGGCTGGGCTAGCCTGTGATGATCTGGGGCAAATAAGAAGCCAGAGAGGGTGACAGGTTCAGGCTAGTGTTTAGAGTGGATGGAGAGAAGCCAGGTCAATTTCTAGAGACCCTGCCTCCCTCCACCCCCTGTGAGGGGATGAAATGGTAAGGGTGAGGCTGGCCTGAGCTAGCAGGTAGCTTCAGCCTCAAGACTGCTCCCTGGCATGACAGAACCGGCCCGTGCTGTGCTTGCTCTCACGGTGTAGGCTCAGCTGAGGCCCCATCCTGCTCCCTGGGCACCTGCATTCCAACCCCCTGCTGCCAGGTAGGCCCAAGGATTTGAAAATTCTACAGGCAGGGAACAGAAGTCTTGGTGAGACGATGCTACCAAGCCAAGGACACTAGGACAGCAACAGGTACTTGAGGTAGCCTCCTTGAATCCTAGAAACGAAAGCAGAGCCCCCATATCCTGACACTTCCCCTCCCACAACAATTCCTTCACATCAGAGCAAAATGGGATTTTGATTGCAGAAATATAACAAAATTCTACCGACCACAGGGTCATCTGCCATCATCACACACTGGAAATCCAACCAGTGTTTGACATGAACAGAATTCATTTAAGGGAGGAAAGTGAGAAAGTTCTTGCCAAACAGAAAGAACAGCACCACTGTGGTGTATCTTCTAGAATAAGAACAGATCATTATGGAAGCCACTAGATTTGTTCCTTGTCACGGGGATAGTGCTTTGCTTGCTAGACAGTCCCTCCACTAACACAGCTCTTCTATGTTTCTGTCACCAGTCTCATCTCACTTTCTAGAGAAGGTAACTGGGGCTCAGTCCCCATCGGGTTGCAAAATGATGAAACCAGGATCCACACAGGCCTAAGTTCAAAGTCAGAGGCCTTGTTCTTCACTGCTGGGCACCTGGCAGAAAGCCTTATGACTTCTGTACCTTCATAGTCTCCATAAGCAAAATGAGAGTCATGACAATTGCCTGGAGCATGTGCTGCTGGCAGTCCAGCCCAAGGCCATCCCCTGTCCTGTCACTGTGTTGAGCTCTGAGTCTGTCCAGAGAATAACAGAGGAGCTTTCCCTAAAGTCAGCGTCCTTCTGTCTGGCAGCTCAAACCTATGCTTCTCCTGTCAGGGAATCTAAATGGTCTCAAGTCAGCTTTAGCTAAAAAGCATGGTAACAGCTATCTGGTAGCAAGTCTCAGAAAAAAAAAAAATCATTCACTCTAAAAACAGTAGAGGAGAGAGAGAGCCACCCTGGGACACAGTTGGGAGAGGCTGTGACGGCAGGAGCAGTGGCTGCAGGCTTGCGGTCATGAAGGAACATGACTGAAGTAAAAGTTGATAGCAAGAGGAAGGAAGCACCTCCTGGCTGCCTCACTGGCTACATGGCCAGCATTGCTGAATTGAGCAAAAAGTACCCTTCACGTATAAGTTCCTGTGGTCCTGCGTGTCTGGTGTCTACAGCCCAAAACATTCCTAATTCATTTCGCCCTTCAGAGCCTTGGTGAAGACTAGGATTCTAAGCTCCTTCATCTCCTTCTACCCCTGTAATCTAACCTCTAGGCAGTCCAAGCTGACATGTGACTGACGTCTAACTATGCATCCATTCCTCTTCTGCTCTAAGCTCCACCAGGGCTCTTTCTTCCTTAAAGTAGAATCTTCAGGCTCTGCTGACTGTCAACAGCTTTGGCCTCCATTTTCTTAACTTTAAAAAGGCTCCTTGGGAATCTTCTACCATAGTTTGGCAACACACAGCAGCACTGCTCTAGTACCTCTTAATGAAGCCTCTCTGTCCCCTTGAAAGCCACCCTACTGCATGTTGAGTCCTTCTCAGGTTAACCTACCCCCATACAATATGCCACACACTATTTGTCCCAATACCTCTGAAGGATGCCCACACACTGGAGGGTCATCCTCCTGATAGTGGCCATCTTTGTTGTCCCCAGTACCCAGGGTGGTTTAGGGTCCTACAGAGGTATATGATCAATATTCTGGGAAGAACAATATGAAAGGCACCTCATTCCTCCTTGGCCTTTGACAGCTGATGCTGTTGTTAAAATTAATTGCCACGTCCCCACACTGTGCTCTAAGCTTACACACATGGTTATTCTTGATACAGGCTGGTGGGGTAGTCCCCAAGTCACGTACAAGGGCACTTAGGCAGTCCTCTTAGATTTAAATGGCTTCTTCAAAGTCAGTGATAGAAAATCCTAGAAGCAAGCTTTAACCCGACACTGCTGAAGTTGAAGCTGCTGTTCCTTTGGGACCAGGCTGGCCCATCCTGTGTCTGTGAGGAGCTGTGAGCTGGTGCAGGCTCTAACTGCTCATCCCAGGGGGGAGACTGTAGTGTGACTAAGAGAAGTGCAACAGATTGCAACAGGTGCTGACCAAGACACGTGGTGTCATAGCAGTGCAGCCCAATGTCTACAGCTGTGCAGAGGCCAGCCTTGCAGGGTCGGAGCCAGAGGATACTGAATGGTAGAGACCAGTCTGAAAGAGAAAGTGAGGACTACCTCAACCATTCACCAGCAGTGGGTCCTGGGGCGATGCACTCAGCCCTGCACGCCTCAGTACACTCTTCGATACTAATGATGCCATCTGCAAGAACTGCATAGCTCTGGCCTTTGAGCCAGGTAATTCCATAACACCCTGCTGAAATCCTAAAGATGCAACTGTGGAGTAAACAGCCAGCCAGCAGGCTGGTGTCCGTCAGCAGCAGAATAGCCTCCCTCAAGTAAAAACTGAGCCAGAAATACGACATGTGTGTAGCAGTACCAGGGGAAGATCTTGCAGAACCACAGTCTCCGGGAATGCTGCGGATCAAGCATCTCACACACAGAGCACAGGAACAGTGTCCCCAGCTCAGCCTGTTCCCCAAGTCAGTGGAGGGACACCTAGCTCAGAAAAGGTTCTGGAAGGCCCCTGCTCATTCTTTCTACTCTAGAGAGCTGCAGTAACATCTACTCTCCCTCCCACCAGCTGCCTGCCTGCTCTGCCTTCCTCCTGTCCAGTCACATTCCAGGTTAAGGAAACACATGCCATTTTCACGGCAAGCTGCTTCCAAGATACAGCCATGCTTAGTGCAGAAACTCCTGCATCCAGGATGTATTCATGGGGCAGACAGGGTGCACTTACAAGAACCTTCCTACAAGTTTCTATTTCCAGTTCACCTTGACCATAAGCAGCCATATCCTCACTGGCTCGGGGACTCCTCTGGCTTGTCCTCAGCCAATTCCTTCCCTTCCTTCACTAGAGTCTGGTCCTTCTCATTTCCAGGACCTTGTCAAAGATCTCTGCAAACTTGCAATTCATTTTTTTCATCTCCCCTACGGTCTGCACGATGCATGAAAGCACTCCCATACACTGGCACACCCAGCCTGCATCTTAGTACACGGCTGCACACCCAAACACCACTTAGGACCCGTCTTGATCTTTTAAACTTCTATGCCACTATCTCCTGTCCACTCTGCCTGCTGCTCCTTCCCAAGGGAGCCCCATACAGTCTCTTCTAGGAATCCTGCCTCAGCCCCTCTAGCAGGAGAGGAGCACACTCTTCCTCATCCTTTTACGCACCTTGTGGAATATGTCGGAACAAGTCCTTCTCTGGACGGAGGGTCTTCAGAGGCACCCTAAACGTGCCCCCTCATACTGGGATGGTGGAACAGGGTGACAGTGAGCATGGAAGGTTTAGAAAGAGACAGGCTGGACTCACTTAAACTCGGCTGTGTCCCAGCCGTGACCTCTAGCACTGTCATCACTCTGCTAAGGTGTCACATAAAAGTCTACGGTGAAGACAGATGAGGAAAAGACTGACCTGTGTTAGGGTGACTGATTGCACACAAACAGAGAAGAGACGCTGGGCCCTTGTGTGCTGTGGCTGGAATAAAACAGCACAGCTGCTGTGGAAAATGGTGCAGTAGTTGCTTTAAAGGAGAAAATTAGGCCAGGTATGTGGCACACACCTGCAGTCCCTGTACTAGGAGGTGAAAGCCACAGCCAGCAGGGACTACATGAGATCCCATCCTTGTAGCCATGCTAGGGGCTGGGGAGATAGATGGCTTAGTGGACAAAACATCTGCTGTGCAAGCATGAGGGCCTGAGTGCTGACACCCACGTAAGAAGCTGGCTGTGGTGGTGTGTGCCTGTAACTCCAGAGCTGGAGAGTGGTATGGACAGAAGGCTCCAGAGGGCTTGCTGGCCAGTTAGCCTAACACTGAGCTGAAACAGTGAGCTCCAGATTCACTGAGAGACATTGATAGAGGTAACCATCCCGATGTAAACCTATGGCCACCATAGGGCCACATGGGTGGGGCTAGTCGGGAGGAGAAAAAGGACTAGTGAAAGTGGGAGGGGTACAGGAGAGGGTAAGGATGGTAAATGTATTGCTGTGAGGAAGCAACACGATCAAAAAGCAAGTAGGGGAGGAAATGGCTTATTTGGCTTATACTGCCAGAGCACTGCTCATCATCAAAGGAAGCAACACAGGAACTCAAACATTATAGGAAGCAGGAGGCAGGAGCTGATGCAGAGGCCATGGATTACTGATTACTGGCTTGCTCCATGTGGCTAGCTCAGCCTGCTTTCTTATAGAACCCAGGGCCACCAGCCCAAAGATGGCACCACCTGCGATGGGCTGGGCCCTCCTCCATCAATCGCCAATTAAGAAAATGCCTTACAGCCAGATCTTTGGGAAGCATTTTCTCAATTAAGGTTCCCTCCTTTCAGATAACTCTAGTTTGTGAGTCAAGTTGATGTAAGACTAGCCAATACACATAGTGAAACCCATTAGTATGCAGTTAATACATGCTAACACAACATTTTAAAAACCTTATAACAGAACCAAAAACCAGGGAGCCAGATGTACACCTTTAATTTCAGCATTTGAGGGGTAAAGATAGAGAGGCTAGAGGGGCCTCAGCAGGTAGGAGCACTTGTCACACTTGCAGAGGACCTGGGTTTAGTTCCTAGCACCCACATGGTGGCTCACAACCATCCATAACGCCAATTCTGGGGTGTCCAGTGCCTCTCTCTGACCTCCACGGGCATTAAGCATGCATTTGGCACACATGCGCACAGTAGGAAGAGCCCTCCACCTTTGCTCCATGTCTGATCGGAATGTGACTGGAGCGGCCTCAGAGGCCTGCTGCCCTGCAAGCCAATCCAGAGGAGCGCGGGTGGTGTCTTCAGTGGTGGCCTTTGAGATGTAGCTCTTGTGGTACCCCTACTAGGCACTCATGCCACTGCACTCAGATCATTCCTGTCATGGATACCCACGCTGTTCCAGGCTCAAACCAGAGCCATACTACCATGGAGCTGCCCCAGGGCTCACAGAGGAGGAAACCCAGGCTCTAACAGACTATTCAACCTGTCAAAGGTTACAAGCTCACAACCACAATTTGAACCATTTCCGCTGCACTGGTGTGGTCTTGTTTAACCGCCACCACACTGATCTGTGCAACATGTGGACTGTCATGGGGGTAGACCCTACCTCCTGCAGTATTTGCATTCTGCCTGGTCTCTCAGATGTACCTTCTATATCTGTATGTAAGCAGCCCCATGATGCCCAGTGGGGGGATATATCTAAAGCCCCCACCTCCATCTTCTTGCTCAGTTAAAGATACTGGGCTCAGTCCTACCTTAGGACCTTTGCACATGTTGTCCTAATTGCTTGGGATTTTCAAGTTCCAAAATGGTACTTGGTGGCTGCTTTGTCATCTTCACCTTCTGAGCGAGGTCCTCCCTTCCTGTCACTCCCTAGCCCCTCTGGGAATTTCATTTTTCTTCATTGGCTTTTATCCTGCATAGAATAAATAAGTAGGTCCTCCACACTGCGGTGTATAAAATACTAACCTCCAAATTCATATGCTAATGGTACTGGAAAGGAAGCCTTGGGTAGTAACTAGGATTGGCTGAGACTGGCTGGTGGGTCATTTCTGACCCTGTGGCACTGGTGGTTTTATGAGGCAAGGAGGAGAGACCTGAGCTGACTGTCGCCATGCAGCAGTTCAGAACCATGGCCCTCAGCAGCTGTCACACACCCTAACTTCCAGCTGCCAGCCAATCTAATCTCATGTCCTTAAAAACTGCCTAGCCAGAGGCACTTTTATTGTCCCAGCAGAGAGGGGACCAAGACACAGGCCGGTCTTTATCTTGCTTTCTGTGATCTCACCTGTCTTCTCTACCTTCCACCCTCTGCCTCATATTCTGGTGCCATACACTCTGCAGGTGGCCTCAAGGTTTTAGGCTTGCGCAATGCTCACGCCACCAGAGTTCAGGATCAGCCAAAAATTACAACAGTTTCAGCTATGCACTAAGACTCTGCCCAACAGAGTCTTAAGCAGCTTTAGAAAACAACAGAGCAGTTCTCTGCCCAACGCTGCAAAGCTGGCCTTGCCGTAAACCCAGGTGGCTAGTAACACCTCTCAAGGTAGCCTAAAGCGGGCATCCCTGGTTGGGAGGCATCAGGACCTGCCTGCAGGCTGCCATCCTGTGCACACCAGCAGCCCTCCTAGACACCATCACCTCCTCACCAGCCACTGAAATCTCCCTGCATTCTTCATATTGATGTTTGAGCAAAGAACACAAACCACATTAAGTAAATGTTACAGTCTTATTGACAGGAAAGAGAGAGCTGAGAGTCACTGGAGGAAGGGGCTTGGCCTTAAGCCCCAAGATATATGGCCTCCTGGCTGTAGGGATCAAGGTCCTAAAACAGCAGTGAAATGTTGTCTGGACAGGGGTAATTACATAAGAATATAACTATTCTAGCTCCCAGAAGCACCCATGAACACAATGCAAACAGAACCATGCAAACAGCACCCCGAGAGCGTCACGTTTCATGGGCCCATTTCAGTCATTTTTATCATTTTTTCCTGTAGAAAACAGTCCACTGCCTGAATGAGGAGGACGAAGAGGAGATGGAGGAAAGCTCTATAGGGGACATTTACTGATGCTTGGCCTCCTTCAGGTTACAGATTCCCATGGTACCTTGAGCAACTACCCTTTTTCCCCCATCAGCTGGAGTGCTGGTGGTCCTGTCAGTCAAGACTTAAGGCATCCTGCCGGCCAAAAAGAAATAGAAGTCTGGAGGGGAAGGACTTGGGGTCACTGTGGTAGAGAGCCTTCTTCAGATGCCCCCCCCCCGAGTTTATCAGCTCCAGTCCTGGGAATGCTCACACCCTTCTAATACATTCTCAAATTACAGTCAGTCTTGCTGGTTTTTGCTGTTTACAGCCCAAGACTCCCACTGTCATGACGTGGACTGTGCATGGTCCATGCCTGGATCTGGACCTCTGCAGAGTTCAATGCATATAAAGTTCACATGGAAAAGCACACCCCATCGTCCCATGCTTTCTCTCTTCCCCTGTCCTGGGTGCTAAAGCAGGAGTTTACTGTGGCCCAGATTCAGCTACCAGAAGGAACCACACCCAAGGAGCTGGTGGATGGTGGGAACCTATAGCTCAGAGTAAGTCCAAGAGCAGAGCTGTATACCAGACGAGAAGGTCCCCTCCATTCTGCTGTGGAAAAAAGACTAACATTGAGCCTCAGTATTTGTACTACTCTGTGACAGCAGCTTATCCTAGAAGGCAATACACACCTCATAGCTCACAAGTGGAAGCCAGGAAGACAAATTTTGAAGGACTCAAAAGACATAGCTGAACCCAGTCACAGAGTTAGGTCCTTCCTTCCAGACTGGAGGGAGTTCCTGGGTGTACAAGAGCTAAGAACCCCAAGGCCTCCCCAAGTCTTTGCCCATCCACAATCCGGCAGATCTCACCTTTTTCTCATCTCCACTCTGCAGGAGGTGCAGGGCGCTCCTTCGGTCATCCTCCTGCTGTCTTGGGGTACTGCCATGCAGCTGGGGCAGGCTGGAGGGAGGGGATGTACTTCTTCCCTGGGGGTCCACCCAGGTGTAAATGTGGTTGGTGACGTAGCCCCCGGGGATACGCCCAGCTGAGTACACAGACAGCACCAGCTTCTTGGAGCCCTTGAGAGCCTGAAGAGAGGGAAATACACAGTTAGAGGGAAGGAGGCACTCCCACTCAGCCATTACTTCACCTCCTATCCAGAATGCACACGTGGAGGAGGAGCCCATGCTTAGACCCATTCCCACCCCTCACTCCCAGGCCTCAGCGTTGGCATGTGAAAACGGAGCACCTGCCCCACTGTAAAATGTGTTGTCAACTCTCAAGGTATCTGCAGACGGGAGTGAGCAGAGCAGGCCTGAGGCAGAGCTAGCCCTATTCTGGTGTTGGAGCACTCAGCTTCGAGCGCATCTCATGTAGGGTTCACTCTTTGCACTGCTTGTGCATGCAGTGTGGTTACGCCGAACATCAGCTCCTCTTCTGCAGTCTGGAAGGTGGGTACCACAGAGTGCCTCTGTGACTGGCCCCCCATAAGCCTGATAGTATCACACATCACAGTTTGACTCTGGAAGAACGGAGTGTGCTCTAGGTGACTCCCTAGGGCTCCTAGAAGTTTGGGCCTCCTCTGAGCAACACCAGTAACACTCACATCTAAACGTGAGCCATGGAGTTCAAGGACAGTCAGCCCTCCATACCCATAGCTTCACATCCACAGATTCATTCAGCCACAGAACAAAAGTGTTTTTGTTTTGTTTTGTCTTTTAGTGCATGGTAGGGAGGAGGAGCCTGGGGAGTGTCTCTCGTGGTTAAAAGCATTTATCACAAAAGTGTGAGATTAGATCCCAAGAACCCTAAAGCCAGGCTGACACAGCAGCAGTTGGGATTACAGGGACAGGATCCCCAGGGCAAACTGGCTAGCTCTGGAAAGAACTGAGAGACTGTCTCAATAAATAAAGGGAAGGGTCATCCAGGTTGACGTCAAACACCAAATCTGGGCCTCTATGTGCGTGCATACATACGTGCACAAACACACACACATTCAAGGATTTTTTTAAAGTCTGCATCAGTCCTTGAACATACACAAACCATTTCCTGTAGTATTAGCTGAATAGTACAGCACAGCAGCTACCTGCACAGTACTCATATTGATTGCATTGGTTATCAGTCCTCTAGGGATGAGTTAAAGTCAGTGGGGAATATGTCAGCACCATTTTAAGTTTTTATTAAACTATTTATTTGTGTTTATGTGTGTACATGCATGTACCATGTCAGAGAACAACTTGTGGGAGTTGGCTGTCTGCCTGTGTCCACCATGTGGGTCCTGGGAATCAGGCTCAGGGCGCCAGGTTGGGAGGCAAGCTCTTTCATCCACTGAGTCATCTGACTGGCCATTTTATAAGGGTCATGAGCATCAATGCATTCTGGTGCTAAGATTCTAAGGGACAGGAATATATGATGAACATATGTGAGACATTCTAGCTAAACCCTGAACCTGCATGACAGTGGTCTTAGGACCCCAGTGAAAGACTAGATAAAAGTCAAAAGCAGAAACACTGATAACAACAGCTTAGCACTTACAAAGGGCCTGTATGTGGCAAGCATTCTGCCCCATACCTGGTATATACAATCTCAAAGAATCCCTCTGTGGAATCATATCATGGATAAAGGAACACCCAACTCCATTCCCCCCGCCCAAAAAAAGCTGAGCTCAGAGTTGCAGGAAGCCAACCATTTGGTGATTGCATAAGAGAAGCAGCTGCCCCCACCACAGACACCAGGTGGTTGTAAAAGAGACAAAAAATCCTGCAGTTTCAATAACAGCTTGCTTAAGAAAAAAAAAAGCTGACTTCCCTTTCTGCCCCTATGCACCTCCCCACCCCTTCCCTATCCCTTAACTACACTGGCAAACTCTGGCCACTGCTGCTGGGTCCTGGACCCTGATCACAGTGCAGCCAGATCTTGAGACACTATCTCTGTTCTATCTGTCAAGGTGTCTGAACTCTCATCCTTCATTTCTTCCTACAAACATAAGTCTTAAATTTTTAAATTTATTTTTATTTTTACTGGTGTTTTTTCTATATGTCTATGTGAGGGTGTTGGATTCTGGAGTTACAGACAGTTGTGAGTTGCCGTGTGGATGCTGGGAATTGAACCCAGCTCCTCTGGAAGGGCAGAGGCTCTTAAACACTGAGCCATTTCTCTAGCCCCTACAAACTTAATTCTTCAAATGGCAGGTGGAGAGGGATCTGCCACTTCTGTGAGGAAGGACAGGAACTCATTGCCCCCACAGACAGTAAGAGGTTCCTTTCATGTAGCTACCAATTTCAAATGTAGATACCACTTTCACTGTACAATTTTCCAGCATAAGGATGGAGATACACGAGGAGCAGTAAACCAAAGTCTGTGCCCGGCGTGCTGAGGTCAGGTATAGTGCTTTCCTACAACGCACCTGCAACAAACATGACAGCATGGAACATGGAAGAAAGTCACTCTGTATTGGATTAACAACAGACATACCTAGCGTTAGGGGTCCCAGTTTGTAGCTCCCCCCTAAATTTAAACACTGAAGCCCTACTTTGGTGAACGAGAGGATGGGGCCTTGGGGGATGAGACCATGAAGACAGGGCTTTCATGATGTAGCCCTGCATGAAGGGTGAGTACACACATCAGAGCTTGCTTGCTTCTTTTCCTCTATATAGGACACAGGAAGAAAAGTGGTCCTTTGCAAGTCTGGCAGGTCACCTGATCACACTGGCATGCTGTCTCAGGCTCCAGCTTCAGGAAATGCAAGCAAATCAATTCCTGTGACGTAAGCCACCCACTGTGCAATATTCTACTATGGCAGCCCTAGCTGACAATGCACCCCACAGTGGGGGCTGGTCTGACTCGGCAAAGGTTTCTTTAGGTAGTGGGCTTGTGTGCTGCTGGAAGATCACACTGACAGAGGCTTTGCAATGCCTTGGACATGACATATTCTAATGTGAAGTGGGGTCAACAGGCTACAAATCATGACTTCTAGCACGATCTTAGTTATGTCGGGGAGAAAAAAAATCATGCACGAAAACAAAGCATGACAGTGCAGCGATGCCCAGCATGTCCCTCTGAGTGAGACTGCAGGTGGCTGGCATTTTGCTCTTTCTGTTTTGCAGTGTTTTCCAAATGTTGTGCAATGGAAGCACACTGCTTTCAATATAAGAGAATAATAGAACACCTAAGCTAGGGGCACTAAACTGTTTCCCTAATCTGCTCGGAGCTCTATGAACTCCACAGTCCTCAAGAAACAATTGGGCTGAGGTTTCTTTCAGATACCTTAGGGCCCTGACTCTCCCAGGGGAGTCCAACTCATGACCTCTTCCAGAAGAGGAAGGGCGCCTAGCTCTCCACTCCACAGGCAAATGCCGGGCCCTGGTGGAGAGATAATGAGAGCATGGCAGCTCTCCAAAATTCTCCTTTAACAAAGGGTTCTTGAGATGATGAGCAGGGAGATTTACAGGGTTCTTGAGTATTCCCTGAGGCCTCCCTGATGGAGCAGTGGAGAAAATCAAACCTTTGTTAAGTTAAAGGTGCTGGAGGAAAGGGACTGAGATCCACCTGGTGTTTCTGCCTCAACAAAACAGAAAGTGAGTGTCAGGGCACAGATGAGATCAACCCAACCCAAGCTGCCTATATCTTCTGTGCCTTCATCTTCCTGATCCCCCTTTCCTGCCTGCTATTCCCTGTTCCAAAAGGAAAAAGCTCCCTTGTCTAATGCTGCTCCAACTAGTAAGAGGCCTCCATCTCATTCTTGGCATATGACGAAATTAAGCCTGGTCAATCACCTTGCAAGGCCCAACTGAGGACCTACTGTGCACCAGGCCTGGCTGGGGACAAATTACCACCCAGTGCACAGCAGGAACAGACTGTTACAATACTTGTGCTTGGAAAAATGAAGTACTGCCAAAGTGCACAGTAGGTCTTCACAAAACTTGAGTCAGATAGGTTACAGGCCTGGGGAGACAAAGCAGATCCTGGTGTACAGTAGGTCCTCAAGACTGTTGTAGCTTTTTTGTAACCATGATAGTCATAAAAGATAAGGTATGACAGCTTACACAACAGGTCCTCATGATGTTTGTGTTTGATGAGGGACGACGCATTATCAGGTAGCCCTCAATGACACCTACAGTCAAAGTACCACCCAGTACGAAGTAGGACTTCATGTCACCTGCACCTGATGAGGTAAGGCATTGTCTCTGATATAAAGTATGTCCCTACAACTCTTGTAGACTGATGAGATACAAAGCTTGGGCTATCATACAGTAGGTCCAAAGAAATGATTGACTGGCCTGACTGGGTGATATATTAGACAGTACACCACAAGACATCACAGCCACCATAACCAACATTATGCAGCCAGGGGATGATAATAGGAAGAGCACATAGACTACCCAAGCTAGCAGAAAGGGTCAAGTTGCACTTATCTACAGAGCAGCACTGTGGCCTGCCTTCTCAAAGAGGTGTGTATGAATGGAGAGAAGCCATGCCCTGTTGGGGTGGTGTGGGTCAAATGGGACTGTGGGTATGAAATCTGGGGTCTCTGTACACAGTAGGTGCTCAGCAGACAGCAGAGCCTCTTCCTACCTCCCCACGGGACTATCCATAGAGAGGAAACCACAGGAAAGCATTGGCTGAGTCAGAGGGAAGAAAAAGAACGCTGCAGTGAGCAGCATTTGTATTCTTTCTTGCGGGCAACTGGTCGACTCCTCTTGGTCAGTTCTATAAATAGGCGGGCAGCGACCTTGAGAAAGAGAGGAGGTTAACGCCTTTGATGAGAACACCATTGCTGGCACCGTGGAGATGCCTACTCCTATGTTTTACAGAAGGGCTTCCTAAAAGCCTGAGAAGAGGAGGGACAGAGGGGCGAGGGTACTGGACACTGCTCTGGACAGGGTGTCAGCCCTGAGCAAGTCCCAGCTTCCTCATTGTGTGTGGGGCTGCCAGCCATATCCCTCAGACCATTCAGAGCCTCCAAAGAAGCTAACTCTTCTTTGAGAATAAATGTGGCTTTCAGTGGGTTGTGCAGGGCAAGAATATCAGCACCCTCAATGGCTTGCTGTATTTTTCTGGAAAACCAGAAAGAAACAAGATTCCTGAGCCTGCACTTCCAAAGGCTAGGGACTCTCGGCCTGCTAGAATTGGAACACTTCCATAAAAGGAACAGGTATGGCTTGTATGTATTACAGACCTCTGTCACCAACATTCCTCCTCCACAACAGTAACCCTGGCACCAGCCAGTATGCCTCAATCAACTGCCTATCACTGTCTGGATCATGCAAGTCACCTCGCTCCGTCCACGCTTCCGAGGTACAAGCTGAAGGTCTTTATCTACTCCCTCTGTACGTGGAGAAGGCCACTGCAAGCAATGGCTGTTGTCGGAGTGCTAGGTGCCCACCACTGTCACCACCCACTACTGGAGAAACGGGACCCAGGGACTTCCCTGCGCTCTCCCAGTGCAAATCAGAGTGATCCCAATCTGACCTGGCAGATGCTCTCCGTCACCAGACTCATGTATGATAATGGAAGCATGAATTATGCGTGCATGTCTCCACACATGGTTCTCCCAGGAGGCGAATCACCTCACTCAGCTCTTTGGAGCTGACTCTGACACCCTTCCACATCATAGGCCAGAATGACACAATTTCAAGCAGAGGATGGAGGAATGACCTGGAAAGGCCACAGTGCAGGACTCAGGAGTCATGCTAACACACCAATGGGTCATGCTCACATGCATGCATGGACAAGGCATTTCAGGGTTCAGACCCCAGGGGCAGGCTCATCTCTGTGGGAACAGACTCTAACCTTGAGGAAGAACTACTCTAAGACCCAGGATTAGTGGTCTAGAAAGGAGGGGAGGATGAACATGCCCACTCTTCCTGACCCCTTGCCCAGGGTCAGACACACTGGAAAGAGGTCTGACAAAACTTGCTATGTGATATGAAGCACACCACCTAACTTCCTTGTGCCTGTTTCAGCATGTAAGGAGGAATTGTTGCAGCTGACATGTAGTAGGTCCTACTTTCCTACCTATTTCCAAGTACCCATCACCTCTGAAATGTTCCTAGGTTGTGACCAACTCTCTTCCGAGGGCATTCAGCACACTTCTGTAGTTCTGTTGCAGCTACACTCTAGGTTTGAAGCCAAGTTCAATCTGTCTTGAAGGAAACTACCTTAAGGCAATGACATGTGCTGTTTTCTCTACTAGCTTGCCTCTCTTATCTTCAGCACACACACAAAAGCCAAGAGTGTGCCTGTAGTCCCAGTATTTGGCAAGGGGGAGGGCAGGTTGTCAGGGAGCAGAGACGAGCAGATGGAGGAAGGGCTTGTGGAATCAAAGAGCTCCAGGTGCGGTGAGAAACACTGTCTCAAAGAATCAAGTCAGCAGACAGCCAGCAGACGCTGACCTCTGCATGTGCATTGGGTGAGTATACCTATAACATGCATGTCAATGACACACACATACGTACTATAATAAGATAAAGTCAAACAAAACTATTTGCTGCCTGTAACAGATGTTAGGAGCTCAAAGGGTCGGGCATTAGTCTATTAGGAACTCAGAGTTCCATTTTGTCTTCTGTCCTTTTGACTCAGTCTGGCATCTTGCAAAACCATCTATGGATACCTACAGCACCGGCTCCTGCAGCTCAGGGGATGGGTCGTGGCAGAGCACTTGTCTTGCATGCTGTGAAGGCCCAGACTTCAACCCCCAGCACTAAACAAAACAGACAAAGAAAAAGCAAAGAACACAACAACCAAACCATTTTCTTGTTCATAAATGAACTCATACTGGGAATTTATGTTCATTCATTCATTCACTCATTCGTTTATTCTTCACTGATTTGGGGGTTTTGAGAGAGGGTCTCATGTAACTCAATGCTGGCCTCAGACTTCTGACCCTTCTGCCTCTACCTCCCAGCACTGCAACTCTAGGTATGCACAAGCATGTCAAGCTCCACTTTTTTCATAGAAGGAAATTACTTAGGGGGCTATTTCAGTAACATTAAGCTCATGTGTTTCCACACTGCAAGAAGATACTCAACCAGCATGGAGTTCCTACCATAACTGGCGTTATGGCTTTACTTCTTGTCAATAGAGATATTTGTGATTAAGATCCTCCAAGTTGCAGTCTTGAATACGTATGCCTTTGTTTTTCTAGACTGGGCACCTTCATTTATGTACAACCACAGTCTCTGGGACTATGTCCCCAGGATCTGCCTCCCTGCCTGTTGTGATTCCCGTGGCCGCCTGCAGGGGGCAGCAATAGCAAAATCAAAACGACAACCATAGTCCTCCGCTTGCACAAATAAGGAAAGATGAGTCTTACTCAAGGTCACAGAGAGAGTAAAATGCTTGGATATAAATCTAGGCCACTCCAACTCCAGCACCAACCCCTCACTAGGGGGCTCAGTACCGCAAGGCCAACAAACCCAACTTTATACCCTGTCCCAAGCAGAGGAGTTTTCAAAGGGGACCTAGAGGCTGCCAGACTGCAGTTGTCCTCAGGCTCCTGAGCTCTGAGCAGGCGCTAGCGATGGCCGAAAAGGCCTCCCCGTTCAGCCTGCTTCCAGAGCAAGTACAAATGGCAGCGTGGACTCTGCCCGGCATGTTTCAATGACCTAAGAAAAACTATACTGTGCAGCATTTTCCTCAGTTATTAACCTCTAACTGATCAGCCCTCCAGCTCCTCTTTCAGCCCTGCGACCAGCACTGCAGAGTGGCCAGAATCCCTTTAGCATGAAAATGGCCCGGCTCCCCTTTGTGTGGCCTCTGAGGAACAAAGCAAGCTTCCTTTCTGGGCGGAGCACATCAGGCTGCGCCAGCCCTGCCCCTGGCAGCTGCAGCTCCTGCAGGCCACCTGAGCTTTCTTGAAGTATCAGGTGCTCCAGGCTCTTTTCCACTTCAGGCCTCTGCACGTGGGGCTCCCGTCCTTGCAAGTTCACCTCTCTACGTTACTACAGGTAATCATTTTAGCGACGTTGTTCCCTATAGACTGGAAGGCAGAAAATTCTTCTGGCTTGAGCTCATGTATTCACGGATAGGAAACATAGGAAGGGCCAAGGGATTCCACATCAAGTGACAGACAGGGACACAGGCAAGAAAGCCTCCCCTTTAGGGTGGGCCACCAGCAGGGACGTTACATCTCAGAAGGACATGTGACTTCTCTAGTAAAACAATTCATTTAACATTTCACTTTTTTTGTTTTTAATCATGTTATACAGCCCAGGCTGGAATCTAAATCATGGTCTTCCTGACTCCACTGATACTTGAGTGCTAGGATTATAGGCACTCAGCTGCTGATCTCTCTCCCTCTCTGATTCCAGAAACCTCAGAATTCAATTTAAGGATGAAATACACACACACACACGAGAGAGAGAGAGAGAGAGAGAGAGAGAGAGAGAGCTTCTAGGATCATTTTTGTTGTGTGTGTGTGTGACTTAAATGTGTATGATAAGTTAGTATTCATGAGAGTACTGGTACCCATATGTCACTTTGTACATGTATGGGTTAAAGGTCAACCTTGGATTCTGGCCTTCAGTTTCCACCTTGTTTAAGATGGGGTCTCTCTTGAGGCTGAAGAAATGATGGCCCAGAAGTTATGAGCACTTGCTGCTCTTGCAGAAGACCCAGGATTTGTTCCCTGCACCCACATGGTGGCTTACAGTTGCCTATAATTCCAGCACAAGGGGATCCAGAGCCCTTTACAACCTATTTGGGCACTGCATGCATGTGGTATATTCACAGACAATGCTCTCTTCTGACCTCCATGAGCACCAAGCAAGCATATTATGCACATATATGTAAGTATTCACATGAAAATGAATCCTAAAAACAAATAAAATTCTCTCTCCGTATCTTTCTCTCTCTGATTCTCTCTGACTTTCTCTCTCTGTCTCTGTGTGTGTGTGTTTCTCTCTCTCTCTCTCTCTCTGTTTCTCTCTGACTTTCCGTCTCTGTCTCTCATACACCAGGCTAGCTTCTGCGGATTCTCCTGTCTTCAACTCCCATCTTGCCATAAGAGTGCTGTGATTAAAACTACTGTGCTTTTCCCTGAGTTCTGGGGATTAAGCTCAAGTCCTCACAGCTGTGTGACAAATGCTTTACCCACCAGCACTCTCTCCTCTAACTATTGGAGTCTAAGATAATCTCTGAACCTTCTCCCACTCCCTCTTTAAAGACAGGGTCTCTCTGTGTAGCCCTGGCTATCCGATATAGCCCTTGCCATGTAGATCAGGATGGCCTTGAACTCATAAAGATCCCTCTGCCTCTGCTTCCTGAGTGCTGGAATTAAAGGCATGCACCACCATGGGATTAAAGACATGTGCCACATGCCCAGCACACTTTACCTTTTCAATGATGCACTTTTATAGCTTCTGTCACTCATCACTTTTTACCTAAGTAGAAATATTAAACACATGAAAAATGAGTAAATTTAACAGGTAGAGTGTGGAGGTGTTAAATCTCACCATTGTGGCAGGTGCTCATTAGCACATATGATAGGTGGATGAACACGTGACCTAACATCTCAGCACATGTCTAGAAATTAAAACTTCCGTGAAAGCCACATGTAGTGGCACATGCCTCTACCCCCAGCACTTGAGGTGACAGAGATATGCAGATCTCTGTGAGTTTGAGGCCAGCCTTGTCCTCAAAGCGAGTCCAGGACAGAGAAACCCTGTCTCAGGGGGGAAAAATATGTGCAGTCAGAGGCAGAGCTACTTCCCACAATAACTTTGATGTTTCTTCCTTCTCTTCCGAGTTTGGTCTAAGAATACACATGAATTATCTCCATCTCCTTACACAAAGTTGCACATGTTATTTCTGTATTGTGTTGGTATGACGGCATACTTATCTTGTGATCTGGTGAGAATACACTATCAGCCGACTACAGCATCTCCACATCATCACCAACATCTGCACATCAACTTGCTCCACATTTATACACTTTGAGTTGGGGCAAATATGGAGAAAACACCCTTCCTGAGGGGCGTCTGTAAACATCTTGAAAGAACATGCTATGCACAGGAAGAAAAACTTCAAGGAAGTAGGTGATTCCTTGCAGGGGAAGTGGGCTCTCAGGCACTGGAAGTGTGGCAGTGCCAGGAGGAAGACCAGGACATGGTGGAAGGCCAGGAGGCGACAAGTGGGAAATTACGGGTTTCTTTAATGCTATGAAATTTGTCTTTCAAGGGACTCCTGCGACCCCACACCTCCCTGAGGAACGGTAGGTAATTGTTGCTGGGAGAGAGAGTATACGTCTTCACAGAGGTAGCCACTGGTAAGCTGCCCATCAAACATGCTCCTGTTTCCAACCCTATTGAACCCACTGACTCACACAAAGGACCATGAAAGTAGGAGGGCTGCTAATTAGGAAAAGGAGGTCAGTGGGAACGAGAAGGGAGCAAGAGGTAAATAGGATCAGAATAGACTATAGTCTTGTAGAATGAAACCTATCACTATGTATAACATATGCTAACAAAAACAGAAAAGAGATTTACCTTTCACTAGAGCCTCATGAAAGGCTCATTCCCTCCCTCTTTCCGCAGAGTCGTTCACCTCCAAAGGCTCCATGTGAAAGGATAGAGATCCGACAACTGGAAGCACCTGTTCTTCACTGTCATCAACCCTAATGACTTAGTGGCTCGCACTTGCTGCTCAAAAAGAATTAAAAGCAAATCAACAAGTAAAACAAGGTATGTTTTGGGGGAGGTGAGATTTCTGGAGAGAATCTCAGAAATCTGCAAGGAAGCCATGGGTGATTGTGACCACAACTTCCAAGATGAAGGCAGAGAAGTTTCCAGAAAGACATTGATTCCTTTTCAATGTAAGTCTTCACTGCACACACGGCAGCCTTTCAATGCCTTATAATTGAAATAAATTGCTTTTCGGATGGTGTTTTAATTTTTGTCTTTTTATTCCCTCTCTTTTAGAAGAAGTAATGATGCTCAAGGAATCACAGATACAATTGCTCAAGATGAGTCTCAGTGGCTTTGCAATGGAGTGTTTTATGGCCTGGGATCAATGTCCAAAGCACAGTCTGTTTCTATCAATGTCAATTTCTCAGGAGTAGACATGTGGAGGGGACGATTTTCCTCCCAGACTTGTTACAACCTCAGCCCTCACTGCTTGCTGACCTTTCTCAGCTGAAAAGGCAGCGGGTTTCCGATTTAATTCAACTTCATCCTGAGGAATCTGAATGCAAGGGGGACCATCAACCATCTTTTAAAAGCCAATCCAGCATTTGTCAGAAAGAAAAATGATTGCTAGAGCTGATGGCATCGAATACAAAACTTGTGATTAAATCGACAGGATAGCAATAAGAAGTTACATATCAAAAAGCATGAACACGTCCACATCCCCAAACCACAGATATAGAAAATAGGACACTGTTTTGTCTACCAGCTTGGAAAATAAAAAAGAAATACAATATCCAGTGTGGGCACAGCTGATTGAAAACGAGGGCTCTCACACGCTGCTATTGTGGGTAGGAGGGACTATCAAAACACAATTTCCTTCATGAGAGCAGTTTGGCCACAGTTATCAAAAGTCTGAAAATTATGTCTCTCTCCTGAGCCAACCTCTAGAGAGACAGCCCAAGGAATTATTAGCGAAGTGCTTAAAGATTAATGTGCCACAATGTGGAATGCAGAAACATGGATAACACTGAAAACACAAGCTGTCCAATAAGAAGAAATTAGTTAGATAAATCACGCATCTTCCTTTCGATATATTATGTGATTATTAAAGATCACATTCTAGAAACACTCATCAAGGTGAGGCACTGTCGTAATACATTACAGGGTGAAAGCAGCAGACAGACAACTGCACAACTGCAGCCAGACAGGCAGGTGTGCAGAGCCTCCCAAAACAGCAAGGTGCTCACAGCAAAGGAGCACAGACTCCCAAAACAGTGCTCAAGGGGGACTGGAAACATGAGTCAAATACTCTGTGGTAGATGGAATTACCTACAATTCTAAGTAAGACCTTTGCATTTTTCTTTTTTAGATTTATTGTGAGTGTTTTACCTGCATCTGCGTGTGGGCACACCACATCCGTGCTTAGTAGGTGCAGAGGCCAGAAAAGGGCATTGATCCCTTGGAACTGCAGTTATGTATTAGCTATGAACTGTCATGAGGGTGCTGGGAGCCAAACCCAGGTCTTCTGCCAGAGCAACAAGTGCTCTTAACCACTGAGCCATCTCTCCAGGCGCCTCTGCCTTTTCTCTTATGTATGTGCTTTTCTCAACTTGAGACTATTTCTCAATAGTCTTGAGACTATTTGAGATTTTTTTCATTTATCATTGTCCGTGTGTGTATAAAGTGTGTGGGCATGTACACGGGGATCAAAGAACAAAATGATGGAGTCTTTTCTTTTCTTCCACCTTTATGTGGGTCTCAGGAATTGTTAGGTTAGGTTTCCATATAAGCCCTTCTATTAGCTGGGGCATCTTGCTAGCCTACCATTTTTCAACAGACCCAGGCAGACAACTTTTTCCATGTTTTCCTATGAAGCCAGCAT
Organism: Pachyuromys duprasi; assembly: GCA_028658305.1. Classification (NCBI taxonomy): domain Eukaryota; kingdom Metazoa; phylum Chordata; class Mammalia; order Rodentia; family Muridae; genus Pachyuromys; species Pachyuromys duprasi. Next base: position 5,620,935 of record CM053743.1, on the reverse strand, counting down.
ATTGAACCTTGGACTTGTCCAATCAAACAAGTGGATGGAGCTGGGCCTGATGGTGCATACCTTTGGTCCTAGCACTCAGGAAGGCAGATGTAGATGGATCTCTATGAGTTTGAGGCCAGCCTGGTCTACAAAGTGAGTCCAGGACAGCCAAGGCTACACAGAGAAACCCAGTCTCAAAAAACAAAAACAAAAACAAACAAACAAGTGGATGGTGGGTGAGCAGCAGCTTTTCACAGGGACAAGCTCTGAGTCTGCTGCTTTGATAGCTGTGTGGATGAACTCAGGGAATGCACCATGTGAGATGGCTCACCAGACACTGGATTCCTCTAATGGGGGGAGAGGGATCAAGGGAGTGAATTGAGGTGGCTGACATCTAGCACAGAAGTTTCATGGACAATGTACAAAATAAACCCTGACAAAGCTGGGTAGAGTGAGGCACACCTTTAACAACAGCACTAATGAGGCAAAGGCAGGAGGATCTCTGTGAGTTCAAAGCCAGCCTGGTCTACATAGAGTTCCAGGATAGTTAGGACTACATAGAGAGACCTTGGTTTCAAACAAAGCAAAGCCCAACAAAATCAACCAACCAACCGAACAGTACCACCCACCCTCACTGCAAAACAAACAAACAAACACAAAACTAAACACTTGACAAAAGTCAGGCTGCAGCCAGAAAGTAAGAACAGAAAGTTGAAAGGACTTTCAATGGAGTGGGGGGAGGGAGGGTACAGTGTGGCTCTTATCCCCAAAGTCTACCATCAAATACAAGACACCCAAAAAAGGCAGGGTGGCCAGAACCTTGATTTCTCCTCCTTGTAGGTTTCCTCATCAAATGGCTACACAGTCACTTCCACAGGACGGAACTCTGGGAGGCACACACACTCACAGAAGCCTTCCTCTTGCAGCAAGGCTTTGAGCAGGGCCGTGGCAGTGAGGGAGGGCTTTGGGTGCAGGCAGAACTGGGTTCGAATACCAGCCTCACTTACTCACAGACAGCCACCTCTTCTTATGGGTCCCTGAGTCCCCTCCCTTCAAGATGTACAAGAGTCATGTGGGGTGCACAAGCTCCAGGTGGCTCAGTGCTGGTGGCACTGGCACTTCACATCTTCTGATTCCAAGAAGATCAATATTTAGTAGGTACACAGGCCGCAACACAGCCTTGTGAACACACCAGGCAGCCATCCTCAATCGACATGGCCACCCAAACCTACGTTCAGAGGTAAGGAAACCTGGGCAGAGAAGGGAAGTAACTTGTCTGTACTGCATGATGGCTCATGTGGTTTGGGATTTTTAGGTTTTTGTTTGTTTGTTTGTTGTTTTTGAGGGGGTTGGTTTTTTGAGACAGGGTTTCTCTGTGTAGCCTTGGCTGACCTGGATCACTTTGTGCCAGCTTGATGGCTCATGGTTTTTGTTGTTTCCATCTATTTGTTTGTTTATTGTGTGAGTGCTTGGGTCCATGTGTGATCAGAGGACAACATTCAAGAATTGGTTCTATCCTGCCATGTGGTTTCTGGAACCCAAACTCAGGTTGGTAGGTTTGACTGCAAGTACCCTTACCCACTGACGCATCTCTCCAGCCCTCATCCATTTTGAAAAAGGGAAGAAGGATGCTGGACCCACAACAACAGTGTAGAGCTGGGCTCTGCTGCCAGAGCTGGCTCCAGCCATGGGGCATCAACCATCTCTGCCGCCCCGCTGGTCAGGGAAGCTTGGTTCTGTTCTCACGCCATCTGCTACCGGGCAGCTAACAGTCAACAGCACAGCAGCACAGGCGGAGCCTTGCTCAACCCCCCAGCATTCTGATCCTGCTCTCATGCCATGAAGATGGATGTAGGGACCCTTCTACACAACTAAATGACTTCACCTGCATTGGTTCATGACGACAGGCAAGTGATAAACTACAAAGGCTTCTGTGAGATTTAAAGGAGTTGATAGTGCAACCAGTGAAGGCTCGCCATAAGCCCTTACTCAGTGTCAAAGTTATCCTATGGTCAAGAAAGAAGAACATGGTAGGAAATACTTTCATGTTGTGGTGGGATTGAAGCAAGCTGATACACTGAGGAAGGGGAGAGTGGGATAAAAAGGTTTCCCACAGATGGAAGTGATGGCGTGGTGCAGAAAGGCATGTGGGGGACATATTGAGGCTTGGTCTAACAGTAACTGTGGGGGGGGGGTCAAAGGGTGGACAGAAACAAGCCTTTGTTTTGTGGGATATGCTACCAAAAGTTTGGTCATGTGTAGGCTATACTTTGGGACCAGTTGGAAAACAAAACTAAAGTGTCTGCAGCTAAAAACAGGTGAGGTTAAGCATCCTGGAAGCCAAGTTAAGGAGTCTGCCCCTTGCCCTGTGATATTCCAACTCAAGAGCAGGGTTCTAGAGATGACAAGTGCCAAACAGAATGGAAGAAAGAGCAGAAGGGCAGACTTTGAGGAGGGCGATGATGATGATGATGATGACGACGACGACGACTGTGTTCTGAAATGCCTTGTGAAAGATCAGGCTTGGCCACTCCTACTGCACTGTGGCTGGAGCCATCCCCATATGAAACTGGCAAAGAAATGCAGGTCAAGGCTACTGATGGGTGGCATCAGCATATGTTAGGGTCAGGAGAAGGATTATCAGGACAGCCAGGCTAGCAAATGGGTAGAAATACAGACATTTGAAGAAAGAATAGGAAGAATCCACATGTATTCACCTTAGATATTTCTTTAAGTGTGGAAGAAGTCTTGGGAGAAGAAGAACTGGGGAGACTGGGGCTCTAGGAAGAGAAGACATTATGAAAGTGCTGGTATTTGCCAGGAGGAGAAGGATAAGCTGGGTCTAGGCACTAAAAAGGACCCCCCCCCCCCGCCATTTGACCTAGAAGAATAAAGAGCAGAAAGAAAGCCTCTATCCTAATATTTGAGTGCAATCTTGCATAGCTACATGGGGGATGAACTTCTAAAAAATAGACCACATTTCTTAATCAGAAACCTCTTAAAGAGGCCTCGCACACCATCTCAGATGTGGTTTAAATCAATTTCAAGTTTTTTTTCCTTAAGTACAAAAGGTCTGTGCTATCAAATCAAACTCTCACCTGCATTAATTGCTTTAGTGGGCTCTGGAAATAGCAGCCTCCTCTCCTTCCTCATGCGGACCCCTGGGGAGTCCACCAGTGAAGGATGCTGAGAAGGAAGACCAGGGACAAGACTAGCCTCTCTGGGCTGCTAGGCCATGCATCGGTCTCATCAGCCTCCCATTATCCAAGGCCTCACACAACCATAATGAAAAGGCAGGTGGGGGCACCCAGCCCCATATACCTACCCAGCTTTACTGTGGCTATAGAGCAGAACTGCAGACACCAAAGGCCAGATAAGAGTCACTGCATTTCAAAGGAAATGTGGGCATGTTGACTACATCGGACACCTGACTCTGCAATTCAAACAGCCACCAGCAACCACACAGGCCCCAAGTCCCACTATTTCCTTCCAATAGTACCTAAAAGCAAAGCAAAAACAAACAAGCAAAACCAAAACAAAACAACAAAACCCAAATAATTAAGCAGGCACACTAAAAGGTTTTCAAAGCCACATTAGAGCCATTGGTTATATTTTTCACTAGTGTTTGCAGTGGGACTCCCACCAGGTTTTTCAAACTTTGACTACACAATGATATAAGAAGAATGACATGCTTGTGAGGATCATGAGCTCTGTTCAGTAGTGAGGATGTCTGAGTCACAGAGAGAAGGAGGCCTGCCCCGGGTGAATCCAGGCCCACCTCCAAACCCCATCCTCAGACCTTGCCATGTAGAAGCTGATCTTACACACTAGAATAATGGTCAAGAGGGTTCACTTCTGAGAACAGCTGGGTGGGCCTAACTTGCTGTTTCCTTTTGTTACGGGGTCTCCTGTAGCCCAGGAACCTCTAGTCCATCTGTAGCCAAGGATGACCTTGAACTTCTGATTCTTCTGCCTCTGTTTCTCCATGCTGGGGCTATAGCTGAGTACTGTCACAGTTTACGTGGTCCTGTGGACTGAAGCCAGGACTTCATGTATAGGGGCAAGCACTCTAGCAACTGAACGCATCCCCAGAACCTCTGGGTAAGTCTGTGGATGGATAACTGTTAAAGGTAGGGATCCTGAAGCAAGCAGGATTTCCCAAACTTCAGTGTGGATGTGGCTTGGCCTTGCCTGGGGACTTTATTAAATCTTAACTCTTAAAGCTTAAAGCTTTACTCTTGTGAATGAACAAGTTAGCACTAGACTGTAGATATTTATAAATACCTTTTTCCTATTAATTAGTCTGTTAGTTTGTTTATTTAATTTATAATCTTCCCATACAGTCCAGGCTGGCCTGGCTCTACCTGTGAAGCTTAGGTTGGCTTCAAATACATGATCCTCCTGCTTTACCTTCCTCGGGAATTGAGTCCTTGGCATGTGCCATCATACCTAGCTGTCAATGCCCTTCCTGGCGACACTTTTCCTAAGTCTGTTCTTGCAGCCTGCAGCTTTAGAACCCAGGAACAAGGCCATCTTGGGACTGATGTGGGGAAGGCTGACGTATTTGCTTTGCATTCTGAGTCAAGAGGATGCTGATATTAGCAAAGTCAGATAGGGAGGGAAGAATGAGCACGAAGCCGCTGCCAGCCGGAGCACAGCTATGGCCAATTTAGCAGAGGGACATGAACTCTCAAAGGAGAAGGAGGCAAAGGTGCTGGGGCTGGAAAAGAGAAGAAATGGATTCACGTCTGCATTCTCAACGGAGGCTGCGTTAAAACACAGGTGTGGTTACTGGAGGCCTGGTACATGCTGGGGCTTCTTGAAACTTAAAATTGCTTTAATAAAAGCCCCAAAGCCAGATGAACCTCACCCCAAATTGGCTCACTGATTGCATGAGAATGCATAAACGATTCTATTTGGGAACCACAGACACAATCACACTGCTAAAATAACCCACTTTTAGGAATGTGGCTTTAAAAAGAAGAGCAAAGTGATAAATTAACTTGTCAACAGGGTCTCACAGAGTGGATGTGAGCTACAGAAGGTGGAAAAGGCTCCCCAGATATATACTATGGCTTTTAAAAGTCTTTAAATAAGCTGGGCAGAGGTGGTGCCCACTTTTAATCCCAGCCCTTGGGAGGGAGAGGTAGACAGATCTCTGAGTTCCAGGACAGCCTTGTCTACAAATTGCATCCAGGACAGCCAAGGCTACACAGGAAAGTCCTGTCTCGAAAAAAAAAAAGTCTTTAAATAAAAGAGAAGTAGAGGGGTTCAAATGCTTTCTCAGTGGTCAGTCACTGCATATCCAGCACCAAGAGGTAAGGGGGAGGCTTTGCCGATCCATGACTGAGCTTCAGCTGGCTTCATGCAAAGCACACACAATAGATTATGGCTTTCCATTCAATCAGTGTCTACACATGGACTTCCAACACATGAATTTCACACTCAGGAATGAAGGAATCCTTCCTAGTCAGGGTCAGGACATCATTCTATCCATCTAACAAAGGTTCAATCATTTATTGAAGGACCTACAGGGAGCCACAGGAGGCATACTGGGCTATGGGAACAAACATGACACAGTCAGTATGGACTGTCACAAAGCTTACATGTGTCGGGAAGGTGGATGGTTGACAAACATAAAGAACGGCCCATCTGTGGTAACAGGTGTGCTGAAAGGAAACAAAAGAGGACCAAGGGTTGGAAAGATGACATGGGGTGAGCATGTTGCTTTCAAGATGGTGGCAAGGATGCAACACCATAGGATGCCACACACTTGGAATGGAGCTATGCCCTGCCACTTGACAAGCTAAGGGCAGGAGTTGTGTCCTACTCATCTGAGACTTCCAAAGTCACAGGTTTGTGGCTCAGAAGATGAATGGACAAATGCCTCTAATGGACAACAAGATGGGCTGAAACCTGTCCCTCTCCTCTGAGGTAAGGGTCTCTGAGTAACTTCAAATGACCCTCATTGTCAGGTTCAAGTTAAGACACCTGCCTGCCCCTCAGAAGGGCTCTGACCTTGCCTTTGAGGATCTTCCTTGCCTCCCCTGGAGGCAGTGAAAGGACACCTACACATTGCAGACACTCTCTGAGGAGTGATCTAGCAAAGCAAAGCTGGGAGGTAGAAAATGCCAACCCTGGGCTCTGCAGGATGAGGCTGTGTGAACTCACATGCAGCATGGCCACAAGCCCACTCCAGGAAGAGAGGCACCGTGGAGAGTTGTAAATGGCTGGGGGCTGGGGCGCAGATAGGGTGTCTTCATCTTCCTCAATTTGGCTATCGACGAAGGACTGCTCTTTAGGGCTGGGTGGGTGGCTCCGTGAGTAAAGCCCTGCGGCATGGCATCAGGATCTGAGTTCAGATCCCCAACACCCAAGAAAAAAGCCAGGGGTGGCAGTGAATATCTGTAACTGTAACACAGCTCTGGGAGGGGTGTGTGCAGGCAGATTTATGGAGCTCATTGGCCAGTCAGTCTAGCCAAACTGTTGAACTTCAGGTGCAGCAAAAGACCCTGGCTCAAAAAGTAAGGTAGAGAACAGTAGGACACCTGATGTCAAAACACACACACACACACACACACCCCACACACACCCCAAACCCCCCCCCCCACACACACACATTCTCTGACCCTCAGCCTGCTGCCTGTGGCTGACACCTGGAATGCAGGGAAAGGAAAGGAAAGGAAGGCATGCTTCTCACTCTGCACCTGCCTGGCTGTGAAAGTAAGAGGGAATGTGGCAGCCCAGAAACTTTTAGAAAGCACACCCAGCCTGCAGCACAATTAAACATCTGTGTGAGCTCAGACTCCAGCTTGCATTCTTGCTTGGAGGTTTAAAAGAAAAAAAAAAAAAAGGAATAGGCGTGCAAAGATTGGTATTTCAGCCTCCAGCTACTTCCAGCCATTTAATGTCATTTCTTCTAATCAGATTCTCTGGTCCTGGCCGGGGACTAAAGTGCTGTCCCTAAGCAATGGGGACCAGAAGCCATAAAAGAGGCTTGCTAGAAAGCCAGTTGGAGCCCTAATCCTCTCTGAATGCCTGCTTCTATGCAAAGCCCTTTGCAGGATGGAGGGAAGATTAAGAATCCAAGGAGACATGCATGAGCAGACAGGCAAGTGCACGGGCTGCCTGTACTTGACAGGTGCCCGTGGGACCGAGTTCCTGCATGTGGCTGGAGGCAAATGTGGCAAGCAGTACACGCAAAAGCCTAGGATATGTGTGTTGAGGGTGGGGGGTCGCCTACACTTCTCTCTGTGGCTCCATCCAATTGAGCACCTGAGGCTAGTCATAAATAGCCCTGGGGTTTCGAGCAGATGGGGGTGTCAGAAGTTAACAAAGCCAGCACTAGGCTGATTCGGTATCTTCAAGTCCAGCTTCAAGTCAGAAGGCAAAAAAACCTACCAGACCCTCAGTGCTTCAATACAAAGGCAGTTATGGAAAAAACAGTGCTTTGAGTTAACAGCAAATAACCGGCTGCAAGAAGATTTGCCTGACACAAGCATCGTCTTCTAAAGCCCCGAGTGTCAGTCTGAGCCAAATAAATATACGAGACTGCATTAGAGACACAGACTTTCTCCCGGTCCTGCAGAAATTCTGGCCATGAGGCAAGGAAGGTCTTCCTGAAGAGGAGACTCTCTGCAGGTCACTGCTGACAGGATTCATGAGAACCAAGAATTGTTGTAAGGCCAGAAAGGAGACAGTGTGTGTTCATGGTTTCCAACTGGAGCCCAGAAAGAGACCAGGTGCAAGGAACCAGGCTTCAGATACAAAGCTGGAAGTGATGAGTGTATAGTGGCTTCCCTAGCCATGACAACGTAAAATGACAAATGTGTCATTTTTTTGAACCTGCTGAACCAAATGTAATGACTTGGATTAATTCTGACAGATTCTTGCTGGGTTATTATGCAAAGGAAGATGGAAAGTGATAGCGGTAATTAACTGGAAGGGCCCACAAACACTTCTTAATGTCTGGAACATTTCAGATTCTAATTTGTACTCAGATTTACCTGTGGGAATGTTGGGACTGCAATGATGCTGTTTAATTTTTATTAAGCAATTCGTGGGAGTGCATATGCACGCGTGTGCACACACAACAGGACCAGGGACTAAAAAAGCTAGTGGGTGAGTGGATTTGATCGCCAGTGGTCCCAAGATGGTGCTGTTTGTGCCCCAACCCTGCTGGCAATTCCCACTGGCTCTAGACTCACCCTAGGATGGTGCTCTTGAGTTGAGATGCCGGGCGCCTGTCAGTACAGTGTGTTACCCCTGGATTTCCTGGCTTAGCACAGTTACCCCAGGGTGCTAAGTTTCCCTTCTCCCAATCCTCAGCCAATTCTTCCTGCCTTAACTGAAGGCAATTCCAAAAGAACAAGAAAACAGTAGATCAGATGGCCTACATGCCTTCTGAATAGCACATTCCCAGCAAATAACAGAGCTGAAAAGGACTCATCTAGCCTGGAGCAGATAAAGTCAGAGACTCATCCAAGGTCACAAACAGCAAGTGTGCAGCAAGTGGTCCACAGATTGATCTAGCATATTTGGCTGGAGACCTTTGAAAGACCCACTTTTTTTTTTTTTAATTATTAGTTTGTCTATCCCAAATAGCTTTTTTCCTTCTCTCTCAAAAATCAAACATTTCAACATAATTCTAAATAGAAAGTGCCTTGCTTAATCTGGCCCTGTCACTGATGATTTGATAGCTGGACTTAAAGAGAGGAATGGGAACCCTGTTGGGCACAGGATAAAATCCTCAGCAAATTGCTTCCGGTATCAATGAATTGAAGATCTGTCAGGAAAGGAAGCTGAGCAAACTCTGTTTACTTGAACCCTCTTCTAAAAACTGTGCTTCTCTCTGATGCACAGGCGTCCCGAAACTTTGATTCTTAGAGTTTATTTAACTGGATTCTATTTATGTTGTATATGCATATATACATGTAATCTTCCCTCTGGGAGAGTTCTGAGGTTCACTTACTTTCTGCATCATAAAAGAAAAATATAGATTTTTAAAATTGAAAAGGCATCTTCTACTAAATGGAATGGGGGGAGGGTCTCCTGGGACAGAAACAATACACAAGGAGAAAATTCAGGCACACTGAACGAAGCCTGGAGCCCAGCTAGCATCTGTGCACACTGACCATGGAACCCTCTGAGTCCCAGAGCCCCTGGCTGAGCCCACATACAGAATTCCTAGGCAATGGTAGCTTGTGTCTCCTGGAGTCATTGGGGCCCCTTCTGGATCTCAGAGGAGGGCCTTTCTGCACGTTATACAAATGTGTCAATGGTTCTCCATCCCTTCTGACTGTTCATGTGCACATGACTGCAGCCCTACAGTGGTGCCTTCTGTTCTCCGTTACCACTGTAAATTCTGTCCCCTTCATTACCAGGGGTCCGGATTCTACAACACTCATTTTGCCTGATGCTTCTGAAGGGTCCCAAGATCACGTGTCTGACACTGGTTAGAAGAGGGACTCCCTTAGGGCAGAAGCACATCACACTTGGTAGTCACCAGGAGGAGGACAGATGCAGAGGACAGCTCAGCTCACACAGGCTCCTGGCTTGCAGATGTCACACTTCGAGGGTGCTCCTGTTCTACCGCATTCAACCTCAGAGCAGGTGTTCTTTGCAGACTTCCTACACTATGCCAGAGAGCTGAGATCCCCTCTGTAAGCAGCAAGCAGGAGCCAAAGCTAGGTGCTCCCCTGAGCCACAGCTCAGCAGCACCCTGGAGCAGCTCAGGGAAGCTGAGACATACAGTCCCGATCATGATCTCTTCGATGTCAGAAACTGAATGGTACAGCCAGATCTGAAGTGCAAGCTGAAGGAAGAGCCTGTGCTGCTCATGATCAGGTGGCTTTTCCAAAGTCTCTCACCTAGTGATGATTAAGTGACTCCAGTCTCTGTGAATTGCCACTAAAATTGAATCCCTATTTATAAATGGCATTTGGATCAAGTCTCTTTAGAGCATAAATTTATCATTTTGGGAACTTGGAACCTCTTAGGACAACACTAATGGACTATTTCTTTATAGATATATGGGATGGGATACAAGATAGAGAATGATGTTGGAGGAGGAGCCTGAGAAAATGGAAAACCCTCGAAGAGCTTTGTCTGCTAGCCCCCGGAATAATCAAAGGCCATTAGGCTTTCTCCAGAAACTGGAAAGAAAATTTCAGGAACCTCAGGAGCCTCCGGAAAAGGGTTTCCTGAGTAAGGAAGCAAACGAAACAGGCCATAGCCAGAGACAGATGGTAATGTCCAAGGTGCACACATTTGCAGTCAGCCCATCCCACCGGGCCACAAGCCACTGAAATAGTCCTGCACTGTGGCTGCCTATGAATTTCCCAGCAGCCGGTACAACTGTGAGGTGGACCAGGAGACCTGAGAATGAGGTGGGGTACAACTGTGTGAGGTGGACCAGGAGACCGGAGAATGAGGTGGGAGGGGCTCAAAGGCTAACCCAAACTAGGGGAAAACATTTCTCCACAGAGGGCAGATAATGAGCTGCCATTCCTTTCTTTCAAACTCCTCATTTCTTGTGTAAGAAGCAGTAGGACTTGGGCTAAATACTTACGAGAGAAAGATCCTTGAATCCACCCACCAGCCAAACACTCTATCTCATACTCCAACTGGCTGGCATTCGCTCACCCTGAGTGATAAGATTAGCAAGCTTGAATGCTCCTCCAGGCAACAGGATTAAATTCCTACTAGCTGGTAGTGATGAGGTTGTTTTTCTCAATTAGCAGATACACGAAAAACCACACACTTTCATGGGGCTGTGGGGTTCATTTCTGATGTTTAGGTAGCAGCCTAGTTTGCCACAAAGTTAGGAGCCACTTCTCTGGCCTGCCTCGTTCCAGAATGCACCAGCTGGCCCACATCTAGCAGGGTGAGCCCCAGCTCTATGGTCAGCAGCCTCCTCCTGTGTCACTAGCAGTGGAGCTGAACTTTCTTTCTGAGGATCCGGAGAACAGCACAGCAGCGGTAAGCATCCCCACGCAGGGGCTCTCTTCTAACGATCCTAAGATTCACACAGCCTCTTCCATACTTTGTGACCAAACATTTGTGTGAAACTGTGTATATGCCTTAGCCTTTAGGTCACCCAAGGAAAGAATAACTATTTCCTTTTTGCTCAGAACACCTATCTGTGCCACAAATTAGATCTTCCTCTTTTAAAATCGGGACAGGGGGCAAAACAGAAACACAAAAGAAACCAGAAAGGTTAAGCGATTTGGTATAAGGCACAGCAGCACAGGGCAACAGAAGAGGAAACACCAGACTGCTGGTACTGTCCTCTACCACTCCCACAAACCACAACCCTACCTTGACAGCCTCTGCGTGGGTCACCCGGGCTAGAGACTTATCGTTGACACGCAGGATCTGGTCCCCAACCCGCAACCCTTCCTTCTCTGCCAGGGAGCCCGGCTCCACTAGAGACACGTAGATGCCCACGCCGTGTTCCGAGCCCCCGCGGATGCTGAAGCCTAAGCCTTCGTGGGCCTTGGCGCGCCTTAGGCTCACGAGCCGCACCTCCCCGGGTCCCGCTCCGTCGGGAGCGGCCCAGGGCGGCTGCCTGTAGGGGGTGGTGGCGGGCAGGTAGAGGCCCTCAGCCGTGTACTGGTCGAAAAGCAGCTGGTCGGAGCGCGGGATGACCAGCCGCAGCATGGGCAGCAGACGCCGCTTGACCGGACTGTCCAGCAGGACGCGCAGGGTGCGCACCAGGTCGAAGACGTTGCGGCGCGCGTGGTACGCGTTGAGGCAGTGAGTGAACTGCTCCCGCTCGGGCTCGCTCAGCAGCGCCGTGAGCGCCTGGTGCAGCTGGCGCACGTTGGCAGACAGCAGCCGCAGCCCCGCGCCTCCGCCGCCGCCCGCCGCGGCCGCCGAGCCCAGCGAGCCGGTGGAGGACGAGCTCACCGACAGGCCGTCCAGCTGCGCGTTCATCTCCCCGCCGAGGCCCGGCCGCACTCGGGATGCGCGGCGCGCGGCGGCTGCTGCACCTGCGGCCAGCGGCGCGACAGCTGGCCTCCCGGGGGCGCGGAGGTCACGGCTCAAGTCTGGCTTTGGGGAAGACGCAGAGACGGCGGCTGCAGTCTGGACCGGCCGGAGAGCGGAGACGACGGCTGCAGGCTGGGTTGGGGCGGGGGGCGGGGGTGCGCAGGAGCGGTGGCTGGATCCCGCGGAGATGTCAGGGAACGCGGCTGGTGTCCCAGGAGCGCGAAGGCAGGGGCCCGGAGAAGGGGGCGAAACTGGAATCTGGAGGACGAAGAGACGGCGGCTGTGATCCTGAGGACAGCCGAGAGATCCTGGGGGACAAAGAGTTGGCGGCTGGAGGCCGGAGGTCGCGGAGACTGCGGCTGGAGGCCGTGGGCAGCGGGGACAGCAGCTACATGCCGGAAGGCGCGGGGACCACGCGTGGCCGCAGGGGGGGGACGCAGCCACGCCGCCCGCCCCGTCACACCATGCCGGGGCTCCCCCAGCCGAGATGCCCGTTCCTCTATGGCTGGGGGACCCCAAAGTCAGAAGTTAGGGCGCCTGTCGATCTAGCGCCAGAGTCCGGAGCAGTCGCAGCCAGAGGAGCCACGCGGGCGTCCGGCGTGGGGAGCGGGGCATGTCCCGGGCCGCCCACCGTGCAGCAGCCCGGGTTCCCCGCGCCCCGGCGCCGCCCGGGCGCACGCGGAGCCACGAGGCCCTGAGCCTGGACTTTGCGAACTGTTGAGCAGCTCTGGACCGAGTCTTCCAGCGAGTTCCGACGCCGTCGCCGTCGCCAGCCGGGACTTGGCCCCGCCCCCTAGCCCCTCCCCCTCCCGTCCCGTCCCCCCGCCCCGCGGGCTCTTCAGGAAATGACGTCCCGCCTGGCGCGCCTGGCTGTTGCCTGGAGACGGGGTGAAACAGTCCAGCCCTAGGGAAGAAAGGGGTGAAAGTAGGGGTAGCAGCCGGGGAGCCCTAGGGGCACTGCGAAGCCTTCCAGCTTCCTCAGCCCAGTGAAGAGATGGGGGTCCCAAAAAACTGCTCTCCGGCGATCATAGCTTGACTCCAGGGTCGCTTTGGAGCAATTAGCCGGTTTGCCAATTCACAATTGGGAAAAATGGCCAACTTTTGGCCTCTAAATTATTAGATGCTTCATACTTCGCTTTTCTGCCTTAAAATGTTTCTGCCGCTTGCACACGCGCTGACTACAAGTTTAAGTGTGTATGTGGACGATTGTCAGTCACCTGCTCTGCGCAAGAAATGAATGTGGGTCACAAGGTGCCAGCAGGAGACTAGTCCTGTGCTGGATAGATCAGCCTGGGCCGGGGTAGTCTCAGGGATGGAGGACAGCAAGGAACTTTTATCAGAAGTGTGAAGTTAGTAAACACAGGTGCATTTGAAACTAAGTCTGAAGTAGGTACGTCAATTGTAGTAAGGCTAATGTCCCGCTGGGGGAAGTGGGTGAAGGTTACATGGCAACTCTATAAACGGTCTTTTTACACTTTTTAATATGGGAAGATGCCAGAGGACATGGGCATTGTCTGTCATTGGACAGCAACTCTCCTAAAGAGGATCACGGGAAAAGCACGGGGCTTCTGTTCAGAGGGGGTGTTCTCAGGAGATCCAATGAGCTTTGCCCTGTCAGTGCCACATGTCAATTGCATCTCTTCCAACACGAATTGCTTCTCCTGAAGTTGTCTTTTCCCTAAAGGTATTCTGGGTTGCCATCACAGGAATGCAATGGCTGACTCACAAAGGGGAAGTAGAAAAGGAGAAGGGTTGTCTGAAATGGCTTTGAGCTGGGTGCAGAAGGGTAGCTTGCTGGCTGTTTTCTTATTTTCCTATGTAGTTGGTCACTCTTCATTCAACATTTTCCAAGCACCTGTTCTGCTGCTAGGTCATATGCTAGATGCTAGAGACCCAGGATAAAGAGATGAAATCTCTGACCACAAGGAGTCATAGTCTAGAAAAGGAAAGATCATGCAAGTCAAGGTAAAACAAAGATAAACATTTTAGTGTCAAGATAGTCCACAGGGAGGAGAGGTGACTAACCAGAATGGACTATCTGGGCTGCCAAGATGGTTCTGGGGTAAAGGTGTTTGCCACCAAGTCTGACAGGCTGATTTCCATGCCTGGAACCTACATGATGGAAAAGGAGAACCAACTCCTGCAAGCTGTCCTTTAATCTTCACAGGTCCCTGTGGCGCTTGCGGCAGCCTGCAGCACATAACAAGTCAATGAGCAAAAGAAGGAAATATTTTAAAAACAGTCTTTCTACTCGGAGTAATGGGAAGCCATGGGAAGATTTCTAACTGTAGTTTAATGCATTACCAAAATGGAGGCAAAGAATTAAAGCTTTACTGTCCCTGAAGCTTTCCCCTTCTCTTACACAGATCTGAGTTGAATTTATGCCCAATGAACATAGTTCACATGCATCAAAGAATGTTGTCTTAAGTAGCCAGTTGGGTGAACCTTTGACATCCATCTTACAGCTCTGCATGTAGCAGTCCGTGCTATGCATCCTTATTATTCCTCTTCACGTCTAGTGAAGTCTTTAATGGAACCAGAACAAGATATTTAAGAAGAGACTCTGCTCCAATCCCTTCCCCCATGTATTAATGGCATGCCTCGAAATGCCACCACACAGGGCTTAATTGCATGCAGTTCAGGTTTTCTGCAAATGTATTTCATGCTTATCGTTCAGTTAGTTTGTGTTCTAATTATAATTACTGTGATTGCTTTGATAAATGAATCCCAGGAGCTAAGAACCCCATTTCCAGTATTTTCTTTCTGTGCAAAGGTTGTTTTCGAGAATATTTTGCTTTAGGCAGAAGCCTCTGTGCTCACAGTGTTAGAAGAAAAGGAAGCACTTTCTTCTGCAAACATTGGACACCATCTGGGAGGGAGGCTGTGCTATTGTTTAACTTCATAGAGGTTTCTCTGAGAGAGCAGACAAGAGCGAGAGCACAGGAAAGGAAAAACGGGAACTTTCCCATCCATCTTGCATAACCACCTTCGGAGCAGTTTTCGAGGTGTCCCTCCGGGAGACAGTGGGTAACTGCTCAAACCTCAAGAATCGTATTTCATGTGTGAAGATGTGTTTGTCTTTCAAGATATAAGCTCTTGGAAAGCCAAGCTGCCTGGGCTGCTGAGGGCTATATTGCCTTCAGGCCCTGGACTGAAATCCTGAGTACCTGTTTGGCCTTGGCTACATACTGCCCTCTTCTGAGTATTCTCCTGCCATTGCAGCACCACCTCCACTCCCAGGCCCTCACCCCCTTTTTTTCTTTGCTAAAGTCATGTGCCCCGTGCTGAAAATTGAACCCAGGCTAAATAAGAGTTCACACTACTGAGCTTTGCCCCAAATCAGGGATCTCTGAGACAAGATCTCACCAGGTAGCTCCAACTATTCTGGAACTGGCTGACCTTGAACTCATGATCCTCCTGATTCAACCTTCCAAGCAGCATCACATCCAGCACCAAAGCTGCTTTTAATTGTTCATTGTTGATAACTAACTTGAGCTAACACTTCCAGTTTGGATGTTTCTAGAAATCTGCACTCACTTGGGCAGCTGGAAAGAACAGGAAAGAGAAGTATGCTTATATTTTGGACTTAGCACAACTCACAAGTGCTGAGATGCACTCCTTGCTGAACTTGATTTTGTTTGTTTGACTTTTAGTTACTTGTGCATCGCTGTGACCAAAATATCTGACGAAGACAAGTCGTGGGTGGGGCATCGTCTCACAATTCCAGAAAGTTCAGCCCGTCAAGGAAGCAACGCCACAGCCCAGGAATGCACACCATGGCTGGCCAGGAAATAGAGGGAGGCAAGAAGTAACTTGGGACTCTATGATTCCAAGAAGCTTTTTCCAGTGGCCCCACCTCCCAAGTCTCTAAAACCTCTCAAAATAGTCTCATCAGCTTGGAATTAGCTATTCAAACCTGTGGGGTTCATTTTCAGGTTCAGGACACAACAGTTTTAAATGCAATCTATGCATTTCATGTCCTATGCACCGAATGAAGCATGTGACACATAGAAGGGCAGAATATCACTGGTAACTTCCTTCTCCTTTTTTTTTATTGCAATCTTTAAAAGCCCTTTTCTATTTCATAGTTATTTGGAGCTTCTCTCCTTTACACTAATTCACTGAAATGTCTTCTTAGGAGGTGATAGAGATTAATTTAATTTCAGATACATTTCCCGTGGGACATAAAGAATTATCTGTAGCTGATGTTTTTTTTTTTTGAACGGTACTGTTTTAATCACATATGCTTTATCACTCACTCCTTCTACCAGCTAGTACAGGAGATACCATCAGCACTGTTGTTATTTTCCTAGTAGAACAGAGAGGATGCTAAGACTGCAGGAAGCAATTCTCAAGATGACAGGGACACTTACAGAGAAAGTTAGGCTCTGTACCTGGAGGGGCCCATTGTAGAGCTCTGACTTTCAGTCTCTAGGTTCAGTGATGTCAAATTGGGCCATCATTCCTGCTGAGACCACATTTCTCCCTCATGGGAACATTTTCTTTAGAGAGTTTAAGGTGAGAACTCAGAGGTTAACAACTAACAACTCTTGGTTGGTAAACTGATAGTTTGTGGTAGAAAGACAGAGAAGAGGTTTAGTTGTGTGTGTGTGTGTGTGTGTGTGTGTGTGTAAGAGAGTCCCCTATGTGGAGGATTTGGAGGACCTCTGGAGTTCTTAGCTTGGACACAGGGGCTCAACACTATCTGATGCTGGGTGTCACAAGGAACTCATCCCAGAGTGAAGACTCGTGGCAGCAAGGACATTAACAACCAGAGATATCACTGGTGCTGCAGGACCACAGCCTGGCTCTTCTGCAAATGTCAGTAGGGATAAATGATATCAGCAGAAAAAAGGGAAACAGTTTCCTCTAAGACTGGTAGATAACACCGACAATATTGATGGGGGTGCAGCGAGATAAGAGAGAGGAAGGAGAAAAAGAGAAAGCACGGAAAACAGCAGACGACAGGAGAGAGACAAGTATTTATCTTGCCTTGAATATAATCTACAAAGAGTGATTCATGGTCACAGAAACTTATGTGACTTGCATGTAAGAATGGTGTCAGAGCAATGAGGCGATCTCCATCTTCAAATTTCTGCTCTTTATTACCTTTGTAACCTTGAGCAAACCACGGAGAACTTTCTCACTTGAATTTCTTATCTGTAACAGTGGGCCAATGATGCTGTCATCGGTGTTATTGCAAGCATTGATTGTGCTGATGTATGCAAAGTCAGCTCCTACAATGCTCAGAATCCATCTCAGTTAAAGCTTTTTCCACATGGGAGCACAACTCCTTTATCAGCCCAAGGGCGAGCACATGGGAGGTGCTCCTCCACACTGAGTAATTCCTTACCCCCTCCCCCTGGCCTTGTCTTAGAGAGACAATCAGTGGGCTGAGAAGGCTGCTATCTGGCACATCATCCCCCATAACTAGTGGTGCCTGTTCAAGCTCTTTAATTAGCAGATTAATGGGCAATATCTGAAATGGGTTCCGAAGGATCTGTGCCTCCCAGACATCTTTCTTCGTTCTTCCCCACCCTGCGGAATGAATATCATTATTAGTCTGACCCTGTAGATGAGGAAACTGGATGTCTGGGCTGAGAATGAGCCATTTCTCAGAGGTCTGTGCACTTTTGGTGCCTCCCTGTGCTTTGTAATAGCATGGTAGATGGAACTGGTGCTGATTCCTCTTACACTGCTTTGGGGAAAACAGCAAACTATTATGATAGCAAAAATAAATCCCAAAGAGCCAATTTGTGAGAGGGAAGGAGGCAGAGCAGGGAAAGTGACCTTATCAGGCATGCTGTTCTATAATCCCACTGCCACAAGGTCTATATGAGCTCCCTTAATCAGGGGATTATGAACTGGTTACAGTGGGGCACTCCCACCCCAGCAAGGTTCAGATTAGAGAAACCTTGAGTTCAAATGTCCTCCCCTTATTCACAATCTTGACAGGACCAATGGGGGTGCCCATTCCCATAGTCCCTCCGTGGTCCTCAGAGCTCTCTTAGTGTTCTGGGAATTCAGTAGATGTTACACCATGCTCCCTATCCTGTGGATTGTATTGTGGACATCAGATGTCACTGTGGTGTAGATGGGCAGGAGCATTGGGAGTTGTAAAGTGAGGACCTTAGATGCACTTCCCAGCCAGCATCCTTCTCTGAGCCTTAGCCCCCCCCCCCCAGCTCATTCCAATACCACGGAACCACAGACAGCACTGTAGCGAGAGTAAAGTCATTCCTGGTTATATAACCTCGGAGAAATAACATCATTTTCCCCGGTCTAGGTTCCCTTACCTATAAAAACAGAGGGAGCTAAAAACAGGGATATGAAAAGGGGGCAGTTAGAAAGCTGGAAGAAAAAACACATGTAAAAGCAGTTTAGCACAGGGCTGTCTACAGACCTCTACCAATCTGAGAAAATCTTTGCCGAGCTTGCAAATTTATGAGTCAGGCTGAAGATGCAGCTCAGAGTGGTTGCCTGGCATGCCCGAAGCCCTGGGCTTGATCGCCAGCACCATATAAATCAGGTATGGTAGTGAAAGCCTAAAGTCTCAGGCTGCAGGAAGTGGAAACATGAGGAACATAAGCTCGAGGTCAGCCTTATCTCAGGGCCAGCCTGGGATACATGGAGATCCTGTACTTAAAAGAAAAAAAGGATGCTGGGTGGTGGTGGCACACTCCTTTAATCCCGCACTTGGGAGGCAAGGCAAGCAGACCTTTGTGAGCTGCAGGCCACTGTAGTCTACAGAGTGAGTTCCAGGACAGTCAGGGCTGTTACACAGAGAAACCCTGTCTCAACAAAACAAAACAAACAGAAAAAGTGAAGCACTGGACTTTCTGTAAAATTGTCTCCTCCTTTCGCTAATGTTCAGGAAAAGTTTTGCTTCTTAAGGAGATTCTGATAAACACTGTGCTTGGGAAATTGTGCTGTTGGCCAATTCCTTCATTTCTCAGTGCATCATTCTCTGCATTCATAGTGTAAGGGACTTGGAAATGGTACTTGTGGGCCTCCTTGGCTCCAAGAATTAATTTGCATTAAGTGTGTGTGTGTATGTGTGTGTGTGTGTGTGTGTGTGTGTAAGATGGAGGACAACCTGCAAGAATTAGTTTTCTTCTTCTACCATGAGGATCAAACCAGGTGATCATGCTTGGCAGCAAATGCACTTACTTTACTGAGCCATCTCCACAGCCCAAGAACTCTATTTTGTTTTGATGACAGAGAAGGAAGGGGGAGGAAAGAGAGAAGATGAGAGATGAGGGTCAGGCAGCATATTCAGGGAGTTCTCAGCTCATGTGGATCTGGAATTCTGTCCTTGCCTCCATGGCTGACTGATGGCTCGTTCTCTGACTGGTTCCAGGCTTTAATGTCTGTTTGCCTCTGGGTTTCAAATAGCAGCTAATGATCCTAGCTGTCTTTCGGCTGGTTCTGTTATTTTTGCCTTTGACTTTGACCATCTTCAAAGGCACTCGGAAGACATTGCTATTACATTTATGGGGCCCAGTATGCCTGAGTACTTGGCAAATTGTGTCAGAGACTCTAATGCTGTTTCAGAAGAATGCTCCCTTGCACTTCTTTATTCCTTAGAAAGTTGGTATTCTCATTGACTTTCCATGAAGGTCACAGGAAATGGAGTTCTGGCATTGGAAAACCACAGTCTTTTTTAACCTTAAAAAACTCATATTTTTCATTCACTAAATATTTAGTGCCTACTGCATATCAGAAACTATGTGACTATGAAAGAGTAGGACTTGAGTCCTTCTTCCTATGACTCCCATCTAGTTGAATGACATATAAAGAATAATCATGGGGCCTGTGGCGATGGTCCATTGGGTGAAACACTTACCCCACAGGGCTGAAACCTGAATTCAAATCCCCAGACTGCAAAAAGCTGGCTGCAATAACTCAAGCATCTTCCCCCCTAGGGAGATGAGAGGCAGAAAGAGGAGACTCTTCAAAAGCCTTCAGGGATAGCTAGCCTGGCTAACAGTGGTGAACAAACTCTGTCTCAAAGTAGGAAGATGCGCACTGAAGTTTGCCCTCTGATGTGTGAGAGGACAAGTTGAACTCTTCTTCTTTTACTCACCTCACTGATAACCTTTAAGAAGGACTGGCTTCTTTCTCACTCTGTAAATAACAGAAACAGCCCCAACAGGCCTAGCATTGTTGAAAGGTACCTAATGGCTGAAGAACCTTTCTTTACTGTAATCCAATGGCAGTGATTTTTCTGGAACGCACCATTATAAGGGAGCATTCTGATCTCCAGGGCTTCAGGATGTCTAATTAAAAAGCTCTGTAGCAGGAAGCAGAACGCAGTTACACACCTCAGAATCACTTTGTCCCTGTTTTAGAGTTGGAAGAAACTAGGGCTTTTTAAAATTTTTATTTATTTATTTTTGTATTAAACTGAACTGTGGGAGGACACTGGAAAGGATGGTCCATGGAGACAGTGGGAGTTCTGGTCGGTCACTTGGAGAAGGCTTTGGACCATTGTTTCTTCTATGTCGGCAAAAGCTGAGGTCTCTTAGCTGGCTGAGAGTCCATTTTCCTTGAAGGTGATGGGCAGGGAAGGTTTGACCCATGGCTTAAAATGGCCGTTTACTGAGCACTATAGGGGAATCTGACTTATTTCAAAATTAACTCCTTCAGCAGTTCCCTCTTAGTAAACACCTATGGGAGCTTTGGATTGTGGGCCTATGTCCTAGTTCCCTTTCTGTAAGACACTATGACCTTGAGTCCTTAGAGGAGAAAGAGTTATATTTCCAGGTCACTGTCCATCACTGAGGGAAGTCAAAGAAGAAAGCCAAAGGCAGGTCTGCCAGCTGTTCCACACAGCATGTCCTCTGACCAAGGACCTGGAACTCACTCCACAGACGATGTGTAGCCGGAACCACCACGGAGGACGCAGCTTGCTAGCTGGCTGAAGGATGGTGTATATTCAGCTTTCACTCAAAGGCTGTCTTCTAAGATGACTCTGGGCTGTGTCAAGTTGACAAGTAAAGCTAACCAGGAAGTATATCAATAAAAGTAATTGAAATTCCTAACTCTATCTAATCTAAGTTCTTGCTTGGAGCTATGGCCTCGGAGTCTGTGTAAAGGCCACAAACTTATGCACACTATTTTGTGCATGTATGAATTTTTGTTTTTCTAAGTTTTATAGTTCATGACACAAAAAGATTAAGTCCTGCTGTTCTTTTTTTCTGGGTTCAAGTGGGTTTTTAGGTTTTTTTCTAGTATATTTATATTCATACTTCATGCATGATACAATATATTTTGATTGCATTCATCCTGTATTCTTTCCCCTAACTGTATCCACTAAGTTCCCACCCTCCCAACTTAGCATTCCTTTTTTTTTCCCCCTTACAACCCACCTAGTCCAATTTGTGCTTACTAGATACTTATAGGTTCAGGGCTATTCACTAGAACATGGTTGACCTACCAAGGGCCAGATCCTTAAAGAAGATGGGCTCTCCCTCCCCCAGAAGCCAACCATCAATAGCTCGTCCGACAGGCTGGGGTCTCGTGAGCCTTCCCCGTCTGTGCTAGAAGCTGACTGGCTTGATCTTATACGTCTCGTGCAGGCGGCCACAGTTGTTATGAGTTCCTGAGCACAGTGGTCTGACATGTCCAGAAGAAGACGCCGTTGCCTCTGTCTTCCCCTTCCTCTGGAGCTTGCAGTCTTTCTGCTCCCTCTTCCACAATGGTCCCTGAACCTTGAGAGGAAGGGTGTGATGAAGATGTCCCACGTGTGTCTGAGTGCTCCACAGATACTTGTTACCTGTACCTTGACCAGTTGTGAGTTTCTGCATTAACTGCCATCCACTGAACAAAGAGACTTCTCTGATGAGGCTGGGAGCTTCATGACCTATGGTTATAGAGATACAAATTTAGAGGGCTGTTGGAAACTGTGTCTATTTAGCAAATTAATGACAGTAAGTTCATCCTTGGGACCTATGAGCTACCAGCCATGGGTTCTTGGGCAGATTTATACTACCAGCCTTGCATTTCTTCCTGTGTTGGGGGCCTCCAACCCAACCATAAAGCACTTGATTACCCCAGACATTCATGCCACTACTACACCCCTGGTATATCTTGCCACACCAAAGATCCTCTTATTCTAACTTCTAGGATGCACCAGGAGCTTTAACTGTTTATCAGTCACATTGTACTCTTTTCATCATTTAACACTTATGTCAGCTCTCAAGATTTCTGTATCATTTTCACTTCACAGACAAGGGAACTGAAGCTGGAAAGCTAAATTTTAAGAGGCACAGCATGGGTTTCATCCTTCTAGACAACCAACACATGAATTTTCATTCTCTTAGGGAAGTTAGAAGTATAGGATATAGCAGAGTGGATATTCCTATAGAGTCAAGTAAATGGGGCCTAGAAAGAATACCTAGCTCAGCATGGAGGCTGGAATCAGAAATAGCTTCCTGGAGGAAAGCTCAATCTCTCTCTCTCTCTCTCTCTCTCTCTCTCTCTGTGTGTGTGTGTGTGTGTGTGTCTTTCTCTCTGTGTGACTCTGTCTCTGTGTCTGTCTGTCTGTCTCTGTGTCTCCCTCCCTCTGTGTGTGTGCACACACATGTGTACATGTTCTTAGGAGTGGGTGTGCCCATGTGGGAACATGCAAGCATGCATGTGGAGTCCTGAAGTCAGCCTCAGATGGCTTCCTGAGTTTAGTATGATCTGTACTCCCAGCCCTTATCAAACACATCTTGAAGGAACCACAGGAGCCCGCCAGCTCATGAAATCCTAAAGCACACACCTGACTAAGGTCACTTCTTTCAAAATCAGTGTATTCAGAACCCATAGCCTCACCTGTCATCAGGGAATTTCAAGTTAAAACAACAAGATACCATTTCACACATAACAGATTGGCAAAATCAAAATATCTGACATTACTGAGTTTTGGCAAGATTGTGATGCAGGAAAGAACATACTTACAGGGCTAGTAGGAGTGTAAATTGGCACCACCACAGCTGTTTGGCAATGCCTAGTAGACTTGAAAACACTCCAGCTCAATCCCCAGCAGCCCTGTATCCTGCTGTTTCCTGAAGGCACTGTAAGACATTTGTATCTTAAGTGTGTCAGTCAGCGTCCTCCACATACCAAACTATCCACGCAGTCCAGTGTCTTAAACATCAAAGACTGGGCTCACACTTCTGTGGTCAGCTGGGAGTTCTGCCTGGCCCTGTTTGTCTTATCTCTGCTAGGCCTTCTTACATACATAAAGTGAGCGAGAGAGTCCGCTGGCAGCTGAAGGGTCCACTGAGGCAGGGCTTGTTGGTTCTTGGCTGGAGTTCGATGAACAATTGTGGCACCAGTCCCCTGACCCCGTCTCTGTACCACAGATTAACCACCTTGCCTAGCCACAGGACAGAGCATCTTACCAGGACACCTGGCATGTTGGACTAGGGGTTACTCTAATTTCTGTATAATGTCATCAGTCATGCTGTGACCTTTTATTACAAGTCCTCATGTGGTGGTGACCCCCAACCATAAAATTACTTTTGTTGCTCTTCAATAACTGTAATTTTTCTGCTGTTATGATGGTAATGTAAACATTTTGGAGGTAGAGGTTCGCTACACACAGGTTGAGAACTGCATGAGAGGATGGAAAGCCCCAAAACAACAGTAGAGGTCAACTTCAGGCCACAGAGAGCACTCTGAAAGGAGCTGAAAAACGGCTCAATGCTTAAGTCTTGCTGCTCTTCCAGAGGACTGGAGTTTGATTCCCAGAACCCACGTGGTGGCCAGCAACTTCTGAAAAGCCAGTACCAGTTACTTCCAGGGGGAGCTGCTGCTCTCTTCTGGTCTTTGTGGGCACCATATGTGTACATGGTATACATGCAGGCCAAACACCCATACAGATAATAAAAATTAAAAATCACCCCGAGGCCTCAAAGAGCAAAGGGAAGGAGTTTGGCTCTCAGAGGCTAGTGGCCCCGAGGGTAACAGCCACACAGAGCTGTAGCCATTGCTCAGCAGGTGCAGCTACTTCATGGGAGGTAGTGTGGCTGAGTCTGGAAAACTGAAAGACCTGAAAGCTGGAAAGAGCACAGCAGGCTGGGGGGGGGGGGGCTACTGCGGTAGCCACACTTACCTGTTCAACGGGACCACAGGCTTGAGCAAGAGTCTTCCTCCTGCAGCCCCAACCAGCGTTAACACATGACTACGCCAAGGGAAACAAGCTCCAACAACTCCTTGTCTGTCAGTCCATGTCGCTAACGCGCTTGGTCCCTGAGTTGATATGTCCTTCGAAGGCCTTTCTATAGCGGTCTTGAGAAGCACGGACTTGGCTGGAGATGTAGCTAGCTCAGCCAGAGAGCCCTGTCTGGTGGGCACAAGGCCTCAGCACCATCCTGAGCAGGAAGCAGAAGAGTCATGGGGTTTACACAGGGTGTCCTGACAAGTTTCTACAAACTCGGTGGTTTCCAACACAAATGTATTCTCTTGCGATCTCCAACCCTCTAGTCCACAATCCTGGCACCCCGAGGGGACATTTCTCCTGAAGGATCTGGAAGAAACCTTCCTTTTCACCACCTGTCTGGGGTGGCTGAGGAAATGTTTGTCTTTTCTTGGCTTGCCTTGGGTCCCTCCCATCACTGTCTCAGCTTCAATTGCCCTTTTCCTTGCTGTTTCTGTGGTTCCTCTCTTCCTACAAAAACACCAGTGACATAGAGCCCACCTGAAATCTAGGTTGATTTCACCTGTCAGTTTTGGACAAACAATATTTTTAAAGATGGCCTTGTTTCCAGAGAGGGTCCCTTTTTGCAGTTCCATGCAGACATGAGGAGATATTAACTCACTATAGGTTAATAGTAGTTTTGTTTTCAAGACAGGGTTTCTCTGTGTAGCCTTGGCTATCCTGAACTCGCTTTGTAGACCAGGCTGGCCTCAAACTCTCAGCAATCTGCCTGCCTCTGCCTCCAAACTGCTGGGATTAAAAGCATGTGCCACCACGCCTGGCTTAAATAGTAGTTTTATTTACTGAAATAGGAATATCCTGTAACTTACTTTGAGTCCAAAACCACTTCGCTGTTCTCACAGTTCTTCCATGAGATACCTTGAATACTCTGGCTTCTTATCCTAAATCTAGGCACTCTGGTGCCTGCTCTGAGATTTCAGTAAACTTCAAATCCAAATAACAAAAGATAGATTAATTAAGAGTAAATCTCTTTGACTTTGCAGCCTTCAAACCCATGACTCTGCATTGGTAACTGTAGAGAACCAATTATTATTGAAAGTTATTTAGACTTTTCATAAGCTGTGGATTCCCCTCCAAGCAGTAGTCTTGGGGCACCTAGGTATCAAGATGCCTGAGACTGGCCATTTGAGCGTTAGGACCACTTGCCTTTATTTCAGAGATGGACCTAGTGGGTCACTGCCACCTGCCCACAGAGGATTCAGAATGTGTTTCCACTAGGTGGATGCTGGTGTTTGGCACTGACCACATCATTTCCCTCTTGAATACACATAGAAGTTTCCAGAATCCAGAAGCTACTTAGTCATCTTAGGTCAGATTTCCCTAAATGGGCCCTGAAATGAAGATTCATGGGTGCATGGATGTTACAGAAATGTTCCTGGGGAAATCCACAGACACAGAGGAACACAGACAGGGAAGAGCATAAAAGGAAGGCCACCAAGCAAGTTGAGGGCCAGGGTACTAAGTTGGTGTCCATGGTACTCATGAGCCTGAGTTACTGTTTCCTAATCTTTGGGTCCCAGTGGTCTTTTTCTCTGGTACTAAAAATTACTTATTTTTTATTGTATGAGTATGCGTGTTCTGACACTGCACATGTGCACCATTGCGATGCAGTGTTCTTGAAGGCCACAAGTGGGTACCAGATCTCCTGAAACTGGAGTTACAGACATTTCTGAGCCACCATGTAGGCGCTGGGAATCCAACCCTGGTCCTCTGTAAAACCAGTAAGTGCTCTTAAGTGTTGAGTCATCTCTCTAACTTTCATTCTCTCTCTTTCTCGTCCTTTTTCTCTGGGAAAGGATGCAATTTCAGACAAATCCCTCAAAGTCACTGGAGCAGAAATGACATCTGAGTCTCCTAGTGGAGCACAGGGACCTCAAGCTTTCTGACTCCCATATTGCTCAGTCCTTGAGGTGGTAGTGAGGGCCATTCCTGAAAATGGTTCTCTTAAAAAGGGCCCTAGGTACTGGGTGTGGTGACACATGCCAGCAATCCCGGCACCTAGAAAACCAAGACAGGAGGATCATGAGTTTGAAGCCAGCCTGTTCCATAATATATTAAGACTCTAGCCACCCATGTGAAAAGCCCTAGGCCTGGCTGTTGCAAAGAAGGCACCCATAAAGAGGGTTTGTACAGCTAAGAATCTGTAAGGAGGGGTCAGGACGGAACACTGATGTCCACATGAATGAACTGAACAAAGAAGTACACACACAAATTAACAATTTAGTGGGAGAAGCTGAAAATTAAGGTCTGGGTCTGACATACTCTGACTAAACACCTACATCCAGGTGTTTAGTCCCTAGTGCAATAATACTCAAAGCTCACTGGATCATGAGGAATCTTACCTCATCAATGGGTTAGTGCATTCGTTGACAGATGCGTGGCTGGAGAGTCTATGGGGAACTGGCAGAAACTGCTGGTGGTGGGGTCTAGCTGGAGAAAGTAGTTCAGGGAAGGCTCCCTTGTAGTGTGTCCTTCTTCTTCCCAGCTCTCTGAGCACCATGCAGCCTCCGTGGCTATATGCCCCCCACCACTGAGATAGTCTATCTTGCCTTGGGTCCAGAGCAATGGAGTAAGAAACCTCTAAAACCAGAAGCACAAATAAATCATTTCCCCTTTAATTTGACTTCTCTAAGATTTTAGTCACAGTGACAGAAAGTGACACAACAATGCTTGTGAAAATCCCAATCAATATAAGCTCCTACTCCAGTCAGCTGGCTTGCATAGAACTGATGTTTACTTACTGCCGGGCAGCAATCCTGGAATATACCCTCATAACAGAGTCCATTTCTTCCTGCCAGGAAACCTCCCATTGCTGGTGGATACACAGAATGCCCAAGGATACAGTCTAAACATGAGTAAACACAGCTAAAAGGAGAGCAAGGCAGCATGCCTTTCTGTTTCTGTAGACTTCCTCCTAGAGAGGAAGAATAGAGGAATGAAATCATGGTTTTCTTAGACCTTGGCTGATGAGCTCTTGCCCTCCTAATCCTTCCACCCTGCCCTTTAATGAGGTTTTCTAAAAGCAGCCCGGCACACTGTGTGACCATTTAAGTTCACTCTTTCTGATGACTCTCATTACCTTCCAAAATATTTATTCACTTGATAGCTTAGAATAATTATTTCCCTCTCAACCTCTGATACTGGAAATGCAGAGCAAATGAAATTCTCATCCTTGCTTGACTCACTTGATGGCAGTGGAGATGAGGCAGGACCACCTGTAATAGGGCATCTGGGGCATTCAAGCATTCCTCCCAAGAAGGAGTCTCATGCCCTCGAGACTCTGCCCCTGTCCACAGTTCTGGTTTTATATTGGTGGTATCCACCATTGATCTAATGACCTATGCTCAGAGTCATATATGAATTCATTCAATATATATTATGTGGCTACTTTGGGTCTAGCTCTATAATGAGACATGCTGCTGCTTTTTAATGGTTTGATAGATGATCTATTATGTACTTGAGTGCTTTTCAGTGCTTGGCATAGAGAAATGTACAGAGAAATGCTCATTAGATGGACAATGATTAAATATATCCATGCATAGATAGGGGAGTAGGTGAGTGGGGGAGTGGGTGAATGGATAGACAGGATGGTGAGATTTGCTGTTTCTGCTTATTCAATACCTGTTGTGATTAGAATGTGAACTACCCCCCGCCACACACACATGCTGGAACACTTGGTAACCAGCTAGGCACATTGTTTGGGAAGATTCTGGAGCTTTTACGAAGTAAAACTGTACTAGAGGAAGTGGGTCACAGCAGTTAGGCCTGGAGGCCTTATAGCCCAGCCTCACTTCCTGTTCCTTCTCTCTGCTTCTTGGATATGGATTTGTTATGACCAGCTAGCTTCCTGACCCTGATTTTCCTGACAGTTGCCATGTCTTCTCTGCCTCGATGGGATGTTTCCCTCTGGAACTATGAGCCAAAATAAAGCCTTTCTCCCTTACGTTGCATTTGTCAGGATATTTTATTATAGGAACAGGAAGCTAAGACATCTCCATCTTCTAAGAATAGAATTCTCTTTTGTAAGGGGCACATTTTTGTTGATTAAGCCCTCATGCTCTTCACCCACAGTGTATGTCCCAGGCCAAGCAATAAGACTATTCTAAACTTCTGGCCATAAAAACTGGTGTTGGCTGAAGGACATGAAACATAAGCTAGATGAGAGTCCTCCCTCGATCTTTCTGGCTGACGTGATCAGTAGATGTCACCTCTTTCCTGCTTGCTGAGCTCCTAAAAGGTTTGTTTAAGGGTGCTCTTTTATATGCCATAAAGAGAGAACCTGGCCAAAGATGGGAAGATGAGGGAATGGAAAGAAATAAAGAAAAGGAAAAAGAGGAAGAGGGTGTGGTAGGGAAGAAGAGAATAAAAAGAAGAGAAGGGAAGAAGAGGAGAGACATTAAGGATAGAGCTTAAGCCACTGGTGTAGGAATCCAGTTGAACTCTCAGATTTTCCATCTACACAAACCAACAACTTTTCCTCTGACTTACCTCTTTCCTCTTGAGTTCTGTTTCTTTTACATGAAACCATGATACTCTTGTCAGTGTAAAATGATGGAGTGAATAATTGGATGAATGCAAGATTTAGTGAGTGAATGAGGCCCACCAATATCAAATTGGGTCATGTTTTCTCCCTAGAGAGCTAGGGCAGCACATAAAAGGACTGGATGAGCTGGTCCTGGTTCCACCTGGGGCCTGTCCAGTGGCTTCTATTATGCCCAGGGTTGACTCTCATTCCTGAAATGTAAATGAGAAGTAAAAAGCAGAAAACAGCCCACTAAAAATAACAAACTTCTGGGGCAGACATTTAAATCTGGCTACAGATTGCAGACTCTAGGAGTTATAATTAAAAGAGGATTGAAATGAAACCAATTAAAACTTAAAATTCTCCTGAAGGCCGCTGCCCATCTTTCCCACCTGGTTTATATCAAAGTGAGTTTGGAGCCTACAAACATGACCATCTACACGTATCCTCTTCCTCGTCTTCTGGAATTTTGCAAGGGCTCCTCAATGTTTGACAATCCCAGAAGACTTTCCAAGTGAGGTGGTATTTGAGCTGAATCTTACCAGCTCCAGATATGGCAAGGGGAAGGGACTCTTCTGAGCACAGAAACAGTTACTCAGAAAGGCAGACAGGCCAAGGCAAATCAGTGGCCAGTGAGAAGGCTAAAGATGTAGTGGCCACTTAGAAAATCCCCTCTGAGTCAAGACTATTCATTGTGATGATTGTCTCAGTGTGTTTTGTAGAGCTCAGTGTTCATCTCTTTGTCCTCTGTGGTCCATCTGTGCTCTCTCCTTGTGTGCTTTAAACACTGTCAGCCACAGCCCCGCTGCAGGATCACTTAGGAGGGAATGTGTTTGTTGGATGAAGGCTCTGGGTTTACATCAGTTGCTCCAGGGATTTGGGTGCCTGCTGCAGTATGAACTGCTCTGTGGTTGATGGGAGAGTTTATCAGTTGAGGGTAAGTCTGACTTCAGTGACAGAAACCAGGATACAGTTACTGTATCAAATAAAGGTCTCTTTTCTTCACACAACCAAGAAATCTGGAACTAGATGGTTGTGGGTTTCAGTGGCAGTTCCAGGAAGTAAGGCAAATAGGCTTCTGCTAGCTTCCTACTCTATCTACCCATGAAGGACTTTCATTTTCCTGGTGTCAAGATGACACCCCTCCTCCAGGCATAGATCTGTGTGACAGACAGAATGAAGGGTGATTCCAAAAGGTGCTTTGTGTCAGCTGAATCTGTCCATCATTGTCAGGAAACCACAGCTTCCCAAGAAGCCCTGCCCACAGGCTCCTGCCCCAGCTCACTGTCTGGGAGGAGAGATGTGTGATTTTGCAAGGTTCAGAGTCTATCAAAAAGTAAGAGAGTGAGTATCAGGTTAATATAGGGAACTGGTAGACTTTCAGCAGAGTGAATCCGTGGGTATTATCCAGCCAGAAAGTTCAGTGTGGCTATTGCCACCACCAGATGAGAGATGACAGTGAAGCCTGGGTTTAGTGGTACATGGTGGTAATCTAGAACTTTGGAAAGTGATGGCAAGAGGATTAGAAGTTCATGGTTGCACTTGCCTGCATATGGAGTTTAAGGCCAGCCAGGGCTGCCTTAAAACAACAACAACAAGAAGTGTGTGCGTGCGTGTGCGTGTCCGTGTGTGTGTGTGCGTGTGTGTGTGTGCGTGTGCGTGCATGCGTGTGTGTGTGTGTGTGTGTGTGTGTGTGTGTGTTTGCCAAGAAAAGTAAAGGAAAACAAGACACCAGTGCCCTGCACAGAACAGGGACATTAGAAAGGCTGAACGGGCAGGCTGGGGGACAATGCAGGATACTGGAGAAAAGGCAGGCACCAAGGATGCACCTGAGCTCTGTGCTCCATCGTTGGCAAGAGGGTGAGTTTGCAGCTACAGCACCTAGGTGAGTACAAATGCTGAGCATGTCAGGAATGCCAAGGGAGACTGTGATTGTCAGAGTGGAGAAGCGCCTTTCTCCCTTTACTTGCAGAGCTCTGAGTGCCCTGCCCCAAGGCTGCTCATGTCTTCAGAGGGATGGATGCCAAATACTTTTCAACTTTCTTGAAATGTGACCTGCAGAGATAAAAGCAAGATACTCTAGGTTGCCAAGATCCATGCTTTCTCTCATCCATGCAGCCACCAAGTACCTCCCCACTGCCTCTCCTGAAGACCACCTTTGATCACCTCCTCCTTAAACTAATGAAACAGCCACCACGGAGGTATCACCTTGGAGGAGTGCCTGAATGTCTTCCAGATCTCTGCCTGAAAGCACACACGTGCTCTCCTTTCTCGGTTTACAAAAGAGGAGAACCAGGCTCAGGAAACATGAACAAGGACGTGCAGCTAGTCAAGGTCAAAGCCAGTAAGCAAAGCTGGGTTGTCAGCCTTTGAAGTCCTAAGTGTTAACTGCTGTGAGAAGCTTCCTTCCTAGCCAGAAGCCTTTTGCCATGTGTGCCAACAATATACATCATTGTGTCATAGCCCCATTGAACTGCTGGTCTCCAAGAATGGATTATCTTAGACCTTTTCCTATTAAGTCTTGAATAAAAGAATTAATGCAGGCCTAAATTATAACCCTAGGTCCAACTGCAGAGAATATTCTTTAGGACCAGACATTGTCTTTTTCAAAATACAAGTATGTGTGGGAATTCTGCTTGTGGTTGTCTTGATTTCGGAGATGAAAAAAGCAAATTTCAGTGTGATGATGAACTGCAGGTTCATTTATGCCAGCGTGCTGAGTATTTGCTAGTGACCTGAGCATAACAATTTTAGTTCTCTGTGACCATGAAACTGCTTTTCTTAAACTAGAAAATGCAATTGCATGATAAGGAGTTTTGGGATGCATTAACAAGGTCCCAAGACACAGGTCTTTGCACTAATCTGAGTAGAGCTGGGCTGCAGGGAGATGGCTCTGTGTGCTGACAGACGCAACAGGCACGGAGAAGCCTTAAAGGTGAACTCAGACTGTGTAATGCTTCGGGAAGCACATTCCACTTGCTTAGGTAACACTTGGTGGTCTGATGTGATGGTTAGTGTTGTCAATGTGACAACCCAGGATCATCCAGGACATGTCTGTGCATGTCTGTGGGAGAACAGCTTCATTGATTGATGTGGAAAGACTTAACTTTTTTTTTTTAATTCATACATATATACAACACAATATGATAATGCAAATCCCCCATTCCCCTCCAACTGCCTTCTTCCCTTATCCCCTCAACACCTCTCCCTCCTTTCAGGGAACATTTGGGAAGAGGAAGCTGAAACAATGTAAGAGCTGGAGGGTGGGGAGGAAGACTGTCAAAGGCTGTCATCTGAATGTATCATGACTATTTCACTCATCAACTTCTACCAGCTGGGGTTACATGCACAAGATCTACGATCAACCAACCAAATTCCCACATAGATGACAGAAATGATCTGCAGGCCCCACCTTACTGAGAAGCTATTGACAGTGGATAAATGATGGAGAAGGGAAAATTCATTCTTCTTTGAAGACACTACTGCTGGTAGATTTCCCATGTTCTAGACAATGGCCCCAGATCCATGCATGTATGGGAAACAATAGTTGGAATTAGTGGGTTGTTTAAAAAAAGGGGGAGGGGAGTGGAAATGGAGGAGACCCATCCCAATTGTGACTGGAACCATTCCCTCGGTGGGGGATGCTGGGCTTTATAAAATGGGCAATGTAAGCTGAGCACTAGTATATGTCTCCCCCTTGTGGATGCAATGGGGCCAGTTGCTTCAAACTCCTGCTGCCTTGACTTCTGGACTCCATCCTTGAACTGTGAACCAGAGCAAACTCATTTTCCCTTTCGTTGCTTTTGTCAGACTATTTTACTATGGCATCAGGAGAAGAAATTAAGAAACCTGGCTTGAAGTTCTGGCTTCCCCCATACCTCTAGAAAGGTTCTGTCAGATGCCGGGATGACAAAGGATTGTCAATATTGAATCTGAAACAAATCGTATCAACCCGAGCAAGGATGCCTGAATGCAAGAGGAATAAATTAAGAGATTTAATAACCTGGAGTTGCTATTTCCTTCTTTTCTATTGCATATGTTTTCAACTGTATACCTTTTTTCCAAGAGCAGAGTTTTCTGAGGTAGGGCTGAAATCAGTTTTCTTTGATGCCTTGAATTCCTTCAGCTGACCTAGAGAAATCTCATGAATTCAGTTCAGCCTCGCTCTTCAGCATGCCCTTGTTACACTAATTTAGGGTGTGTAATAAATCTGGAGTGAAATATGTTTGCCTCAAATGCTAATTAGCTTCATGAGAATATCAATTAGGTCTCCGGGGCACAGAAATCACAGCTGTTCAAGATCTCAAAGGTCATTCTTAGCCTGTTCTAAAGTAAGAAGGCAGTGATTAGCACACTTAGGGGTAAGAGGTACAATAGGTGATCAATTGATAATAGCAATGTAATACCAAGCAACATGCAGGAGACTGAATTTTGGGGGGGGGGTTCTGGAAATCCATCTGTAGATCTCCAGTTATCACAGACAATGCCAACAATAGCTTCTGCCTGTGGAGAAGTCAAGGTGTTAGGTTTTAGTAACCCCATATGATGTCATAGGATTTATTGTTCTTATTTTGTAGGTGAGAACACTGGGTCTATCACAGAGGTTTTGCATAGCCTTTTGTGCTCCTACTTCTGACTAACTTGAAGTAACAGTGATTATGGAGCACTTGCTCTTGGAACCACAGTTCTCAAGACTCAGGCATGTATCAACAGAAGCTCTGCGAGATGGGAACAAATAAAATGAGTTTGATGATTGCCCAGTTTGCTGCTCAGGGAGAGTTTCTGGTCTATCTGTGGCCAGGAGAGGCCAGGGAAATTGCCCACTTCTTGAGTTGAGGATACAGAACTGAAATCACAGATGCTGGAGTTTGTAAGGATGAGCAGAGAGAAGTGCTGAACAGAATGGACCCCCTGAAGGTCAGCCACAAGTGCTTGCTGAAAAAAAAAAGTAGAAGAAGGCTAAGGAAAGAACCTCCATGAAGGAATTAGAGGGCATGTGGAGTAGGGATAATACAAGACGGGGAAAAATGCCTGCTCCTTACAGCCCCAGTGAGACACTCTCCTAATTTAGGAGGGATCAATTGGGGGTTAAGAGGCATTGTTTGATGGAAGGAAAAAGAAATCAACACTAGAGAAAATGTTGTTTTGTAACTGGCATAGTGATGTAGCACTCTAGTGGCTAAGACAGGAGGATCATAAGTTCAAAGCTAGCCTAGGCTATGTAGGAAAGCCCTGTCTCACATGCACTGCTCTAATCATGCCTAATAAAAGTCAAAGTCAGACCTGAAAGGATCAAAGTGCTTCCAGATGACTTACCCATACTCCCCCGATCCCAAACAGCTTGAAACATGTTAGAAATATACCATGACTAGGTGGATAAAATGTTCATTTGGATGAAATAAATGTATACAAAAAAAGTTGTACATTTTATCATTTCTGGATCTGAGTGTATTATCAGGCTACTGTGATCTACAAATACCAAGAAGGCATCTTTCATAGTTATAGGGGCTGACAAGATCAAGGCATCTACATAGTGTCTGACGAGGACCCATTTCTTATCTTGTAGATGGCACCTACTTCCTGTGTCCTCACGTGGTAGAGGGAGGAGGGCGATCCCCAGGTGTGGTGATCTGAATGAGAGTGGTCCTAGAAGGCTCATGTGTTTGGATATTTGGCCCCTAGTTGGTAGAATTGTTTGGGAAGGATTAGAAGGCATGGCTTTGTTAGAAGAGGTGTGTCACTGGTAAACTTTGAAATTTCAAAAGCAGATGCCAATGCTAGTACCACTCTCTGCCTATGGATGAGGACGTATTCTCCCAACTGCTGCCTCGGTGCCGTGCCTGCTTGCCTGAAGCCATGCTCCCTCACAATGATTGTGGTGGTTTGAATAGGTCTGGCCAGCATAGACTTGTGCGTTTGAATGCTTGGGCCCATGGGGAGTGGCAGTAGTAGGAGGTGTAGCCTTGCTGAGTAGATGTGGCCTTGTTGGAGAAAGTGTGTCACTGTGGGGGTGGACTTTGTGGTCTCCGCATGCTCAAGTTCTACCCAGGGTGGAACAGGCTCCTCCTGGCTGCCTTTGGATCAAGGTGTAAAACTCTTGGCTCTTCCAGCACCATGTCTACCTGCATGCTGTTTTGCTTCATGCCATGGTGATAATGGACTGAACCTCTGAAACTGTGAGCCAGCCATAATTAAAGGTTTTCTTGTAAGAGTTGCCTTGGTCATGGTGTCTCTTCACAGCAATGAAACTCTAACTAAGATAATGATGATCATAGATTCTAACCCTCTAAAACTGAACTCCAATAAACTCTTTCTTTTTTAAATTGCCTTGCAGCCAGGCATGGTGGCTCATACCTGTAATGCCAGTGCTTGGGAGGCAGAGGCAGGAGGATAGCTGTGAGTTGGAGACAAGCTTTGTCTACGGAGCTAAGTGCAGGATAGCCAAGGCTACACAGAGAAACCCTGTCTTGGAGAAAAAAAAATAATAAATTGCCTTGCTTATGATGTCTTTTCACAGATATAGAAAATTAACTAACCCTGGGTTTCTTTTCATAAAGGCTCTATGATATTTTTTTTCAGTAGGTGCTTCTGAAATAATCTAGCTTGAACAATATATGGAAACCTTGTCTTTAAACAAACAACAAACCCACTTAAGAAATCCATGTGGTGAATGTGCACATTTGCTGGGATCAATTGCATCTGGGTTGGCAGAAGCAAGCAAGTGAGCTTCCTGGAGGTAGTCTTTTTGCACGGGTAGCAAATGAGTGTATCCCTGGTTTAGGCAGGGCCCCAAGGATTTTGCCTCAAGATTTCTTATTGTTGCTATCCTGGCTTTCCATGCTTGTCATATATCTGGAATGGCAGAGAGCCTCACTACTTATTGCTTCACTCTGTGAGGCAGATTTCCTGCAGATTATTTTGAAGATGTACCTTCATGACATAGTGCTGTTTAAACAAACTGATGATTTCACAACCCTTGCTGATGATTTTAAAGAATTTCTGACTTGATTCAAGCAATTTGAGAATGTTCCTGCAGTATAGTAAAAAAAAAAAAAAAAAAACTGTAGGAGCTCTGTGATCCTCCCTATGTTTTACACCAGGAGGAAAAACAATACTGAAACAAACTAATAATCAAGGAAATACGTTCATTCTAGATTTAGTCCAAGGATAAGGCCCAAGTGTACATCACAGTAAGAAAGACCATATGAAAATAGAAACAAAAAATAGCTACAAAGATAAGACAGACACCTGTTTCTCAGAAAAACCTTGACATAAGAAAAAACTTGCTTTGAACACATAATGTACACTTGAAATAAGATAAATCTGCTTTGAATTCATAATGTACATTTGAAATAAATAAAACTTCTGCTTTGAACTCATAACGAGCATTTAGATAAAACCATTGCTTTAAACTTATAATAAACAAAGTACCTAGTTAGATATTAGGATCAATAGTCCTACTGTAACACCATTTTTATGTAAAAATTGTATCTATTTTCAATGATGTAATTTTTCCATACATAGAGACCCTTTGTATTGGATAGTATAAAAACCCAAGACAGAATTAAACAGTTGTTGAGACCACCTGCTTCATCCAAATATGTGTCTGTCTGTCTAATTGTATAAATTATCTATATGTATGTGTATATGTATATCTGTGTGTTTGCATGTACGTGGATGAATGGTGTCTTTGGGAGCACCCTTGTTTTGTGCATTGTTTGTGTGTGTGTGTAAGGTTCATAAAGATCTGCTTGCCTTGTCTGCCAAATGTGTATATATTTCTGCATGCTTCTAAGTTTAGTAAGTGATAAGCAGTCCGGAGTGTTCTTAGGACTCTAGCTTCCAGCAAGCCACAGTTCGCTGCTGAGCCATTAAGTTAAAAGGAACTAAGGTTTTTCTTTTTATAACCCCTTGTATTTACAGCAAGAAAGTGTCAGGGCTGCTGCTGCTGCTTGTACTCTGAGTTAAAAGAGCCACCCGGCCTAAGATTAAGACCCTCTGCTGTTAAACAATAAAGGTTTTTAGCCAGAGAGCTGTTTCAGTGGCAGAAAAAAACAAAAGGCCTGGATAGCTCAACTGATACAGCTTCAGTCCCTGGACCTGAGAGTTCAGGGTTCAGTGCCCTGCTACCTCTCTTTTCCTTTAGAGGCTCTCGTGACCAGTGACCCCTGGGAGTTAAACTGTATATAGACTTGAACTGTATATTGACTTAAACTGTATATATACAGTTAAACTATATATGTAGAGAACCCCAACTAGAAGGTTAAGAGTCAAAGTACAGAGAGAAACACCAGCCGTCGGCTGGTCATGGCAGACCAGCTTGGAACCCACCTTGGTTCACCTCGTGTACTGGAGCTGGACTCCAGAACACATTAAACTGCAATAAGACACATTACGTATTTATCAGAGTATCTAAATGTAAAATAATGATCACACTGCTATGGTCTACATGTCTTCATCTCCCTAAAATCCACATATTGAAGACCTAACTATCAAGGTGTGGGTCTGAGGAGGTGACGCCTTCAAAAGATGATTAGGTCATGAAAGCAGAGCCCTCAGGATTAAGAAGGACGCCCCAGAGAGCTCTCTTCCTCCATCCAGCATGTGAGAACACAGTGAGAAGGTGTGGCTATGAGGCAGAGTGAGGTGCTGCATCTGCTCATGCCTTGATCATCCCAGGCTTTCCCAGCCCCCAGGACAGAGAGAAATAAAAGTCTGCTGCTTTGTTTATTTTTCTTTATCTTAAAAAAAAATGTGGAGGATCCAAGATGGCTGACACCAGAGAACACTGTGTCTGAGGAGTAGGAGAGCAGAAACAACGCAGCGACCAGGAGACTAAACTCTGGGACCTAAAACGCCAGCATTGTGAGTGCCAGGTGAGCAGAACTCCCACGGTGAGAAAATCAAGTGGGAAAACCCTAGAGACACCCAGTTATTACCTGGAGAAATTTCCCGGTGACCAGCGGCACACAGCTGTGATCTGAACGAGCAGCCGCGCTGGGCGCCCGCACCCGCCATTGTAGACTGGATCACACAGTCTCTCGGGCAGTCTCGGGAGGAACCAGGTGCCGTTTTCACTGAACTGTGCCCTACGAGCACACACTTCACCCGGGTTCTGCTTCGACCCGTGGGTGTGCTGCGGGCTCGGACAGATCATCGGAACCACACCAGACTGAGTGGATTGG
>CM053743.1:5499676-5582547 GCA_028658305.1 Pachyuromys duprasi | reverse complement strand
AACAGGGACTGTTTCAGTCATGTTCTTGATGGCTGACTCTTTGACCCTCCCCCATACAAGCCAGGGAGTGACAGACTGGCTAGATCCCAGGGGAGGACATTGCAGCCAGCCCTGAGGAGACAGGATAAGCTGGGGTTGGATGGAAGGGAAGGAGGTCCTCCCCTGTTGGTGGACTTGGAGGGGGCGGGGAAGAGGGAGATGAGGGAGGGAGTGGGAGGGTCGGAGGGAATGGGAGAGGGGGCTATGCCTGGGATTCAAAGTACCTAACCTGTGATTGAGATAAAAATAAATAAATTAAAATATAAAAAATAAAAAAAAGAAAAAATGTGTTTATGCGTAAGCATTTTTTAAAAAAAGTGTTCTTAGTTCTTTGAGAATTACATATTTTTATCATAATCACCCCTTCTCTAGCATCTCCCAGATTTACCATCTCCCCAACTCCTTACCCACCCAAATTTGTGTCTTTTTTTGTTGCTATTAGTTTTTTTGCTTTGTTTTGTATTGTATTTATATCCATCAAATCTAATTTGTGCTGCCCACATATTCTTGGATGTATAGCCTTTTACTGGGCTTACCAGAGGCTATAGTATTAAAGAAAATTGACCCTCCCTTTCCCAATGGCTGTCAAGTGCCAATAACTCCTCAGCTAGGGGTTAGACTTTGTGTATACCCTTCTTCCTGTGTTGGGATTTGGTCTGGCTTACATGTGCAAAAATAGGCATTGTGCATGCTGTTACAACCACTGTGAATTCCTAAGTGCTGCTATCCTGCTCTGTCTGGAGTTCACCATTTCCTTGTTGTCCACCACCTCTGGGTCTTACTCTCTTTCCGCCACCTCTTCCACAGCTCTCTTTTCAATGTGACGACCAAGCAGGGCCATATGGCTACAGAAAGGAATTATTTGTCTAGGTGAGGTGGCATGCACCTGTAATCCTAACACTTGGGAGGCAGAGGCAGGAACATCGCTGGAAGTTTGCAGATAGCCGTGGTATGTACAAGTTCCAGGCCAGTCTGGGCTAAGTCAAAAAAAAAAAGAAAAGAAAAGAAAAAAGGAAAAAAGGAGGTGGTTATGCCAAGGAAGCCAGGGTGGTTGTGTATGCTTGCTCTGCTAGCATTTAATAGGTAGAGGTAAGATTGTGAGTTCAAGATGTTGTTTCAGGGGGGAAAAATCTGCAAAGGAAGCCAGGCATAATGTTTATCCAAGCACTCATGATATGAGAACTGTGAGTTCAAATTATGCAAAGAGGATCACACAAGATTTCTACATAGGACGGAGACAGCGCTGACAACGTGAGGCCTTTCTCTATCCAGCGGCCTCTGATTAACAGGCCACTGAGCTCACTGTGAGAACAAGAAGCTGGAGGTGAAGTCGGATTTCTCCTTGTCCTGGACAATCCATGCACTTAGCACTAAGCTCTTGATACTTGTCATGCAAAGCTTGAATGATTATGGAAAACAGTCATTACAGCTGAGGAGAGCTGCTGCTCATACCAT
Source organism: Pachyuromys duprasi (assembly GCA_028658305.1). NCBI lineage: Eukaryota > Metazoa > Chordata > Mammalia > Rodentia > Muridae > Pachyuromys > Pachyuromys duprasi. The sequence goes on along the minus strand of CM053743.1, from coordinate 5,581,053 downwards.
GCATTGGATGGGCATGAGTGAGGAAGTTAGCAAATGTAGGACGAGGCAGGGTTGGAAGTCTGAACTGAATGAGCTATAACTGCTGTCATAGAAAACTATTTTTCAGGGCTGCAGAGATGGCTCAGTGGTTAAGAGCACTGTCTGCTCTTCTAGAGGTCCTGAATTCAATTTCCAGCAACCACATGGCGGCTCACAACCATCTGTAATGTGATCTGATGCCCTCTTCTGGTGTGCAGGTGTGCATGCAGATAGAGAACTCATACACATAAACTCATCAGTGAATTTTTAAAAACTATTTTTCAAAAGATTTATTTTATTTTACTTTTGCTGGTATTTTGCCTTAATGTATGTGTGTGCACTATGAGCATGCAGTATGCAGTGAAGGCCGGAAATGGGTATCAGATCTTCTGGAACCAGAGTTACAGGCAGTGGTGAGCTATCATGTGGGTCCTGGAGATCGAACCCTGGTCTTCTGCTCTTAACCACTGAGATGTGTCTCTAGCCCCTCATATAAAGCTATTAAGTAAGCTTTTATTGTATGTAGACATACTTGGATTACTTTAAATCATCCTAAATTGATGATGCATTGTGAAGTTATTATTTAAATTTCGGAAGAAGCGGGGTAAACTGTGTACTTGGTTTATTCTGATGACTTATGGCTGTGCCTCTTCAGCTAGGAAAATGAAATGGCTGCATTTCTTGGTGAGGGGCCTTGGGTTCTAGTGTGTCTCCCAAGGTTTCCTATGTTAAAGTTTAATTCCCACTGAGATTAAGAGGATATAAGGTTCATCTGGCCATGTGTGGAGAGCTGAGCCTTTTGGAAATAATCAGGATCAGATAAGGTCATCAGAGTGGAACCCAAATGACTGTAGCCTTGTGGCTGCAGGATGAAAAGGAGAAAGCTGGGTATGGTAGTTCGTGCTTGTACTTGGGAAGCTGAGACAGGAGTTTTCACAAGTTCAAGACAAGCTTGGACTACATAGGAAGTTAGAGTCCACCCCAGGCTATGTAGAGACAGTCAGACAAACAAACTGAGCTAGGTAGGCGGTTCAGTGAGTGAAGTGATGACTGATCGTTTGATTCAGACCCCTGCATCTACATAAAACCCAGGTGTGGCTTTGAGAGCTCGCAACCTCAGCCCTGGAGTCTAGATGGGCATGGAAACAGGAGGATCCCTGGAGCTGGATAGCCAGACAGCAGAGCCAAAATGACAAGCTAACATCTTGTTAACATGTTGACAAGACCCGGTCTCAAAAAATAAAGTGGAGAATGGCAGAGGAAGCCATGTAACACATACATCTCTCTTACTCTCACCTACTCCATACTCTCCACATTAAAATATTATAAAACACACAGTAGACAAGCAGAAGAAAGGGAAGAAATAAGAGAGGGAAGAGGAGAGAGCAGAAGAGACAGCCATATGTATACTCACCCTCCCTCTTGCCCCTCCCCTCCACGACTTGCAAAAGAAACACACAGGCAATGAGGCTTGTGTGCTTTTTTTACATAACGCACAAAGGGGAATCAGTTAAGATGAACTCCTAAGCTTCTAGGACAGGGCAGTCTGCCCTCAGCTAATCATCACGTGTCCGAGTTTCCTGACTAAGAACTTGCTTAAAGGGCATTGCACTGAGCAAGGATCCTTGCAGCAGCCTGTTCCAACTCTTCTGTGCACGGAAGCAGAGGGTTCCCCTGCCCCACTGCCTTCTCATTTGAGTGATGGGTTATTATTATGTACCTGGAGAAAGATCTGAGGCTACTGAATGTGGGTGTCCTATAACCTTTCACTCAAAGCCGTTTAATGAAGAGCAAACAGAATAGCTGTATTTGATCTCCTTTGATTAAACAAGCAATGCCACGCCGGCATGCTGAGACGTGCAGAACCTTCTACGTGCTGCAGTCAAGACTGTCATGAGTTGTTGGCTCAAGGCAGACCTACTCGTGTCCGTGTCAGCTCTTTTCATTCAAACCTTCATGTTTTGATCAGTAAAACACAGCTACTGTGGCTGCTGGGTAAGAGGGGAAACAAGATCTTGTAACTTCTTGGCATATAGAAAATGCTCAATGAATACTCCCCCCCCCCCTGCTTCCTAGCTGACAGGCCAAAACACACCTTCCAGGCTGAGCATTCGAGTGCTTGCTGGGTCTTTTCCAAATGGGCCAGCAGATGATGAGCTTGCTGACTCTATGTAAATCATGGAAACTCTTATTTGGGAGAGGCACTTTTACGGGCAGGTGGCCGACCATCAGGCCACTGTCAGACCAGCCTGTCTTGTGCTTTTGTCCCTTTGAAGGTGGTGAGACACCATCAGCACCCATGGCCATGACGTTAGTCTGTTCTTAGAGGCAGAGAGATCAATCAGAAAGGACTAATGAAAGCGGTGTGTGAAGATGTGCATGAATTTCTGATCAACTCTTGGGAATAAAAATCCTAGAAATAGTACAACTGACTAGTAGAGCTGGCATACTGTGCCAAGGAGCAGGGCTGTGCCACCTGCACTATGAGAATGTTCCCTCCACACCAGAATTCCTCCCCTTACAGCTTCATTAAAACCCAGCTGCTATGAACATGGCTGAGCAAACGTCCTTGTTGTATGGTGGAGCATCTTTCAGGTGTATGGACAGGAATGGTATAGCTGGGTCTTGAGGTATGCCATTTCCAGTTTTCTGAGAAAGTGCCAGATTGATTTCCAAAGTGGTTGGACAAATTTGTACTCTGACCAGCAATGGAGGAGTGGATAAAGAAACTGTGGTACATTTACACAATGAACTACTACTCAGCCATTAAAAGCAAGGGAATCATGAAATTTGCAGGCAAATGGATGCAACTAGAAAAGATCCTCCTGAGTGAGTAACATAGACCCAGAAAGACACACATGTTATACACTCATTTTTAAGCGGATTTTAGTCACATAGTACAGGATAGACACACTACAATGCACAGATTCCAAGAAGATAAGCCCTGTGGGCAACTGAGGCTTTGTGTGAGCCCACTAGTGAGGGGAGTGAGGGATATCTTGACATGGACTATGTTGCCTGCTTTTTGATCACTTCCTCCTGAGGCGACTTCCCTACCCGGCCACAGGGGAACTCAGTCCTTATGGGAATACATGAGAGGGGATGTCTGAGTAGGGGAGGGCTCCTGTAGGGGAGCGGGGATGAGGGAGGAAGGGTGGGGCTGGGAGGAGAAGAGAGAGGGGCCTACGACTGAGATATAAATTGAATTAATAAAAAATTATTACTAAAATGAAGCCTGAAATTGCATAATGTCTAATTTTCCATGTTACGTTGAACATTTTCCATATATTCATCAACAAATTGAACTTGCTTCGGTTTTGTTTTTGTTTTTCACTTGTGCGTTGGTCTTTTCTTCTTTAAAGGTGAAAACTTTACTTGTGGATTTATAAAACATCTTGGTGGTATAAATGTGCATTAACTCTTGATCAAACATATAATGGCAGCTTAGGGTTTTTATCTAAAGTGGTATTTGACAGTTAAGGGTTATTATTTTGTTTTTCAAAATAATCTAAAAAGTTAGCAGCAGCCAGTTATTCTTCGGATACACATTTACAGATGGCTTATTGAAAACATATGCCAGGCTCTGTGCCCGGCACTGGTGTCAGAAGAGAACAACACCTAAGTGTCTGTAAGCTGAGACCCCAGGCTAGCGCAGGGTGCTCTCCTCTCTAGAGAGGGCAGCGCCACCCACTTACACAGTAGAGATGTTCTGAACTCTAACGCTCTCTGAGCCCTGACATATAACACTAAAGCGACAGCATCTAGGAAAGACCTGGCAGGCTGGTATGGCTACATGGTCAGATTCGGATGATCACCTGTTTTATAAATACTGTTTTATTGGAACATGGTAATACCTATCCATCCATGCAGTCTTTGCTGCTTTTGTGTTGCATGGCAGAGCAAAGGACCTGTTGCAAAGCCCACGCACCCTAAAATATCAGCTAGTCTTTTGTGTGTACATGTGTGTTTGTGGAAGCCAGAGGTCACCATTGGCTAGCTGCCCCGATAGCCCTCCATCCTATCTTACTTTATGTGTGTAGTGTGTATGTGTGATGCATACATGTGTGTGAGTGCGTGTACCTGTGTGTGTGTGTGTGTGTGTGTGTGTGTGCATAAAAGCCAAAGGGCAACATAGGCTGTCTACCACTTATCACTGTCTACCTTATTCCTTTGAGACAGGGTTTCCCATTGAAATGAAAAGTTCCTTCTTTTGCCTAGGCTGGCTACACTATGAACTTTCATGATCTAGCTGTCTCTGCTCTCTGATGTCAGGGCCACAGGCACACACAGCCATGCCTGGCCTTTTTTTTTTTTCATATGGGTGCTAGAGATTAAACTCAGATCTTTACAGCTTCGTAGCAAATGTTCTTACCCACTGAGCTATCTCTCAGCCCAACAACCTATTTTTGAGGCAAGGTCTCTTAGCCATTCATCTAGACTGGCCAGCAAGCCCCAGAGATATTCCTGTCTCTATCTCTCCAACTCTGGGATTATAGGCATATGTGTTACTCTACCAGGCTTTTATGTGGGTCCTGGGGGATCAAACTCAAGTTGCTACACTTGTGCAGTCAACACTTCATCAACTGAGCCACCCTTCCAGCCTGTTTGAAAGTAGCCTGAGGCAGAGAAAATGATTAAAATTGCACAAAAGTTTGGAAGAGAATCCAAACCAAACTTCAGGTTTCTTTAACCCAGATCGTTCTAGTAGATTGACTAAGTTCCCACTGCAACAGGCCTGTGGCAACAAGCTTGAAAATGACAGGGCTTGAAGATGTTCCCTGAGGGCCCATGCATACATCAAAGGCATCAGGTAAAAAAAAAATCTAGAAAAAAAATTTATCATTGAGTTGAGCATGGGAGAGAGCACGCACTTTTCCTCCCTCTGCTAAGGTGTCTACCTTAGCTTCTTGTGCTACCTTCTTGACATCTGCCACCACTTTCTGTACTTATACTTAGATTCTCATACAGATATCCACCTTCATCACAGCAACTTCAAGGTTGGAGTCAACCTCACGTTTGAGCTCCAGGCATGGCCAGTGTCTCTGTCTAGGAATTCCCAGAGGACTTCTGCTGGATCTTGTAGGATACAGTGGTATTCTGTCCCTGGATTGGTTATGCTGGTATGTCATCAGCCTATCATATAATACCGGCTAAAAGAACCAATTATCTGGAACAGCAAGCTATGGCTAAATGGTGACATTTAGGTCATCACCTATTTTATAAGTAATTAATGGGCTGGAGAGATAGCTCAGATGTTAAGGCTAGGCTTGCAACTTAAAATATAAGTAAGTGGTTACTACTAGGAGGTGTGACCAGGATAGAAGCCCCCATAGAAACAACCAGGACCAGAACCTGGGAGTTTTGCAGTTCTAAGTCAGATATAAATTTGAGTTTTCATACTCCAGTCAGCTTCCTCTTTGCTTTGAATCTTCTAGCTTGGGATTCCCATCGCCATTAGACAACTCCAGCAACAGTCATCCTACCCTATTCTGAACCCTTGCCTCCCCCACATTTTCTCTGCCTGCTGGTAACACTGGCTTTCTCCATCTAGGAATGTAAATTCCAGAAAACTGTAGTGCTAACAACATGTCAGAGCAGAGCTGGCCAAGTCTGATAAAATGAATCCATATGACAGTGAGAACTGATCCGTGCTTATTCAACCCCCCACCCTTCAGTGCTTTCCATAGCAATCATAAGCTTGCTGCTCTTGGTATTGTCTTTCTCCAGCTTAATGAGGCAATGTTTCCTCTTAGGATCTTGACAGGCTTGTGACTGTAGGAAGCATGTCTTTTGGAGGAGACTGGCAACATATGCTGTGAGCCGAATGCACCAAAAACATCTGGGAGTAAGAAAGATATAGGGAAGGCCTGTCTGTACCTCCTGTCTTCCGGAGTAGTCTCATTTTGGAAAACAGTTTTTCACTCCCATCTAGAATTGGCATTTTACTGCAGAAGAGAGCTGCTGGGAAAGGGGCAGTTACGGGCTTACTGGTTTGGCTCCATCTTGGATCTCCAAGATCTGCTTTTTTGGAATTTCCTGTGGACTTTTCTGAAAGTTAGGATTCCAGCCTCCATCCCTCATAAGACTCAGTCAATAGATCTGGGAAAGGAAGTTTTGGTTTTTTACAGTGGTCTGAAGGGCAGCCATGTTGCAGAATTATGGGCTCAAAATGTCCAGCATCCAGAGTCCTTCTTCTTCAGGGTCTTTCCATTTGTTGCCCATGACTTCTCTCTGTTAAGCCTCTAAAATGTCTCAATGGACCCTAGGCTGTAGCCTATGTGGAACCACTTTTGTTGGCAACCCTGGGAGACTGGATGCTGGAGACTCTCCCGGGGTCGGTCTCAAGCCTTCGGATTATAAGCTGGAGTGCTGTCTCCTGACTAATTCTTCAGCTTTCCACACTGCCAGTGAGTTTTCTGTTAACAGCCTTCCCTGGTAGGATAGGTAGGAATTTCTTTCCCATGGAGGAGAGGGGCTTCTTATCTTCCCTTTCCCACATCTACATATTTTCATCTGTGCAGGGGCTGCTGAGAACTTATATGTGTGTGATAGTGATTTCATATATATATCATATGCATTTATGTATGTGTGTGTATGTGCATTCATATGGAGACTAGAGGTTGGCTGTCTTTCTCTATTTCCCCAACTTATTTTTTGAGACAGGGTCTATCACTAAAGCTGAAGTACACCTACTGGGTAGAATAGCTGGCCAACAATCTTCAGGGGTCAGAGGTCCCCCGACCCTTGAATGCCCAGTGGTGGGGTTGTAGATGCATACCAGGCTGGGTCTTGCTGCTGGGAATTTTAATATTAATTGATCACTCACTGACTCCAACATATAAATAAGCTATCTTTCCTTCTTCTTGGGCAGGTGGGGTGAATCCAGGTCATGAACACCTACCTGTTCTTCTCCCCAAACCTTCCATCTCCAGTACCTGCCACAGGTTTCCATATACTCATTCAGACACTGGCTCAGGCCCAACTATGTCCAGCCTGATGTGTTGACAAGAGTGAGTGATGGAACCGCAGACCATTACTCAGGAGAGGGTGATGGTGAGTCACTTTGAGAGGCTCCTTTCCCAGTCTGGCCACTCTGTTCCAGGCTGTGCTTTGAGACAGAGAATAATAACATCCTTTGGACTTGTCTCTTAAAAATAGAGTCAGCAGAGTCTGTGGCTATGGGAGAAGAAGTCCTGGAGTCAGGTGCCCAGTCTAGCTGGACAAAGTTCATTAGAGGGCACCGGCTCCTGCTTTGCATAGCAGCCTTTTGTGTGTGTTTTCCTAGGCAAATTATATGTTTGGAGGAGGGTTCTAGTCTTCTGAGCTTGCAGAAACCTTCGGGATATGACTTACAGCAAGGACACAGTTTACATCAAGGACATAGTGTACACCAAATTCATATATACACCAACGCAAGATGTTCCACTTAATTTCAGAGGGTCATGAAATCCCCTGGCAAAGTCACAGGCTACTCACAAGAAATTTCTCATCTAGAGGTTCTATTTATAAAACATTTTTTTCATAAATGTTGTACTTTGTTATCCCAAAATCCCAAAACTTTTCTGTTGTTGCTTTCAGTTTTGTGGAATGTACTCCCAGAAGAGAGAACGCACAAAGGTTATCTCCATTTAGGGTATCAGCAAGAAGGGCTTGGGTATCAGAAGGCACATACATATTGCAAAGCCCATCAGCAAAATGAGATGGATGATAACGATCAGCCAACCCCAGAGCCACAACAGCTACTAAGCAGTCCTCTATCCTTGCCCAAGTTTGCTGTGGAGGCTTAATTCCTCCCTTGACCCTATGCATGTGTCATCAGGTCTCTAAAGCAGTCTTTACAATCCCATATCCCTTTGGTGACTGTTTCTAGTCCCTCGCCTGAAGGAATTCAGACTAACACCCTCAGTTCCAAAACAAGATAGAGCCTAGTGAGGAGGAGATACTTTGCTGTGACTTTCCTCTTCAGGAGGTTGTTTTGAAAGTTGGTACCCTGTGAAGTGACATAGAAAAGGCTGGTGACACAGGTGGTAGAAAAATCTCCTAGATCACAAACAGACACACAGAGAAAGTTTACTGAAACACAATGCAGGAGAGAAGCAGTCAAGTTCACAGGGAGGGGACCTCATCATGGGGAAGAGTGGAAGCTCTTTTATCACAGTTAAGGGGTATGTACTTTGGTTTTTCTCCCGTGCTTTCCGTGTGGATTATCCAAGATGCAGGACATTGTCTCACTAGCTTGTGATGTAATAAATTTCACAGCCTGCTATTTTTTTTTCAAAACTCCAATTTTGGAGGTTGTCTGAGGCATGTTACTGGCCCTCACAATCTGGTTCCACCTATCCTTGTTTTGTAAGCAAGATATGCCTGATTGGTTGATTAAAAGGCCTATATCTGGACGGGGCAGAATGGGGTAGGTGTGGCTAAGAAGAATAAAAATGAGTACTATGGGATTATTATGTATTCGAGGTAGACCAGATGAGGAGGATTAAGGTGGATGGCAATGGATGGGGCCTGGGAGAGGGATGTGAGGATATGGAGACAGTGTAAGGAAAAATTTCTGCCCGGCCCAAGGTTAATAAGGCAATTATAAATTTAACAGGAGTCTGTGTCTTATTATTTGTGATAGCAGGTTAAATAATATCATCATGATAATCATAGGGCAAATAATAAACATTATATAGGCCAACACACACCGTTTCATTAAATACAATAACACTGCATTCCGGTAAGGCACCACTTTACAGCGCCACATATGCACACAACATCATCTGTCACTGAGAGTCAGGATCTAGGTGGTGTGGAAATTTTGATTTTCTACTTGCCCTTTTGTCTCTGCAGTTAATACTTAACTACTGTGACCACCTTGTGACCTTGAGAAGACAAGTATTACAAATTAAATGCTGACCCTGCAGAAGGAGAAACAGAAAAGTAGGAAGTGATTTTCCAGAAGGGGTAGGTAGGCGCTGAGAATACAAAGAGGCATTGGCTTTGAGACAGTAGCTCAGTACATATTTTAAAATTGATACACAAAATGTATGAGTGAATAGACAATACAATCCTTAATGTCAGTCGCCAAAACCTACCTATCATAGTATCACTGTGATGTGTAGCTCTGACAGTTTGACACAGCCTAGAGGGATTGTCAGCATTCATTGGCCTATGGCCATATCTGTTAGGGATTATCTTAATTAAGTTAATTATGTTAATTGTGAGAAGATGCAGTCTACTATAGGCAGCATCATTCCTTAGGCAGGAAGTCCTGAACTGTGAGAGTCCTGAACTGAACTGTACGTGCAAAACAGCAAGTGAACATGCATGTTTTATTTTTCTCTGCTCTTGATTGTGGATATGATGTGACTAGGTTTCAAGTTCCTGTTGGCTTGACTTCTCCTCAATGGACTGTAACCTAAAATTGTGAGCTGAAGTAAACCCTTTCTCCTCTAAGTTGATTTTTGTAGAGGTATTTTATCACAACAACAAAACTGGAAGTTGGTTGTGATGGTACAGTCCTTTCATTCCATCATTTGAGACAAGGAGGCAGGTGGATCTCTGAATTTAAGGGCAACCTGGTCTACACAGCAGATTCCAGGTTGGCTAGGCCTAAGTAGGGAAGTCCTGTCTTGAACGAACAAACAATAAAAAAAAAGAAAAAAAAAAGAAGCTAGAATACCTTCCAAGGTATTCTAGGAGGGCCCTGGTGGAGCTTCTTGTGGCAGAACATTTGTCGTCTCTTCCTTCTAGGCAGCAGGGCATGCTAGTTGGATACCTGCTGCTTCTCCAAAGCATGTTGATCCTCACCATCTTACCAAGAGAAGGTGGAACTGGTCCACAGCCTCTCCAAGAGATTCTAGCAAAGGCCTGAGTGAGGAGCTAAAGGCTGGGGACAGTGCAGGGCTTCCATAGGGAGGTCCCTTGTTTTCTCCCTAAGACAAAAACATCTACACAGCCCACTAGGCACATCTAAAATGTTCTACAATTGAACACCTTTTAGTCAGGCAATTGGTTAAACTTTCTACTTAGTAACCAAACAGAAAAGAAACCTTAAGAGGTGGTGTTTGTGATGTGACGAACTTGATGCATCTGAAGGGAGGAGGGGTGAGGCCCATGACCCTGGCTCAGGCTTCTATTACTAAAGGAAGGGGGATTGCCTCTTGGCCCTCCCTCTCCCCTCCTCCTCCTCCTCCTCTTCCTCTTCTTTTCTTCCTGTTCTCCGAGACAGGATTTCTCTGTGTAGCCCTGGCTTTCCTGGAACTCACTCTGTAGACCAGGCTGGCCTTGAACTCGGAGATCTGCCTGCCTCTGTCTCCAGAGTGCTGGGATTAAAGGGGTGTGCCACTACAATCAACTCAGGAGAAGGGTGTTTTACCTGGCATTTGCTATTAAGATCTATGCCAAGCCTCCCCCATACACACCAGGGAGTAACAGCCTGGCTAGATCCCAGGGGAGGACATTGCAGCCAGCCCTGAGGAGACAAGATGAGCTGGGGTTGGATGGAAGGGGAGGAGGTCCTCCCCTGTTGGTGGACTTGGAGGGGGCGGGGAGGAGATGAGGGAGGGAGTGGGAGGGTGGGAGGGAATGAGGGAGGGGGCTATGCCTGGGATGCAAAGTACCTAACCTGTGATTGAGATAAAAATAAATAAATTAAAAAAAAAGATCTATGCCAAGCCATTTTTTTCCTGCCATAACTCTCCTAGACAAGGCTATAGTTAAAACTTGAAGGGCTTTCTGTGGTTTTCTGACACAAAGTAGGTAGTATCTTCATCCTCATGAGATGCCATAGACCAAAGACACAGCCCTACAGCACAGTCTTCATTTAAGATGTCTGTCACAAGTCCTGGCTCCCTAGGCTGCCCACACTTATGTCCCAGTTATCTATGAATTCAGGTAATTTTCTGTGAACTCTTTCCCCTTTGGGCTCAATATGCCTGAATGAGACACAGAACTAAGGAAAATCATACACTTCTAGAGTGTATTATAAAAGACATAAATGAGGTATAAATGAGGTGGATAACAAGAGGTCTGGAATGGGGTTAAGCACAGACACCTTACAAAACACAAGGACGTCTCCAACTGTCTCAAATCTTCTGCATCCCACTGATTAGAATTTCCATGTGAGTGTGTCTGTGTGTTGTATGTGGAGTGTGTATGTGATTATATGCCACCTGTGTGTGTGTGTGTGTGTGTGTGCATGTGTTTGTGTACACACTCACAGAAGCCAGAGAAGAACACCAGGCATCTTGCTCTATCAGAATCTCTCAGTGATCCTGGAGTTGGGTGGACAATGGGCAAGCCGCAGTGATCCTCCTGTCTCTACTGTTGGAGCATGAGGGTTGCAGGCGGAGACAAGCATAGCCATGCCCACCTGGCTTTCTCTACCTTACCCCCATCTCTGACGTGTGTACGCATATGTGTGGGTTTGTGCTCATAAGGGTACAGGTGAGGTATAGATGTCACAAGCACAGGTCACCGACCTGATGTTTACCCGGGCTCTGGGGGATTATTTCAGGTCCTGATTGAGTTGTCCCTCCAGCTCCATGAAGGGACTCTTCTGCATGACAAAGCCACGCAGACTCTTGGGAAATTTCAAGGGATTTAGGAGTCTCATGCCAGGAATCAGAGACTAGAAGACCAAATACATATTTCCTATTATGCTAGGCTTATTTCTCTGGATATTTATTAAGTAGTCTCAGCTTTTTGGAATATAAATAGGCTTGCCAGAACTCGTTTGAGATTGAAAGGAATGTCTGAGTAAACTGAGAATGCCGTCCTTTATGGAAGCAGCTTCATTCCTTCAAGTAGGTGTATATACCATACCCTCCATCACCCTCTTGTCTCCACCACGGTCCCACAGTGTCATTGAGGTGAGACTCCTTAATTGATTTTTTCCCCTAGATCAAAGCTTTTAAATACTTGCCTGTGAGAGTTCAAGGACACATGGAACCAGGGCTTGGCGCTATGTGGTCTCCACATGGATTCCTTTGGCCTGCAGGATAGCCAGGAAGGGCTTAGAGCATCCAGAGCTCCCGGTCCACTGCCTTGGACCACGAATGTTCCACTAAGGTGATTCTCTTTCAGCGAGGTCTAGAAGTGCTGCTGTTGGTTACAGGTCAAGTCTCACTGTACAGTCCTGTTCATTCGATGACCTCAGCACAAGGAAACCGCTTGCCCTTCTCTCCGCAATAAGATTGAAGCAGGCGCTCCCTATGGCCTGGATGGAAAGGCCACAGGCTTGCTGGACACTTCCTACCTGGAAACTCACACTGCACAGGATGTTGAGCGTTGATTGTCTCCCAGAGATTCACAGGACCTGCGAATCTGGCAGCTTTCTCTCTAGAAAGCTCCGTAAGCACCATTGCTAGCAGTCACTTCTGCTGTAACATGGTGTATGTGCTAAAGTTACTGTGCAATGTAAAATTGTGCAACTGGAAATGACAGAGTTTGGGAAGCATTCAGCCTCCGTAGGGTACTTTCCATAGTAAGCTGACTTCCTCTGGTCCCCTCAGCAACAATTGCATCAACCTTTCCCCTCACTTCTCACACTTGCTTCTTCCTAGTTGTGTTTACTTCTGTCCATTAAGGGAATGTTGGGTTTGCTAATGCTTCAGATGCTTATAGCCTTATGCTTGGAACATTCACCCTATGCAACAGTCCTTTTGTCTCCTTCCCCCATCCTGATTGCAAAACTTGCTTGGCATAAAGGTTTTTGACTTGACATGACCCACCTCAGTTTGGCTGTGTGCAGTTCTCTGCTTTTCCCTAGTGTGTCTTGTGGGTGAAATCACACAGAAGCAAAGGCAACATTTGTAATGTGGTCAAATTGTTCTCTAGTATATTAGTGGCATTAGAACAAACTTGCATATTCAAGCCAGAACAGAGTACAGATGTTTAATTCAGATAGTCTGGACTTTAGAAGTAAATTCAACTCCTTTACATGCTGGGCCTCAATGTTATGGTAGGTTTTCTGTTTGTTTTTGTTTTTGTTGTTGTTTTCTTGTTGTTATTGACCTAGGCTCTTTCTATGTAGCCTAGGCTGTCCTGAGATCACAATGTAGTTCAGGCTGGCCTCAAACTGGAAAGCTTTATGCCTCAGAATTCCGAGTGCCAGCATTTCATTGGTGCTAGGTCCTTCACATTTCTAAAGAAAGATGGAAGGAAGTATTTGATAATATTCTTGGAAGCACACAGCATTTTGATCCTTTCCCATCCTTATATGCATCTTCAGTAGAAGCCATTTTCCACACAGCATCTGCTGGAGATTTACTGCATACACATAAAAGCCATGGAAATTCACGATGTGAAAGGATTTTTAAAACAACTTGATCCAACACATCATGTTACAAAAGAACCAAAGGGTGCTGCTGACTCCGACCCCAGGGCCAGATTCAAAGTGAAGAATCTCCTGCTGCACTCAGGGCTTGGCACTGTGTGGACTCCACATGAGTCCACAGGGAGGTGGAGCCAAGGACTGAGAGGCAGAAAGACGTGCTTGTGGCCTCTTGAAGGGCACCAATCTTCCTTCTTAAAGCCAGCAATAGCTCAGTGGGAGAGTGCTTTCTTAGTAAGGCCCTGGGTTCTACCCCAACATCCATACACACACACACACACACACACACACACACAAGCCCTAACACCAACCATCAGCTGCTGTTGTCCTGTCTAAATCACAGAGGCAACTTCCTGCCCAGGGAAGGCTGACTCTGCCTTTCTTATTTGGTTATTTTTGCTTCTGTCATAGTCTGTGATGTGGATTATAAATGGCTAGACTACACACTCCAAAGCACTACTCCTCAGGGAGTTTTTAATCTATCCAAGACCCAGACAGGCACAGCAGGGAAAAGTGAAAATATCTCTGCTTCATTAGGAGAATTTTATAGCTTGCTTACGGTTGCCATGGTGACCAACAGACAGGAGCTATTTGTAGAGGCTGGACCTATGGAAGATTTCAGGTGAGGGACAGGGAGAGGTTTATTGACAATAAGCTATACAGGTACCAGATTGTTTAGCCTATGCTAACTTGACTTAACACAAGCTCTTGTGAAGGGGCTGGAAGCCTACTATTCTGTATAGAACTGAAGAAACTGAGGCTCAGAGGTACCAAGCCAGTTGTTGAAAACTCACAAAACTCATCAGGTTTTGTGCCTGTGTGACTGAAGCTTTCATGAGTTGGACTTTTTAAGATATGAGGAAGCATAAGCTGGCTCAAATGGTGCTAGTCTTAGAAATGTGCACACACATAGGACTCCCCAGAGAAGCACAGCAAGGAGAGATTCGGAACTACAACCTTCTTAGGATCCCACCATTCCCAGGATGCAGCCCATCTGGACTCTCACTATCACCATGCAGAGAGAGGAGTCTTGACTTGGGTCAAGGGTTGAGGGTCCTTCCTTATCAGTTGAACTTGGTGGTTGGTATAGGCTTTGTCTGAAACAGAATCAACAGCAAAGATCTGAGCACAAGTCTTCAGTCTGGAATGTGCAGGCAGAGAGGCAGGAGAGAGTCTATGTCAGAAAGGAGTGGGGGTCATTATGGCTGTTCCCATGTAATTAATCCCATTCCCAATTACCCATGGTCAACTGAAGTAGAAATATTACATGGAAATACCCAGAAACAAAGAATTCCTACATTTAAAATCACACAATAGTCTGTGCAGTTTGATGAATTCTTATAGTGCCTCACTTCAAAATGTAGTAGAGTGGCTGACCCCAGGTCACAGTGCCTGTCTTAGGGTTTCTAGTGTGTTGGTGAAGAGGCACCATAACCACAGCAACTCATGAGAGAGAGAGAGAGGGAGAGGGAGAGGGAGAGAGAACATTTAATTGGAGCTGGCTTACAGGGGTTTAGGCCATATCGTCATAGTAAGAAGCACAGTGTCATGCAGGTACACATGGTGCTGGAGGAGGGCCAAGACTTCTATATCTTCATTTGCAGGCAGCATCAGGAGACTGTGTGTCACCCTAGGCATAACTTATGCATGTAAGACTTCAAAGCCTGCCTCCACAGTGATGTACTTCCTCTAGCAGGGCCACACCTACTCCAATGAGGCCACACCTCTTAATAGTGCCACTCCCTATGGCCAAGCATTCAAACACAGGAATCTAAGGGCTTGTGCATTTTCTTGATTAGTGATTGATGAATGACAACTCAGACCATTGTGGGTGATTCTGCTCCTAGGCTGGTGGTTCAAGGTTCTATAAGAAACAGGCTGAGCAAGCCATGAGGAGCAATCCAGTAAGCAGTGTCCCTCCATGGCCTCTGCATCAGCTTCTGCCTCCAAGTTCCTGTCCTGTTTGAGTTCCTGTCCTAGCTTTCTTCAATAACAGAGTACAGGGTGGAAGTGTAAGCTAAATAAACCCTTTACTCCTCAAGTTGCTTTGGTCATGGTGTTCCATCATAACAATAGTAACCCTAACTAAGAAAGATGGTATAAAAATATATTTTGGAACAGACAGAGAAACCATATTTGCCTGATCACTATTATCATTTTTCATTATTAGTTATAGCTGTTAATCTGTTATTATGCCTAATTTATAAAATGAGTTCTGTCATAAGAATGTATAGGGAAAGAAAACATATTACTATTATATAAAGTCTGGGCACTCACTGGGGGGCTAGGAATGTGCCACCCACAGATAATAGGAATGTGCTGTGTTTGGCCAGATACTATCCTGGGTGACTAGAGTTAATTCCCTGAGGGGAAACCCAGAACAAAACACATGCCTCAGAATTATCTCACATCAAATTGGAGATTTGGGCATTTATGTGCCAATTCCATAATGTCACTGGTTAGAGCCTGCTCTCTGTGGATAGTTTATGGTCACTCTTATGCTAATCTTCATCTGGCTAATATACATGGAAGATCTTGTAGGTGAGCCCCCTACAAGTTTCCAGGGAACTGGGTGTGGTGGTGAGAGCTTCTGCTACCCAAGGGTGGCAGGGTCCAGTGAGCAAAAGCATGGTACCCTTGTGTGAGGCTCTGCCTGGTGAGTACATTGAAAAAGTAGCAAACTCAGGAGGTCTCAAGACTTCTTGCCCTCAAAAGGAGAAAGCCCTCTCCTCCACTCCCACTGGTTTGCATCGATGATGTCAGATCTGAATAGAGTATTTCCATCCATCCATCCATCCTCCATTGTTTTGGATGTCAACCAGGTGTCCTATTATTTAAGAATAAGACCCTCTATACCAGAGGTTAGTGCCCTCAGCTGAAAGATTCTGTCCTGCAAGACTCTCCCTTCCCGAGTAAAGGTCCATCAGTACCTGGTTAGCCCTGTTTCTCTGACACAGCCATGGATAGGCTCTGGCTCAATATTTGACACAAATCCATGTGGTAAAGGCTTGGACTGGGGTAGCACTACTGGATATTGTGTAGAACCTCTAGGTGAAGGATCTTGTGGAGGTCCTTGGGAGGGCATAACTTTTGAGACAGAGCCTCATTATGTAGCTCAAGATGGAACTCTGGAACTCTCTATGTAGACCAGGCTGGCCTTGAACTTACGGAGACTGCTTGTCACTGCATCTGGAGTGCTGGAATTAAAGGCCTTTGCTACCACATCTGGCTTCATCCTAATGAGTTTGAAACATGTGTTCAGTGACATTAGGCACACTGTTCTTGTAGCATTACCCTCCAGAACCTTTTGTTTTTATTATTTTAGAGATTGTTTTATTTCATGGATATAAGTGTTTTGCCTGCATGTATGTGCATGTACTGTATGCATACGTGGGTGCCTGAAGAGGCAAGAGGACATTGGATTCTTTGGAACTGGAGTTACAGACAATTGTGAACTGCTTAGTGGATGCTGGGGTTGAACTAGTTCTCGTGTGCCTTCTTAAACAGTTATGTTAGTTTTCTGCAAGATAAGCCTACAGAACTTTACATATTTCCTATTAGCACATACATTGAAACAGAGACAAAGGGGTGCACCATACATTCTGATGTTTTAAGGCTCTCAGATGTTCTAGTTCTGTAAAGATTATTTGGCAATTAATATCCTTGTCATTTTAGGTTGCAGCTTCTCTTTAGAAGTTAGAATGCTGGCACAGAAAAAAGGAAGTATTTAAGTGTCACAAGTATGAAAGAACTTGGTAGGTGCCAGAGTACAGAACTGAGTGATTCACTTGGCGCCCCCGTGTCCCCAGGTTTCTCTGCCAAAATCTACTGAAAGATCACCATCATTAGCTGTGGTAACATGTCAAGATAGACAGGTTCTCCTCCTGTGTCATGAGTGGCCCTGGCTACCACATTCAACCTGAAGGAACACTGCATGGGGTGTGGCTCATGACCTGCTTGCTGCATGTCCTGAGCTGCATTCCAGCAACGAGTGCAATTAGTGTATCTATGGCTGGCTCACGTGACAGCAGCCTTCCTCTGCCCAGATCCTGACAACTGGCCCAGTACAGAGGCCAGATTCTTCTGCTACACACAGGCCTGGGGACCACTGATGCAGTACCAAGGAGTTTTCCAGCTGCTCTAGCCACAGCGAGGCCTACATCTGAGGACTTCCCTGAAGCTTCCCTCAGCCCTAAATGCCTTCCAGAATGCTTGTTCTCTTTCACATCTCACTTTCAGGATGGAGATAGCATGGAAGACCAAGACAAAGCAGGCCTGAGTCATTTATAAACCTAATGGGGACAGAGGGAGTTTGTTCCCGTGATATCCAGCAGATCCCATGGACCCCGAGGGTCTGGAGCAGAACCAGGTGCCCACACAGTGTCCCCAACCTGCTGGGAGTAGATTGCCTGTTCTCCGTGAGCTGACACTGCCACGCATATCCCCAGTCAAAGTCACATGGGACCATTTCTGTGACCTTGTCATCTAGGCTTGGAGTTGCTGCTCGTGGGTCTCTTCTTCCTCTGTGGAAGCTGCCTAAGAAAGCTCTCAGAGGGCTCTGTTTCACTGCCACGGTTCCTCATAGACACAGAGAACTGTTAGGCCTTTCAACGCTTTCTTGTCTGCTTTATGATTTGCCCCAATGCCTGGCAGATTGAATGGTCTCACCCATGAACTGAATGTGAGAAATGCTCAACTATCTCCTATTTAAAACTGATTTCCTTCATTTGATCTTCTGCCATCCTGATGATTGAAATGTTTCAATGTTTTCCCTGTTTGCGTTTGCTTTTGGTAGCAGCATCTTTTGATATTTATTGTTGTCCCTTTTAAAGTTTTTCCCAGTTGCTTTTTAGGGATCTGTTTTGGTTTTCATCAGTGGAAGCCTGATGTTATAAAACATGGTAAAAGTATTAGTGATCATTAAATGACCCTGTATTATTAACAAAAGTGGAGGGAGAGGAAGTGACCTTGAGGACAAGTCAAGTGAGGGGATGGCAAGGGTAATGCAAAAGGAGCAGCCACTACAACACAGCTATGAGGTGTACAAATGCTCAGTTGAGACACTGCTCTAAGATCCTTTAGTGCATATTCATAAGAAAATCTTCGGGATTGTGAGGTATTTTTAATTTTTTTTTTGCCTTACCTTAGAAACTATACCATTTATACGATATGATGCTCAAAGGTTCTATTTTCTCCATGCCCTCCCACCCCCCGGTCAGCATTCTTTTCCTACCTAATATGTATTAAATAGTAAAACTAGTTTTTGTTAGTCCTCCTGTGTACCATTTTATTATTTTAGGAAGCTGTGTCTGGGTGCTTTGCATTATGTGTCTGTGAACCACCTGGATGTAGTATCCATGGTGGTCAGAAGAGTGCATCAGAAGTCGGGTGCAGTGGCTCATGCCTTTGATCCCAGTATTCAGGAGGCAGAGGCAGGTGGATAGCTGTGAGTTCAAGGTCAGCCTGGTCTACGAAGTGAATCTAGGACATGCAAGGCAACACAGAGAAGCACTGTCTCAAAAAACCAAAAATACCCCTCCCCAAAGATGGCATCAGAGAAAGACAATATCAGATATTCTGGAACTGGAGTTGCAGATGGTTATTGGCAACCATATGTGTCTGGGAACTGAGCCTAGGTCCTTTGCAAGAGCACTAAGTGTTTTTAGCTATGTTTCCCCAGTCACTATTAATCTATCTGTCTGTCTGTCTATATATCTGTCTATCTGTCTATCATCTATCTATCTATCTATCTATCTATCTATCTATCTATCTATCTATCTATCTATCTACCTACCTACCTACCTTCCTACCTATCTACCTATCTGAGACAGGGTCCCTCTATGCAGAAGGACCCATGCAGAAACCAGAAAGTCACTATGTAGACCAGCAGACCAGGCTAGGAAAGAACTCCATCTGCCTCTGCTTCCTGACTGCAGGGGTTGTAGCTGTGTGCCACCATGCTCAGTTTAGATCTTTTACTTAATCTAATACATCTAGAATGGTATCAAATCTACCTGAAATCAATAAAGATTAATAAAAAGTTTAATGTCTTATATGGAGTCTTTAAAATCCACTGTGCATTTTGTACATTGAGAACATTTTAACAAGATCTGCCTTGTTGAAACTTCACAGTAGGCTTCACAGTTTGGAGAGCCGTAGAACCATTAGGAAGCAGAGTCTTGCTGAAGAAAAGAAGTCATGGGCCAGCTTTGAGGTTTGATAATCTAGCCCCATTTCCTCTGTAGACTTTCTGACCATGGCAAAACATAACCCCAGGCTCTAGCCACCATGCCTTTCCCTTGGTCCTGGCTGGGTTTGTCTGTCAACTTGACACAAGTTAGAGGCATCTAACAGAGAGGAAGGAGTCTCAGTTGAGAAAACACCTCCATGAGAGCCAGCTGTAACACATTTCCTCAATTAGTGATTGATGGGGAAGGGCCCTGCTCATGGTGGGTGGTGCCATCCCTGGGCTGGTGGTTCTGGGTTCTATAAGAAAGCAAGATGAGCAAGCCACGGGGCGCAAGCCAGTGAGCAGCACTGCTCCATGGCCTCTGCATCAGCTCCTGCCTCCAGGGTATAGCCCTGCTTGAGTTCTAGTCTTGAGTTCTTCCAGTTATGGATGTGTAAGCCAAATGAACCCTTTCCTAAGCAACTTGTTTTTTGGTTATGGTGTTTCATCTCAGCAATAGAAACTCTGACTAAAATACTTTCCATAATGAACTGTACAATCAAATTGTAATTTCTTGCTCTTCACCTTATTCTTCCGGCTGAACTCAGAGCTCTACTATGTGTCTAGTCTAGCTCTTCAGTTTGCTATGGGGATTCCCTGTCTACTATACTTTCCAACTGCTTGAATTATAAATTGGCTGACACCCCCATTTGGCATTTATGAGAGTGTTATGGATCTGGAGAACCAGTCCTCATGCTTGTATGGCAAGCTCTTCATCTACTGAGCCATCTCCTCAGGCCCGTAATGGCTTTTGAGACAAGGTCAAGCCAGCTAGGTTGGCTGCCCAACAAGTCTCAGAGCTCCACCCACAAGGTCTGGAGATTGAACTCAGGTTGTTATGCTTGATTTGGTCCACTTTACTGATGGAGACATCTACTCTATTACCAACCTCATCTTAACATATGAAGAGTTTGCACTCAGAGAGGTGAACTAAATCTCAGGGTAGGCCATGAGGCAGAGGACAGGGCTGAAATTAGAAGCCAGGCTTTTACGCTTTTAGCCTGCCTGAGTTTATGCCAAGTTGTGACCTGTGAAGAGAATCCTTGCTCCAGACTATGTCAGGACAACCCACATGTGCTCGTTACGTTTCTCACTGCTGTGACCAAACAGCAGACAAGAAACAACTCAGGGAAGGAAGATGCATGTCACGTATACACAGGCACACAGATACCAAGTAAATGGTAAAAATCTATTTTTAAAACCTTATGAGTGTTGCATGCTTTTCAGTCACTTCCCCCTGGTGGGGCGCCCTTGCCAGGCCACTGTGGAAGAGACTGAAGTACTAGCATGAGTTGGTGTGCAGGGGCCCCTTTCCTGAGGGGTAGGAAGGGAAAGGTGGGAAGGAGGAGGAAGGTGGGACCAGGGGGAGAGGACGATGGGGACTGTGATTGGGGTGTAAAATGAACAAATAAATAAATAAATAAAGTTAAAAACAAAAGCTTCTGAGTGCTGGGCATGTGGCACACGCATTGTATGTGCTCAGTAGGCAGCGAGATGAGTGTAAGCACATCTTTGTGAGTTTGAGGCCAGATTGATCTACAAGAGAGTTCTAAGCCAGCCAGGTGACATAATGAGACCCTGCCAAAAGTTTACAATCTCGCTCCCTTTCCCTCTTCCCACCCCCCCTCATGTTTATATGTGGGTATGCCCATGCCACAGCACATGTATGGAGGGTAATTTTGGGTGTCTGTTCTCTGTTTCCTCCCTCTAGGGCCTGGGGATGAAAGTCAGGCTTGTCAGTGTCTTCACTGAGTCAGCTCACAGGCACATGACTGAATACTTTCCTATGGTACAATAGGCCACATTTATCCACCTTTATCCACACTTATCCACTTGTCTATAAGTGGGCACCTGTGTCATTTTTTTTCCTCAATCATCTCTTAATTTTTCTCCTGCCTTCACAGTGCATATTGTTCTCCATCGATTGTCTGAGTATATTTTGTTTTCTGGGAACATAAAGATTGGTCAACCTTCCCAAGAAATTATTGACTCGATTGAAAAGTCCCAGAGACTATTCATGTCCTGGTTCTTATGTCATGTCCAACCTGAATCAAGTGAAAAAGCTTTGAGTCACGAATCTACTCTCATTTGCCAGTCGGTGCAGAGAGATCTCTAGAAAAAAATCA
The DNA here is from genome assembly GCA_028658305.1 of Pachyuromys duprasi. Lineage (NCBI taxonomy): Eukaryota > Metazoa > Chordata > Mammalia > Rodentia > Muridae > Pachyuromys > Pachyuromys duprasi. Next base: position 5,559,356 of record CM053743.1, on the reverse strand, counting down.
TCTTGGCTTTACTTTATGTTCTCAGCATTTCACAGACTCTAAGAGGTCATCTGATTCTTTCCAAAGCCCACAGGACTCCTGCAGAAGAGCACAGCTGGCTAGAGATGTCAGTCAGCAGCCCTGTGGAGAGGCGACCATCCCATTTGGCAGTCAGTAGGGGAGCGACTGTGGACAGATTACTTAACCTGCTGAGCTTCCATTTGGACATTATCAAATGAGATTGTCATTTAATAGCACTTCTGAGTTTGCTGGCAGGAATCAGCCCAGTGTGTGGCATAGTGCAAAGGCAAGCCTTGCTTTCTACCTTGCCGTCACTATCCCCTGGGGACAGAATGAAGGCCTGGCCCATGGTAGTGGTGACCTCCGAAGAAGCAACATCTGAGTGGAAGGTCCTGAAGACTGACAGACTGGACGTTCATGACTTAAGAGAGATACAAATTTTCAGATGTAGAGCTAAAATCACTTTGGCCTATCTTTAGGGTCCTTGACAGTCATTTACTTCACACTTGCCCTGATGGCTCTGTGACCACTAGATGGAATGTTCGGAATGAACGGCTAACCTTAACAGGCCACTGGCTCCCTCCAATGCTAATGCTAAGGCTATTATAAGACAGCACCCTGAACCTACAGAAGAGGTTCTCCCACACTGCCGTAAGCTGTCTCCCTGTTGTACCCACCCATACATTAGGTAAAAGTATTTGCAACCTTCTTTTGTTCTCTGAGCACAAATGTAACCTCTTCCTCAGAGGAACTTGCCATTCAGGAGAGTCTGAATTTGTTGTTCCTGGGCCATGATCATATTGGGCTCAAAATATTGGGCTGTCTCTTATTCTCTTTGGAACAGGAGCTATGTTTTCTAGCTACAGCAGGCTGCCAACAAAGCCCTAGAGATTGATTTTAGATGTGACCCTTGGGAGAGCCTTCACTTCCTTCCTGTCTTCATTACTGTCCACACTGTCCTATCTTCAATAACAGGCACTTCTTAAAACACTGCAAGTTCCCTTCATTTATTATCCTATAATTATTTGGTTAATGTCTTAACTTTAAAAAATTGTGTGTGTGTGTAGCGGTAGTAATGCACTGTGGAGGTCAGAAGACAGTTTGCAGGAATTGTTTTTCTCCTTCTTCCATGTGGGTCCCTGGGATAGAAGTCACATGGTTAGATTTTGAGTTAATGCTTTACCCTGAGCCATCACTCTGTCTCCTCAATCTGTTTTCAGATTGACTTGATGCTGTGACTTGTCCCTGTCATCTTCATTTTCTTTTTCTTCTCCCAAACATGACCTCACTAAACAATCTAGTCAGGCCTTGAACTCAATCCTCTGGCATCAGCACCCTGATAGGTGATAAGGTCTAAGTTCCAAAGAGCTTTTCAGAAAGGTAGAAAGTCTAGCTGGAAGAATTATAATAATCAGGTTAAGGTCCTTGTTTCTGGACTAAAACGTGGGCACACTATCAATTAAGGGAAGAGGAAAATAACCATGTGGCTTAAGAACACTACCAGTCAACAGCAGCCATCGACAGATGATACCGCCTAGGGAGAAGACCAAGAACAGCCATCCCTCCATGCGCAGGCGCAGGGGAACAGCTTTTCCCTCCTCGCCCCGCCCCGCCCCGCCCCGTCTCCTGGGAGTCACCGAACTCAAAAGCGGTCAGCTGAGACGCCGGCGCGGGTCACCTGACGGCGGGCGGGGCGCCGGCGCGCTGCGCAGGCGCAGATCGTGAGTGGCGGGTCAGGTGACCCGAGGGGCTTCTGCGTGTGTTTGAGCCGTTGGCTTAGGCCGTTCTTTCGGCCGAGAGTCGTCGCAGCGATGGCGAGTCAGTCGCAGGGCATCCAGCAGCTGCTGCAGGCCGAGAAGCGGGCGGCCGAGAAGGTGTCCGAGGCCCGCAAGCGTGAGCTCCGGGGCGGGCGGGGTGCTTGGCAGGGGTCGGCGGCTAGGCCGCGGGCGGAGGCCGGGGACAGTGTCCGGGCCAGGAGCTGTCTGGGCGGACCCTGGAAGCCGCGAGGCAGGAACACAAGTTGTCTGTGGAGACGTAGTGGCTTCGTCCCCTTCTCGGGGTGGAGGGCGTAAAGTGGGCCACCCACAGAAAACTCCCCTCCAGCCTGATCCGGTCCAGCCACGGGAGCTACCGGGTTGACGAGTCTGCGAACCTAAGTCATCCTGACCGCGACTTGTCTCCTTGGTCAGTTTGACTCCCATCTTTCCTCCAGCACCTGAGTTGAACCACCTGAGTTCTTGTTGCTGCCTAACTCGTTCATTCCACCCTCTCTTCCCCATCTGCCTCCCCACACACTGAAAACGTGTTCGAGAACGTCCCAGTTCGTCTTCATCACCGGATATTTCGTTTTCCAGCGGAGGAGCACATACCAGTTAGGATGTGTGTGAAGGAGAGGGACAAGGTGGCCAGAAAAGTCAATTTACCACATGGGTCTAACCGGGACTGAGGAGTGGAAGAAGTCAGTAGTATTCTGCATACCCCCCCCCCCACACACACACTGCAGTCCCCTGCTTAAAATGCGAGTGTAACTTCCCCCATACCTTCCCTTCCAGCAGCATTCCTAGTGCCCTTGCAGAAGGGAGCTGGAACTTCATAATGGATTAAAGGAAGTGCTTTCATCAGTGGGGCTTCTGAATTCTTCCCTAAGCATGTCCCTGTGAGGTATTCTTTTCAGCTGTGTACTGAATCACTATGAGTCGTGAGGCAGCTGTATTTATGTCCCTACAAGCCTTTGCACATCTTTCGCTCTGATCCTAAGAACCTTTCTCAATGTTATCCCGCCCTCCCCCTCCACTGCCACCACCCTACTGCTTTGTCTTCTTGGATCTCAAAATGTAGGCAGCAGTTCCTCATTCAGTCTCCTTCTCTTAGACAAGGTTGGAAGCCCAACCCTAATGTTTATTTTTGACATAGTACTTATAATAAGCTGTTAGTTTACATGGCCCCTCCACTAAAACAAGCTTTTGGAAACGAACCTGTGTCTCAGTAACTTTATGTATCCAATTTCCCAAAGTAAGCAGGGGGTGTATTTACTATTTTGCAGGTGGGAAAAATGAGACTCAATTTGCGGAGACTCTGGAAAACAGAATGGTGTAGAGAGGCCTTTCTCATGCTTTGCCAAGCTGAGAGCGCGCAGAGGTCTGCCTGCCTCTGCTCCCTCGTGCCTCTGCTCCCTCGTGCCTCTGCTCCCTCGTGCCTCTGCTCCCTCGTGCCTCTGCTCCCTCGTGCCTCTGCTCCCTCGTGCTGGCACGAAAGGCATGTGCCATCACATGTGCCCCGAGTAAATTTCACGTGTGCCTCTGGTAGGAGTCGGGCTGTTTTTTTATTCACTAGGAGGCTTTTTCTGCAAGAGTGCTAGAGATAGTAAGAAGCCTTTTCTTTCTTGGCTAGAAAGTCCTGTTGCTATGCTCTTTATCCAGAATTTCCAGAATGACTTGTCAGTATATCTAGTGATGACTCAGCAGCAGAAGCAGGTGTATATGTTGGGAAGTAGGTGGGACTATTTGGAGGAAGTGCAAGAACAAATACTTGTGGTGGAAATGATCTTGTATGTATCACATAGCTAGTTGTTATTTGCTGAAGGAGTTTGTTTTAATGAGGTCAGATTACAGCCAACTTACGGTTTAAGATTTTCAGTACTTGGGAAGAAAGGTATTGCAAAGAGCTAAAACTTGAAAACTAGCCTCTTTCTTGATCTGGATCACTTTTAACATGATCAGTTAAGAATTAGGAAGGAAGCTGGGTGTGATGGTGCACACCTTTAATCCCATCCCTGGAGGAGGCAGGGCCAGGTGAATTGCCTTGAGTTCAAGGCCAGCCTCTCTACAAAGCCAGTCCAGGACAACCAAGGCTACACACTTGTTTATCTCTGAGAAAACAAAACAAAAAGATTGGGAAGGAAAACTGGTAAACCCAGCTCTCAGGATGCACAGGCAGGTGAATCTAGGCCACCCTGGTCTACAGAGATGAGTTTCAGGACAGCTGGAGAAACATTGTTTCGAGAAACCAGAAAAAAACAAAACCTGGGAAGGAACAATGTATGATGTAAAATAATCAAGTTTAAGTTTCTCATGGAATCATTACTTTGGAATTTTCAGGATAAAATGTGAAATATTCATTTCATTTTAATTTATTCTATGATTTATTTCATTAATGTAAAACAGAAACCCTGGTTCCCATTTATAAGGTGTGAGAAACACATGATTTTAAAAAATTGGGGCTGGAAAGCAATGACTAATTGTAAGGGAGGCTGATCCCAAAGGGAGGTAGGATCCAAGTTTGGGGCCAGCACAAGCTGTGTAAAACCCAAACAGGAGGAGGGAAAAATAGCCCTGGGGACCATGTTGTTCAGTGGTGGAGGGCCTGCCTGGCGTGTGGGCTTCCCAGGGGCCTGCCTGCTGTGTGGGCTTCCCAGGGAACGTGTATTTGTTTTGTGATCTACTGGTCCAGTAGCATTGATTTTCAGAAAAGTCTGTCAGAACACCAAAAAGGCAGTGGTGGTCTTAACGACTGGTACAGGGGTCTGGGAGTTGGGAACGATGAGTTATGTAGTTACCTTGGTGCTCCTGCGTGATTGTTAAGCCATGGATGCTTCGATAGACTGTTGGTTTGGAAATGTAGGCAGTGTAGCCGATGAGGGGAGGATAATCTATGAAGGATTGGGTCAAACACAGGAGGAATGAGCTGAAATACTGTGTTTAAGTGTAGCCTTGCAGAAATACTAATTGGGGTGTGTAGAAAGAAACTATTTCAGACCTGCCGGACAGTGCTGATGTCATGGAGTTATTATAACCCAGAGTTCTCCTAAGGAGGGATTTTGAGGTCAGTTCAGTTTCACCCATCTACTTGGGTAAAGTGGGCATTGGACAGTTGATAATACATCTAACAAAGCCTGAAGTTTAGATGTGTGCTGCTGCTATAAATTACTTAATTAGGTTGATCTTCTAGAACTCCCTGTTGGTGAAACTGGGCATAGTGGCACACAACTTTAATCCCAGCACTTGGGAGACAGGCAGGCGGATCTCTGGGAAGTTTCAGGCCCACCTGTTCTGTACGTAGTGAATTTCAGGACATTTCAAGACTACATAGAGAGATCCTGTCTCAAAGCAAAGACTGTTGGCTAGACTAGTCTGACAACCTGGAGAGTTTGGCAACCTGTGTTAAACTGCTGTCTTCCAGAGACCAGACCCCTGTTTCTCCTGTTCTCCCAGCCCTGTGTGCTCTGGTACAGCATTTAGCATTCTCCCCAGTTGTGGCTTTGCCTCTGCCACAGCCCTGGTGCCCGGTTTCCATGATTACATCATCTCTTTCCTTAGCTACATTTTAAGTGATGTCCTTTGAGTGCATGCGTTAGCTCTTAGCAAACTCCTAAGCAGAGCTGCAGCAACACAGCTAGCTGTTCACTGTTTGGGATGAGGAGGAGCTCCCCAGATGGCTGTCATCGGTCTGTGTTAAAGGTTTTTAATAGTTGAGATTGAAGGACTATGCTGTGACAGTCATTTCATAGACTCCCTTTTGGATGTGTGTGGCATTCTGGGTACTGGCTTTCCTGCACTGCTTACAGCTCTAAAGGGCATTCCTGTTTTGTCTCCACTTAAAGGCTGGAGGCAGAACCCACATTGTTTTGATCTGTAGTTCCTCTTTCCTGTGTACTCTTGGCACTTTAACTATTTTCTCCCTTGATTGCTGAAACTCAGCATCTACTTGCTGTTCTGCTTTGAGACACTTCTTGATGTCTGTCTTTTCTTTGAAAACAGGAAAGAACCGAAGGCTGAAGCAGGCCAAAGAAGAGGCACAGGCTGAGATTGAACAGTACCGCCTGCAGAGGGAGAAGGAGTTCAAAGCTAAGGAAGCTGCGGTGGGCCTCTGTTTCTTTTCATTTATTACCTTCTTTCCTTGTGCAGGTCTGGAAATACCCAGCACAACTTAGAGCCACTAAGCCACAGCTTAGTGCAGTTTTTGGGGTTTAGGGAGTTTGTTTTGTTTTTGGTGGTACTGAGGATTGAATTGGCCTTTGCAAGTTCTCTACCACTAGGCCCCTATCCACACCCCATCCCTGTTTATTGTATGGTTTGTTTGCTGCTCAGCGTGTCTCTTGTGATGGTCACTTTTATTTATTTTCTATATCAAATTCTAGACTTCACTTATCTTTTTTCATTTTTTTTAATGTAATCTTTTTAAATGCTTGCCGTGTGCCAGGTACCATGTTAGATGCTGGGGAATCAACCAGGAACAGTAGTTTAGCTTACAGTAAGTTTCACAAACCTATAGCTGTGAACACTGCTAAGACAATCTAAATGTGACTAAAATGGAACCTGCACCTCAGTAAAGAATAGAGATTTACCACTATGGTGGGCAACTGTGCTACATAAAGAGAGATCTTGGGAAACAAAGAATGCAGAGGAACTTGTAGAATGGGGAAGGGGGAACAGAGCTGTGTGGCACCCCATACAGTGGTTCACAGTTTACTGGCCTAGTTAAAAATCCAAGTGAAAATTGAGTTTGCTTTCGTGTAGGTGTTGACGTGACTTTGTTTTCAAGCTCTGCATGGTTGATTGCCACACCTGTCCAACCAAGGTCCGGTGATCTTAGGCACCCGTGCCTGCTTCTTAGCTTTAAGTAATACAGGCTTCCATCTTCTTTGCACTGGGAGATCACAACGTACATTAAAATCTGCAGTGGTGGGCTGGATAACTGACTCAGAGGTTAAGAGCATTGTCTGCTCTTCCAGAGTTCCTGAGTTCAATTCCCAGCAACCACCTGGTGGCTCACAACCATCTATAATGAGATCTGATGCCCTCTTCTGGTACATGCAGACAGAATGTTGTATACATAATAAATAAATCTTTAAAAAAATGCAGTATTCCTCTGGCAGGTTAATATTATTGTACTGCTCAGTAAATTCCTCGTGTCAGGGCAGCCATCTTGTGTCCACATGTACCACAGTTGCTTATGGAATACTGTCAGTAAAGGATACTGCCTTTAGTTTTGAGTCTTAGTGGGCATGGCACCTGGCTCATATTCATGGAACAGGCAGTGCTCATGTCCACATGCTTGAATAATGTATGTATTTCAGCCTGAGTTTAGCCCCATTTTCCCACTTTTACATTTTTAAAAACTTGTTTTTGTAGGAGTCTTTTGCCTGCATGTATGTGTGTGCACCTTGTAGATAGTTGGTGCCCCCTGAGGCCAGATGCACTATCGCATCCCCTGGAGCTGGAGTTATAGATGGTTGAGGACCACCACGTAGGTGCTGGAAATCAAACGTGGTTCCTCTGCAAGAGCAGCAAGTGCTTTTAATGGCTGGGCCATCTCTCCAGTGTCCATCTTTTCACTTTTCAAGCCACATAAAAAAATAACATAAATGCTACCTTGAATGACACTGCTGTGTTACTTTTCGTTCATAGACTGCATATTTTACTGTTCTTTTGCTGAGCAGTATTCTGTACAGATGCTTCATAGCACATAATCAGTTTCAGTTGTGGGACTGTGCACACAGGAAGCTGCTGGCTGGGCACTGCTGGCACTGCTGCTCAGGCCTGAGCTGAGCAAACCACTGCTTTCTTTGTACACTTTCCTCTTTTGTTCAAGCAGTGGGGTAGATGGGATCACAAGTATGCCCCAGTTTGGGTGGTGCTGTAGTTGTTGAATGTAGGATGGTTCCAGTCCTGAGGACTGTGTACTAGACTGTGGAACACTGTGCTGTGTCTAGCAATGAGCTCTGGTGGAGTGCCTGGTTTGCCACCAGCTTTCCCCACAGGTGACTTTGCTTGCTGCTGATGCGCTGCATTCTCTTAGAGAGCTGCGGCTTTTCATAGGCCAGCAGGTTGCTTGCTAAATGGTTCAGCCAGAGACTCTTCCTGATGTCGCCTTGTATCTTTTCTGCTCTGCTGCAGGCGCTGGGGTCCCATGGCAGTTGTAGCAGTGAGGTGGAGAAGGAGACCCAGGAGAAGATGACCATTCTCCAGAACTACTTCCAGCAGAACAGGGATGAAGTCCTGGATAACCTCTTGGCCTTTGTGTGTGACATCCGGCCAGAAATCCATGAGAACTACCGCATAAACGGATAGGAGGTGGAAGCGGCTGCTCTGCGGTTGGCATGGGAGATGCCGTCATAGAACAGGGAACCTCCACAGAGCTTGAGTTCTGCTCTAGAAGGCATTAAATTATTTCTCTATGCTGTTGTAGGTCCCTTCACTTGTGGAGAGTGTCAACTCTAGCTTTCAACACATTTAGTATGTATCTAAAGTTTCATCTTCTTATCTTGTATGTCTTTAAGGAGTATATGTCACCTGTTTTCCAATGTGTTTGTGTAAGTAACAGGTATTAATTTTGACTTTTCTGTTATAGTGTAGTAGAAATACAACAATTCTTTGAAGAAAGAAAGGGAGGAAATTGTTCCCTTCCTCTTTCTTAAAGGTCAGGGGCGTTATCTATGAAAAAGTAGTAAATAGCTAATTGTACCTCCTATGAAGCAGCAGCCAGCCTTACAGTAGTTCATCCTGGCTTAGGACAGTGAATATGCTTGTTCAGGCTGCTGTTAGTGTATCCTAACCCAAATCACTAGATGCTAGGACTCCACTTGTTACATGTTATTTGGTATACTTGTAATCATTTAAAAGTAAAACTTGTCTTGCCTTTCAACCTTCTGACTCCTCTTTTTAATAATGCGAAGTGCATCTTGACCCAGATGCTGAGCAGAATTTCATTTAGGAGTCAACAGGTGTTGGATTTGCATACCTTTTTAGTAAATACTCAAGGTGTTTGTTTTATTGGGAAGGAGATTGCTTGTGATTTCACCCTTTGCTTTAGAAAGCAGCAAGCAACTAAAGAGCCTGGGGGTTGTCTAGAGCAGTGGTTCTCAACCTGTGGGATGTGACCCTTTTGGGGATTGCACATTAGATATCCTGCATATCAGATGTTTACATAAGATTCCTAACAGAGTTATGAAGTAGCAGTGAAGTAATTTTATGGTTGGGGGTCTCACCGAAACATGAGGGTCGCAGCGTTAGGAGAGCCACTGATCTGAGGATCTCCTGTCAGATAGCCTTGGGCAAGTGAACAACAGGAGTGATGTGTAACTTGTAACTTCACTGGCCCCTAAGTGTGAGTGAGATACCTGGAGGCTCCGCAGCCTAACAGGCTCACTTTGGTTGCAAAATAATTTATAGATACAGTCAAAAGAATGTTGGGGGCTTTCCTTTCCTTTTCCCACAGCAGTTGGAGTCAACACACTGTTTCCTGTTCCTCATGGTCATTTGCTCTTAGGCTACTTCTGGTATTCTGTTCCTGTGTCCTTTTCTTTTTTACAGTAGTTGAAGGTCTCAAGGGTTTCCAGCCTTAGCTTTACCACTGTCCTGGTAGGCTTGCCACCGCACTGGAACTGCTTCTCAGGCTCAGCATGGAGAAAGAGGGGGTGCTACTTGACCACGGTGGCAGTTCTACCTGCTTGTACCACTTTCTTATCTTGCAACTTTACTGTGGCATGCTACCTGCTTCTCTGTATTTGCTCAAGGGATTCTTTTTGGTCTTCTGCATTTCTTTAGTGAGACCATTACCGTGTCCTGGCTTTTCTGCCCACAATGAAGACCCATGTGTAACTTTTCCAGCCCATGTCTTCCATGCAGTTATGAAATTGGTTTTTTGGCATTTTGTTCTGCCTGTAAAGCCATGATCTCTCTCCTTAACTTGTCTAACACCATTTGGTTTAAGACTTCAGTCTCCATACAGCTAAGTGTAGAGGCTTCCAACCGCCACCTGTTGCTTTTCAAAGAACTGGAGGAGCATGCAGCAACACTGGTACTTGCTGTTTAGGCCTGTGTGCTGCACTTCGGGGAAGCACCAGGCAAGTACTCTTAACACCTAGCTATACATCCTCAGTCTTGGCATCTCATTATGTACCTTTGGATGGCCTAGAACTCACTATATAGACCAAGCTGGCTTCAAACTCAGCCTCTTGCCTCCTCTGCCTTCCCAGTGCTGGCACTGTAGGCATGTGCTATCTGAGCTGAGCCTTGACATGTTTAACCCTGCAGCCAGGTATATTTATCCTGTATTATTAAAATTGCACATGTATAATGACCCGACTCCAAGCCAACTCAGCTTGGAATTGATGGCAACTCAGGATTGGTGGCACAGAATCTAACAGAAGAGGTGGCATTTCAAAAGCATGGGATCAGTGGTCTGCTGAGGCGACGGTGAGGGGGCGAGGGCTTAGTGATTCTGGAGGAGAGGAACCTAAAGGCATGGCTGTGCGGAGGATGTGGTTGATGGTGCAGATAGTTGAAGGCAGTTGATGGCGTGTTTAAATGCCTGTGGGGAAAGGAATCGAGCAAGGTGAGAGAGTATTCTGGGAGGAGTCTGTCACTAGCAGTGGGATTTCCTCTAGTCTGCAATCCTGATTGATCCCAGGCAGTTTGTAGGTGCTAAGGTTCCTCTCGGGCCAGTTGGATCAAGGGTGGGGCCGTAAGTGAGCTTTCTTGAAAGCTCTAGAGAAATAAAAGGGGACGGGCTTTTGTTGAGTGCTGTGAGAAATTTGAAAGGCTGGTGGGTGTGTGGGCTCTGGTGCAGAGTGAGCTGGAGATACACAGTGGAGCATTGTGTGGGATTTGTCCCCATTTGAGCATAAAAAGAAATGAAATAGGGGTGTGTATGTATAGATACAAGCACATATGTGTGTGTAAATCTGGGGAAAAGCAATAGTGTCTTTTGACCCCTGCTCTGGGCTTCAAAGGGAGGAGTTTGCTTTGGGTTGATGTAACATTTTATAATTTAGAAAGGTGTTTAGCAATGTCCTGGTCTCCACCCACTAGATGCTACTGGGACCACCTCAGTAGTGACAACCCAAAATGTCACTGGACATTGCCATAGCTCCTGGGTGCCAGAATTATCCCCAGATCAGAGCTGCTGTTCTACAGTAACAAGAAAAGAATTATTAAAAATACATCAAAGCACTACATATGGTGCCTGGAACATTCTAGGTGCTCAGCAAATGTTTCCTGTTTCTGAAATACAACAAAGACCTACTTCTTAAAAGTTTGATACAAGTTGGGTTTCTTTGGGGCAGCTGTTGGACATGTGGTGAGTGGGTGATGAGGCCCATTCTGTGTGCCTCTGCCCCAGCACACACTTTGCAGCATTGCAGAGGTAGAAAAGGTAAGAGCCAGTTCTTATGTGCTTCAGTCCTCAGACGATAGCTGATGTCTCATTTAACCAACCTGTCTACAAGAGGACCGAGAAATGAGGGCGCTATGGACAGTGAAGAAGTATTTTTGCTATGGCGTGCTAGTGTATGTATTAGGAATGTCTGCATTGTTGGTTGTGGTGCACATGCCTTTAATCCCAGCACTCAGGGAGGCAGAGGCGAGTGGATCTCGGAGTTCAAGCCAGCCACTTCTGCAAAGTGAGTCTAGGACAGCCAGGGTTGTTACTACAAGAGAAACCCTGTCTGGGGTGGGGGTGGGGGAGAGGGGGGAAAGAAAAAAAGGATGTTTTCATTTAATCAATTTACTCCTGTTTAAAGATTTCAGAAAAACTGCCTGAGTGGTCTGCCTGCCTGCCTGCATTTATGTGTGCCCACCACATCTGTGCCTGGAGAAGAGGGAGTCGCAGTTTCTAGAGCCAGAGCTGTAGGCAGTTGTAAGCTGCCATGTAGTTACTGGGATAGAGTGTTGGTCTTCTAGAAGAACAGCTAGTGCTCTTAACTGCTGAGCTTTCTCTCCAGCCCCTCACCAATTTACTCCTTGGCAATTTTTTTTTTTTTAAAGCAGGTTTGAGGTATGGAGATTGAGGAACCAGGCAAGGATGCGTGTGATGGAGCCACGTCTTCAGTGCCTTTAAGCATCTGTGCCTCTAACTCTTGTGTAGTCTTTGCAGAGCTTTCTGTGTCTCTTCTATGTACATCCCTTCCCCCAAATTTATCACTGCCTCTGGGTAGTTGTGCAGTTTCCTGGAAAGGATTTCCCAATTACCTGTTGCAAACATTAGAACATTCTGTTTGATGCCAAAGCTTAGCCTTAAAAGTCTCTGGGGTTGTGTAACCTGTGGGTAATCTTAACAGTTCCCTGAATAACCACTCTTCCTCTGTAATGGTAGCAACTGAAGAGAGGTGAAGTAATTTACACCCCACACATCCTAATCTCTGCAAACCATTAGTCAGGAGCCTCATTCTGTTTTGAGTCCTTTAGATCCTGCATGTTAGAGGTGTGATCCCACCTTCATGCATGAGAAAACCCAGGCCCAGAGGCTTGCAAAATGCCAAAGGTCACAGAACAAGAAAGGGACAGTCAGTTCAGAGCTTCATCGTGTGCTTCAAGTCAGGCTGCCTGCTCCCAAGTCAGGCTTGTTTTGTGTACTGTCCTCTCCACAAACCTGTCCCTAGGCCAGGGAAGCAAAGCCTGCAACATGGTCTTGCACTTCTAGGCAAGATCAGCCTGTTTCTACTCAAGGTGATTGGTTATCCTTCCAAAAGCTGGAGCTTTGATGAGTTCTGCATGCCTCTCTGTTTTCATATCACAGCCTCACCTCCTTTAGGAGCACTGTGGTGGAAGCCAAGACTATTTTTTCTCTTCCAGTTAGTTCATCTTCTGTCACTCAGTGTCTCTGGAGTTCCTACAAAAGCTTGTGTACCACCAGGCAGTTTTAGCTTTGCTGTTTATCTCCTTCCTGTGCAAATAGGCAGCCTGGGCAGAGTCTTTAAGGAAAGATTTGGCTGGTGTTTTGGGGAGAAGATGCTGACCAGAATATTGTATCAACATTTACTCTTTGTCTCAATGTCAAATGATGCTGGCTAGCTCCTGCATCAAGTGTGAATGACATGTTTACTCTGTTGGGGGGAATGACTGACAGAGACTGCCCACCTCCAACCTTTCCTTCTTGGAAATAACAGGGAAGAGCGGCACATCCTACACCAGATGGCAACAGCTGCAAATAGCATCAGAAGAGAAGCTGGGCTGACCGTACAGAGCCCACGAAGGGGCTGTATCTTAGGGATTCTGTTGCTGTGAAGAGACATGACCATACAACTCTTAAAAAGATATCAGAGGTTTAGTCCATTATTGTCTTGGTGGGAAGCATCAGCCTGCAGGCAGACAAGGTGCTAGAGAAGGAGCAGAAAGTTCTATATCGTGATCCTTAGTCAGCAGAGAGACTGTCCCTCTGTAGCTTGAGCATAGGTGAGACCTCAAAGCCTTCCCCAACAATGACACAAGGCCACAGCTAAGGAGGCCACATTTCCTAATAGTGCCACTGCCTATTGGCCAAGCATTCAAACGTGAGTCTATGTGAACTATACCTATGCAGCCCACCACAGGCTGTTTGCCATCTTCTGTGGTTTTTAAGGATGGAAAGATTCTTACACTTGTTGAATCCTCTGCCCAGCCATATAGGAATTCTCTCATGGCCCCACTCCATTTGTGCCTTGTACCGACCTCTGGCATTTAGCGTTCTGCAGCTGGCTTCACCCTGGAGGGATTATTTCCTTTCCTAACAGTAGCTCAGAAGTTTTTCTTCTGCTTTTAGACCCAGTCTTCTGACAGATGGGGAGTTGGCCTTCCAGCACAGCTGACAAGGACTGTTCAGTTCTGTGTCACTGCTGCCAGTCTGTATCTTGTCTCCGTAGTGGAGTGTGCAAGGTGGTGCAACTTCCGAGAGGTGCTTGGATGGAGCCAATAACACTGGCACCTTTTTAATTTTTTTTATTTAACCATTTAACCATTTTACAGCTGATATCAGCTTCCTCTCCCCTCTCCTCCCAGTCCCACCCTCTTACACTCTCCCCTCTCCTCAGAGGAGGAGAGCCCCCTAAAGGGCACCAGCCCATCTTGGCACCTCAAGTTACAGCAGGACTTAAGCGCATCCTCTCCCACTAAGGCCAGACAAGGCAGCCTAGCCAGAGGAGAGGGATCCAAAGGCAGGCAACAGAGACAACCCCTTTTCCCATTATTAGGGAACCCCTATGAAGAGCAAGCTGTACATCTGCATATGTATAGGGGTTCTAGGTACAGCCCATGCATGCTCTTTGGGGGGGGGGGTTCAGCTTCTGTGATGCCTTGTGGGCCCAGGTTGGCTTACTCTAGGTCTTCTGGTGTCCTTGACCCCTCTGGCTCCCTCAATTCTCCCACTCTTTCACGAAACTGGAGCGCAGCTATTGTTTGGCTGCGAGTCTCTCCATCTGTTTCCGTCAGCTGCTGGATGAAGCCCCTCAGAAGATAGTCATGCTAGGCTCCTGTCTGCAAGCACAGCAGAGTCATTAATAGTGTCAGGGGCTGGCTCTCTGCTGTGGGGTGGGTCACAAATTGGGCCAGTCACTATTTTGCCATTCCCTCAATTTCCACTCTGCTTATCCCCACACTTCTGGTAGGCAGGACATATTTGGGGTCAAAGGTTTCATGGGTAGGTTCCCCCCCTCCAGTAACACCTTCTATAAGAAACATTTTTGTCCATTTTTTGAATAGTTCACATATAGCAGGACTAATGTGAATTCAAGGTATTGATATACACACTGTCTCCATGTCTGCAGCAGTATAACTTTTATTGTATAAATTAAGAGACAGACTTAGAGTAATTAAGTAATTATTCAAGGATACAGATAATTAGTGGCAACAGCTGCATTTGAATCTGTGACTCTTGGATTTCTAACCTGAGCTCCTGTATGATCTGACTAGTTTGTTCGGCCCATGGCAGTGTCTCAAGCAGCATTTCTGAAATGCTAGAAAGTCAGTGAATGTAATTTGCAGACCATTTCTTTTAGACCTTTAGCTTTTTAAATGCTCTCTGAGGCACCCTCCAATCCCATCTGCTGCTGCATTTCCAGGCTCTGACATTCTGGGGAGAAGTTCATTCTTTTACTTCCATGTATTCAGATGTATTTAACAAAAGGCATTGGGTTGGGTACTGGGCAGCTATGAGCATGGGCAGAAATGACCCTAGGACTTGAATATTTGTGCTCTCAGGGAAAGAATGAGGCAATGACCATACTGGATGGTAGGTGTAATTGTAGGTTAAACAAGAACCAATGAGGAGGAGGACAGCCTAGGGCAGAACAGGAATCTTAGAAGTAGAGCCCTGTCATCCAAGACCCAAGAATGGGCCAGTCAGGTGGTGAGGACGGGTCTGGCACTAATCTTCCAGATAGAGAGGGAAGACCTGAGGCAAGCACTGAGACCTGGGAGTGAAAGAGTGGGGTGCAGGAGGAACTGAGAGATGCTCTATTTATGGAGCTTGGGCTTTGGGGAGAGGGCAATGGTTCATCAGGGTGGGCTGCAGGTGGTGCAGACTGAAATCACCACAAAAGCCTCAGAGACTCCCATCTGTTGTTCCAAGTCCTGCAGCTTTGTTGGGTACTACCCGGGGAAGCTGGGACCCTGTTGAGCACATAACTTGATGTGCACTCCAGGTGAAAAAGGATGAAGCACAGAGTCAAAGGAGCTCAGGGCTCCAGAACCAGTTGGCAACAAGGGCCCAACCTGACTTTGGCAAGCCGGTGGCTGCTTTGTGAGCACCTGCTAGTAAAGGCTTACTTGGAGCTCCTAAGGAAAGAGGCAGAGCAGGAGCCCAGTTTTGTCTTGGGAACAGCCTGCTGCTTGCTCCGGAAGAAGGATGCTGCAGTGGGTGGACTGTTGCTAGGAAGATGGCAGCAGTGGTCTGTGCTGACGCACCAGTGAATGGTGGTAGCTTGCTGTGGCCAGCAGCACTTGGCTGACTGACCAGAAGCCAAGCCCAGGACCTGGGTGTCAGGGACAGAAGGGGAACCCGTCCTTCCTCAGATTAGTCTTACCTGGTTGTGGTGAAATAGATGATGCTGACCCCTTTATTTAGTGTAGAACAGGGACTTAAAAACCTTGGGCAGTGGGAGGGGTGTTGAGGGTGAGTGTGTTTGATTCCACAGGGCTAGGGCCACCAGGGATACTTGATTTACATGTAACAGTATTTGATTATCCTATGGGTTGGGGAAGAACTCCAGGTACAGTTAAAGGTCATTGGTTGAAAGCCAAGACACCTAGACACCTCATTAGCATAGAGTGTGTGTTTCCAGGAATCCCCAGGTGCTTGCTGAATGGGTTTTTTTTTTTTTTTTTAAATCAGGAAAGGGTTGGCCTTGTAATCTCCCTGAGGGCTCCTTAGAAAATCTGGGGTTCCCCTGAAAAGGTGGAGAGGGAACCCAGCTGCGAAAGGGAGTTCTTTAATCCTCTACTGAGCTCAGAGGCTTTCCAGAAATGCCAGACTGAGACCTTAGTAACAAGGTTCCACATTCATCAAGCTGTCACTACTACAGTTGTTGGCTCTGCAGTGTTTTACTGGATTTTATGCCGCGCCCCCCCCCCCCCCATTTCAGGTATGCAGACACTTGTGTTGCTGCAGGGATACACCTTGCTTGTCAGAACACTTTCTAAGCACTCAGTGTTTGGTCCTTGACAATCCCACATCAGCAGACGGCACTGACTGTTGGTGAATGAGTGAACAGAGCTGCCCAGGCACACAGGCTGTGACAAGGTGCACCTGTGCAGCCCTGTCAGCAGCCTTCTTCCGTGTCCCTATAGGAGGCCGATGTGCCGACATAGAACTGCTGGAGCACGGAGAGTGAAGGCAGGCCTCTGGAACGGCAGAGGGGCATCTGTTGTCAGGGAGGAGAGAGGCCTTGCTCCAGATGCAGGGTTAGAGAGGCTGGGCTAGGCCCTGCCTGTTGCTGGTTCCTTTTCATAGCCTGTGAACATTTAGAAGTCTCAGGACCCTTTGGGTCTCGTTTCCAGGCTTCTAAATTACTATTAGCAAGTTGATCATACCACATAAGAACCTTCCATGAACTGTTTTTTACTGACTGTTGCAGTGCTGGCACTGAGCAGGTACCAGTACTGATTTGCTCAAAAATAGCTTCATTTTTAGTAGCCTGCCACCTTGATCCTTACTTGTTCCTTTGGGCACCCGAATGGGATATATTAATTTGGGTTTTCAATTCATTTTTGCTGCCTCCAAACATCCTGCAGCCATTTGTAAGTCTGTGGTCTTAAAGTCCTCAAGTTTGACAGTAACTGGTGAAAAAAAGAAATGTCTTTGTGTGTCTCTCAGCCTGTTCAGGACCACTTGTAGAAACATGGGCATGTCCTAGTCTTTTCTGCAAGCAAGGGTGGGAACTATGCATACATCAATCATACAGGAGAGACAAGGCAACGGGAGGCCCAGTTTTTCAAAATACAGGACTGTATGAACCCCTTATAAAGAAATGAGGCCACAGGTGCAGGAACTAAAGTATCCAGGGTCTTTGCTGAAAGACAATTTAAGGTAGAGAATAGAATCTGCTCCTTTTATACAAACACGTACACTAAATAATTAAAAGAACACGCGGTTAGCCAGGTCTGGTGGTGTCCGACCAACCTTGGAAAAAGAAGCAGGTCATCACAGACCCTCTTAAATCTCAAGGAGTAGGGTGAGCAAGTGTGACATTGAACAGCTCACACATTAATTAGTTAAAATGTCACATAATTTCATGGCACAGTTATAAATATTTTTAAAGAAAACGCAGGCACAACGTTTAATTTACCAGATGACTAAGAAGTGGAGAGTATACGGACGCTCACAATACTGCACACTGTTTTTTCATTAAAAGCAAGCCTCGAAGAAACTTCTGGTCCCGAGTGTGCCTTATGCATCGGATCCCGTGACTCTGTCACTCGGGACCGGCCTCCCCGCCCCGCCGCTCCTTCACTGCGGGGACGAGCCCAGATCCCATGCACGTGGCGGGCGCGGGGCCCCTTCCGGCGCCCTAGGGGAGCGCGGCTGATGAAACGCTCGGGGCTGGGCCCGGGAGACGCGCTCTCCGCAGGGCGCTCGGCGGAGGAGACTGGCCGGGGCTGCGTGCGGGGGCGGCGGCGCGGGCACCTCGGCGCAGGAGGGGCGCGGAGCCTCCGACCCTGCGCGTCCCCGGGCGGCGGAGCGGCGGTGAGTGTGCGCGGGCCGTGCGCGCGCCCGCGCTCGGGGGTTGGGGCCACGGGGCCTGCGTGCGCGTCCCGCCGCTAAGGCTCTAGTGATCCTTTCCCGCCCCACGCGTGTGAGGCGTGGGATCTGCCGGGTAGGGCAGGTGATTTGTGGGGTGAAGGAGCCTCAAGGCCAAAGGGCAGAGACCGGGGAGCCAGCTGCCCAAGGCCAAGGCCAGGTACTGTGGGAGACGCCCAGCCGCGCCGGGTCGCCTTTCTGTTCTGGCTCCCTCCGTGTTTTGCTCTCTGACCTTGGATAGTCAGCTTTCTCTTCCGGGGCTTAGTGTCCTCATCTTTGAAATGGGGCGTTTGGACTCTTTGTCTAGCCAGGTTTTTCTGCCCTAAACTTTTGGGGACTTCTGCCCCTCTGATCTGTTGGACTTGCAGTGTAACCAGCCAAGGAAGCTGAGTTAGAAGAAGGAAAGCTGCTTTCTCTTTCCCTTCAGGGCATCCTGGCCAGGTGCTTAGTTGTTGGTGAGGCTGCCCTGCACTGTGCAGACACAGGACCTCTGGGGGCTGGAGTCTGCACGGGCTGCGACTGGAAAATCTGGTGGAAACGTGCACTCCCTAAGGGACTGTCAGGAGGCTTCGGTGCTTGCTCCCTCTTTACTCTGCTTACCCTTGAGTAGGCCTCCCTGACTTGTGTGTGAAAACTGGAGCGCCAGCCCTTGGGGTTCTGCTTGCACCCTCGTGGCCCTGTAGTCTCTGGGCTGGATGGGGATACAGGGTGAGCCCCGGACTCGTCCTGACCTCTGGTCTGAGTCCATTCAAATTTGTCATGGGTCCTTTCAGGCTCCGCCATGGTGAAGCCTAGGACCAACCAGCTATGCAGCCCAGGGAGTCCCTCCTCCATCGAAGCTGCTCCCCTTTGCTGCCTGGTTTCCTCCTCATCTCTGGCAGCTCTCTCTGAGTATGTCTTTCTTCCCAGTGGCTGATGATCCCCTACCAGAACGGCGGAGCAGAGCTTCCTGTTGCATGCCTGGTTTTACAGTTTGGGGTCTGGCCCTAGAAGGTTCTCAGGGAATGTTTGTGGAATAGATTAAGGACAACTACCTTCTCTCAGTAACCACCCTTTCCCAAGGGCCGATAGTGTGAACATGGAATCACAGTGCAATCCTATGTTAATATCCTTGTCCCTGTTCCAGGAAGTGGAGGCCTAGAGAAGTCCAGTACCTTGCCCAAGGCTGCCCAGGTGGGAAGTGGTTAGGCTGGGCAGGTTACTTTTAGCCCGAACGCACAACCTTGGGTGTATGACAGGAGTCTGCTGATTGGGTTACTGTGGGCAGCTGAGGGGGCTGATGTGGGTGCTGTGATTTCTGCCGCCAACACAATGCTTCATTGTGGGGTTTTGCAACCCGTGTATCCTTCTGTACAGCCCCGGGCTTGAGCAGCTCCAGCTGTGCCAGCTCCTCCTGGCCTTTTCAACACTCCAGTGTTGTGAGGCTTAACTGTGGCCCTGAGTACAGATGTCAAGGCTGTGCCTGCCAGCCTAGCAGTTGATCTGAGGAAGTGGAGTGCAGGGCACAACCTCGGAGCTGTTTTGTGGCTTTTATGCCTCTTGGGGGTTACAAGAAGAAAAGCAGGCCTGGGAAGGCGGGCTGGTAAGTACTCAGTATGTTTGAGACTGCTGCTATGAGTCGGGTTGAGGAGGAGCAGAGGGGAGACCCTGTCTGCCTGTGAGGAGTATTGCAGGCTGACTAGAATTTGTTTCTATATCATGCCTAGGAAACGTGGTTTCTTCCTGATCTACTCAAAGGTGGTGTCATGAATAAGCTGAAAGGAAGCCAGACCAGGCCCAGAGGTATGAGGGCCTGGGTGCTGTGGGCTGAGACTCTTGGGGGCTGAATGCTAGAACCTTTCAGCTGATAGCCACTCAGCTTGGAGAGGGCATGTCTTGACCATGGCACAGGAAAACCACATTGAGGGAAGGAAGGAACCTGGGTTGTTGGCAGAGAACACCATGCTTATACTTGCTGTTGTGTTCCCAAAGCAGCTGAGTGAGGCAGGCCTCCCTGCCCCCACTGTGCAGATGCTGTGCAGAGTCCAGGCACAGGGGTCTGGTCGGGCTGAGGACAAATGTCACAGAGCACATGAATGGCTGTGCATGTATTCTTACACAGGCTTTTGGGCTCCAGAGCTTTTGGTGTTTTCATAATATTTTGTTGCTTTTTGGCTTTAGGCTCCGTTAGGACAGGGGTTTGAAAATTGTTAACATTCATCTTTTATGTGTTCTTTTTGGGAGAAGAGGCTCCCTAAAACCAGTGTTCTCAACCCCCTAGGGCTGCTACCCTTTAAGATGGTTCCTCATACTGTGGTGACTTTATAACTGTAGATTCGTAACTGTTATGAATCCTAACGTAAATACCTGATATGCAGGATACCTGATATGCGACCCCCAGAGGGGTCCAGACCTTCGGGTTGAGACCTACTGTCAGAGAGTTTAAGGTGGGCTGGCTTCAGGTGCATGTGGCTGCATGGTTGCCCAGGGAGCCTCACAGAGAGTCATTTTTCCTCAGTTTACTTTCATGTTACACTGCCTTCATCTTAAGTTCTTCAGTTGTGTGTAAGTGTGGGTGCACATGTACCATGGATGAATATAGAGGTCAGAGGACAACTTTTGAGAGTAGGTTCTTGTCCTCTACCTTGTGGGGGCAGGGCCTGCCAGTATTTATTTTTTAGATTTATGTAATATTATTTTACATGTGAGTGTTTTGCCTGCACGCATGTCTGAACTGTATACATAGTGTCTGTGTGTAGTGTGTGCCTGCTACTCTCAGGGGGCAGAAGAAGGTGTTGGGTCTCTCCGGGAACTGGAATTGTGGATGGCTGTGAGCCACCATGTGGGTGCTGGGAACTGAACCTTGGTTCTCTGTAAGTGCTCTTAACTCTGGGCCATTTTCGAGCCCCAGGCTCTCTCTTCCTGTTGCCTGGCCCACAGGCTTCTTGCCTGTCTTCTGGCTTTGCCTCCCATCTTACCATAGGCACTCTGCAATTGCAGACGGCCTGCCACCTCATCTGGTTTTCACATGGGCACCGGGGTCAGAACTTGGCCATCAGGCTTGTGCCCACCAGTGCTTTCACCTGCTGAGTCATCTCCCTGGCCCCAGATCCTTCCATTCTCAACAAGAGCTCCCACATTTTCATTTTGCAGGGCATCCCACACCATATGCAGCTGCTCTTGTTGAAGCAATGAGATAAACAGTGAAGAGGACCGAAGGGTCAGCTTCTCCATGGAGAGGTCAGTGGCAGTGGGCCATTTTGGATTCAAGCAGGTGTGTGTCATCTGGAAACTTCATGCCTTCCCCAGTGTCACCTTCCTTGGTAGCAAATGAATGTTCTAGAGGACTATCTACCGTTTGTCCACCGAATATATCTAGAGGGCATTTTGCAGGATTGATGTGCCATTCCTGGGTATTTGATGGAACATGATTTTTTGGGGGGACATAAAGCACAGGTTGCAGCAGATGGTGACCCACGAAGTCAGCAAGGGAGACCCCATAAGGAACATGCCCGCTTCGGCTGATGAAAGTGGCTAAAGGTGGTACCTGCCGCACTTCTGGGCCACCTGAGGCTGGAGGCGTTGGCTCTGTCTCCATGATCCTTCAGAGCTAGATGCAAAGCCAGGACTGACTCTCCTTGTCGCCTTTTCTCAGATAAGAGTTTAGCTGCCAGTGTTTCCTTTCTGGCTTTGCCCACCCGAAAGCCCCAGAGGTCAAACCCTTGACTCATTCAGAGGTCTATAAACAGTCACACCAAGGGCAACCATCTTTCTTGTTATGAAGCAGGGTTTCCTGGTAGCCTACACCTGTCTGAAACTCACTGTGTAGCCCAGGCTGGTATTAAACTTTTTGATATATTGCTTCTACCCCCTGCACCCCTCAGTGCTGGGATTATCAACATGTGTCATGAGGCTGGACTAAGGGTGTTCTTTTGTTTGTTTCTTTTTGAGAAAGAAACCCTGTGTAGCCCTGGCTGGCCTTTAGCTCACTATGTTGACCAGGCTGGTGAACTCACATAGATCAGTCTGCCTCTGCCTTTACTAGAGTACTGGCATTGAAATGTTTAAAGAGCTGATATTCATGGAGAGTGTTCTCTGTCCCATGTGGCCTCCTGTGTGTACTGCCCATGGATTCCTGGTTTTGGGCATGAGGTGGGGGGAGGGTCTGCTAGATTTGAAGAAGCCTATTTGAAGATCTGAGGTTGAGCCATCTATCCAAGTTTACACAAGTAGGAGGTAGTGGGGTCACAGTGTTGAACCCTGAACACGGACCTCGCCTCTTTAGACAACTGGAATGTAGCCAGACCGTCTGGCTAGTTTTCCTCTTCATAGTTGCTAGGACTTTTTGCATGTGATCTGTGTTTCCTGTTCCCTGGTTTTGTTTTGTGTATCTTGCAGAGCTTGTGGGAAGCTGTATATATAAGCGAGCCTTTCCACAATGATTATAATGCCTGTCTTAGGCTTGCTTGCCTGGCCATCTCAGGAAGGAATGAGTGGGGCCTGGTGTGGCTGAGCTGGAGAAGACCCCAGACAAGAAGGGGAATTCTCAGTTGAGGCCTGTAGAAGGTTTTGGTTCCTTCTCCTTCTAAGATATTTCCTCAGCAGGGTCAGAAAGTCAGCAATTAGACTCCTGACAGTCATCCCTGGCCTTTAGCAACTCTGTCATCAGGGATGGTCAGAGAGCCCAGGCTTGACTTCTTTCTTCTGCTGTTTTTCATAGGCGAGTGGAGGTGAGACACTGCCCCAGCATGAACTGCACCCCTGGAAACAGGAAGTAAAAGCTAGAGCAGCTGTCTGCCTGCCATGGCTTGTGAGCCTCCCACTGACCCTGGTGGGGCAGCTGGTCCCCTGCCCACCTCTACTCTGGGTTGTAACACCCTGCCTCAGGGGAGCCCTCCTGGCTGGGGGCAAGGTAAGGCCATGACCTCACTGTCCCCCTTCATTCTCATTGTGTCCCATTTGTGCTGAACACCCACCATATGACTGGGCTGTCTGGATAACTGTGTGACTTTGGAATTCAGCTCCAGGCCACTTTCTTTCATATGTACTGTGTTTTCACTGTCACTGCCCCCTGTCACCACCTTAAGCTTGACCACCAATTTTCTCTTCCCACCAGAGAACCTTTTTCAGAAGTGTGGTGTGCTGGCATATTCTGCTTCAGGGCTTCTGACTGGCTATGTCATGAAGATCCACCATTCACCAGGCCAGCCTTGGTGGCCCCTGCTGCCTCGTTCTCTGTTCTTTTCAGCACATTCTGTCTCAGGAACTTTGTACATGATGTTCTTCCTACCTGTGATGCTTTTTTGATGCTTAATTTCCATTCATTCTTTAGGCCTCCGTTCATTCTTTCTTCCTGTGACAAATTATTTGGTGGCTTAGCCTTAGTCAAGATTTTCTGATTTATTCTTTCTGTAGAATTTATTTAGTGTGCTAGGTATCTGTGTAATAACTATTGAGTGCCAGTCTCCCTACTAGGGTAGAAGTTCAGGGAGGATAGGGCTGTTTCACCCTTATGGTGTCCATAGCGCCAGCAGGAGGCCTCTGCCATAGGAGACAGAGTCAGTGTTGTGGGGTATGAAGGGATGGATGGTAGCTGGGTGGAGCAAGGAGAAATAGCACTGTAAACCGAGGGTGTTCTGTAGGAATGCGGGGCTTACGGAGAGGACCTGAAACTTAGTGCTCAAAAAGGTGTATGACTTATTCGGAAAGAAATTTAAATGCCTATACATGCTGCAATAGAAAGGGACAGGATGAAGTATTTTTTCCTTTGGGACTTGAATGGCGTCCCTCTTCCAAATGTTAGCGTGCTTCCTCTTTATTCTTTGTGCAATCTCTCCCTCCCTCTCCCTTTCTCTCTGTCTCTGCTTTGCTTACCTTGGGTGTAGAAGCAAGTATTTCCAAGTGCAGGACTTGCTGTTCTGATTTTAAGCAGCATATGAGAGATCATGTCGCCAAGAATCCGGGAACTCCTGGTAGAAAGGCAAACAAGAGACTCGGGGAAAGGTCTCTGTGGTGTTCGGGCAAATGCTTGTGAAGCCCAGGGTGTGGCTGGCTGGCCCAGGGGAGAGTCCTGTGTGGCCAGGAGGGCACCAGTGAGAGATGTCACTGAATGGTGGCTGTATTTGGGCACTATCTCCTCTTGCTTGCTCTATCCCTCTACCCTCAAGTCAACCAGGCAAACTCCTCTGCATGCCAGACGCTCAGCTGCTGTTTCCATGTGGCAGCACCCGCCTCTTAGGACTCTTGGAGCAGGTGCACAGTGAGGGCTCCTGCTCTGGAATGGGGGAACTTTTAGATACCTTCATTTCTGTCTACCCCTTTTCATATGAGTAGTCTTCAGTTTAATCTTATACTTTTTTAAATCAAGGTATGGGAGGGCAAAAGGCTTAGTGTTTCCTTATCAGGACTTTTGAGTTCTGACCAGGTTGCTTTCCATTTGCTATGATCTCACCCTTGAGACCGCATTCAGGCTCTCATCTGTATGGTCCAGTCTCCGTGGAGGCTGTGACCATCTGGTAAGGAAGTTGATCCTCTAAGTTTACCTTTTTAATAAAAGGCTGGCTCAAAGTTTGATCCCTCAAGATCCGATCTGCATTTTTTCCATGTCCCATATTCCTCTCAGAAAGGGAGGGGAGAGGGGAAAGCTCTTTTGGACAGGACTTAGAGTTTAGAATTCTGTGATGGATTCCTCCCTACTTGATCCAGGGTATGAGAAAAGAACACTGTCAAGATTGAGGACTAGAGTTCTATCATATTAATTAATTCATTAACTAAATAATTATTTGTCAAACATGTAAATGAACAGATCAGCATGGAACTATGGCCTAAAGGAAATGCTTAATGAAGTAACTGAACAGTTGCAGACACACATGCTCATTGTTGATGTGGGCGGATGAGGCAGTGGGGGCCAAGGTTAATGTCTGAGTGACGAAGGCTCTACATGGCCGGAGAGGATATTGGATATTTCACACAGAAGCTTGAGACCCATCATGCTCTTCTTGTAATTCTGCAGTCAGAGCCTGACTCTGGTTTCTCTGGGGAGACAGTACAGGGCTGTAGTTTTTTCTGGGGGCTCTACACAAGGCTCTGTGTCCTTCCCTTCAAGGTGGTGCAGATTACCCACAGTATGTAGCCTGTGGCTCCTCCTCCCATGGTCACCTCTAGCAATGGTGTAGCCGTCTGTGCCCTTTCTCCTGACTCTGCCCTGCCTTCTTTTGAGGACCGTTGTGATTCCTTCAGCCCCAGCGGGTAATTAGGCAGCTGCCTCAGGCCAGCTTATCTGTGCCCTGAATTCCATCAGCAGGCTCATTGCCTTTGCCCCAGCTGGCGGCATGGTCACCAGTCAGGGGTGAAGGAGTGTCCATCTGGGCTCTGATGTTTTGTGCTAACTATTTAGTCTGAATTTGGTGCTTTGCTGGCATTTAAATTATTTAGCTGAATAATTTTCTGTTCAGGGCTTGACTAAACATCTACCTAATGTAGTTGGTTGTTCAGCCTCTGTTTACATATGCCTTGTGACAGGGGGCTCACTGCCACATTCTTTGTGGGATGAATTTCTGTCTGGGAAGTTATAGTTAACCCTGTGGGCCTTAGTCTAGCCTCCTGGGGGCTTCTCAGTCAGGCTAAGTCTTTAGAGATTTGGAACTACTATGATGTCCCTCATAGCAGTAGGTACTTCTAGCCTGAGGTGTGATGCCTTCAGTTCTGAGCTCCTCCAGAATTATTGTTGCTTGGCCCACTGATTCTGTGGTCTGCCTGCAGAGCTTCACAATGGCCAGGTCCTTGCCGTCCTCCGGATCGACAATACCTGTGCACCCATCTCCTTCGACCTGGGAGCTGCAGAAGAGCAACTGCAGGCCTGGGGCATTCAGGTGAGTACGGCTGATTGAGTCTGCGTTCTTCTCTCTGTCCATCTGGCCATCTGTCTACCCATCGATCTCTTTACAAACATTTCCTTAACTCTTAACTGTGCTGGCTGTGGTTAGGTGCATAGGAAAGTATATTAGAAATGTCCTTTTTTCCCAGTGTGTTCACTAAGAATGTGTGGGGTGGGGGTGCTCACTGTGTCCAGGCCCTGAGCTGGCTAAACTGTGCAGAGGCAAACAGGACCCAGTGCTTAGCTCCCACTGCCCAGCAGGAGCCAGACATGGGTTAGGTAAGTAAGGTTAGCCTGGCATGGATGCCACAGTAGAGGACCATACCTGGCCTGATGGTACAGGAGGAAGCTTTGAACTTCCATGTGGTAGGTAGTCACAAAAACTTCATGGAACACTAGACCCTGATAGGTTGTTGAGGGATAAATTGAAGTATGCTGGGTGGAAGTCATTATAGGGAGGAAACTGCATTCATGTAAGTTCATGGAACTTACCACCTAATGGATGGGTACCTTCAAACAGTGAATCCAGGCAGGCCTGGACTCAACAGGACTGCTGTGTGGATGTGGAAGCAGGCTTGCTGCTCACTGCCTGTGTGACTTTAACCTCGTTGTGCCTCAGTTTTGTCTGCAAGAGAGGGTGATGTTAAAGCCAGTTCTGTAGGCTTCCGTCAGGGCTACATGTGTGATACCAAAGAACATCTGCAGCTCTTCTGGGACACAGCAGGCTCTCAGGAAACCATAGCACCTACTCCTGGTGTGCAGGGCAATGGTGTGGCTCTGTCCCCAGATCCCTCTAGTGAGGTGATCGCTGGGCTAGTCAGGAAATGGCAGGCAGGAACACAGGCAGCTGAGTGTGCCCTAGAGTGTTCTGAGTCTAACATGCTGCCATTGAAAGAAGACGTTCTAGACAGCACAGAGTGTCCCTGCTCTGGACAAGCTGGCTTTGTCCTTTGTGTTCCTACCTTACATCTGTGCAGAACCCTCCTTCTCTCTCCTCTCACTGTCTGCTTTTCTTCCTCCCTTCCTTTCTTGTATGTGTACATTCATATGTATACACATATGTGCATGTGGAGGCCAGAAGTTGATGTGTTTTCCTGGTTTGGTCTCCACCTTGTAAATTGACATAGGGTCTGTTACTGAACATGGAGCTTGCTGATCTACCTAGATTGGCTGCCAGAGAGTTCCCCCAAAGTACCCAGCTATTTAACATGGGTTCTAGGAATCCAAACTTAAGTCCTCATGCTTATGCAGTGGAATCATCCGTGAAGGATCTCCCCAACCCCCACATTAAAGCATTGTCTTGAGATTAGTGAAGAGCTCTTGTGTATATTGTAATATGTTCTTACATGTCATTGTTCCACTTTGGAAAATTGTACTGATGACAATGATTGTTTTCATGTGTATGTTGGTGTGTGTGTGTTTACTTAGCCAAGGTTACTCAGCGCTTGAATGACATGTGACATGACCAGGATTTGGTCCTGGGCCTGGGCCTTGCCCAAGGCTGTCCTGTGCTTGTTGGAAGGTGCTGAGACTCGGGCTGTGGGCCTCCTCTGCCAGATGCCCTGGCCCTCCGGTTGTCACCTTCCTGCAGGAAGTGCCAGTCTGTGCTCTGAGCTTCTTCTTCTGCCCTCTTAGGTGCCTCAGATGTGCCTTGTCCTCCTCCTGGGGCAGTTCTGTGAACTGGGAATGCTGTGCTTACTGGCAGGAAGGAGGTGGGGAGTGGCTGTCCTGTAACTGATGACCTCTTTTTCCTGCATGGCATAGATTCCTGCTGAGCAGTACAGGAACTTGGCCGAGAGTGCCCTTTTGGAACCTCAAGTGAGGAGGTATATCATCTACAACTCCAGGCCCATGCGGCTGGCCTTTGCTGTGGTAAGTAGTTGGGTCGGCCCACTCTGCCTTCTGCCTTGGCCCCAGGCACACCAAATATAGCAGTGTATCCTGGGGCATATAAGGAGACGAGGAATCCAGTTGCCTGGGCAAGCCCAGTACCAAAGACATGGATTTTCCATGGATGGGATCGGTAGGGGATAGGAGTGTGGATTGGGAATCTACGGACCACAGGCTCCCCACTCAGTGTTTTGTCCTTGGCCAAGACTTTTCTATCTGAGATTCGGTTTTTCCTTTGTTCCCAGACAGGCATATATCCTGAATTCATGATGTTCGCGCACACAACGCACTCGTGTTCCTATGTGTGCATGTGCTTGCAAACATACAACTAACCTAGATATCCACACACAAACACACGTGAACATGGCCAAGCAGTGTGTGAACCCAAGCTGCCTTGCTCCTGCTACTAGACCCTTAACCAGTCAGCTTGCTGGTTTTGTATGTGTTTATGGTCACGTGGCCTTATACCTCCCACTTTGGAGGAGGAGACAAGGAGCTTAGCCTTTACCAATTCCCTAACAAGTACTGGGCTATGAAATGTTACCCTGTCAGCCCTGTGAAGTAGACAGGGTTGTTCCCAGTTCGCAGGTGGAGAGACTTAGGCTCAGAGAGGTGCCATAGCTTGTCCCGAGTCATACTGCACAGCAAGGATCACTGTGGGCTTTAGACACTGGGTTTTCTCCTGAGTGCGCTGCCCTTTTGTGTTTCATTTGGAATTGGGGTGAGGAGGGTTTATGAGTGATAGACCTTGTTATCAAACTTGAGGGGTCGTAACCTCTACCCCACATCAGGTTTACCCAGTTGGCCATCTTCAACTGGCCAACTAAAAGAACAAAATTAAAATGCAGAATGCAGAAAAATGAGATTTATTCAATGTGGTCACATTGGAAAGAGTGACAAAGAGGTTCAGTAAACACTCCAAAGGTCCTGAAGGGAGAGCAATGTTTAAGCACATATCCAAGGCTATACACATCTAAGCAGCTCAGGCAAGATGTGGTGCCAGCCACCACTGGCCCATCTTTATCTGGGCTTCAGTCTCATATTATAAGGTGGTCTAACAAGTTGTTAGAACGGTGTGAAATCTCTTTCTGAGAGACAAGTTGCCCCTCTGGCTGGTGTCATTTCCCAGCATGAGATTCCTAGCAGAATTCCCCTTTCTTTGAGGTCTATAGTTTCAACAGCCTGATAATCAGATTGAGAGACATACATGTCTCCTTAGAATCTCTTTATTTCTGCCAGGACAGTTACAACCCATTGTCAAGAGTCACTTGAGATAAGCAGGGAGTAGGAGCTCAGATCCCAGGGTTGGCATGGATTCTTCCAGGCCCCTGGGAGGCTGTTCCACCCCAGAGGTGACAGCGTTATCCAAAGGGTTGCCGATGAATGGCGCTGCTGTCCCTGAGAGCTCCATGCCTTCCTCCACAGGTGTTCTATGTGGTGGTGTGGGCCAACATCTACTCCACCAGTCAAATGTTTACCTTGGGCAACCAGTGGGCAGGTGTGCTGCTTTCGACCCTGGCCGCCATCAGCCTGACTCTGACCCTTGTGCTGGTCTTCGAAAGGCAGCAGAGGAAGGTGAGATGCCAGGGGCCCTCTCTGTTCTCTCCATAGGGCTGGGTAGTCTGATGTTGTTCTACCTCAGGCATCTCCTTCAACTACCCTCATGGCTGCACATCCATGACTAACAGAAACAAGGTCATATATGATGCTAAATCCTTTGTTGTACGTTTTGAAAAAACAAACAAAACAGGTTCTTACCATGCAGGCCCATGACTTAGAACTGACTAGGTTGGCCTGCCTGTGCCTTCTGAGTGCTAGGATTATAGGCGTGTGCCATCACATGTGGTTCCTGTTTTTTGTTTGTTTGTTTTTGAGGTCGGGTCTTGCCAGGTAACCTAGGCTGTCTCCAAACTCACGGTTCTTTCTGTAAGTGCAAGGATCACCAGCCTGTGCTGCCTTGTTCTTCTCCCCTCCTCTCCCTTCTCCTTTCCTCCCTTGCTCCTTGGGAAGGTTACTCTGTCTCACTTTAGTGCTTTCAGTTCACTGTCTGATGGCCTTGTGGCTTTGGTTGCTCCCTGGGGCAATTGCGTGTGGTGTGCAAAGCCACTTGCCTCTTGGTCAAGGAGCAAAGGCTCTTTGTTCTCTCTGTTTTCTTATCCAGTCACAGCAGTTTTTTTTTTCTTTCTTTTTCTGGAAGCCAGATGTTTCAAGAGCAATTCTCAGTAGCCAGCATTCCTGCAGCACCCTGATTAGCTGAGCTTGCTCACACACCTGTCCCTGGACCTGCACAATAATTAGGATTGGTGGGGAGAGAAGGTCATGGCCCACCTCACTTTAGTACCAGGGCTGGAGACTGAGGGCTGGGGGCCAGTGCTGTTGATTCTCCTCAGGCGGGTCACTCCTTCACTGACAACCAGGCCTCACTTCTGTAGCAATCTGAGAGGCAGGCAGTGAGCTCAGACAGTTAGGGAACTTATTCTGGATCCCATTTTAAAGGAAGAGGCCACGTTCAGAGCCAAACTTCTGCTCCCTAGTCGCCTTTAGAGAGGCGATCCCTGCCTCCCTGCTCTCTGTGGTACTCGGAGGTTAGTGTCCCTGTATGCTTGTGCTGTGTATCCAACTTTTCATGGCAAGAAGCTTGCAGAGGCTTTCCACGGTTACACCTTATGACTCTGGACAGAGGGCTTTACAGACATGGAACAGGGGTTCAGAAAGGCTCTGGGAGCAGCCCCAGGCTCACTGCTGCTAAGTGACAAGGCTAGACCTCAAGATTTGACTGCTTAGATTCCAGGTCACCTTCTTAGCACCCAGTGTGTGGCATCCAGTGCTACTGTCATGAATATAAACTTACTTCCTTAGAGTCTTGGGGTTAGAAGTCCAGTGTGACTGTCCCTGGGCTAGAAATTGTCAGGGCTCCTGGGGGCATATCTGCCTCTCGCCCTCTCTGGTTCCACTTTAAGGGCCCCTGTGGCAATGGGACTCCACCTGGGTGTGCTAAGACCCTCTCTTAGTGTAAGGTCAGCTGAGCAGCTTCTGCTCCGGTCCACTGTGTTATGTAACCATGCGGCCACAGGTTCTGGGGAGGTGTTGGATGTCTTGTAGGCCTTATTCTTCCCAGCTCAAGATGCTGTCTTTGGGCATCTGGAGAGGCACCTCTGTCTGTGCATCTGGAGTCCCTGCACTAAAGTCCTTAGCAAGTGTTCTGCTTCCGCCTGGCTTGGCTTCATATTGCCAAATTCCATTTCATGCCTGTGTTCACAGGGACAAATTGGGACTTTATGGCTTAATCATTCTGAAAGGATCTTTGTTGGGCTTTGCTTTGAGTCTGACAAGATAATCCTACCCCTGAGCTCTGTTTAGGCCTTTGTAACCCTTGTGCTTGGTCTATAAAAATAAATTGAGCCGCCTGCCCCTGCTAGGAGATACTTCTTTTGAGAAGAGGGAAAAGCAAGCTGTCACCCTAAGGAGGAAGAGAGAAGGAGACCTGACAGATGTGTCACGGTGCCATGTGACTCACACAGTCCAGGGGTGCCTGCTGGGTGCCTAGACCCCTCTCCACTCCTTCTGCTCTTATGCAGCTGTACTTGGGAAGCAGGAGAGTGCCAGGTGAGGTGCTAGACACAAGTCACAGAGAAGGACCTGCTCTCTGTTCTCTGTGCATCCAGGGGACTGAAGTGCAAGCTGAAAAATGGTTCATTAGCCTCGTTGGTTACTTGAAACCCCGTCAGGGTCC
Source organism: Pachyuromys duprasi (assembly GCA_028658305.1). NCBI lineage: Eukaryota > Metazoa > Chordata > Mammalia > Rodentia > Muridae > Pachyuromys > Pachyuromys duprasi. The sequence goes on along the minus strand of CM053743.1, from coordinate 5,527,890 downwards.
CATGTGCTCTGTATTTAGGGCTTGCTGTCCGTGTCCAACACAGTGTTGTAGGACACAGAACTCTCCTGTGACTTGTTAGGTCTACAACCCGGGGTAGGCTGAGTCACACCACTTCTGAACCTCAGTTTTCTCATCTGAAAATGGCATGATCACTCAGGCTCTGTCGTAGGGTGGTTGTGGATTAAAGGACCTATTTTATGTGGGAAGCATTCACAGTTGTACTTGGTGTTACATAAATGCTCAGTAAGTCTTAATTGTTATTGTTGATTTTGTCTTGGTAGTAAAAATAGCTCAGAGAGATTCAAGAAATAACATTGGCTACATGCCGAGGTCTAGCCCCAGGTGAGGTCAGGCCTGAAGGAGGGTGGATACAAGAGTATCCCTGTGCCTGACTCATTCCTCCCTAGACCCCTCTCCACTCCTCTGCTCTTATGCAGCTGTACTTGTGAAGCAAGAGCAAGGGCAAGGGAGGAGTGAGCCAGGTACTGTGATCGGATCGGAGAGTTTTACAGCCTGTCTGACTGGCAGTCTCAGTGCTGCTTCATTTATGCAGAACTTAGTAGGCAGGGATAGATGCATGTTGTTCCAAAACAAATCATATCATTTTTGTCCCTGGACATGTGTTTTAACTTTCACTTGGTCATAAGTTTAGTCATCATTGAGAAACCATGACAGAATAGAATGTCTTTTACAATCATTTTCCTTCATCAGTCCCACAAACCACCTTTTAACAATATTGCAGTTTCAAGGGCCTGTTTTGCTAAAGCAGGACAGCCCATTCTCAAGCTGGTAGTTCTTGTGCTTTCGAGGGCACTAGACAGAAAGAAAATATCCAAGCCATTATCAACTTTTAATAGAGTGCTAATTATCATTAGGCCCAGGAAAATTCTTCAGGCTAAAGTTGCTGCAGTTATTATTCAACTTCTGCCATAACACAATGTTTATATTCTATATATTTGTAGAAATTATTTATATGTCTAATCTTGTTATTTTTTGTTTCTTGGTCATGCAACAGAACAGTGGCCCTGTGTGAGTTGAATTTTTCTAAGAAAGGGAGGTCTTAGTGCTTCATTCTTCTATCTTTTATCCACAGCATTCTTTGTCCATCAGTATTAGGAAGAGGCTTTTAATTTGATCTGCTCCCAACTTCTTTAGCCTATTGTTTACCTTTTAAAGTTTACTTTGCTTTGATTATCCTGTTCCTGATTAAGTGCAGGGGCAGATGTGTCAAGAGTTATCTTTGAGTCAGAGCCTCATAAGGATTTCTCTGACGTATTTACTTGGGTCACAACCTCCAAGGCATTAGGAAGACCTTCAAGTAGGATCAGATAAGTAAATTTCCCTAAAGGCAGGAGGGGTACTATGGTCAGGACATTCCTGGGGAAGCTTAGAAACAGTACTTCTGGGAGAAGGCGTTGATGATTCATAAGAAAATTTACATCAATCCAACATCCCCAAGTTGCATAAATAATACCTCCCCCCTCCCAAGCCAACGTGTGATCAAGTCCAACATGGAGATCAAGTCTGAAAGACTGTGAGACTAACCCACAGCGATTGCGTCACTCGGCTCAGCTTTGCTGGATCTTTGTCAAGCAGCTGTGCTGGCTTTATGGCTTCTGCCATTCCTGTTAGATATGCTGTGCCAGCTGCAAAGCTCCCCTCAGCTCTTCCTTGAGATCATGGACCTCAAGCCCCTGAGATTTGTTTGTTTGTGACAGGGTCTCCACATAGCCCTGGCTGTGCCATAGCCCTAGCCATAGCCTAGCATTTACTGGGTACTTAGGGGTTTTTGAGCCCCTCAAGTCTCACTCTTATGCAGACCAGGCTGACCTCAAGCTCATAGATATCTGCCTGCCTTGGCCTCTCAAGTACTTGGATTAACAGTATGCACCTGGTTCTAGGGATAGCCTACAGACCTCTTCTTCATGATTGTGTCCCCTACAGAATTAGTAGCTCCTGCATCACTTAGCATCTGTGAAAGCCTCAAGATTTCATGCTTCCTCTGTTGTTTTCTACCCTCATGTGGTGAGTGATTAGCCTTCCTCAAGAGTAGATGGGTGGTGCAAGACCTGAGATGCTGAGACTCTGCCTCATGTGCACCCCATGTGCAACAAGCAGCTAGGTAATCAGTAGAGATGCCTCTGTGTGCCCAAGGTGACATTGTGGAGAATGTGGCATTGCAGTCCAAGTTCCTTGTCATAGTGACACTCTTGGCCACCATGTATGGGCTGTCCACCCCTGAGTGGTCCAGATACAGTAGCTCATTTCGTCAATATTAAGGCCTATAAATCAAGGGAGTTTCCGTCTCTGGTTTTAATATGAGGACGTGGAGGCAGAGGTGTCAAGTGACCTGTCCAGGGTGACACAGGTGGTGGAGTCAGGGTCTGCAACTGAACTCTCAGTGAGTGAGTTTCTGAAAGATGAGCAAGACTGATCAGAATTCTAGTTAAAGCCAGTAGAGGCATTCCACTACACTGTGACTCCTCGTGAACTCCAGCTCTAGGCCCTGTGTGCAATGGAGTCAAAATGATGTGCTGGAGAATCCTAGATAGATTTTTTTTTAACCTCTTCCATGACCAGGTAGGGCAGAGGATAGGCTCTTAATCATTCCTCCAGTGGGAGGCATGTGCTAGCAACCTTGACCATCTGTCACTGAGTGCCACCATTGTCTGTTTCTGTGTGACCCCACACAAAAGCCTTTTCACATTTCCAGTTTTCCTTTGGGGGCCTGCTGTTTTGGGGAGCCCTTATCTTCGGCTGGCTCTGAAGTTTCCTGAAGGCACATTGAGGGTCTCTGCTCTAGGCCATCACTCTGGCTTCTGTCACACCTTTCCTTTCTCCTCTCCGGTCTCCTTGGCATCTGCTGGCTGCAGATTTGCCATTGGCTGCAGTGCATGGGAGCTGAAGGAAACAGCCTCTCTGAAGGCCAGACACTGCACTGAGAGCTGTAGATGTGGACCTGTTGGCATGGTAGAATGTGCCTTACCCCTGGCTTGCTGGAGGCTGAGGCCAGGGGATCCAAAATTAGAGTTCCTGTCTTGAAAAAGAGAAAGGAAAAAAGCAGTTGTTTTGTTTACGGACCTGCTGCTTTCCATACAGACTATACCCTTCTTTCCCTCAGACATCCACTACATTATGATTAGCCCTGGGCTAATGATTTTCTTCACAACTCACTGAGCTCTTTTCTCACTCCTAGGCAAGGGTGTGTTTTTGTTTTTGTTTTTCAAACCTATAACCTAAGACAGCAAGACTCAGTGAAGAAAGGCAGTACAGCCAGAAAGTAGCAGAGTTGGGCTCAAGCTCTTTCACGCTGAATTTGCCATAGGGGAAAACAGAGTTGTCTTGAGCATGAAGGTTGATGTGTGGCCCATGGGAGAGGGACAGCTGTGATGTCCAGAGTGTGAAGGACCTCCTTGGCAACTTGGGCCTGGCACTTGTCTTTTAGGCCAACACTAACACAGATCTGAGGCTGGTGGCCGCCAATGGAGCCCTTCTGAGACATCGGGTGCTGCTGGGGGTGACAGACACAGTGGAAGGATGCCAGAGTGTGATCCAGGTACTGTGTCTCAGAGTGACCTCTCCCGGCGGCCTGCTTGCAAGTGGCCTTGTGTTCTTCTGGCCTGCATTGTGGGGTGCTGTGGTGGCCTGTTCCTCCACCCTCCCACCCCACCCCCGTTCCAACGTCTCCCTCAGGACTCCTCTCCTGTACTGAACCTTATGGTTGGGCACTGTAGGAATCAAGGTCCCTGCAGAGTCCCTGTGCAGTACGAGCCTGCACACCCTTGAGGATGACAGATACACACAGTGGCTTTAAAGGGACAGTGAGAGCTCATGGTGGCCCAGGGCTGCATCCGAGTGATGAGGCTGGCGAGCCTGGTGAGGTGCTAAGGCCTCATGTGTCTGGCTCAGTACTTTTCTGTCTCCCTAAGGCAGTAGGGAGATCTTAAAGTAGGAAGTCATGTGTGGACATGGCTGAGGCTGGATTTGATCCTGGTTGCCTCAGCTCAGTGCTCAGTGCAGTGTGTCTTATCTATGATCCTGGTGATATCTCACCTCGCTTCTTGCGTGGCAGGGGTGTACATTATTCTTAGTCTACAACTGAAGATAGCAGGGCTTAGGGAAGAGACACAACCTACATTGCCAGGAAGCAGAGCTGGGTTGCAGCTCAGGCTCTGCCTCCCTGGCATGTTTATGCTTCATTGTTTGCAGCCCTTTGCTTCAGGGAAGCCGAGGGATGCCTAGAGTATGTGTGCAATGAAGACCTAGGAGCTGTGCCTTCTGCACATCTGACAGATGTTTGCTGAGAGCTTCCACATGCTAGACACTGTTCTCTGGGTAGAGCTGGGGCTGAGGATACACAAGTCCTTGTTTAACAGAGCTCATCACAACTGGGATAACATGGCGGGTAAAGATATCTCACCTGAGATTGTTGGCAGTTAAAACGGGACATCTGCATCTCGGGAGCCTACGACTCCTTCCTAGCTTCATTCGTTTTGGAGTCTTCTCTGTCGGCACACAGGAGAGACCCTGGAATGTAGTTGAATCTGTGGTTGTTCAGATGGCTAATGAAGGAACACATCTTTTCAGACAGGGGTTTCTTTTATCTTCACAATGGCATCTTGGCGTGAGATGAAGCAATGTCTGAAGGTCTTTCAGAATTCCCAGGGGTGCTGGGTGATGTGATGGGCAAGGAAAGAGGCAGCAGTTGACAGGGGTGGGAAGGGAGTGATTTGTTAAAGCAGGATGAGGGAGCGTTCCCATCTCCTGTGTATGTTTGAGGTTTTTTTTTCACAGTAAAAAGATTTTTAAAAACAGTCATGTGAATAGATCCTCCTCGGGGGTGAGCTGGTGGGAGAGACTATCTGGCAGGAAGGGCCGTGACCTTTGGTTTCAGGGTCAGCCATCTTGAGCAGGGAGCAAGGTAGTAAGTGCAGGTATTAGACTCAGGATTCTATTTTTCTGCAGAACTTGATTCTCATGTGTGTGTCACCATCAAATCGTTTCGATGGACATGTAAGGTTTTGGCTTAGGAAGGATAAACTGGCGTGGTGTGTGCTGAGGCTGAAGCGGAAGGAAAGGTTCAGGGTATCAACCAGGATGTCTTTCTTACCTGCACTCTTCACTGAGAACATTCCTATTAACAACCTTGAATCTGGCACTGGTTGGTGGCGATGCCACTTGTGAGAGCTGCTCTCTTTTGCATTTGTGGGTTTCAGACAGAATGGTACCCATTCTGCTGAGGGTTAAGGCTCTAGTCCCCTTTCTCAATGGACCAATGTGATGGCCAAGGAGGTTTGGAGTCTGTCTTTGTGGGTGCTTTGTGGGAGATGGGGTCTAGACATTTTGTCCATGGTTGGACATAGTCTGAATTTGATTGCAAAGCTATTTTTTCTGGGGTGGCCATGTAACTTAGTGGCAGTGTGCCCACCTAGTGTTTTCTCCTGGGTTCTATCTCCAGTACCACCAATTTTTTAAGCCTGCCAACCACACAGATGAGTTGCAGTCACACTGTTCCTGCCAAACAGCAGGCATATCAAGTGGTTATCAAAAGGGTGGGCCTTGATGAGGAGGGGGAGCTGGGGAATGGCCCTGGGGTTCGAGGTTCAAGGTCAGGTCACTGCTGTTTCTCTTCACAGCTCTGGTTTGTCTACTTCGACCTGGAGAACTGTGTGCAGTTTTTGTCCGATCATGTTCAAGAAATGAAGAGGAGCCAAGAGGTAAGATGGCTGGCTCTTTTTCTAGGATCAGCCATTTCCTGGGATCTTAACATCCTGAGGTCCGGATTGTAGTGGTACCCTGCTCCTGTCTGGCTAGAACCTTTGGCTTGAGGCAGGGTTTGCACCCTAGTTTGTTCTCTTGCGGCATGTTGGAGACACTCATCCCAGCTGTGATGAGCTAACATAAGCATGGAGGGCAGAGGCCTTCCACAGGACGCTGCTCTTATGGGAAAAAGTGTGATCTCACTATCACAGCTCACTGAGGTCAGCGTCTAGCTCTCCAGCTGGTCAAAGTCTACCAGACTTAGAGCATACCTGTGCCCCCTCTGTTTTCTTTGTAGTCATTGCTGAGAAGCAGATTAAGCCAGCTATGTGTTGTCATGGAGACGGGAGTGAGCCCTGTGGTGGAAGGCCCTGAGGACTTGGAGGATGCTCCCCTCCTGCCCAGCACTCCTGGTTCTCAGGAGAGACCACTCATGCAGACTGAACTCTATCAGCTTGTTCGAGAGGCTGAGCCAGAGGTAATGGTGCCACAGTGGTCAGGGAGTTCCTACCTTGTGGGCCCCCATGTGGTTATGGTCCAAGTGATGGCTCAAGCTTTATGTCTTGGGGTTATAGCTTCCCTGAGTTGCTAGAGACAGTTCTAATCTTGAAGGTCAAAGCTTTCTTTTCCTTTTTCTTTTTGTTAACTCCAACACTTATTTTTTTGTTTGTTCTGACGCTTCTGTTTTGACATAACAGTGTTTTGCTCTGTAGTCCAGATTGGCTGACCCATAAACCTCCCAGCTGTTGGGATGGCAGGCTTCAGCTTTACACCAGTACTTTAAAACATAGTTTATGTGGATTAATGTTGGACCTACTGGGACTCCTGGTAGCATTTATAAATACATTGGCCATCCTTTTTAGTAGCTTTGCTGCGAGGATTGTTGCATGTTGATGAACTCTAATTCTATGATCAATATGGATAAATACTGATCTTTTGAAAGTCTATTGCTGGACATGGTAAAACAAACACTCATGAGGTGCAATTAGGAGAATGACAGATCTAAGGCCAGACTGGACTACACAGGGAGGCCCTTAAAGAATAAAGATTCTGTTGTTTACATCAGTCACATCTTCGTGTATCTGTTTTTCTGTCATTGTTCATCCATCTATCCATCATTATCCATCCATTTGTCCATCTATTATCCATCTGTTTGTTCATCAATCAGCATCCATCCATCCATCAGTGTCGACATCATCCATTCGTCCATTCACCTATCTGGCCATCCATGTATCAGTCTGTCCCTTTGCATTATCTGTCATCATGCATCAATCATCCACAGACCTACCTTCTTGAATCCTAGTCGCTGTTTGGATCTGTGTGAATTCGCTCAGTTCTGAGCCCCAGGTCCCCTGCAAGGTTCTGCTCTTAGGCTATGTGTGGGGTCCGTTCCTTGCTGGTAGACTTGAAAACTACGAGGGCAGACCCAGTCAGAAGGAGTGATCTCAGGTGACATTTGGAGCTTTGGTGATCATTTGAATTTTCCTTTCATTCCAGGGCTTTAGAGTCAAAGTTCAGCCTAGCCCAGGCTTCCTTGTTGGCACTGGTGGGAGTTTGAGGCTTCCCACTAGGGGCATCTAAGAGAGAAAATGATGGCTGTATCAGTCTCTTCACTTTTTTAATTTATTTTTTAAACAGAACAGAAAAGACTGATAAGGCCATGTGTTTTATTCAGGATGGCTTGTGTGTTTGGGTTGACATGTAATAACCCACTAAATATGGGCCTTTCAAATTATTCTTTCAAATTTGCTCACAACCATAGAAACACAATTTCTAGTCATAAATATCAAGTGGTGTGTGTGTGTATGTATGTGTGCATTTGTTTTGAAAGTAGCTTATCAGTTAGGGAAAACATAATCTATGCCCAAGTCTGAGTGTGGACCGGCTGTGTCTGAAGAAGCCCTGTATGTGGCAGATGCAGAGTCAGAACACTTTCTCACATCTTTAAGGCTGTGCCTTCTTCAGTATACCCTTGAGGTCTGCATCACTTCCCTTCTTTGACAGGGAGACTGAGACTTACTCAGGCTCTCAGAACGAAGGAGAGGGCAGGAGAGTTTTGACAGATGCCTCCCCTCAGACTCGCAGTGAACCAGTTGGGCTGTAGGGTGTGATTCTTACATTGTTGATCTTGGGCTGAGTTGGTGAGGCCAGTCTGAATTAGTGAAAGGCACGTTATTTGCATTTTCAGCATTCTCTAGCCTAGTGAAAAAGACAGCTTAAGAAAAAGCCAGTCCTGGGAGCCTTTGCCATTAACTGCTTCTCATCCAGGACCAAGTTAGGATCTTTCTATAGTTTTGATTTTGTGTTGTTTGGAGGCAGAGTTTCACTCTGTAGCCCAAGCTGGCCTTTTACTCAGTCAGTAGTCCAGGCTAGCCTTGAATTCATAGCAACCCGTCTGCTTTTGCCTCCTGACGCAGAGATTCTAGGAATGAGCCTGGCTTCTGCTTCTTAGCGTTGCTGGTGGATCCAGTGGTCTTTGCTGAGCCGGACCAAGGGCTTTGTGCTCCTGTGGCCTCATGCCACCTTTCCACAGTCCATGTGACCAGTGAAGACAGTGCCTCAGGCAGGCAGGGGCGTGCCCAGCGAGCCATAGGGGGTGAGGAGCTGGAACTCCCTGGGTCTGTGATCTCAGTACCTGTTTTTAATTTCTAGCTTTCTGGAACCCACACTGTTTTAGTACATTTTGATGGGCTCAAGTGAGAGATTTAAGCCTCTTCCCTGCAATGCCAACCCGTCAATCAATGAGTGAAACTCCAGAGAGAGAGTGTTCAGACAGAATGCATGACAGCCAATTAAAATGTTTTTCTTTGTAATCTGGTTTTCCGTTTTTGTAAGGTAGACACATGGGATTTGCCATCTTTCTTGTGCAGCTTCCATCATCACTTGTCTTCATAATCTTCCTCTCCTGGCCTCAGACCCTCTCAACACTGTCTTCCCTTCTGCCTTCCCTGGAACCTGGAACCACTGTCTCTCTCCTTCATGCGCAGTGTTTGTTCCTTTGTGGTAAACAAGTTTTCATAAGCAAACTCTCAACATGTCTGGTAGAAAGGTGTTTGCCAGACAGCATATGGGAACTGAAGGTCTCCTATCATGAGAACTGCCCTCATTCAGCCCCCATTAGTGATTTTCTTCAAGTGAGTCAGTCTGCCCTCATGGGTAGGAGTGGTGCTTCTCCAGTACTCTGAGGTTACAAATCTTCTGGTGCTTGGGGTACAACCCAGGGCACCCAGCATGTTAAGTGCATGATTTACTTCTGAGCAGAACCCTCAGTCAGTCCTTGTGTGTCTTGTTAGTGAGGCCTTCTTGGGGATGAAGCAGCCATGGTCACAACAATTCCTACCCAGTGACTTGTAGAGTGGGTATTCTAGAGCAGGATGCATCTCCCAAGAGCCCCGGGCACTGGTCTGGCTTGAGCCCCCTTCCCAGGTCTAGGACGGGATGGTGGTTTGTGCCCTGCCCTTGCCTCGGCCTGTTACCCTGGGGTCTGTCTGCTTATGTTGCTTCCCTGCCTCTTGCAGGAGATGGCCCGGCAGCTACTGGCAGTGTTTGGTGGCTACTACACCCGGCTCCTGGTGACCTCTCAGCTTCCCCAGCCAACGGGCGCACGACACATGGACTCTGCGAGTGTCCCATGCCCCTGCCAGCTCATAGAAACACACATTCTGGGCACAGGGTGCTGTCCATTCCTGGCCAGGTGACCCAGGGACTGAGAAGTGGTGGAGCAGTCAGGAGCCCAGCATGACCAACAGTGAGCTCAGATGAGATCAGCATTTGGGGACGCTTTGGAAAGTGTCACTCAGAAAGCCCTGGGCTCATAAAGTGTATGCCAGATGCCTTCTTTGCATCACATGCTGCCCTGGCCTTGCTGAATCTGATGGATGAGCTAGAGTTGACAGAGCCTGCGGCCTGGATGGAGGATTTCTTCTGTTGCCTGCAGAGCTCAGGAGACCTGCAGCCGACCCCACAGGGCAAGTCCCTGACCCTTGGTGTCAGATGGGGAAACTGAGGCTTAGAGAAGATGCTGCTCTTTTTGCATTGCCTCAGGCTGCTGCTGTCATAAGCCGACCCATTTCCAGTGTGAGGGAAGATTCTCAGAAAGGTGAGCCTGCTTGTGAACTGCAGTACTGTCTGGGCTTGCTGTTAGCACTTGGAAAAGAAGATCCTGTTGGACTCAGAATGATTTTGCGCTGCAACATGCTGGCTTGTGATTGCAATTCTATCCTGCCAAGCAGCAGTGGTACATCTGACACTAACATTGTTCTGGAATGAAGTATGATCAGATACTCTGGGCTTGTGTGAAGAGCTCATAGATCTCCACAAAGTTTGAAGACTGTCCATAAAGTTCAGCTCCAAGAACTAGCCTTTGTGGTTTTTGTCCCTTAACAAATCATCATTATAAGTTGGAACTCTCCTTGAACTGACATATGTATTCATTCCTGTTGGGCTCTTATTCTATTCATGCCTCAAAACCCGGATTTCTGTATACCTCCTGCTGCTGTATCATTGAAATTCCGTAATAAGAGCTGCTCCTATTGTGTATGTTATTCTATCTCTCCCCTGTACATACCTCTTTTTCTGCCAAGACTGTAAACTCCTCAGGGGCCAACACTGTACCCATCTCCCTTCTGGGAATGACCTGGACTTGCCTAGAAAAAAAAATAATTCTGAAAAGTCCCATGGATTGGTTGCCTTGTTGTTCTGCAAACATGGTAGAATGGTAATATCCAGGTCATGATGGACCAGCCTTCTGGCCTTGACTTGTGCCACTTTATTTGTCCGCCCTCCATTTGCTCATCCTCACAGGCTGGATGATTCTGAGAATTTCCAGCTTATTGTGCTCCATGCACAGAGTGACCCCAAGCTGAGCTGTCCTTGGTGGGGGCCGTCAGAGGGGGCACTGGCCTAAGCTAGGAACCTGGAGTACCATGCTGAGTGCATTGCTTCTTGGTGTGCCCATTGATGCCTTTGTAGTGATGTCGTGGACTGAAGTGGCACAGTTCAGGAGACTTGTCGGGTAAGACGTGTCTCACCTCTTTTGTGTTCTGTCGGGGGTGGAGGAGTCCCCCTGCCTTGTCCAATGGCAGTTTTGCTCAGTGGAATTATTCGCTGTCTTTTGGCCCACCGTGGGAAATGTCACTGTGAAATCTGGTCAAGGGAAGCGTGTGCTTGTCATCTGGTCACAGAAGCCTTCAAAATGATAGTGGAGACTAAAGCTGTTCTCCTGAGTGGAGGAGCAACTATGCTCGTGAAGGCTTGGTGTGGTCCTTCCACATGGTCTAGAACTTCTGCCTGCCTGCCTTCTGGATGGGACATATGAGGTAACCCATGGTGGACATTTCTTTGTGTGTGCCTCAGTTTCCTTCTTTGTAAAATCCATGAATTATCTGGCTCTAGCCTGCCACTAGTTCGGGTTTTTTTTACTTTTATTTTTACTTTTTATCTTTTTATTCACATGTCTGTACGTGTAAGTGCTGGCAGTTTAAACTCAGGTCATTTGCAAGAGTGGTCCACACTCTTAACTACTGAGCCATCTCTATAACCCGTTGCTCCTAGCATTTAAGGCTCGTTGCCCATCAGAGGCAGGGGCCATGGACACACTGCCATGCAGGTAGGAACATTCAAAGTCAAGTCCTTCCTCGTATCCTTCCTGCCTTCTGGTCTCCATCTCATCAGTCAGTGGGAAGGAGAGTGCCTCCCTGGCAGATGTTTTGAAAGAAATAGAAATAACCTTCAGTGCTTGCAACACCAAGTCACAAGCTGGAGCAGGAACTCAACAACTTGTCACGGTTTCTTTTTTAAATTCCTATTGTCTGGTATACAGTAGGTGCCCGAATGTGTTTAAGCCGACTCTTGCCTCACACTGTTATTCCAGCCACACAGGGGTTTGTGTGCAAATAAAGATTTGTCAAATCTGAAGCTCAGTAACGGACAAAGTTATGGTGAAGGGAGGCTTGGAGCAAGCTGGTGACCTTCTCACTTCCTCATCTGTCAGGACAGGGTTGTGTAATGAGGGCAGGGACAGAGCTACTGTCAACAAGCCACAAAGCCTGTTTCCTAGTGTGTCCCTCTGAGAATTCGGCCACTAAGACTTTCATTTCATCTCTGTGGTCCTGCTGAAAGTCAGGCCTCTTACATGGAGGAACACTAAGCATGTGCTGCCTCTGAGTCCCACCCCGGCCCCCAGTGATGGCTCTTTCCTGCTCAGCAACTGCCAAGTGGTTTTTTTATTTGAACACAAACACAAGTTTTTAACAGGTTGTTCAGATTCATTATTAATGATTTCAGTTAGTTTGTTTTACCAATGACCCAGTGAGGGGAAACTCCAGGCATGACGTGTAGATTTTTCATTTCTTTTATTTCTACTTTTTTGTTTTGTTTTCAGGACAGGGCTTCTCAGCCTTGGCTGTCCTGAACTGGCTTTATAGACCAGGCTGGTTTTGAACTCACAGCAATCTGCCTGCCTCTGCCTTCCCGAGTGCCAGGATCACAGGCACCGGCATACTCCCACAGTGTCGGCTTACTGTTTTTTTTTTAAGTTAGGGTCTCATTTAACTGAGAGATGGCCTCTCACTCTCTATGTAGCTGAGGATGACCTTGAATTCCTAATTGTGCCTTCCGAATGCTGAGGTTACTGAGAACAGTGTGTGTGTGTGTGTGTGTGTGTGTGTGGGGTGGGGTGCATCTGCCTGGGCACATGTGTGGCAAAACCACAGGGAGACATCAAATGTCCTGCCCTGTCATTCTCTCCCATATTTCCTCGAGACTGGGTCTCTCACAGAACTTAGAATTTGGCAGGCAGCCAGCAAGCCCGAGCAATCCTGTTTCTTCCCCCTGTCTTGCTGTGCTTGGCTTTTTAGACATGTGTGCTAGGCCCATATGGTTGCTCCCAACTCTCTGTAAACTTCAGTTACAGGGGATCTGACACCCTCTTTTGGACTCCATGGGCATCAGGCACACATGTGGTGTACAGAAATGCATACAGAGAAGGCCCAATGCACATAAAAAAGAAATCTAAAAAAAGAAAGAAAGAAAGAAAGAAAGAAAGAAAGAAAGAAAGAAAGAAAGAAAGAAAGAAAGAAAGAAAGAAAGAAAGAAAGAAAGAAAAAGATGAGATATGAAAACGCAGATATTGGGGATCCAAACTCAGGTCTTCAGGCTGTGTTGCTTGACAGGAAGCACAGGATACTCAGGAAATCTCTCTGTTGTCCTCTCACAAAAACTGGAGAAATAAAGGCTGATGTTTCTCAAGGATGAAAGGGGAGCTGATGGAGAAGTCACAACAACTCTGCATCTGCACAAACAGCAAGAGGGAGAGCCCTGAGAGCTGTCCCTGGCTTCCGGAGCACTGCAGTATGGTTCCGGCTTCTGGGGCACTGCAGTGTGGTTCTGGCTTCCGGGGCACTGCAGTGTGGTTCTGGCTTCCGGGGCACTGCAGTGTGGTTCCGGCACCCACAGCCGGAGACTCACAGGGCCCAGTAATGCCTCTTACTCCAGCTCCAAGGAGTCCAGCACCGTCTTCTGGCCACTGTGGGTACCTGCACGCATGTGGCATATCCACAAGCACATACACAGGTAAATAAAAAATAAGTCTTGAAAAAAGAAAGCAGAACTTGATAGAAATTAATATCAAATATAGGCTACTAGAAAATATTCATCTATAAAAACGTGTACAAGGCTACTACAGCAATACTCTTCTTTTTTAAAAAAAGATTTGTTTATTTTATGTATAGGAGCGATCTGTTTTCATGCACACCAGAAGAGGAATCAGATTCCGTTACAGATGGTTGTGAGCCACCATGTGGTGGCTGGGAATTAAACTCAGACCTCTGGAAGAACAACCAGTGCTCTTAACCACTCCAGCCCTATATAGTTAAAGAGTGCAGCAGCCCAAAAGGTTAACAGACAAAATGTGGTGTATGTATACGGTGCAATAATAGCCGTCAAAAGGAACAAAGTTACGATACGTATTGCAACACAACTGCACCCTACAGCCATGCTACACAACAAAAAGACCAGGCATTGCTTTATTCTATACATGAAATGTCCTGCGTGGGAAAAAATCTGAAGACAGAAAGTGCCTTCATGATTGTTGGAGTTTGAATGGGAGAAGGGGCGTGGCCACTATTTGGGTCATTTAATAGGTCATTTCAAAGTGGTGAGTCTTATGGTATGTGAATTATATTTTAAAAAATGTAATCTATATATATTGAAAGCAGTGGCAAGGGACTGGGGGGATGGCTCACACAATTCTGGATGGCCTGAAACTAACTCACTTTGTAGACAAGACTGGTCTCAGACTCACAGAGATCCACTGCCTCTGCCTCCTGAGTTCTGGGATTGAAAGTCACAATGGCTGATTGATTTATTTTCTGTTGTCTGATTGATTTATTTCTGTTGTCCACCCACTGGCCTACGAAAGGGCATTCAAGATGCTTGTGGGTTTTGATAAATATGAATATAAGCAGTAATACATACAGTTTTTACCTTCTACCCACAAAGGAGCATGGTTGTTGGGTTTTATAATATAATAAGTTTTGTAATAAGCTGTCAAGCCAACTTTGAGGTTTTCTAAGCCATGTTGGATTACTGATAACTGTGGTTAAGAGTTCTTGTTCTGCTTCTTTGGCAGCATTTGTATTGTTGGTTTCCAAGTCTTGGCCACACTGACAGGTGTGATGTGTTGGCTTCTTGTTTTAAGTTCCATTTTCCAGGCAACATACGATGTTCGTGGGCTTATTTGCCACCTGCACATCTTCTTCAGTGGGACTCCTGTCAAGAACTTTGGCAGACACCATGTAGGATATTCACATTTGTTTTTCGCCCACAATATATAAGACATTTCATCATGTGAGGGTATTGGGGAACATGTTTTTTTCCCTATGTATACTTATTATCGTTCATGTAAAGAAAAATAGAATGTAACCACACTGTGGTTTTGTACTGCTGGAAAGATTTTGCTGGGATACATAAGCTGTGGAAGGAAAAATAAAGTTGTTGGATCTTGCTGGTTGGAGTTTTGCTTCATCCACAAAATATGTATATATGTGTATATGGTATATGAGTATATGTATAGTGGTTAGAGCTCATTGAAGCTTTTCTTCACCCAATGTGTAAATGTATGTTTGTATGTATGTATACATGTATATATGTATGTGTATATGTGACATTGTTGGAGCTTGTTGGAATTTGCTCATTGGAGTTTGTCTTGCTTCCTCCATGTGTATGTGTGTGTGTGTGTGTGCATGTGTGTACAAGGGTGTGTACAATGGTTGTTTTCTCCTTTCCTTTTCTCCAGCCACTGACTCTCAGTTGTAGTGCATTCCAGGAATCAGCAGCTCTGGCTCTCTGCCAGTTACAGTCAGTTTTGGCCTATGCTTGCCACCATCGGTAGAAGCTCATCAGTTAACAAGCACTTCTGGCCTTTTAGCTTCAGAGAAAAGTCTGCTGGGTGATCAGTTGCCAACTCTACATCCTGCCTCAGTTTACCCTGTGGTGTTGAAGCTGGCCTTTGACATCTAGTCAAGTTGACAATGAAGATTAACCACCACATAGGATCACATAGCATTATCCAGGCTGGCCTCAAACTTTACTTCACAATTCCTGGTTAAAATGTGCCTTCTTACAGTTTTTCCGTTGGTTTGCCTTCCCTGAGATCAGTCAATCAAAGCTCTCCTCACTTTTGTTTATTTTGGTGCTTATCATTTTATAAGCCTCTAAGAGTCACTTCTTTTAGTGATTAGCTGAGTCAGCAAGTATCCTTGGCTGGCTGAGGTCTGCCATGTGATCACTGGCACTGTGCTCTGGGCAACCAAAGCCTTTCCCTCTGCCTGGCTTCAGTTCTCTGTATTTGAAAGCATGACAGGTATTATTATAAATATTTGTAGTCATCATTTGTTAGGCTTAACCATGTTACTTTTTATTGCTTTTTATCACTTTGAAAGTTATTATTTTAATATTTCCATGCTTGTGTCTCTTTCTTCTCCTCAGACTAACTTTAGACCTCAGTGTGTTTAGAAGCATGTTGAGAATTCTCTGGAATAGTTTTCTTTAGTACAAATCTTATAGTGACATTTTCAGTATTTGCTGAACTGTTTCAGTTTCCTTTGAAAGATATTTTTGTTAAGTAAAGAATTCCTTGCTTTTTTTTTTTTTTACTTTCTTTCTCTTTCTGTTTCTTTTCTGTAGTTGTATTAGGGTTCTTCAGAGGAAAAGAACTGATAGAATAAATATATTCCATATATAATTATTTATATTATACTATATATATTTCCTTTTACCTCTTTTGTTTAACACACGCGTATTACAAGGGGGCTTTATTAGAGTTGCTTATAGGCTGTGGTCCAGCTAGTCCGACAGTGGCTGTCTTCTGATGGAGAGGCCAAGGATCTAATGGTTAGTTGTTCAGTCCATGAGGCTGGCTCTCTTAGCTGCTCTTTGATCTATATTGGAATCCTGAAGAAATGGTTCTAGTGCCAGCAAAGGAGTGCAGGATCAGGAGGCTAGGTGAACTTGGGAGTGAGTGAAGAGAAGCAGGCCAAAGGCAAAAGTTCCTTTCTTCCACGTCCTCTCATGTGGGCTGCCTCCAGTGAAGGTGATCCACATTAGGGTTAGTGTTCCCACCTCAAATGATCCAGTCAACAGAATCCCCCACAGTTGTACCCAACTGCTTGGTTGAGACTAGCTTGGTTCTAGTCTTACATTTCTGTTTCACTCAAGTTCCAGTCCTTCACAGATTTTAGCCGAAAACCTGTGTGTGTGTTTGTGTTTAGGTGCACATACTTTCACGTACATATATGAATGTATTTACCACCACTGGTAATCATCATATGTGTCGACCCTTTCTGTGAGTGTGGAAAGTTTTGCTCAGCTTTGCAGCCGTATGGACTGTGCTTAGGGCTTGGCAGGAGCTGTGACAGAGCAGCTCTCTGATATGTTCTAATGATGCAAGGAAAAACCCAACAGCTTTGTATAGTGCTGTGAGCAGGGAGGGGGTCAAGTGTAGGCTGCTTTGCCGCAATCGGATAAATCAGGCTTCTGTGGATTCCGCAGATCTTTTTACCGTTATTTGAAAATCCTTCAAAAAATGTGTATTCACACTGAGGGCCTTTGACAGAGTCACGGGATGGGAACACTTTTGCAAGCCTTTTGTGGAGGGGCTTCTAAATTATAGAAACAAGTTTCTTTGATGTTCTGAGCACCCACCATCTGTTGCAGGAAGTAAATCAAAGGCAGAGTCTGGGCTGTGCTGGGAAAAGGAGGAAGACTGGCCAGGGGATTCATCATGAGAACTGTAGAGGAAGAGGAATCTGTCCGTCACCGAGGCTCAGGGCAGTGGACTATACCATAGTCAACTGCTAGCTCCCCTCACTGGCCATAAACTCGTCTGCTTCCTGACAGCCATTGTTCTGGTATGACTTCCAAATATTCCCTATATTCTTGCTTTGGGCAGAGTCTTTAAAAAGCCACCCTCCTGTGTCAGGAGTAGTGGGAGCACAGGACCCCACCACCGTTGCTGGCTCTTATATTGTTGGCATTCCTCTTTCTCCTTCTCTTCCTCCATCTGTCTTCTTCCTCCTCTCTCCATACTCCTCTCTAGCAGTCCTTCTCACCTCCATCTTCTTCCTTTCCCCCACAAACTCCTCTAGCTTGACAGCCCAGAATGAAACTGTGTTGTCACCTTGACCCCAACAGTATGTGAACCTCACTCCTTATTTTTCTTCCCATGTGGTCTGAGTTAGAATTGGTCAGCTGCACCCAACATTGTGGCTGCTTCTCCAGCTTCATATAGAGCTTTTCCTGTCTGTTCTGGCAGCGTCTGCTCTTCTTTATTAGTCAAGTCTAAAACCACACAGAGCAGTTTGAATGTGGGATCTTGTAGCATTACTTGTCAGTTCCAGTCCTGATAAG
Organism: Pachyuromys duprasi; assembly: GCA_028658305.1. NCBI lineage: Eukaryota > Metazoa > Chordata > Mammalia > Rodentia > Muridae > Pachyuromys > Pachyuromys duprasi. The sequence continues at coordinate 5,510,223 of CM053743.1, read as the reverse complement.
GAGGTGGCAGGAAGGAGGGAGTGCAGACAAGATCTGTGAACACAGAGCAACATAGAGGAGCAGCCCAACCCAGGACCAGGAGCTGAATCACAGACCTAGGACTGTGAGCCAAGGCCGGAGCCTTTGTTAAGGCTATAGCCAGAGCTCACAGTGACGAGAGAAACTGATTGGTAGGACACTCTGGAAACGTGCCTTTTTGGGTGCTGTTACAGGGAGATGTCTCATTGGAGGTACTCCGTTTGTAAGGAATGCAAGGAGAAACATTTGCAGGCAAACCCTGAGCTAAAATATCACCTAAGATAAAGGGTTCTGAAGCTGGAGAAGCTGCAAGAACCCACAGAATGAGCAACCATGGTGGAACTAGGAAAGGATGTTCTTTCCTCTTCAGTATCTTTAGCTTTAGCTACTGACAAAGTTCTTTATTGTGCAGATTCCAACCAAAAAGAATTTTTAAGTCTCAGTTCCATTTCTGACAGCAGACAATGAGCAGTCATTTTGGGGACAAGAGCAATCCCTGGGTGCCATTCTTTCATTGATCAGGGAAAGCATGTTTAAGAGTGTGGACCCTAGAAGTAAGGATTCCTGAGTCTGAGTTTCAGCCTGCCACTTATAGTTGGCAAACTTAAAACTATAATTTACTCACTCTAGGCTGATGTCTTAAGGCTGTAAAACCTGGGTAGTTTGCTAACCTTGTTGGCTTATTGTACTGATTGAACTGTTATTCACAGAGCACTTAGAAAGGTCCCCGGCACAAGAAAAGCTGTAGCCAGGTTTTCCATGTTTCCTGTTCGACTACTCTCAAACCCCAGCATTCACACTGAGGAGTGGCTGGCTTCTCATGATGGTTAATATTCATGACCAGTTTTGTAGATTTTAGGATCAGCAAAGACACACACACCTCGGCCTGTTTAAATAAGGAGGGGGGACTCACTCTGAATGTGGGTAGTCCTGGCCCAAGGCCTAGAGTCCTACACTAAATCAAAAGGTAAGGAGCAAACTTCCAGCCTTCTCTGCTCCCCGCCCCCTGTGGCTGCAGTGTGGCTGGCTGCCTCAGCCTGGTGTGGGCTCGATGAGCTATTGCATCAAGATAACCTCTTTATGTTGCCTTTGTGACACAAACATCAGGTTCCTTTGCCTGCCTGTGAAGGTGGGACAGATGCAGGATGCTGACTTCCTATTCATCTTGTTACTGTCTGCTGGCATCCCCTGAGCTTCCTTTTGAAGCCCTAACTCTGGAGGCATGGTCCCATGTCTGGAGGCATAGACATAAGAGGCAGGGTTCCTTCAGGAAGGGGTTAGGATTAGTGCCCTTATGAAAGCTCAACAGAGCCTCCTTGCCCCTTCTACCATGTGAGAACACAGCCAGAGGTGCCTGCCTTGTGTAAGAAAATGGGCCTTCATCAGTCATTGTGTCTGCTGGTGCTTTAATGTCACACATCTAGCCTCTAGACAGTGAGGGGGCCCCGGGTTCTTGTTGTTTATATGCCATCCCTTCATGGTATACTGTTACAATAGACTAAAGACACAAATATTGCAACCCCCACCAATCTAGCTGTGCTGCTCTGCACCTATGGCCCCTCATCACCTTCAGGACATCCTTGGACATAAAGCCTGCCCATTTCTCCTACCGCACACTCAAGATAGTCCAGTACAGACCTTGCATCTCCCCAGGTCTGTTCCCCAGCTTTTCTGATTTGTTTCTTCTTGGATTAGCCAGTTTCCTTTTAACTTTCAGAGACTTCAAGTACAGACTCCTCCAGGAAACCTTCCCTGAACCCCAAAGCCAGGTATAAAATTTTATTTCTTCCAGTTAGGGGAATGATTGAGGGAGCCTGAGGGGTCAAGGACTCCACAGGAAGACCTACAGCCTACAGAGTCAACTAACCTGGATCCATGGGGGCTCACAGAGACTGATCCACCAACCAGAGCATGCATGGACTGGTCCTAGGTCCTCTGCACGTATGTAGCAGTTGTGCAGGTTGGTCTTCATGTGGATCCCCCAACAACTTGGGGGCCCCTCTCTGACTCTGTCGCCTGCCTTTGGATCCTCTTCTCCTAACTGGGCTGTCTTGTCTGGCCTCAGTGGGAGAGGCACCTATTCCTGCATCAACTTAATGTGCCAGGGTGCGTTGGTACCCATGGGGGACCTTCCCATTCTCTGAGAAGGAGATGGGAGAATGGAGGAGGGAAAGGTGTGGGAGGGGGAAAACTGGGAGGAGAGGAGTGAGGTCTGCAATCAGGATGTAAAGTGAATAAAGAAACAAATTAATAGAGGGAAAATTTTCTTCCTTTGCTTCTAAAGTTCTTCTATTGTATCAGAGTGGTAGGCGTCCGCCTGAGATGAAAGCCACTCGGAGTGCCCTGCATCTGCCAGTGCACTGCTGTCAGCTCTGCAAGGTTGTGCTGCCCATGAGCTGTGCAATGCTGGGGCTGCTGATGGCAGGGCTCTCCCATGGCCGGCACCACCACTCACTATGGCCTTGAGCATAGAGGGTCTCAGTATGTGAGGAGGCTCACATCTGTTGGCTTGAGATGTTGACTGTAGCATACATCTGCACAAGCCCCAGTGCATGGCTCTCCTAGGTCCTTTAGACTCAGAGCTTAACTGTTGTAGAATAGTCAACAGAAGGCAGGTGGCGACTTCCCCTACAAGAGAAGACAGGTCCAACTTTGAGAAGTGGCCAAAGAGGAGGGACACGTCCTGTGATGCGAACAAGGACTTTAATTGCAAGCAGCCCCCCTCCCTGGCTGTGTCAGGAGCTGGAGTGACTCATGCTGGTGGCACAGGGCTGGCTCAGACCTCTTCCCTCCTTGGGGTGGAGTTTCAGAATCGGTCATCATGACTCCTGTCCACTTCCTTCTTCATCCTCATGGAGACCCTCCAGCAGCTGCGCGGCTCACAGCCCACAGCATGCTGCCTCTAGAACCTTCAGGGTCTCCAAAGGTTACATAACTTTAATGTTGGCCCATTTTTGGAGGAGTTGTCTGTCTGTCTCCTTTGAAAACCCTTTTGATGAGCACCTAGATTTATATCTGAAAGAATGGAGGAGAAAACAGCTTGACTAAAGCTTTTATTATGAATAAAAAGTCTAATATCATACCTAGGATTTAGCTTATTGTTCATGGCTCTAAAAATAGGGTTGGAGACATAGTTTAGTTGGTAGAGTGCTTTCCTAGCATACAGGAAGATCTGCTTTTAATCACCAGCACTGTATTAAATGGGTGTGATGGTGCATATCTGCAATCGCAACACATGGAGATGGAGGAGGAGGATCAGAAGTTCATGTTGGTCTTGTTGCTTAGTTTCTATCAACTTGACACAAGCTAACGCTATTTGGAAAGAGGGTACCTTAATTGAGACAATACCACGAGACTGGCCTGTCTGGAAGTCTATAGGACATTTTCTTGGTTAATGATTGATGCGAGAGGACCCAACCAACCAGTGGTGCCACTGCTGGGCAGGTGGTCCAGGGTTGTCTAGGAAAGCAGACTTAGCAAGGCAGTAAGCAGCACTCCTCCTCCATGGCTACAGCTTCAGTTCCTGCCTTCAGGTTCCTGCCTTGCGTTCCTGCCCTGACTCTCCTGAGTGATGGAAGCTGTAAGCTGAGGTAAACCCTTCCTTCCTCAAGCTGCTGTTGTAATGGTCTTATCACAGCAATAGAAAGCAAACAAAGACAGTCAAAGCTCAGCTAAAGCCTGACTCTGAGGCCAGCCCAGGCTATATGAAATCCTGCCTCAAGTAAAGCAACTCCTCAAACAAAAGCTTTCGATTCTGTTGGTTCAAGCTAAGGTTGAGCTCAAATTATACTAAGCACTTGGGATTTGATGGTTTGTTACTAAGTATAACCTAACTGATTCTGACTAATACAAATACATATAACTTGTTGAATGCATTGTCTGGGCCACAGTCTATGAGCTTATATGTCTCATTTCAGCTTCCAACTACCTGTACAGTAGATGTCACTTGTGTTTTGTAGAGAAAGAGGGCTGTCAGCAGCACACTCAAGCTCCCAAGTGACTGATTTCAAACTTATCACTAGGATGGTAGCCAGGGATCTTCACTAAGATGACTTAGTAACTAATATCAAGCACTTACTATAGTCTGTAGATGATTCATTTATAGGTTTGTGTAACTAACCCCCTTCTGTACCCACAAAGTCTCAAGGTGTCCCAGAAAGAAGTGGCCAGGGAGGCTGAATACCCAAGAAGTAGCTAGGCTTGTGCCCATTTTCCCACATGTGGACCTACTGAAGGATTGTGGATGATCCTGTTGGGACCTCCTCGGAGAGTGGAAGTCAGTAGTGTTGGAAGGTGACTCACTGGGTTTGCAACAGCAACAGAAGATCTTAGCTGCCATGTTTTGGTGATGTTGGGAAGAGGAAAAGATATTGGGTATCTGGCTGTACAGCCCCAACTCCAGGAGCCCATTATTGTGTAGGTGGTGGGTCATACTGGTTTCCTCCCCCTCCCACTTTTAAGCCTCTTGTGGCTCCCAGTGGCCTCCTGAAGCAAGTCCACCACTCAGAGGGCCAGCGTTCTTCACCATAGAAGGGTGACAAGCCTGTACTACAGTGTTCTCCCTTCAGTCAGCAGACAGTGGTGGGAGTTTGTTTCTTACAGCTCACTGGCTGGGCTAGCTGACATATGTCCACCCCTTCTTTGCTAGGTCTGCTAGCAAAGGTATCACATCCTACCAGAGCACAGATTTTAGGAGAGTTATCTTCTGCTTTTGAAGGGCATGGGCTGGGTGGGTCTGCAGTTCCTGAGACTTGACTTTTCATCAGAGAAGCAAGACCAATTTAACCCAGAGGAACGTGTCTGCCTATTCACTGCTGCTGTGATAGTGATGGCGAGTATTCTGCTTACGGTCCCCTTTTGTTCATGGGCTTCATTGGTTCCAGTGTATTCTAGTTGGACCTAGATCCAAGAGAGCAGGATCATGTAGCTCATTCAAGTCCTTGCCTCACTGATAATTGCTGTGTGGCTGTGGGCTAGGTCCTGTCTCTGGTCTAAGGGACACATTGGCAATAGAGGTGGTTGATGGAATCTTCTTCCTAAGGCTCTGATGATCCAAGATCGTGAGTCTACCTTATTCCCAGTCTCCTCTCTTCCATGTCATGTTCTAGATCCCTCTTTATGACCAAGCCCCTGTTAGAGAAGAAGGATGACAGGTGGGTTGGTTGGTTTGGGAAAGGGGCATGTATGAAAACACCCTTCATGAATGGACTTTATTAAGAGAAATACTTCAAGTCCATGGGGCCCATGATTGAGCCTTGAGGAAGGAGGACATTAGAAAGGGGCAGTGCACTATGTTGGATACTGTATGATAGGGCTTGAAAGGGAAAGAGAGGGTTCCTTTTAAAACCTGGAAAGATGCATAATTGAGAGCCATAGCTTAAAGAGAGATAGCAGCCATGGACAGTGTAATGCAGTGAGGCCCAGAAGAAAAGAAACTTTCAGAGAAGGATCTCTTGAAAAAAAGAAAATAACTGACTATATCCTTTTAGGGGTTAGCAGGAAGGCCTGCAGTGTGTGTGACTGAGTTAATATAGCCTATATGACAAAACACATTGAGGTGTCCGATACCAGGCAAGACCAGAAATTGGGGGATATTACACACAGCATGCATTTTTAACTGTCTCAGAGACACAGTGGTGGAGGTGGGCTGTGGGGATTGAGAGTGTAGGAGTGGACAGACCTGGTATCAAGCTGTGGGATGCAGCCTTTCAGAGGGACCAGAATCTTAAAGCGAAGCCTGGAATCTCATAGGATCTACTCTTGGAAATTTCCAACATTGCTGTTGAATGTCAATCACAGCACATTAATCTACTCTGGTCCCATTACTGGGTTCTGGCTTCTCACCTGCCTTCCCAGCCTCCTCCCTATCTCTCTTCTCTCCCCTGTGTTACTGTGCTGGTTGCAGTTGGTTTTCCTTGAAAGAGTCAGATCACATAACTTCTGTTCCCAACCTGCAGGCGGCCTCCATGGCCGCAGTGTCACATAATTGGGAAGACAGAACCTTGACTAAGGAATTGCTCCATCAGACTGTCGTGTGGGCATATCTGTTGGGCATGTTCTTGATTGCTAGTTGATGTAGGAAGGTTCAGCCCAGTGTGTGTGGTGCCAGCCCTGGACAGGTAGCTCTGGGTTGTGTAAGAAAGCAGTGCCTGCCTTGGCTTCTTCCCTCGAGGATGAACTATAAATCTGTGAACTAAAAAAAAAAACTCTTTTTCTCTCCAAATTGTTTTTGTTTGTGTTTTCTCACAGCAATAGAAAGGCAAAGAACAGCCTCCAGTACTGTGTAGCTGTCCTTGCTTGGGCCTTTTCTGGACAAGTACAAGTTGCTTTATATGCCCTTGCCTGGCCTATTCAACCTCCTTTTCCTACTCATGGTATTCTGTTCCACTCCCCACAGCCTTATTGTATTCTAACCCTGCCTAAACTTTAGTCATTGGTATGTGCTCAGGCTCTCTGTGAAGGTGGGAGTTCTTTGTCTCCTGTGGTATTCTGAGTGTAGCCACATTTCATTGACTTTGGTGGAATGGATGAATGAACCTCTATCCTGCTCTGATCCTATGAGAAAGTAGGTGATGCCACTAGGAAGAATGCCACAATAGGACACTGTCTTATTCACCTGCCATGTTGACTGATAGTTTTGTGGGTGACTTGTGGGGGTTACGTTGACCGTCTATTGGTGGGCTGCACTCCAACCCAAGTCTACTTCTCTTCTTCCACTGATCCTTGTCTGGGGGCAAGCCTTATTTATGTTATATCTAGAGCTAGGAATGGAGAACCTCCCTCGCTCCATTGCCCTTCTCACTCTTAATCATTCTCCAAAGCCTTTTGATTCTAATTTGTAGACATCTTCATTTGCCACCGCATGCCTATTGCCCTCCACATGCCTGTTGCCCTTCCTGTTACCATGATTGCTTCTGACTGGTGAGCACAGCTCCCTGCCCTGCTCACCCTGGTTTGCTTGTAGGCAGAAGCCTTCTTTGTGTGTGTGAACTCTCTTCTGTGAATTCACAGGGGTCTCTGTTGAACCGCCTGCTTTTGCTTCAGGCTCTGGCCCTGTAGACCCTACTGGTTACTTGCTTGCTGTCTGCTCACTCCCTGCTATGCGGCATAGGACTCCCCATTGGGGTCCAGCCTGCTCTTTCAGGCCCCCCAGCCCCCACCCCAGCCTTTTCACCTGTAGTCCAAGCCCACTGCAGCGGATGTCCCAAGCCTCTCCGTACCAACCCACCCCAAGCTGAGGCAATTCCAAGCTATCCCAATCCACCCCAAACTGAGGCAGCAGGTCACCCCAAGCCATGGAGATGCTCCACAAGGTCTGGTGACCTACTTCACCCCTCCCAGCTTGCAGCCACTGGGAATCTGAAAGGCCCACTGCACCCCGCAAGAGCTATGCTTAGAGGCCAATTAAAGACACAGTAGCAAGTGGCTCCCTGCCAGTTCCTCTTCCTGCCTCAGGGCAGTCAGCCCCTCCTTCCCGCCCTGGGGCTAAGGAGGCTGGAGACAAAATGGCGGCAACTCCTCCGTGGGAGCTGCCCGTGGGGACTCTTCCTGCCTCAGCCTGTGAGAACTGGACACCTTTCCTGCCTCAGAATGTCTGCTGCGCTGCCCGTGGGAGCTGGCTATGGTAAGGACACCATTCCCTGCTTTCCTGCTTCAGTCTACTGCCTTCACAGAGAACTCTTTGTAAATTTTGGACACTTTATATACTGTATAACCCCTCAAGGCAGACCAGACCATCCCTGAGGAAGCTCCAGCAGCCTAGCCCTCCCCTAACCCCCCACCCTGGAGACCTCTGTAGCTCTCATCTTCAGCCCTTCAGTAGGACTCATCCCAGATTATGTAAATTTGAAGTGTAAAGACTGGACAAAAACCCACCAATCCCTAAGCATGAAAACTGACCTAAGCCCTAAGCTTCCACAAAAACTGACCAGTCTTTGAGCAGGAAATCTGACCAATCCCTGAACAGGAAAGCCCGAGCTTCCCACATTTTAGGACTTGAAATCCCATCAATCCACACTCTGGAAATCCCTGCCCCAGAAAGCTCCGCCCCCTAAGAATTCCTATGTAAAGGCTGTGTTTGCCCCAGTTCCCTGCTGCCTTCTCCCCAGAGCAGTGGCAGCCCCTCCTGGACCCGTCCTTCCTCTCCTGGGTTTGTCTCTTCAATAAATGGATTTGGAGGGGGCGGGGAGGAGGGAGATGAGGGAGGGAGTGGGAGGGTGGGAGGGAATGAGGGAGGAGGCTATGCCTGGGATGCAAAGTATCTAACCTGTGATTGATATAAAAATAAATAAATTAATTAAAAAAAAAGATTTTCTGCCTGCTCTGACTCACTTATCAGAGGAAGAAGAAGAGAAGAAAGAAGAAGGAGCAGAGCTCCAGCTCCTAGGCTCCTCAGCTCATTAAGGGTTGGGGTAACCTTCCCCTAGGAGCTGTTACATCTCTGTTGAGGCTTCCTCCTCTCAGAGCTGTATGGTTCCTGGCCTCCGGTGCCTCAGGATACCCTTGGGACTCTGTCCCACCTCAGAGCTGGGATACCTTCCCACTATTCATATCTGACTCAGATTTATGGCCCTCGGAGTTCTGAGTGGTCTGGACACCTTCCCACACAATCAGAAGGCAGGCCAACCAACACATGAAAATAAATCTCTCCTGTTCTTTAGTTAGGGCATGTCCTTCTTTTGAGTGAGGCCTACTGTGTAAACTCAGGTGTAAGTCCATGCCATTGGCCCACGTGCTGTTTCCTGTGAGAGGCCACCTAAAAATGGCTGCTTTTTGTCTTCATGGTTTGTGCCTTTGTGCTGTTGGACATCTGTAGTTCTATGATCCAAAGACATGTCACCCAGATTGAGCCAGTCAAAACACAGAACACTCAAGCAGATACAGCAGGGAAGGGAATGGAACTCAGGCTCAGTATAGCTTTGTGCTACAAGTCAACACTATTGCTATACTTAAAGCTTAGTTAGCTGAGGCACACAGATTCAGAAGCTGAGCATTTTAGCCTGTGAGGCACACTCCATCTCTTAGTTCTTTGTTTATCTAGCAGGGAATATCTGTACCACCTGCTGCCACTGCTTCTCCTTATATGTCCTGGCCTTTCTGTGTCAGGAACATGCTCAGAGCTGGTGGAAGACCGTCCCCCTTGACTGGACTAGGCCCATCAGACACCTGGGATTATCTCCACACATTAGCAACTTTTCTGTGCCATAATCTTCTGCAGTGTATAGTAACATGCTCATAGGTTCCAGGAAACAGAGGAAAGGCACTCTCCGGTAAAGGGCTATTTGAGAGAAATCATGCGGGATGAGAGTTACATGGCAGGCTCACAAATCACACCACATGACCGGTTCCACGTGGGAGGTTTATTAGATGAAGGGGAAGGGATGGGGGAATGGAAGGAGGAACAGAAGGGGGAAGGGGTCGCAGAGACTGTGTCTGGACGAGGCAGGAGAGAGAGAGAGGAGGAGCTTCGAGTTCTCTTATAAGGTGAGCCAGAACATGCACAGGTGGTTCCAGGTGGTCCATGGGTGGCTTCACAGATGCCTGATATCTGATTTGTCAGGTCCCTTGGGGCTGGCCGTAGAGATGCCTGTTTATGGATCCCAACATTCCTCCATTTTTGTTTTATTAAAAAGTGAGGAGCTAGGAAGGGTTGATGGTGGGGAGGGCATAGGGGTGACCTTTGCTCTTCAAGCTACTTCCTGCTGATTAGGGGCGTTGTCATTCTCAGGGTATAGCTGGTACCCTCTATCAGGGTTTTTATCATCTAGTTCTGTGGGCAGAGGTTGATAATCCTGTAGGAATAGCTGATTAATGGTTTGGATAGAGAATTTTTGCATTTGTTGTTGGAGGAATGTAGAGAGGAAGTTAATTAAGCAGGGTACAAAAAGCAAAAAGATGAGCAGGAGAAGTGTGATAAAGGGCAGAATCCATTTCCATATGGGGCTCTCGAAGGCCCAAGAGCTAGAGACCTCAAGCTGTTTCCCTCGTTTTTTGTAAATCTGTCTGGAGTTGTTGGATTTTGTCTTTTACTATACCTCACTGGTTGAGGAGGTGCAAAGGCCACTTTCTTTAGCTGTGAGGAGATCCAATCCTCATTGGTTTTGAAGGACTACTGCTGTCAGCGAGTCAGTCTGTCCTTGGAGGGTTAGTATTGTCTGAGCCACTTGCTGAAGGTCTTGGATGAACTGGGAAGAAAGCTTATAATACAAAGTTAGGGAAGTGGCTAGTCCTGCTGTCCTGGACCTGACAGCTGCCGTGATTCCTGCAACAGCCAGGAGGGGCAGGATTTTTTTTTTTAATTTATTAATTTTTCTTTTATGTGCCTCAGTGTGAAGGCGTCAGATCCATTGGAACTGGAGTTACAGACAGTTGTGAGCTGCCATGTGGGTGCTGGGAATTGAACCCGGGTCCTTTGGAAGAGCAGACAGTGCTCTTAACCACTGAACCATCTCTCCAGCCCCGAGGGGCAGGATTTGAATTGCCCTCTTATTCTGCTGGGCAGCTATTGAATCCATGACAGGGATTGGTAA
>CM053743.1:5469409-5499576 GCA_028658305.1 Pachyuromys duprasi | reverse complement strand
TGAGGAGAGGGAGCTCTTTGCTATAGAGCGAGAACAGGTAGCAGGGGGGCTAATAGTTGTTAGTGAGGTGAACGTGGGTGCCAGAGTGAGGCGACTAGGACAGCCTATTGCCGGAGAAAAGGGTGAGATTTTTGGAGAAGCTGAAGGGGAAGAGGAGGGGGAAAGATGCCAGAGGTTGTGAGGATTCTGGAAAAGCTGAAGAGGGAGAAGCTGAGGTAGGAGAGGAGGGAGAAGACACTGGAGGTTGTGAGAAGCTAAAGAGGAAGAAGCAGGAGGTTGAGAACGGCAGGTTGAAGGTTCATTTGCAGGGTCAAAGGTAGAGAACTCCTGAGGTTGAGACTTTATAGCTAGAAGAAGTTGAGTAGAAGGACAGGAAGAGCAGAGAGAAGGTTTAGAGTGGAGAAGAGAGAAAGCTTGAACATAGAGTACCTCCTTCCATTTACCAGATTTCTGACAATAATTAAGATCCTGTAAAATATTGGGATTTAATGTGCCGTTAATTGGCCAATTTGAACCCTTATCTAAAGAGTATGTAGGCCAAGTTTTATTACAGAGGCATATGAGCTTAGAGGCCCTTAATTCAGGGTCCATGTGTAATGTTTTAAAATTCTCCAAAGACATCTCAGTGGGGACGCTGGAGGAACAGATATCTGGGCATTCCCCATTGGGAAGCAGAGAAGTCAGTAACCTTCCAGAGGCATCTCAAAGGCAAGGTGTGCCTCAGATGAGAGGTCCTACCTGATCCAATAGCTCATCAACTTTTGGCCAGAGACCAGGGGGCAGATGCCTGAGAGAGCATGGTCTGCCTAGTGCTAGGATTTACCTGTATGAACGAGATAGGAGAATAAACCGTGCGCAAGTGGGAGGCTCTCCCAAGGGAGAGGCCCTAATGGAGATGGAGGTCCAGCAAAGAGGGTCAACTATAGCTGGTGAAGACTGTGGTTCGGGGTGGGGTTCTCTGCCTCAAAGGGCAGTGGGAAGTTGCCGGACTCTCTACGGTCAATCTTCCCTTACCCAGAGAAATGTTTATGCTGACCAATAGGGGGACTCATCAATTTAGCCAGTGTTGGATGTCTCAGTAGCAATCTGGTTGCCAGAAAGTGGAGGTCATGGGCAGAGTTGGAACAAAATAGGTCTCCAGCAGCCCTGGTGGGTACTGGCACTCCCCATGCAGTGTGCCTGCTGGAGTAAACCTATTCCCGGCCAAAGCACCAATGGTAGAAACTGCGTGGGATGAGTTACATGGCGGGTTCACAAATCACACCAAGCGACTGGTTCCATGTGGGAGGTTTATTAGGGGAAGGAGAAGGGAAGAGAAGGGGGACTGAAAGGGAGAAGAAAAGGGAGAAGGGGTCGCAGAGATGGTCTCTGGACGAGGCAGGAGAGAGAGAAAAAGAGAAGAGAAGCTTCAAGTTCTCTTATAAGGTGACCCAGAGCATGTGCAGGTGGTTCCAGGTGGTCCATGGGTGGCTTCACAGATGCCTGATATCTGGTTTTTCAGGTCCCTTGGGGCTGGCCGTAGAGATGCCTGCTTATATCCCAACACTATTCTGCCCACAACACACTTTAAACATTTGTATGAGGACATGAATGAAGTAAATTCCCAACTCAAGAATCATGGAAAAGAGCACATCTGGTTAGATGGCTCAGTAGATAAAGGTAATTGCTACTAAGCCTGACCACATGAGTTCAGTCCCTCATGCATCATGGAAGGAGAGAACCGATTCCTGCAAATTGTACTCACCTCTGCTTGTACATTCTGGCATGAATGTACAGATAAACAAATAATTAAATGTAAAAAAATTAAAAGACAATGTTGGTATAATGTTCTTTTGAAATGGATACACCTTACCCTTGTTCATTCAAATGCTGATTTCTCCGCCCCCCCCCCTTTCAATCCGGATATTGCATTTTGATACTTATTCTAAGCATCCTGTTTCAACTCTGTGTAAACAGGCCAAAATAAAGCAACTAGACACAATGTTGAGAAGTTGGAGGAGCCAGAGGGCGGGAAATGAGTGGGAGGAGAAATGGCAAGAGGAGGGAGCTGAGAGAGCAGAGCTGGAGGACAGATCTTGGAGGACGTAGAGCATGAACCAGATCTAAGATTCCACAAAAAGCAAGTATAATGGATAAAATCTAAATGTTAGGAAACTATGAGGGCTTGGAGGTTTAGGAGGGAGTAACTATTGCCCAGCATTGTGTTCTAGGTTAACTAAATAAACCCAGTCTCTGTGTGGTGATTGGTTATACAGCTGTTTAGGATTAACAGCAGCTTTACCCAAAGATATATCAATAGTAAATATTAATCGTTACTTATAACAAGACAAATACTTCAACAAAGTAATAAAAAATTTCTAAGATTATGCCTAGAACTTACACTAGAGAACAAAAGTAAAAAAACAACAACAACAAAAAAAAAAACAACAAAACCAAACTAATAAATCCTTTATAGAAAAAAAAAATACAAACCAATAAAGTGGAAAACCTTGGTAGCAGGAACTGAATCAAACACCTGACTTTTGTTTTTATATCTGTAGTGTTAGGGATTAGGTCCAAGTCCTTCTACATGCTGGGAAGTGGCTTGTCACTGATCTCCCCACTAAACCCCTTGAGTAAGCAATCTGAATTTTCACTCAGATGGGGTCCTGTGTGCCCATGCCTCCTGATGTCACCTACTGGGGAGGACACAGTACTCCTCCTTATGGGATACTCCTGCTTCAGATAGAAAGCTTGGCTCTGATCCAGTGGAAATACCAGATCATTTTGTGCTGAGACACAGTTGTGCATGAGCCCTTGAGATGTGTGAAATTCATGAGGACTGCATGACATCCATGGCCTTGATGTAAAAACAGCTCTGGGCCTTTTGGGACAATAGATGGAATTTAACAGGATTTCAGTATGTGATGCTTTGTTTTTTTTTGGTACCTGCGGGAATTAAAGGAAGCTGTCCCTGTATATAAGAAATGCCCTATGAAGAATTTAGGGAAAGAGGAAGGATGCTTGCTTTCAGATCATTCAGGGAAAAAAAGATAAAAAAATAAAGTGAACAGAAGAAATGTGTAAAACATTTGGTGGATCAGAGAGTTTTTCCTTTCCTGTTTTCCCTCTTTTTTTTTCCCTATTGAGACAACTTTTCTATAAGTTTGAAATTATTTCAAAAGCTGCTCACAAAGTTGAATTTTCTTGTAGGTTATTCAGAAGTGACAGTATAAGAACTTATTTATAAGGTATGGGGAATGGCAAAGAGGAGGGACATGTCCTGTGATGCGAACAAGGACTTTAATTGCAGGCAGCCCCCTCCCTGGCTGTGTCAGGAGCTGGAGTGACTCATGCTGGTGGCACAGGGCTGGCTCAGACCTCTTCCCTCCTTGCGTTGGAGTTTCTGAATCAGTCGTCATGACTCCTGTCCACTTCCTTCATCCTCAAGGGCACCCTCCAGCAGCTGCGTGGCTCAGAGCATGTGTGACACTGCCACTAGAACCCTCAGGGTCTCCCTATGAGGCACGGCTGGAAGTTCCAGTGCTCCTGGTAGTAGCGGCTTAGATTCATTTTCGGGTATCCGGTTTGTATATTGTACGCGGTCAAGTCTGAAAGAGGAAAGTATGCTGTTGGGTGAAGGCCTTTGAGCTGGCCTCAGATGTGGTCATATCCCTCTTGGATGGGTTTCGGGATTCTGTGAGTTCCCTGGGAGCTGAAGCACACCACAGCTTAGCAGGCCTGGTATTGCTCTGCATGGTGCCACTGGCAGCAGAATGTCTTGCAAAGCACAAGACATAGGAAACAGGAAACATGGGCTCATCCTGGCTTAGTCACAGTTGGTGTTTTTGGTAGGCCGCTGCAATGTCCCTTTCCCAGTGTAGAACTCAGACTACTTGAGTGTGAGTGGGCCAGAGGGGCCTTCAGCTTCTCACCCCTGATTTAAATAGAACAGGTACACTCTTGTAGGAGAATTCACCCCTCAGTGGGCTCCTGTTGGCTTGACTGACAGGTGGGTTCTACAGTGAGAAGGTGTGGGTGATCCTTATCTCTCAATGGCTTCTGGGGGATAGGAGTCTGTGTGAGGCCACCTGGGCACAGGATGAATTTTTCTCAATGTGGCTGCCTTTCTTCTTCACTGTTTGTGCCACCATTCTAGGTTGGACATTTGTTCGTCTGTGATCCAAAGACATGTTACCCCATCTGAGCTATGCTCAGCCCACTAGCATTTTTAGGTAGTTGTTATTTGACACGTGCCTGATTGGCTTGGGGTGGGGGGCATCAGAGAACAAAACCAATGTGGACCTGCCACTCTGGAACCAACATGGCTCTGCCAGTCTAGAACTTAATGTGTAGCCTCCAAAGTAGAGATTAGAGAGAGTCACACAAAATGCACAGTCGAGACCACACCATGGTGCCCAAAGAGTATGCGTGTGTGGATGTGGAAGGTTCTTTCCTCACAGACCCACTCCCCTTCTAATGCAACGCCTAACTTGAAAAAGAATGAATAGACTTGGACCCTGCAGTCTTCACAGTGTCCTCTGGTGCATGAGCACAGCTAACTCACATACCCATACGGTATGGCCTTCATCACAGAGGCCCCACTTCCCAGAGGCCAGTGTCAGGACCTCACTTTGGGACTCACCTTCAAATTCACTGCTGCTGGTGGAGTATTTCTTTTCTTGACCAATGAAAGACTGTGTCTTGGTGTGCTTGAGATTTTCACTGCCTAACTCATTCTTCTGAGTCTGCTGACCTGGCAACGAGAATGCCACAGGGTGGAGGGTCATGTGGGAAGCCTCAGCCAGTCATAGAAGTGAGGGCATTGGGCCAGCCGAAGAAGCTGCACATAGGCAAGTGGTGGATATTATGGGATGGGGAAAATCAGAATCTATTTGTCTTTTGAGCAGGTGCTGAACTTAAAAATACGTATTTTTTTTAAAGCATCAACTTTTCTATTTTTAAATGCAATGCATATCCACTACAAAAAGGAAAGATGCTCCCAATTCCTCCCAGATATTGCTTTTCTCGAAGCATATTTTAACATAGCTCAGCAGGTTGTGTGTCCTACGCATATAGTTCACTTTCTTCACATATATTATTAACATCTTCCCCATGTCACTATATTAAAAAGTGGCAGTTCTACAGTATTCCCCCTTACAGGTAATTCAAGATTTATTTAACCAGTGGGCTAATGTTGTGTGTTTATAGTTTTTTCCTTCTAATTTTACTACTGTAAAGACAGTAAAAAACTTGAGAGACAGGCTAAGCTCTCTGGAGCGGGTGTGAGAGCTTTGTCACGGGCTGTGTAACTCGAGTGGATTGCCTCTGCTCATACCTGCAACACGGTACACTGGGTTTGGAAAACAGTGCCCACTTTATAGCTGCGGTGCAGATTGAGAAATGCTTGTCTCAAGTGCATAGTAGCATGATGGGATTTTCACCTAGAGTTGAACAGTGCCGCACACATGCTGACAAGTCAGAGATTGAACATTAGCATTATTACCTTGGGAAAGGGAGTTCGTAGTTTTAAGGTTTTGTTCATTTTATTGTGACACTATTTTAAGAAACACTTTAAAGCTCTCATGGGTTTCTGCATGTTCCCACCTGCCCTTTGCTCAGTCTCATCTGTCAGTAGAACTGTGACAGTCTGCCACCAGCACTCTGTCCTATCACGTCCCTGTGAGTATCAGCTTTGCTTGACTCTTGATGATAATGCTTTGTTTTGGTCTCTTTGAAGCTGCTGGTTTTAACCCCTGTCTTTTCTGTCCTAGGCCATCAAGAAGGCTGTGATACAAATTGGAGGCTGGGATACCTTCTCTTTTTCTCTCTCCTTCCCTGATACAGAACCAAGAGGTGGTGGTAGTGGGGTCCTCATATTTCAGAGGACGAACATGAGAAGGAATGGTGATGTGTCCTGGACTTCGGTGAGGAAGAAATGCACACTCATGTTGTAAGCCATCAGCACTTCAAGGCTTACAGATGTGTACCCCCTCACACTTTTGCTTTTAATGTGGTGCTAGGATTGGGCCTAGGGTTTCAAGCATGGGAAGCAACTCCTCCTTTCAACTGACTACACCCCCTAAGCTCTCAGGTGAAGCCATTGCTGCAAGACCACACTCCATACTTTAACTATCAAGCTTGAGCTCCCTTGTCTGTTGGGTTTGGTGCTAGCTACCTAACCTCTATCTCATTTAGCTTGCAAATTTTTTTCACTCAAAAGATGAAGGACATATTTAAAAAACCACGCTTGAACCTAAGGCTCGGGAACGTCATGGGAGAGTGGATGAAGAGATTCTAAGAGCCAGAGAGGGTCAGAGAATTGATTTGTGCAATTGTGTCTCCTAGTAATGTCAGAAGCTACACCCATAAAAACATCTCCAACATGCCACCAAAACATGTGCTGAACAAGGAAGACACCAAAGACATGTCCAAGTGGATGGAAGAAAGCCCACAGACTCAACCCTTCAGATTCAACCACAGACTCAAAGAACTACAGGCAACTAAGGAATGCTGATAGCTAGAAAAATGACCTTCCTCAGAGAAAGCATGTGCCAATTATTTATACTTATACCAAATGGTCAGCCCTGAAAACATACATAGAAGTAATATAATATAGACTGAGCAAGATTGTACTTTTGTATTTAGGAATCTGTATCTATCTACTTACATGCATGTAACAATGATAAAGGGACCATGAATATGAAAAATAGCAAGGAGGGCTATATGGAGGGCTTGGAGGGACAAAAAAGAAGGTGAAAATGATAATCCCAAAAGATAGAAGTGAAAAAAATGAAGGGAATTTAAGGTCATCTCAGGAAGAAGGTGATAAATGCACTGAGGTTTAGGGAGGCCAGGCAGGGTGTTTTTGTCTGATACCTACTGTAGATTTGTGGGTGGACCTCCCGAGTTTGACTGGGAACCTGGGAGCTCTCCACGACGGGGTCCTCACAGTCCCAACAGCATAAAGAGAAGATCTTCGAGGCCAGGTTTTGCTGGGTTGCTGTAGGAGACAAAAGAATGGGGACTATGGATTCTTGGATCTCAATTTTGTGTGTCTGTTAGAAATTATCTGTGACTGTTTGTGATCAGGAAGTCGATGTTGGTTCTTTCTAAGTTGCTACTGCTGCTGTTGGTATGTGTGAGTGCATACACATGTGTTTATGTAAAGGCCAGAGGGCAACATTCGGTATCTTTGTCAACCACTTTCTCTCTCTCTCTCTCTCTCTCCATCCATCCATCCATCCATCCATCCATCCATCCATCCATCCATCCATCCATCCATTATTTGTCAACCACATATATTTTTGAGATAGGGTCTCTCAGTGGACCTGAAACTTGCCAGTTTGGACAGAATGGCTAGTTAGCAACTCCCTTTCTGTCTTTGCATTCCCAGTGTTGGGATTTCAGATATTCCTGCCATGCCTGAATTTTTATGCGGATGCTGGGGTCTAGACTCAGATCTTTATGCTTGCATGGCAAGTACTTTACTGATTGAGCCATCTTCTCACCCAGGAGCCCTCTCTTAAAGACATTTTTCATGTTCTGTAGAAAATTTCCTTACCCATAGAGAGGAAGTGAAGGCCTTACTCTGCCAGCTTTGTTTGTAGTGGAATCACGGTGTTGAATCTGAGGTCAATTCACCAGACAAGGCTGTTTCCTAGATGAACATAAGACCACAGCTGAGAAGTGCCAGTCCTTCATCGCTGTCTACACTTTAGCTAGGACCTACTGCAACAGAATCCTAGCTGAAGGAGACCACTGGTGATCAGGTTTCAGACAACTAAGTGGTCTACCGTATTTCTAGGTACATATTGGTGGATTTTTTTTTAAACTTCTCGAGCCTTATTCTTACTGCATAGAGAACAGGAATGGTGGTTCCTACTCTACAGAAACAAAGTGTTAAATATATGCAAGGTGACTCCTATGTAGTAGCTTTGCAGTAAGTGCCAAGATAGTGGCCATTTCATTTCTCTGTATTCCCCTCCAGAGTTCATTGCCTCTAAGTTGTCCCAATTCCTTGGTCCCACAGGAAGATGTCAAAGAAATGTATAGGTTTAATTCCTGGCATGGACATTTGCCATGTGGCTTTGGTTACCCCCTCCCCCCTCAATGGTAAAAGGAAGTTAAGCTTGGTGATCCCTCTACAGGCCTTTCTTGTGCCAATGGTATAAGAGTTTAAAAATCTTGTTTTAGTTCCAAACTCCTTGTATATATTAGAATTTTTAGACCTCTAGATATGTCCCATTCTTGCTCTGTGCCAAAACTTCTTTTTAGGGAATTGTGACAACAGTATTGATTAGATGTCTGTTATCATACCCAATTCACCATGTGAGATGCCCCTCCTCACTGGCACTTGTTTCTATTTGATTGCTGTGTTGGTCACTGCTATCAACATCACTTATATGAATTATTTCAACAGTCTACTAATTGGTCACCCTGTTTCTTTGATAATTAATGATTAATGAAAAAGCTAGGATTCTCATGTTAATATTATATGACACTTCTATTTAATATCTCCAGTGGTAGAAAGAAAAAGATTTAATAGATAAAGAAATATAGTGTTAGAGAAAGCAATGGTAATCTTGAAATAGTAGGCATTCTAGTTCTAAAAAACAGCAGTTGGAGCTGGAGAGATGACTTAGTGAGTAAAGACACTTGCCTCCAAGACTGACAGTCTGATTTCAATCCCCAGGGCCCACATGGAAGAAGAGAGTCAACTTCCACAAGCTGTCTACTGATCTCCACATGCATGACATGCCACACAGTGTTTGTTCCTGTGTGTGTGTGTACACAAATATACATGAGTGTATAGACATATATATGTATATATATATATACATATATATATATACACACACACATACATACATACACAGGACCACACACACACACACACACACACACACACACAAAAGTAGCATCAGAATGAAAAATGTAGAGAGTATGATTAAAAACAAACATAACACTAAAGATATAGTGAATCTTAAGGGATAAAAAGGACAATAGAAGTTATACAAGTGGAAGTAGAGAATGAAAAGAATTTTTGAAAGAGAAAAAGAGCAGTGAGTTGAGAGATGCTCCACAGGGAAAATGTTCAGGACAGGAGGGAGGAGAGAGGGAGGGCAAGGGAAGAATCTGAAGCATGAACGACAGATTTCCTCTCCCCCAAGTATGATGAAGAACACGGACCTGAGTACTCAGAGTACACAAACATAAAAATGTAAAGTTACTTCTTAGCTCATAAAAGTCAAAAGCTAAAAATTAAAGAAAAAAAACCTTCAATCTTCAAAACCAACCAAAATAATAATACAAAAGATACAGTTGCATATAAGAGAAAAAACAAGAATGACAGCTGATTTTGCATCAGAAACAGTGCAAACTGGAAGACAATGGAGTAACATCTTGAAATGCTGAAATAAAAGCTCCAGGACATTGCTGGAAATATGTCAGTACTTACGGTGAGATAACAACATTTGCAAATAAACAAGGTAAGAATTTGTGCTCAGAAGACTAAGACAAAAAAAATTTCTAAAAGTGTGCAGGAACATGATTGGGTTGGAAATACACACCTAAAGAAAAGGATGAGCAGGAAATAACAACAAAGACTGGTGTGGGAGCTTTATGTAAAAGGTTCCTCCCCCTCCTTAATTTCCTAACAAGTCTTATGTTTCTCAGAAGAAAACACAAAGTTCTTACGTGGCATCACATTTCCCTCCCTCTCCATACTCAAATAGCTCTCTGCCTTCAATTCTGGCAATTCTATTTATTTATTTATTTATTTATTTATTTATTTATTTATTTATTTATTTATTTATTTATTAAACGAATTCTGTACAAAGCATATTGACCATTTTGTTGATTAAAAACTCACCAACCTTGTATTTCCTCTCAAGTTTTTGTTTGAATGTTACCTTTGTTTGAATGACACTTACATTTTCCACCACAGTGACGACTTGTATCTTTCACCTCTAATCCTCCTCCCACTTTTATGGCATTTTCTGTCTCACAGTCACTTATTGTGTTTACAATTTGCTTTCCTTTGATGGGTCACATCACAGAATGAGGGGCTTGGTTCACTGCTTATTTCTTGGTGTTAGCACACAGTATTATGTGGACAGTCAGTAAATGATTGTTGAGTGAGTGAACCGGCATCAGTTCCTCTTGGTCTTTGGTGTTGTAAACTCTAGAGGAAGAAGTAAATTGGGTGGTGATTTTTGTTCTGGGAGCATC
Source organism: Pachyuromys duprasi (assembly GCA_028658305.1). Lineage (NCBI taxonomy): Eukaryota > Metazoa > Chordata > Mammalia > Rodentia > Muridae > Pachyuromys > Pachyuromys duprasi. Next base: position 5,489,364 of record CM053743.1, on the reverse strand, counting down.
ATAACCTATGGGACAACCTTGTTATGTGCCAGCCTGAATCCTCACTGACTTGTGCATCTTAGGTGTGCTCTGGTTACTGGTGGGAACTGTTTCTCCTCCCTGTCTACTGCAGATCAAATTGGTTGTATATCCATGCTCCCCATTTTGCATGATGGTACTGTGATTCACTTAGATATCAAAGTCAGATGCTTGTCAGCCTCCCACAATCCCTCATTAGTCCATGGGTTTTTATTTCCCAGTAACTTCTCAATCTGTTACCATCTATAGTCATTCCCCTTTACCAAAGTCACAGCCACCATCATTTCGTAACTGGACCAATGCTTGGCCTTTCTCGTTCACTTGTTCCCCCTACTTCAAGCTGGAGTGACATGGCCAGAGTGCAACTCCATTATAGTCCTGTGATAAGATCTTCAGAGCCCTTGATCCTGTAAATGTTTTATTTCCTTTGATGATGGGATGAGATGAGAACTGTAACCAAGCTTTACTAAAACTCTGAGTCCAGAGTGTTTCTCTCTAAATATATCTAGGCCTAGGCCTGGAAGCTTCTAGCCTCCGTACAATCTAATCTTTTGCAAGCCCTGACCTTAAAGGCTTCAGCTTCCAGCTTCCAGCTGCTAACCTAGTCCTAGAATGTTTTTCAGCCTCTGAGACTTACTGCTGAATAAACTCACCCTTTCCTGTTCTTTCTGAATTCTAGCTGGCTGGTTCAATTCAGCTGTCCTCTCCAAGATGACTGATTCAAAGTGACTTCTCTTGGTTTCTTACTGAATTGGTCTTCTTAGAAAAACTGTTTCTGAATTCCATGAATTGTACTGCGCTGACATGCCTGCACCAAACTCAACAGAATTGTCCTGAACGTACTCTGCTGACTTCGGGGGCTCTCCTGTGTTCCTCTACTGTACTCCACTCCTCTCTAACTCTCCCTGTGTTAAGTAGTTAAGTAGTTTAACTTCCCTGTCTATTCTCATGAGAGCTGGGTATTTCCTACTGCTAATTCATTCTGTCAAATTTTCTCTGATTTGTCACTTTGTCTGTCCCTCAATTAGACATCATTATTTGGGATTAAAGGTGTGCACTAAAGGTGTGTCTCTATTCCAGCCACAGGCACCAAAGGAGTAAACTGAGGTCCTGTTTGTGTTCCAGCTGGGTCAGACAGATCTAGGTCTCTGGATGTGATCTCTTCCCAAGGTTGCCATGTTGCTGGATTAAAAATCCTCTACAGATCCCCTTCCTTCTGTGATCTACTGTTAATCTCTTTAGACTGAGTGTCTCTGAGTTTTTTATTCTCACCACACTGTTACCAGTCAAGATGCTGGATAAGCTGCTCACCTATTCATACTTCTGCTTAAGGATCCTGTCACGTACAGCTTCCTGAAACTAAAGAAGGCTTCATCTCATGCCTTTATACATAAGCATTTAGCACTCAGCCTGGGGATTACAGGAAGCTGCCTCTTACAAGTAGGATGAGCTTTCATAGCACTTCCCCGTGCCACCTGCCATGTCTCTCGTGGCACAGTCTGCTATTGTATGGTGATTGTTTAACTCATGCTCATTGCTACAGAACTACAGGTTGAAAACACTGTGTTGTAATTGTATAGTTGTCAACTATGTAGATAGTAACCCATGAGTGTTTTTCTATTTACTACATACTTTTTGGGAACCTACTGTGGGCCAGGTACTGTTTGTTGCTGGATATTCAGCAATGAACAAAGTAAAGATGGACAGATGTACTACTCTCATGAAGCCAGAGGTGACAGATTCTTTACCCCACATCATTATTGTCCCTGTCCTTAGTACCCATCCTGGTACTTTGAAATTATTTGCACAAACACAGGCCTTCTCTCTCTTCTCCCATCTGATTTTTAACTTTTGCTCATAAGTGATTCCTCATGGCAAGACACATCAGCAGGATAGACACATGGGTCTCTCTGGTGTAGGAACCTTGGACCAGGAGGCATGGTGATGAGCTTAACCCACATTCAGTAATCTTTTTGTATCGGGTGCGTGATGAAGTCTTGTTTGTTTTCAGGATCTGATTCTTGGTGTATTTCACTGAGTTTTCATCTATGGATTTATTTTTCAGGATTTGTAGCAATAGAAATGCCTACAAGATGGCTTGCTCTTGTGTTTAGGAGATCCATCAGTCAGCAAACACCCTTGCCATTCACCTAGCTGATATTCTAATTGTTTCACTTTCAGTTTCCTTCACTTCTCCAGGCACTTGCCTCATCCCTATTGCTTTGTTCCAGGTTGCCTTGTCCATGTGACCTGCAAAAGACCCTCTGTCCAAGGAAAGAGTGGACACCAAGGTCTGACCAGCCCCCGCCACAAGTTAGCCTGGAGAGTCCCTGGTTGAATGTCTGCCAGCTTGGTGGCCTTGGTTACTTAAAGAAAACTGTTGACGCTTTGGTTTGGGCTCTCTGAAACCTGGATAAGCACACACACTGCCTTCTCAAATCATGAAACAAAGTCTTCTCACTTAGCTTTGCTCTGGAGTGAATTGCAGGTCATAGTTCATGTGGTCTCTTCCAGATACTACTTGTTTAAGTTATTTAAGACACTGCACAGGTACCTTCTTCTTTTAAACTGATTATAGTGTGGTCTTTCCTGTTTGTCACAGTTCCTGTACATTATACTTGTCACCTATTCCTGAAACACGATTCCTTCATATTACTCATACTCTCACCGTGTATTTTCAAGTTTTCTTAAAAATGTTAAAATTTCACCAAATCATGTGGAATTATCAAGGCTATTATGATGAACTTGTTTTTTGTTTTTGTCTTGTTGTTATTGAGATGAGCTCTACGTAGCCCTGGCTGGCTTGGAACTTGCTATGTAGACCAGGCTTGACCTTGAACTCATAGAAATTCTCCTGGCTTGGCCTCCTGAATACACCATACTCCTGGCCTATTATGAACTTTGGATATTAAGAACAATGGATTTTAAGAGGGACACTAAAAACAAGAGAATACTCAGAGTACTGACCCCTCCAGTCAGGGCTTCCTCGACTGGTGTGCTGTGGTGAGGAAAGAAAGGAAAGATCACACTCCCACTTGAACCCTCTTTCTTTGCCTCTTTCTTTCCCCGCCCAACTTTTCCTGCACCCCCGCTTGTACTTCTTTTATACCTCCTGTGGCTGCCTACTTGCTTCAGGGCCCTTCTTTCTATAAGTAGCTCTACTTTAACAGCAGTAATCCCTAAAACTACTATGCCAGATTATGGATCCAATGATGGGGATTGAAAGCCCAGGTAAGAGTTGGCAGAGTGCAAATATTTAGTCTGGTCTCAAATTTCAGAGTAGTAGAAAGTGACTGCATCTAATTTAGTCTTCTCTTAGGCACTCGATGCCTGGATTACCATATCTGTGCTGATACGTTTGTGTAATACTTGACCATCAACAATGGGGAAAAGTATTTAAAAGCAGGGTGGGAAATGCCAGGATAGCTAAATAACTAATTTTAGTATAACTGAAAAGCAAAATAGAGTTGAGACACTCCTTTGAAAGCCTTTCTTGAGGACTAAGACCCAGAGACACAAATGGAATGAAAGTGAGTCAATATGCCAAGCACTTTCTAGGAATATTCTGAGTAACCGAGAGGTTTGTTTTGTTATTTAAAAGGTCCTGAACTAAAATAGAGTGTGGTGGTTTGAAAAGGAATGGCCCCATAGGCTCATAGATTTGAATGCTTGGCACCAGGGAGTGGTACTGTTAGGAGGTGTGGCCTTGTTGGAGTAGGTGTGGCATTGTTCGAGAAAGTACATCACTGGGGCTGGGCTTTAAGGCTTCACATGCTCAAGCTAGGCCCAGTGTGTCTGTTTCCCTGCAGCCTGTAGATCCAGATGTAGGACTCTCTGATACCTCTCAATCACCTTATCTGCACATGTGCTCTTGTCTGCCTGTGTGCTGCCATGCCATGCTTTCCACCATGAAGATAATGGACTAAACCTCTGAAAAGTAAACCAGCCCCAATTAAATGCTTTCTTTCATAAAAGTTGCTATGCTCGTGGTGTTTATTTACAGTCATAGAACACTGACTAAGACATAGGGGATGCAGGAAAAAGTAAGTCAGATTGAGAAGCATCGTCATAGACATCTGCTTATTTTCCAAGAGCCCTAAAATGTTACCTAGAAATGATGCTATGGCCTTTCTAATACAATGAATGACTCCAGAGATTAAAACACCCTGTTCTTTAAGAATCTGGAATCTGTTGGTAAAGGGACTCATTAGCAGTGAAAGTCTATTGGAAGAGCCAGCGATCTGTGTCGCAATGTGTTAGCTTTCCACTTCTGCCTAGCAGTGGTCCTTTGAGGAGATAGTAAGACACAGTGCTTTTCTACTCTGCTCCACATTAATAGTCTTGTGTAATGTGGAGGGGTAGTAGAAACGCTTACTTGCAGACAAGGCTTGCTCTTAGGATGGGCACCAGTCTTTTCAATGCCATCAGGGATTAATTGTTCTTTGTAACAAATACATAGGTGATTGTAAGTGGCTGACTCCCTGGTACCTTTGGTGGGCTGTGTCTTCTTATACAGTCTGAAGGACTAGAGTCCTTGGCCATGTAGCTTGTTTTCTTTCACTGTAACTGACAGCCAGATGTATAACTGGGCAGCCTAAAAGCTTGGCAGTTATGGGTTGTATTATAGAATTCCTTTTAAATCTATTTTGGCCAACTGGAGTGCCTCTACCATTGCTAACAATTCATGCTATATCTTCACAGGTGTAGTCAGCCTAGATCTCAGCTAACCGAGTAGGCAGCCTGGCCTTTGAAAGTAGATGGCTGTGTCTAGATGCTTAACCAATCACAGGTGGCTCTGCAAAGCCCTCTCCCCCCCCCCCTTTTTTTTTCAGAGAGTCTCCTTATATGGCCCAGGCTAGCATGGATTTCTTCTTCTTCTTCCTCCTCTTCTTCTTTTTCTCCTCTTCCTCCTTTCTCTTCCTTCTCTGTCTCTTTCTCCTTCTTTTTGGAATTTTATTAAAGACAGAGTTTTTCTGTATAGTTTTGGCTGTCCAGAACTCCCTCTGTAGACCAGGTTGACCTCCAACCCAGAGATTCCCATGCCTCTACCTCCAGAGTGCTGGGATTAAAGGTGTGTGCATCAGTACCACCACCACCTGGCTTGCCTCAGCTTCTTGGTTGTTGTCTGTACAGTTTTTCTGATTCTTAAGATATTTAAGTCATGGTTTGTTTCCTGTCATTCAGCATGTGTTTGTTTAGACTCAAATGATTTTTAGCTACTTCTGGTCCAACACATGGCACAGTAAGAGATTAAAAACAAAGCCGAGAAGAAACACTGCCGCCTGATTATCAGGCTGGAAACATGATCTCTGTGAATGGAACGATCCAAGGACAGCTGGTGACAGGGACAAAGATTTGGACAAGCTTGGAGGAGCTCCCTACAGCTATGATTCAGGAGTCTGGGGGAGGTGAGACAGAGAAGGGAAGAGGGCATCCACAAATCTGGGGTGCAGACCCACTTCCCTGTGGACGTTCTGACAGAGTATCACAAATATTATGTTAATGAAAGTGCCACTGGCCAGTCGGAGGGGAGAGTGGCACACACAGCAGAAGGCCCAGATGCTAAGGTGCCCCTTATCTCTGGAATCCCAGCAGTCCATAGCCTTAGGCTTCCCCAGACCCGTATTCACTGGCCCTTATGTTCTGCTCTGTCTGTGGTGCAAACAGCTCTCTACTTAACTGGAAACATATTCCATTTCTGTGTCACATGTTGAACAGGAAACTCTCTTTCAAAGTAGCTTATGGACATAAAAGAAAACACAGATACTCAAACTCCATCTCTCCTAAAGTGGCTTGCTACACACTGTATTGTGTAGTTTTTCCTTTTCAGTTAAAAACAGACCTTGAAGATCATAGCCATTGGCTGTGCAACAAGAACTTAGAATGGGGGTAGCTGGGGATGAAAGCTGTGGACTTCCCTTACCCGGCAAACTTTAGGACAAGGAATTGTAAACTGCCTACTTCTGTTCAGAATTGGAAGTCTTTTAGGGAGACCACGTAAGTCTTTTAGAAGAGCAATGCACTTACAAGAACATTATCTGGAAAGCAATTCTTTTTCTGAGGCAGCATCTTATGTAGGTTAGGCTGGTCTCAAACTCTCTGTATAGTCAAGAACGGCCTCAAATTTCTGGTCCTCCTGCTTCTGCCACCCAAGTACTGGGGTTAAAGATCGGTACCACCATTCCTGGTTTATGTAGTACTGGGAGTGGAACCCAAGGCTTTGCAGGCCAAGCAAGCATTCAACTGAGCTACATCCCCAATCTCTTCTTTAAGATTACTTAATAGAAAAATACAGAATATACTGCTTCTTATAGCCTCAGCTTTTTGATCTGAAGAATGGGAAATACCATCTACAGCAAAGGGGCCCATGAGGACTAAGGGCGATGGAAAGAAGCCAGCACAGCTTTCGGCCACACTATGAAGCCTCAGTATGTAGAGTGATGCTGCTGTTGGGGGAAGGGGAGGATGGTGAAGGCTTTCTTGCAGTATTATGACTCTCCTCTAGATGTGGGCAGGAGTCAAAGAAAACTCTGGCTTGTCCCTGAATTGTGAGTTTCACGTTTCTGGGGACCCCAGAACTTGCTGACCCAATGATGCAAGGCCATTGAGATGGCAGCATTCTAGAGCTGGAGGAGTCATTTAGGGTCAACCAGAGAGGGTGGAGGCCAAGGAGGGATAGTGTCTGCTGCTCGTAGCAAATGAATAGGCATCCACAAATGCGGAGACACTGCCATCCCTGTAGTACAGAAATTTCACCTCTCCCACTCTTAGGTCTTACCTTTGAGCCTCACTCACTTGCTGCTGGCAGAGAGGACAGGAGGCTGTGATGTCACAGAGCTGGGAACCAGGGAATGTTGGCGGCAGGGGTTCTGGGCTGGACCATCAGGTGGGGAGGAGAGAGGCTATTGTGATCTGCTGACCCTCCCTGTAGTGGTCCATCCCTCTGTCCATGGTGCCACCAAGCTGTGGCATCAGAATTCAAGTTCTTCTGTCTCTGTGGAATACTCTGAAGGTGTCAGGCCAGAAGGGGGCGCTATAGCACTAGATGCAGAAGCCCTGGGAACAGGGTCTGCTTCCTAAGGTCTACGGCTATTAACCTCAGGTAGATGGACTTCATGCATCAGTTTCTCTCTCCTTAAAAAAAAAAAAAAAAAAAACAGGAATAATAATTATGTGTCCTCTCTATATTTTTCAGGGTGAAATGACAGAGTGTAAACACTGGGCAGGTGTGTAGAACAGTTCCACAGAAGGGGAGCATTGATGGCATGTGAAAGTAAGTGACATTTCTTCTCAGCCTAGCTTCCAGAAAAAGAGGAATTGATTCTAATGGATTCCTGGAAATTTTCTCACACTATTGGGTGGGCTTTCAGTTCCCTCACTTGGAACATCTTGGTGCTATTTAGGGAAGTCACATTAGGTTAAAACCCTATCAGTGTTGTCTTTGTATGTGCATAGATGTCATGGTATAACAGAAGGAGAAAACAAAAGCAACCCAGTGCTTGGGGCTATATGCTGGTGGATCTGGGGATTAAATGGCCCTTAAAAGCAGCAAGGGCAACAGCCCTGCCCAGGGGCAGCACCAACAGTCTCAAGTCTGGCTGTCAGTCAGATTCACTTGCACTTGCATTGTTGAAAATTTGTCTGTCTGAGGTCCATTCCTAGATAAGCTAGAATCTTTGGGATTCTAGAGACCAGGAATACTAAGTATGGTTTCAGAGCTTTCCTGGGGATCCCTGTGTGTAGTCAAGAAGTTTTAATTGGGGTTGGGGAGATGGCGCAGTTGATGCCTCAGCCATGCAAGCATGAGGATCTGAGTTCAATTCCTAGGACCTATGTAAATATTCTAGTATATGTATAAATATGCAAAAAATATAAATACAGTATGCCGAGACTGGTTTTTTTTTTTTATGTTTGTGTACATACGCTTTCAGGGCTGACCATTTTATATTGGGTAAATAATTAGGGGTTGATCTCTGGGGGCTAATTCTTCCTCAACAGTCATTAGTTACCAAAAAAAACCCAAACCAAACCAAACAAAAAACCCTGGAAACCCAAAACCAAACCAACCAACCAACCAAATAAATAAAATCCTCCTGAGTATTGGAACTTATTAACTTGAAATAATCATGTTACTTTAAAAAAGAACTCCTGGAATTGGGGTGGAGAAAGGGATTGCTGTCTGTTTAGTGTAGCCTAATCGGTGAGCTCCAGGCTAATAAGAGACCTTGTCTCAAATGTAGACTAGGAACAGAATATAATGGCCTACGCCTTTAATCCCAGGACTCTCAGAGGCAGGCAAGCCTCTATGTTCAAGGCCTTGTCTACATAGTGGCCTTGTCTCAAAAGATAAACAAACAAACAAACAGCAGCAGCAACAATAACAAAACAAATCCAGGTAGATGCTGTTTCTGAGGATGAGAGCCAATGACACCTGGTCTCCCCTGTCACATGAATATGCAGACCCACTGAAAAAAGTGCTGAATCTCATTGTGGGAATCACATGATGCACTCGCCTGGTGGCTCTCACCTACAGGCTGCTTCCTCAACCCTCAGAGAAACTTGGGATAATGCCAGCTCTAGCACTCAGGCCGGCACCTAGCACACACACTCAAGGTGTGTGTGTGTGTGTGTGTGTGTGTGTGTGTGTGTGTGTGAGTGTGTGTGTGTGTGTGGTGGGAGGGTGGACTGGAATCCAGGCACTAGGAGGTTTAAAAATTCTTCAGACAGCATTAAAACCCATTGAATTACAGAACAGTTTAAATTTTTTTGTCAATTTCATAAATGTATATGATAGATTTTGATAACATATACCCCCAGTATCATCCTCCTTCTACTCATGAGGAACCCCTTTCCCACCTCAAAGTTCCCTATGCTACTTTCGTGTCTTTCCTGTTTCTTTTTTTTTAATGTCTTTTAGTTTTTTGTAACTTACTGAGTTTAATAAGGCTTGTTTGCATGAGTGACATGTTGGGGGTTATTTATTAACAAGTGGCTATCCCACTGAAGAAAATGACTCCTTGAGTTTTTGACTTTAGCCATTCTGATGGGTGTAAGATGGAATCTCAGAGTTCTGATTTGCATTTCCCCGATGACTAGGGATGTTGAACATTTACGTGTTTCTCTGCCGTTTAATATTCCTCTACTGGGAATTCTCTGTTTAGCTCTGTACCCTAATTTTTAATTGGATTACTTGATTTGTTGCTGTTTAACTGCTTCAGTTCTTTATATGTTCTAAATATATATGTTCTAATATTTATTCTTTATATATATACCTTTTTGTTCTTTATATATATGTTTGTTTTTTATATATATTTAATATATGTTCTTTATATGTTCAAATATATATGTTTATATATTAGCCCTCTATTGTATGTAAGATTGGTAAAGATGTGTTCTAAGTCTGTAGACTGTCATTTTGTTCTGTTGATAGGGTCCTTTCAGTTTCATAAGGTCCCATTTATTGATTGGTGCTCTTAGAGCCTGTGCTGTTGGTGTTCTGTTCAGGAAGTTGTCTCCTGTGCCAATGAGTTCAAGGCTCTTCCTGATGAGACTTGATAGGCTGGGGTCAGATGGTAGGGGAGGAGGACTAAGGGAAGGGCCTATCTTGTGGGGGAAGAGAGAGGGATGGTGGGACTGGGATGAGATAAGGAAGGGGGCTATAATTGGGATATAAAGTGAATAAATTATTAAAAAAATAAAATAAAAATAAATTACAAAATGAAATGAAATAAAGATCATAAAAATTTACTCCTTCATCCTTGGTAGCCATTAACTGCTAATGGCTTTTCAGGGAGGGGTGGGGCCTCTGGAGCTTCTCCCTCATCCGTGTGGAATGCCGAAGGCCTTGTGCAGATAACCACGGCTCCTGTGAGCAGATGAGTGTGTCATGTCCAGGAGACGGCATTTTATAGCTCTATATCCACTATCTACGAGTTTTTAATATTCTTCCTGCTTCCTTCTTCTAGCCTTGGAACAGTTGATACAGATGTCTTATTTTGGGCTCAGCACTCAGCATTTACATATTCTGAGCATTTTGGCATACTATGAGTCTCTGCTTTAATTATTACACAAGAAATTTCTCTGGCTATGTTTGGGAGCAACAATAGCCAGTAGGTATAAATATAAATATTTAGAAGGCAGTTAGACAATACATCTGCTTAGCAATAAACAGCAGCACTAGGTTCTTCCCTAAGCCTTGCGACCTCCCCACGTATGGACTTTTGGTTATGTTTAGTGTATGGGGTATGAATTCCCTCAAATTCAATCACAGAGAAGTTGATTCTCATCTTGGTTTCCATAAGACTTTCTTCTCTCCCTAGTTTTGGTTTGCCCTCCTACAGGCTCTCTCTTTCCACCTCCCACCCTCATCCCTGCTTAATCCTTTCTAATACCTGTATCTAATACCTGTATCTCCTCCCTCTACTTTGATCACTTGTCAAAACAGTTTTTCTGCAGTGTCATGAAGGACAGCAAGGACAGCATTGTACACGTGCTTAAAAGCATGATTCCTCAACATTCATAGAGGATTGCTGGAAATCCGTGTCCACTGAAATGGTGAGCACACGAAGCATCTGAGTGAGGTTGTTGTAGCACACAGAGAGTGCCCCCTTTCCAGAGGGTTTTATTTAGTATGCGGCTGTAAATGAAGGACACCTTTGAATCTTTGTAAGGTGGTACTTTGTGTACTGCTCACAGCACTGTTTATATATTCAAGCTTGTGAAAAATACCGAGGAAAAAATTGCTTTACGCCTGGGAACGGGGACTTTTCCTTCTATTGGGGATGATTTACCATTTAAGGATGTATGATAAGGCTGCTTTTGTCTCCTTGGGTCCTGAGTGAGAAGATGAGGCAGAATGCTCCTGCACTGATTTGGTTCAGGCAGTGAGTAGTGAGATCTTGAACTAAGTTACTTGGAGCAGGATGAGTGGGTGGCTTTGAGGCAGGTTTGGGTACCAATCACCTGGCTGGAAAGTCTAATTATGTCTGTTATCTTAACTTACTGTTGATTTTGGTGATAATTGGGAACCCCTTCCTATCTTTAGTTTCCTGAGCTGATGTGAGGAACAAGTTAGACCGTCATGAAAACCTATAAATGTTACTGATGCCCTCTTAGCATTTGATGCTGGCGTTAGTTACTTTTCTCATTGGTCAACAACAACAATAAAAACTTGGCAAAATAAATTTAATAAAAGGGTTTATATTGGATCATGGTTTGAGGTTAGAACCCACAAGATGGGGAAGGCGTAGCTTATGAGACAGAGGCAGCTGTTCACATTGTATCCATGGTCGGCAAGCAGAAAGAGAAAGAGAGAGAGGAATGAGGAATGCTGGTGCTTAGCCCATTTTCTCCTTTTTAAAATGTGGTTTAGGATCTGAGTCCATGGATTGGTGCCAACCATATTTATAGTGGATCCTTTCACCTCATTAACTTAATTTAGAAAGGTCCTCACAAACATGCCTAGAGGTTTGTCTCTTGGGTGACTGTAGATCCTGACAAGTGGATAATATTAACCATGGTAAAAGTGAGGAAAAAGGAAGAGTCTGAGCTGATGCCTTTGTGTCTTTTATATCCGTGACCGTGGAATTAGGAAAGAGGAACAGATTTTGGATGAGTATAAAAAAATAAAAATAAACCAAAACAAAACAAGAGAAAGCCTTTACTCTGGTGGGATGGCTCAGTGGGTAAAGACTTCGGTCACTGAGCCTCCAAGCTGATGACCTACCTGACTTTGATTCCCAGGACCCATGTGGTGGGAGGAGAGAGCCCATTCCCACAAATTATCTTCTGAAGTCTATATTCACCTTCCCTGACAGATAAATGCAATTATTTCTTTTAAAAAGACTATTTTGTGATGATATGAAGTTAATAAGAACTTGCAAAGAAGTGCATAGAGAAGACCCACGAAAATCTCCCTCAGCTTTGTGCCTTCAAGATCAAAAGGAGGAAAATAGCAGTGGTATGAGCCACAGAGCTTACACAAAGCTCATAGTTACATTTGTTCTTGTGTGTGTGTGTAATTGGTTTCCAAGTTGATCATAAGTGCAAGTTCATGTTTACCCCACAGAACAGATAATGAATCATGAGTTTGCTCTGTGTTCTCCCTTTATGGTCACACTCGCTGTCTTCCCAGGAACCTGTTTTCTGTCCTCGTAATTATGTCATTTCATAACTGTGACACAAATAGAAATGTTGTGTGCCTATGGTTGAGGTTGGCTTTTCTCACTCAGCGCACTTTACTTGTGATCCATTTCAGTTAGAGTGCGCATTAATAATGCTTAACTCATTATTTCTCATTTGAGTAATAATCTATAGAGTGGATAAGCCACAGATCTTTGGGGGCACTTGCTTACTGAAAGCTATTTGGATAGAATCCAGTTTTTGGCTGTTACAAATAAAGCTACTACTGTGACCCAAACATTCACAGACTCGTTTCCATATCAAAATTTCCTTTTGTTCTGTAAGAGAAATTGGACAAATTTACCACCCCATTCCTAGACTGTACTGTCTTTAAAAATTGCATGTTATATCCTTGTGCAGTGGCCATGCGAATACTCTCTGTATGTCCAATTTTAGTACATGTGCTGCTGAAGTGAGCATTAACAAATCTGTTTTTAATTTAGAAAGAAACTGCTAAATTATCTTGTAGAGTAACAGAGCTACTTTGTATCCCTACACACAGCCTGAGTGTCTGGGTTTCTTTGTGTTCATTCCTGTATTTTTGTCACTTTCTTTATGCACAAGCGTTCTGGAATCTCACCACAGTATGAATAATGTTGTGTTTCACGGATACCTGATGCTATTGAACGTCTTTTTCAAGTGCTTCAGTTTTTAAAATGACAACTTTTTTGAGATCTAATTACTATATCACTACATTCTCACTGTTAAAGTTTTAAGATGTGCCTGATGGTACACCCTTGCAAATCTAGTGTTTCTTAGGCTAGCTAACCAGAGGCTAGCCTGGTCTACATAAGTGAGAACCAATCTTAAAAACAAAATGAAACAACAAGCACATATAATTTATTAGTTTTTAGCATACTCAGTTTTACAACCATCATCTGATTCCTGAATATTTTTGTGATTTCATTAGGAAATTTTACACTCATTAGCAGTCCTATATTTCTTCTAATTCTAGACAAACATGAATCTATTGTCTATCTTTATACTTATTCTGGACATTTCCTATGAATTTAATAATTTTTCTTTTTACTTAGTTTTGTGTTTTCAAAGTCCATCTGTAGTATAGCATATTCTAGTCTGTGATAAAATATCTCAGCAATAAGCAGTTTGGGGAGAAAGGTTTTATTCACCTTTCAATTCCAGCTTGTAGTCCATTGTGGAAAAGTCAAATCAAGAACTTAAACCATCACATTTATAGTCAAGAGCAGACAGAATAAAACACATGGATCCTTTCTTGCTTATTTTCTTCTTCTTCTTTTTAATATTATTTGGGACCCCCTGCCTAGGGAATGGGTCCACCCATGCTGGGATGGGTCCTTCTATATCAATTTGCAATCAAGGCGACCTCCCATTGACATGCCCACAGGCCAACTTGATCTAGATGATTCCTCACTAAGACTCTCTTATTAGGTAATTGTAGATTGTGTATTAGCATTTTCTTCTTTTTTGTTGCCGGGCAACACTTCACTCTATGACTATATCAGTTTGGTTTATCCATTTCTCCATTCATGAAAAGTTAGGGTCTTCTACCTTAGGGTCTACGGCTAATGCTGCTAGGACTATCAGTGAAAGTACATTTTCATTTCTCTTGGAAAATGTCAGGTCATAATGGTAATTTTATCTTTAACATTTGAGAAATTGTCAATCTGTTTCCAAATTGGCTACATCCTTTCCTAATGTTGCTTGCAATGAGTGAAGGCTGTAACCACCCCGTGTCCTTGACAGCATTTGCTATTGTTGCTTAGATTTTAACACTGTGAATTAATGGTTATAAAGTTAAATATTTAGTTGCAATTTGATAGCATAACCATTAAATATAACAACAGTAGGTTTACCTTCGAGCTTATGATTTTCTCAGTCATTAGGTTTCTGATCAGGTTTATGGTTCCAGGCATGAAATTCACTCCTGTGAATCAGGCCTCAAATCCAGTGCTAGATGAAACCATTCATGTCTTTTCTTCCTTTGTAGCTGCATGGCTACTATGTACCTTCTGGCACTATGTAAGTTAGCCAGCAGCAGGGAGTTTCTTTGTTTGTCACTGTTGATTTCTCTATTTCCTGCAACAAAATGAGCGATGTATTCAACAATAGGGTCTTACCATCTAGTTATGGGGAGCAGCCAAGAGCTATGGGAATAGCTTGTGTTGTTTTAGGTGACTTTGGGATCTCCTTGACCAATAACTTGTACAGATGTATCCCATGCCTACCACTGAGATTTTTACTCAGTAACTTGTATCTTCTGGGACCACTGTTGTTTATCCATGTAACATACTTCTGTTCACAGTCCCTTAAAAATACATTATCTTATTTAGTTACAAATTAGTGGATTTCTATTTGGCTTTTTCATACTACCTTAATTTTGGCTCGCCTACTCCTCAAAGTTGTCTAAATTGTGAAGTATAAAAGCTTCATAGCACATACTTTGTATTAGATATTATAACATCTAGAGACAATTTGACATATACAGAAGGCTGTGGATAGGCCAGATGCAAACACTTCGCCTGTGGTGGTTTGATTAGAAATGGTCTACATAGGCTTATATATTTGAATGTTTGTTCATTAGGGAGATACTTGACATGGATGAGGAGGTGTGGCCTTGCTAGAGTAGGTGTGGTCGTGTTGGAGGAAATTGTCACAGGCTTTGGACTTTCAAAAGCTCAAGTCAGGCCAGTGTCTTGCTTGTCCTGCTGCCTGTTGATCCAGATGTAAAACTCTCAGCTACTTCTCCAGCACTATTGTCTGCATGTGTGCTGCTACGGTTCCTGCCATGATGGTAATGGACTAAACCTCTGAAGCTGTAAGTCAGTCCCAATTAAATGTTTTTCTTTATAAGAGTCCCTGTGGTCATGGTGTGGTCACAGCACTAGAACACTGACTAAGACAGCATTGAGCCATTTTGTATAAAGAACTTGAGCATCTGTGGAGTTTGGTTTCCAAGCAAGAAGTCCTAGAATCAGTCTCCATGGTTGCCAGGAACAACTGTTAGAGATATTAGTGAACTCTTACTCACAACTGGGCCCCATTGTCTGCTGGAAGGGGGTGATTTAAGGCAAACCTTGGGCATGACATTTTACAATGTATCATGAAGGAGTGTCTGTTTTGAGTTCTTGATTTCCATAAAGGAGATAGTCTCAGGTGCTACTCAGGCAAGAACTCACCAGTCTCCCTTCAAAGAGACTAGCCTGGGGGTGCAGGGGCTTTGGCAGCTAACTATGTCAGGACAGAATTGAAGCACATCATTTTGTTTTTCTTATAGTTATTTGTGTGGGTGTGTGTTGACATGTTTTATTGTGCCAATAGCAAGTTTATGTGTTTTAATGTAAGAGAATTAGATGCTTTAAAGAAAAATATTAAAGAATATCATACTAGACAGTCACAATGATGTGACTAAAGAGTTTAAGAAACACTGACTTGATGTGTATCATTTCTTTAGTCAGAGTTCTATCACTAATTGAGGCTGGTTCTTTTCTATCTTTTGGTGTCTTGTTCTTTCCCTTATACCTATTATTTATATCTACCTACACACCTACTTACAAATCATCTATTATTACCTATCATCCAGGCATAATCTGCCATTTACTTGTATTTATCTATTTTCTATCAACTAATCATCTATTGTGTTTATATATGAGCTATCTATTATCTATATTTTACTTATTGTTTATACATATATAATGTGTCATTTGTTATCTATATTTTGTCTATTATCTATTTATTTGTATGTGTATGAGTGTTTTGCCTACATGCATATGTGTGCACTGTGTGTGCAGTGCCCATGGAGGGCAGAGGAGGGCCCTGCACCCTCCGGCAGTCCACCTGTGTACCATTATGTAAGTGCTGGGAATAGAACACTGGGTTCTAGAACCATCGCTCCAGGCCCTTCTATCATCTTTGAACTGTTCCCCATCTCTCTCTCTCTCTTTATCTCATCTATCTGTTCATCATCTACTACCTCTCTACTGTTTATCTAATCTGCAGGGGTCCAGCCCTTCGTGAGGATGGATGTCTCAGGACAGCTTGAACTGCTCTGACAACTTGTGTCTCTTGCAAGCTTTTATTTATACATTAAATCATTTCCTCAGAAACCTTAATTATTGATTACATAGCTTTAAGTCTTCCTTGGTTACATAAGTATATGAGAACAAAAGAAACAAATCAAGCAAACAGCAAATCTCATAACTAAAAATTCACATTAAGATAAAATCAGTTTTCTTTTAGCTCAGAGTTTTCTTCCTTATGGTTGGTGTCATAAAGCCTTGAGGTTACATAAATGCTAGACAGGGTGACTCTATTTGAGTTTTATTCTGTTTCAAGCTGGCATAGAATTAATAGATCAAAATTATTTCCTTCCACCTGTTACATCAAGCCTATCTTCCTTCAAAAGTTCAGTCTTTCTGACCCAAATTGATCCTTCCCTTTATATTTCTTTTATATTTAAAATAAAACACCATCCCTTTCTTGGCCTTTAAAAAAATATTGTGCAGCCTTTTTGATTAAAGGCAGTCTGTCTTTTGTCTTTCTATAATATCAGAAAAGTCCTGGTCTGACAAGATTGTTCAAAAAAGGTAAGCAGTTCACGGAGCCAAAATGCTTGTTTCTGTGATTTTGTCATGAATCCTTGTTTCAATACACTCTCTATCTTTATTAAAATCCTGTAAAGGATAGAATCAGGGCTTCTAAACTTGCTTCCTTTGTCTTCAGGAAGGTACGAAGATCTGTCAATAAGAGCATGATGAAAATCTCTTTCTGTCTATACTAGTGCCTGGTTTCTGAAGCTGAACGTGAAAGCCTGGTGATGTACTTACAACTTGTCGGCTTTCAAAATTTCCCTAAGTTTTTCTCCTTCAACAATTTTTCCCAAATTCTCTACATCATGCTTACTAATATCATTAATAATCTAACAGTAAATCTAAATAGATTCTATGGAAGACTCAATTTTCTGCATAGCTGTTTTTCCCCAGGGAACTACTATAGTCTTATTATTTTTTATGAACACCAGCTTTTGCCACATTATTCCAACTCTAGCCTTAACAGTAAGAAATATCCACCAATTTCAATCCAAGGTGTCCAGGCACTGGAATTGTCAAGCATTGTCCCCAGAACATTTGGCCTCACCACTAATCTTTAACTTATGATTTTTATCTCTTTATTTACACATTTGTCTGACTGTCCATCCACATACTGTCCATTCATTAACAGATATGTCCTATTATTTTTGAGCTGGTGAAAGCTGGTAGTATAATTCAGAGGGCTGAGGGCAGAGGAAATGATAGGTTGGAGGGTGAGTTTGAAGGTCTGATATCCAGGAGGGCAAAGGACAGTGACTGGTGTTCTTGCTGAAGCGGTCATGCATGTGAGGGTTGAATCCTCCCTTCCTGGACTTATTTGCTCTAGTCCAGACACTAGCAGATTGGATGATGCCTGCCCATATTTACTTAACTGCTTTGGAAGCCATGCTAACTAGATAGCTGGGCATCTCGTGGTCTAATCAAGCTGACACAGAAAATTAATTATCACAGCATGATAGCAATGACCTTTCTCATAAATGTTATAGGATGAATGGTTGTTTTTTTCTGCTGTGAAACCATGAACCACTTACCCCATCTGTACTTTATGAGGGGAAATTTGCTTTATTAATTTAAAGGATTTGGGACTTTTGAACTCCTTCAAAGCCCCCAGGTGACCGTCACAAATTAAAAAAAAAAACCTTTTGAAGCTCTATACAATCAATACCCAAGAACCTTTTGAAAACAGAAAAAAAATCTCTGTAATCTCACATTCTAAGAATAGGCTTGATACTTTTGCTCAATAAAATATATGTTCACTGAAGGCAGAGAAGAACATTTCCAGTATCAATTTGAGACTTGTGGAAAATGGAGAGGAGAGTTTCACTGTGTGTGGAAGGGTATTGTGACTGCCACATGCTCTGACTTTTGAGTGAGATGAGTTGGGAAAGAAAGAGGGGGAGTACTGTCGCAGTAATTTAAGTCACCCCTTACTTGCATCTGATACTAAATGTAAAGGCTGCAGTAGGCAGAGACAGTTCACGCCGCCAAGTATGCTGTGGTCCCAGAGGACATCTATGAGGTTTCATGATCTGAGTAATGGCTGAATTATCTCTTTAATGAAGCATGATAGTGGTGGTGTTTGTCATGGAGTCTGGTCAGACAGAAGCATTCTGTACCCTCTAGGATAGCTTTGAAAGGGCCTGAAGTTTCACAGAGGTGATTCTGGTTCCTGTCAAGAGAGCTTGCTGCTGCTGTGTGATCCACAGAACTATGCTGTGGTGTCTGGTCACCCTTTAGGGGCAACTTGGCTGGTAGCAGGCACCTACTGGTTCTGGATTTACTGCTTTTCTCTCTATCTTTGGAATCATGGCTGGGAGAAAAGACTGGGAAATGAAACTGGGTGTGCAGTAGAAAGCCCACATATAATTTCCCTGTTTCTTCTCAGGATAGGTTCTCATCTTCCCCAAGTAATTTTTGATCATGATTCCAAATCCCATCCCTGGCTGGATTCAGACTTCTTCCTTTTCTGATCAAGAAAATCACTTCAGTTGTTCATCTTTAAATTGACCCCTACAGTTCCCACTTGTCGATTGCAAGAAAAAGAACCACTACAAACGATATACCTTTGAACCACATCATGTATCCCAGAAGGACTTTTGTGCTTTTCCTTTTGCCACTTTGAGCCTCTCAGGCAGCTACCTGCCTCTCTGATGCTAACAGGCAAGATAAACATTTGCAGAGAAGCAACAAAGTGAGACAATCCTTTGTTTGTATTACAGAGGGCAGATACAGGTGAGCTTAAATGCTTCTAAAGCAGTGGTTTTCAACCTCATGCAGTTTAATACAGTTTCCTTTCATACAGTTTCTCATGTTGCGGTGACCCTCAACCATAAAATTATTTCACTGCTACTTCATAACTGTAACTTTGCTACTGTTTTGAATTATAGTATAAATATTTGATATGCAGGATGTCTGATATGCAACCCCCAAAGGGGTCAGGACTTATAGGTCGAGACCTGCTGTGCTAGACCAAGGCAACTCTACACTGTGGCTCTCAGAACCCCGCCCTTGCTCAAATGAAGATAAGAACCATTGTCAAGGGTGAATAATACAGTAATAATTTTGACTATAATGAACTCCTTGTTCTGGAGACATCTACCTGGGATGAAATCCTAGCTCAGGCATGTTACCTGTGTAATCTTAGACAAGTCACTTTCTGGGTTCTAGTGTTCATATCTGTAAATGGATTTTTACAGCTGATGGACCTACTGAACTCAGCATTACGCACACACCATTCCTAGTGTTGTTTTGATGTTATGGCTTACTCATTTCATCTGGGAAAGGCCATGATGTCTGTGTCCAGAAGAGCATTCCATGGGACCTTGACTTCATTGTCACTGTGCTTTGTTTTTATTCAAGGGGAGACTAAATACTTTGTTTGAGAAGGATTTTTGAGCTCTAAATTTAAGTAAGTATAATATATACAGTGGGTGTTCTCTTTCTTTATAGAATTATAGGGTTTTCTAAAACATTTAAAAGGCCCCAATTAGACTGTGCAAAGGTTTAGGATCCATGTGCGATTTGCCCATGAGCCATATAATTTCATGGTGGTAAATTAAAGTATAATTTCACTCTCAGATTCAATAGTTGTGATTTTTTTTTAATTAATTTATTTATTTTTATATCAATCACAGGTTAGGTACTTTGCATCCCAGGCATAGCCTCCTCCCTCATTCCCTCCCCTCCCTC
>CM053743.1:5428866-5458901 GCA_028658305.1 Pachyuromys duprasi | reverse complement strand
TTTATTTGTTCATTTTTTTTTCATAGTCTACTAGCTTGGTCAAGCTTCCATAACAAAACTCCACAGATGGAATGGGTTTAAACAACAGAAATTTATTTCCTCACTGCTTTGGAGGCCGGAAGTATTGGATCCAGGTGTGGCGGGACTGGTTTCTTTCGAAGCCTCTATGCTTGTTTCCGAGACTAGGGACTTCTGATATCTCTGCAGATGTTCCGTCTCCATCTCACAAGAACACCAGGCCTACTGAATTAGTACCCAGACCTACAACTTTATTTCAACTTAATTACCTCTTTAAAGAGGTTATCCTCAGATACAGTCTCAGAGATACTGTGAGTTCTTTGGTATTTGAATTTTGGCTGACACAGTTTGGCTGGGACAGGTGCACACCATTAAGGGATCATCAGAAAGATCTTGTGAGACTCCTTGATTCTCAAATATTTTCTACACTGCTGAATTCAAATTGCCAGCATTTCATCTAAGATTTTTTTAAAAAAGATTTTATGTTCACATTTAACTTTGTTTCCTATTTTATTTTGTGCCACCATATCCATCATGTTTAAGTATCGTGGTTATAATAGGTTTTCAAAATGAGACAGGTAATTTTTGCTCCTTGTTTGATTTTGCCAAACAATTGTTGCAACCTCATTTTATGTGTGCCTTGGAGGCTTGGTGGAACTGAGCACTAAAACTCTATTACTTCAAACAAAAAAGTAAATCAAAGATGGGAGACAGAGCAGGAAGAGAGTTAATAAAGTTACATGATGAGCAAGGCCATGGATATACTTTCTATACCCAGGGTCCAATTTCCAACCCCTCAGAACACAAAGGAGAAAACAAAACAAGCTGTGTCAAGTTCTTGCTCTGCTTAAACTCTTCAGTAGCTCCTTACTGCCCTCCAGAGATAGCCTGCCCTTCATCAGAGTTCCCATGCTGATGCCCATCATCTTCCCATGTCCTTCCCTCCAACCCTGAAACAGAGTTTAAGCTTATTAGCATTTATCTCTCCTTCGGGATTTTGCTTGAAATGCTGTTCCGCCCATTCCCTGGCCAATTCCTCCACCACCTGTAGTTCAGCCAGGCAGGAGTTCCTCTTAAGGCCTCCCAGAGCCTTCCTCTCCCTACAAGCTCAGCGAAGCCACCTTCTCTTGGCATCTCCTGCCCTTCTACCCTAGGTCTCTTGATGTTAAGAGCCCTTCTGTGGCTGTGGTGTGCGCTCTAATAAGACTGTGGAAGTGATAACTCTGACTCGTGGGTGAGCTCCAGTGGTCCACACCATGGAAACAGACTTCTCTTAATCAGACAAAGAAACAAGTCAGCCTTCCCTTTGAATGGCTCTCAAGATTGTGTCTCTAGCTCAACACTTTACAAGTTCTTGTTTGGGAGTGAGGTGGAGGCAGGTGGGAGAGATGTTACTGAGTTCAAGAGGAGACGGCTTCTTCTCTTGTTCATGAGCTGAGACACTTAGATGTCAGTGAGAGAGGGTTTAAAGCTTCTACCATCATTGTCATTTGCCCTGATATTTTTAACCCATGAAGGCCCTATGAAACACTCTTGCTTTGGTTTTGAGCCCTAGGTACATTGACCTCTTAGGGAGCCTGGTATTATCCTATATATCTTAGAGACAGGGAAACAGACCCAGAGAGGAAGTAAGTTTGCAGCTACTTTCAGGGGAGGCAGAGGTAGGGAGGGAGCAGAAATATGCCTCCGGGTGGAGACTCCTCTGCTAGTCTTTTTTCCCCCCAATATTACATGCAAAGCCATTTCCTGTTTCTTCTATATCCTCTCCATCTCCTCTCCTACTCCATCCCATGTCTACCCTCTTGCCGTGAACCGAATCTCCCCTCATTCATGTATTGAAGCCCTAACTCCCAATGTGGCTCTGACTGGAGACAGAGCCTTTATAGAAATAATTAAGGGGAGGAGTCTTGGCTCAATGAGATTCTAGTGTTACAGAAATACATACTACCATTAGATGAGGGGCCAGTGGCAAGATGGCCAGAGGCAATCCCCATCTCAGGATGCTGTATCAGGTATAGGAGAGCGCTTTGTAAATAGTTGCCCTGTGCAGGACAGCTGCTTCCCCCAGCTCAGGATGTACTGTTGAGCTACAGAGGTCTTGCTGAGTGCTCACACCCACATACCAGTTCCAAGAAAAATAAAGCGATGGGGCTTATGTGGTTTTATGACTCACATTGGCTACTCTTGCCAAGTATTCAAATCCTGTGGCTAGAGGAATTGAACCATGCTTTTTGGCTGTTTGCTGATGTGGCCTCAAGCTGTGACTTGCATGAAGTCCTCTTTTGTCCAAAAGAGAGGCAGCGGTGAGCTAAGAGGACCAGAAAATATGTTTCAAGACGGTCCCAGTGCCTGACAGTGGAATGTATAGGATGTAAATGGAGAATTTGGGAGGGATAAATGGGCTGTGAAACAAGAGGACACTGACCCCTGTTTGGAGAAGACCAACCAAGGGCTGGAGGTGCCAGAGGTCAGTAGAAAAGTAATAAGTAGATGTGAAATGAGAATGGATGGTATTTAAGGGTCAGAGGGAAGAAAAGAAGAAGAGGGAAAATAAAGAGAGCAGGTAAGAGGGCCAAACCTCGGAGGAAGCCCGTGCTTGGGACTTCTTTGCTGGTTTGGGTTTTGCTTTCTTTCATTGCCACTCAGGATGCTAGGGAAGAAGGAGGCAGAAGGTCTGAGAGGAGAGGCCATCACAGTTAAGCACAGAACAGGCAAGAGAGGGTGATGTTCTTGACTGGGGGCTTAAACAGCTGCATCTACTTTTACACAGCTCTTGCTCTGAAGGATAGAAGTCCAGGATCAAGGCATCAGCATGCTTGAAATCTGAAAAGACCCAGAGTGATTTTCTCAGTTGGCCAAACAGAGGCTTAACCTCAGTTTGTTATTTACATATTATTGTGTATGTGGGTGCATGTACATGTGTGCCTGTATGTGTAGAGGCCAGAGGACAATCTGGGGTTGCTTTTCTTCAACCACAGTCTGTTTTCTTCTTTGTTAAGGCGTGATTTTTTCAATGTTTTGGAATCCACCCAATAGTCCAGGCTTGCTGGCTTGTGTTCCCCTATGACTCATGTATCTCTGCTTCTCCATTGCTGGGATTATGAACACATTCCACCACAGCCGGCTTTTTATGTAGATTTCGGAGGCTGAACTCAGGTCTTCATGCAACTCACTACTGAACAGTCTCCTGAGGCTTACCTACGGTTTAACGTTATGCATGGGATACAAGAATATTCATCCTTACCTGTCACTGTTGGGCCCTCTTCACCCAGCACAGTAATCCCTGAGTAGTGCTGAAGCTCAAGTCAGCAGTATCTACTGCTGTGCTGCCTACAGGGTTTGAACCTGTGCGGCTCCATGAATCTGTCTGGAGAATTCATGGCCTTTGAACCCTGGTTCCTCCTGTTGTCCCAGAGGAACTTCTGGGGCCACTGATCTGGGGCTTTGGCACCTTGTTGGAGGGGTTTCCAACATGGAGGGCCATGCTCTCCATCATGAGTCATGCTTGGTACCACTTTCTGAATGCTTACTGAGTGCCAAGCACTGCTCCGGATATGTGCTCAGGCTCTGGTCTAAAAGGGCTCCTCCGTCTCCAATCCATATGATGGAATACTAACCTCGAAGGTATAAAAATATGACTGGATCTAAAATCTTCAGAGAAGTGATTAAATGGAATGATGTAAGTCTTAAGGCTGAATGTAGCAGACGGGTTGGTCCAGGGGGCCCTGCAGGGAGGCAGGGTTCTCTCCTGGACTGTGCTGACCCACAGAACTTAGGTTAAAGAAAAGAGGCTGTTGGAAGAAGCTACATGAGAAGGGATTGGCTTCTGTTCTTATCTCTGCTGTCCTCCCTGACTTAGGAAACCACAGCATAGGATCTTGCCAACATGAAGCAAAGTGACAGAAGTCAGCCCCTGCAAGTCCATTATTTGTGGTTCCCAGAGAGGTGTCAGGAAGGGGCTGTGGTTAGACTGCATGTGGTAGTCCCGAGGTATCAGGAAGAGATTTTGGAACCCAGATTCAGATCCCAGGAATCCAGGAGGAGTGCCTCAGCTCTCTCCCCAACTTCATGGCTTTACAAACAGGCCATGTGAGACCAGGACTAGATGCTCTGTTTCCAGAAAGGGAGAAAGGTAGGTGTACCCACTTTCCTGGATTTCCCCTTGTATAGGCACCTGCTTCTTAGGAGTTCACGCTGTGTTCTTCCCAGCCATGCTGCTAACCCTCAGCCTGGAGCCACCTTGTGCCTAATTTGTAGGCCAACACCTCCTGTCCAGCATCCTCTTCCAGGAAGTCAGTCCCAGAACCTCAACGGATGCACAGCTACAGCTCAGATCCTTCCCCTCTGCACACCCACCATGCCACAACCTGTCTGTCCGTCATTTCTGAGCTCATCAGATTGCAAGTTTCAGAGGTGACAATCTTGCCGCCCCCTTCATGGAGTTCCTTGCTTTCACGGAATCTACACAGCTTTTGAGATAAAAATGCACACCAATCAAATGTATGACGGTGTGATTCTCTGTGGGACTATGAATACAATACTGTGTGAGAACATATATGAGTTAGTGTGTTACTATAAGTACATGAATGTGTGTTTGAGTGGGTGTGTGAATGTGTATGTTTGAGTATGTATATGTGTGTGACTGTGTGTGCAAATAAGTGTTTGTAACTGTGTGACCATATAAGAGTGTGCGTGCACATGTGAGTGTAAAAAGTGCATGAGCCAGTAAATGTGTGTATGTTTCTGAGTGTGAGAATATGAATGTGTAAGAGACTATGTGAGTACCTGAGGGTGTGAGTGTATATGTGCACAGGTGTGAACCTATGAGTATGAGACTGTGACTGTGAGTATAAATGTGTGTATTTTTGTGAGTTTGTGTTTTTGAGTGTGTGCCTATAAATGCGTTCATGAGAATATCAGTGTACATGTGT
Source organism: Pachyuromys duprasi (assembly GCA_028658305.1). Classification (NCBI taxonomy): domain Eukaryota; kingdom Metazoa; phylum Chordata; class Mammalia; order Rodentia; family Muridae; genus Pachyuromys; species Pachyuromys duprasi. Next base: position 5,453,952 of record CM053743.1, on the reverse strand, counting down.
AAGCAAGCAAGAGTCAAAGTGTCCTGTGAGTGCAAACAGGAAAGCATGAGATTGTTAGTAAGTGGTGAGTATGTTTAGTACCTGGGTTAGTGTGAACATGTGTAAGAGTGTGAATGCAGGCTAGTGTGTTAATGTGAGTGTGTGAATTCATTTGTTAGTATGAGTGTGTATGAATGTTTTAGTGTGTGAGTGTGACTGTGAAATGATTACTGTGGTGGTGAGCAGGAGAGGTATGAATATAGGGATAGATAGCAAAGCATTAGAGTGTATGTGAGTGTAAGACCGTGAGTGAGTATTTGTTGTGGAGTTTGTGAATTTGGGCTGCTGAATGTGACTATGTGTTCATATATGTATGTGAGTGCATTTTTATGCGTTTGTCCAAGAGTGTGTGGGTGTAAGAGTAAAAAGTGGGTGTCAGCATGTGAATAAGAAAGTATGTGTGGTGAGGAGACCTGCCAGACTGAACCCCAGGACCATCAGGTTAGACCCCTCCTACCCCACTCCCTGCCTGTGGGTTCAACTAGGACACAGCCAGCAGACTATTCCCTGTGGACTATTCCCTGAGCTCCAGCCTCAGGCCCATGCCTCTAACCTTCCTGAGGATAACTCCTGGGCCCCAGGATCACCCAGCCTCTGGCCCATGGCCCTATCTACCCTACAGAGGAGGGCAGCCAGACCCAAGAAACATCTAGCCTTCTGACCAGGGCTCTACCCTCCTTCCTGAGGATGTCAGAAACAGCTCTCTAACAACCAGATAGTCAAAGGCCAGCATAAGAACACAGTCAGCAAGAACCAGGGAAGTATGGCACCACCAGAACCCAGCTATCCTACCACAGCAAACCCTGGATATCTTAAAACATTTTTTCGTTTTTACTTTTTCTTCACAATTTATTCATTATATATCCTGAATTCCCCAGTCCCACCCTCTCTCCCTTTCCCCCTCATCCTCCTTTCCCCTAGTCCCCTAGACTCCCATCCTGTTTCCTCTCTTCCACTGCTTCTGGTGTCTACCCTGTTTGCCATTCTGAATGAGAGTTAAGCATCCTCCCTAGTGTTTAGCTTCTTTAGGTCTGTAGATGGCTGTCCTATATTATACTGCTAATAACCAAAAGAAAACAGAAACTGGATATGGAAAATATAGGGAAGTGAACAGGAACTACAGATGTAAGCATCACCAACAGAATAAAGGAAATGGAGGAGAAAATCTCAGGCTTAGGAGATACAATTGAAGATACTGATATGTTTGTCAAAGAAAATGTTAAATCTAAAATGTTCCTGACTCAAAACATCCAAGAAATGAGGGACACTATGAAAAGACGAAACCTAAAAATAATAGGAATAGAAAGAAAAGTCTCCCAGCTCCATGGACCAAAAAATATTTTTGACAAAATCATAGAACCTAAAGAACCAAAATCATCCAACCTAAAGAAAGAGAAGTCTCTAAATGTACAAGAAGTTTAAAGATCACCAAATAGATTAGACCAAAAAAGACAATTCTTCTGCCTCATAATATTCAAAACACTAAATATACAGAACAAAGAAAGAATACTAAAAACTGCAAAGGAAAGAGGCCAAGTAATAAATAAAAACAGGCCTATCAGAATTATGCCTGACTTCTCATCAGAAACTCTAAAAGCCAGAAGGGCCTGGGAAGATGTCATTCAGACTCTAAGAGACTACAGATGTCAGTCTAGACTACTATGCCCAGTAAAACTTTCAATCACTAGAGATGGAGAAAACCAGATATTCCACAACAAAGCCAAATTCAAACAATATCTACTTACAAATCCATCCCTACAGAAGATACTAGGAAGAAAATTCCAACACAAGGAGGTTAACTATACCAAAGAAGCACAGGAAATCAAGAGCTCCACTGAAGCAAAATAAAAGAAAACAAAAAAGGAGAAGTGTGTGAATGTGCACGCACACACATACATACACACATACACAGAGTACCACAACCAACATCAAAATAGCAGAAAGTAACAATCACTGGTCATTAAATATCTCTCAGCATCAATGGACTCAATTCTGATAAAAAAGACTCAGGCTAACAGAATGAATGCATAAATAGGATCCATCATTCTGCTGCAAGAAACACACTGCAGCAGTAAAGATAAACATTACCTCAGAGTAAAGGGTTAGAAAAAGACTTTCTAAGCGAAAAGATCCAACAAGCAAACTGGAGTAGCCATCTTAATATCTAATAAAATAGACCTTCATCAAAACTTAATTAAAAAATGGGGGATGGATGACATTTCATACTCATCAAAGAAAAAATCCACCAAGCTGACATCTCAAGTCTGAACATCTATGCACCAAATACAAGGACACCCACATTTATAAAAGAAACATTACTAAAGTTTAAATCACACAACAAACCCACACATTTATAGTGGGAGACTTAACACTCCATTCTCACTAATGGACAGGTCATTGTGACAGAAACTAAACAGAGAAATGATGAAACTAACAGTTGTCATGGCCAAAAGGACCTAACAGGTATCTATAGAACTTTTTACCCAAACACAATAGAATATACCTTCTTAACACCTCACAAAACCTTCTCCAAAATTGACCATGTAGTTGGTTACAAAGCAAGTCTCAACGGATATACGAAAATTGAAATAACCCATGTATCTTATCAGATCACTGTGGGATAAAGCTAGACTTCAACAACAACAGAAACAACATAAAGTCTACAACCTCCTGGAAACTGAACAACTGTCTAATCAGTGACCACTGAGTCAGGGAGAAAATAAAGAAATAAAGATTTCCTAAAATTCAATGAAAATGAAGGCACAACATACCCAAATTTATGGGTTACAATGAAAGCAGTCCTAAGAGGAAAGTTCATAGCATGAAGTGCTTTCATAAAGAAATTGTAGAGTTCTCATACCAGGAACTTAACAGCACACTGAAAGCTCTAGAACAAAAAGAAGCAAACACACCCAAGAGGAGTTGGCTGCAAGAAATGATCAAACTCAGAGCTGAAATCAATAAATTAGAAACAAAGAGAACAATAAAAAGAATCAATGAAACTGAGCTGATTCTTTGAAAAAAATGAACAAGATAGACAAACTCTTAGCCAAACTAACTAAAAGGCAGAGAGACAATATCCAAATTAACACAACGAAAAGGGGGGGGGGGAGACATTACAACAGACACTGAAGAAATCCAAAGAATCATTAGGCCTTACTTCAAAAGCCTGTGCACCACAAACTGGAAAGGACACCAACTCACCCACAAAACCAAATTTGTCCTGCCTACAAGATGTGCAGGGACAAAGATGGAGCAACAATTCAAGGAATGGCCAACCAAAGACCGGCCCTACTGGAGACCACCCATGGAAAGAACCAACCCCTGACACTATTAATGTTTCTGTGCTATACTTATAGACAGGAGCCTAGCATAACTCCTCTGAGAGGCTTCACTCAGCAGCTGGTGGAAACAGATGCAGAGACCCACAGACAAACAATAGACAGAGCTACAGGAGTCCTATGGGAGAGTTGGGGAAATGATTGAGGGAGCGGGAGAGAGGTCAAGGACTCTACAAGAAGACCTACAGAGTCAACTGGCCTGAGACTGTGAGGTTCACAGAGACTTGAACCACCAACTAAAGAGCATGCATGGACTGGTCTTAGACACCCTTACACATATGTAGCAGCTTGGTCTTCATGTGGATCCCCCAACAACTGAAGCAGGGTCCCTCTCTGGCTCTGATGCCTCCCGTTGGATCCTGTTCCCTAACCAGGCTGTCTTTTCTGGCCTCAGTGGGAGAGGACGCATCTAGTTCTGAAGCAACTTGGTACCCATAGGGGACCTTTCCCTTCTGTGAGAAGAAGGAGAAGGGAGAATGGGGGGAGGGATGTGGAAGGGGGAAAAGACCGGGAGGAGAGGAGGGATGCTGCAGTCAGGATGCAAGGTGAGTAAATAAATTAATTAAAAAAGAAATGTTAATGAGGATGAATGGGAGCCTGTGTACACAGCATCTGAGTGTATGTAGGTAAGAAAATGTGAGTTAATAAAAGAGTAAATGTATGTGAGAATATGCAAGTGTGTGTGACTGACAATGAGTGCAAATGTGTCTGAGTATAGAAGAGCATGTGAGTACACAAATGTTAGTGTATCTGGGAGTGTGTGAATATGTGTTAGTGTGGATGCAATGTGACCAGATCGTATAGCCTGCTCTGCTCTCTGCTTCTTGTCTGGGACTGTGGTGACTTGCTCCCTCAGATCTGCCACCTCTTTCTTCCCATGATGTCAGACCACATCCCTACCTAACCCCTAAGCTGGAAGTATCTGCCCCACCTACTGCCTTTGTCCCATCCATTGCCATTGCCATTGTCAGGGTTTTCTCGCAGCAGTGAGGAACTAACACAGTGCTCTTAGTAACGGTCCTGGGAAGCCAGAGCAGTGTAGTAGTGTTCAGTAGTATGGGCTGGCTAGAGAATAGAGGTTTGCTCACAGGTAGTACTCTTTACCACCATTAAAATGGGGTGAATACTAGGTGGAGGATACTCTAAAGTTTCATAGTGGAAAAAGTGACACAGGACATGAATACAAAATAAACAGTCTATATACATACTCCTCAAATTGTTAAACCCAGAGGTATCCGCCAGATCACCCACCAGTTCCACTCTTAGGCACCTGCCTCAAAGAACCAGAAACATGTATCCACAAAAATATTTCCTTTGAATATTTATAGCCAAGTTCTTCACAACAGCTGGAAACAGGAACACCTAATGCATGCAGTAAGAGATGAATAGGTAAGCAATGGCATAGCTGGAAAATGGGATATTACTTGGATGTTCTAAAGAAGAAAGGGTTTCTACCTACATGGATGAACCTAGTAAATATTCTGCTGAGTGTACTAATCCAGACACAAAGTCACATATTGGATGGCTTACTTGTATGAAACAAGTAGTACAATTTAACCTGGGGTAAAACAGATTCGTGGCTGCTGTTGGCTGAGGATGGGAGGGCTACTCCTTAAAGGTATGGGGTTTCCTTCTGATGTGCTAAACATGCCCTGGAGCTAGATGGCGGTGACGATTGTCCACTGTTATGAAGATCTCAGTGTCTCTGAGATGTGTGCTTCAAGAGAATTGGGTTGGCAAAATGGCCCAGCAAATTAAAGTGCCTTGCTCTGCAAGCCTGATGACCTGTACTTGAACCCACGGTGGAAGGAGAGAACTGCCTCCCAATAGTTGTCTTCTGACTTCTGCATGCTTACCTTGACATGAGTATACTTATGCAATCTCTCTCTCTCTCTCTCTCTCTCTCTCTCTTACACACACACACACACACAATAATAATAAATAAAACTGAGAAACAAACCAAACTATTGTAGGGTATAGCTCACCAGTAGAACACTTGACCAGCATACATGTCATCCTAGGTTCAATGACCAGTGTGTGAAAAACAACCAAAACCAAACCAAGCAGAAGACATTCCCAAATGCTCTCAATGTTAAATTTTATGATATTGTATATATAAACAGATGGATATATAAGTGGTAACTATATACATAGGATCAGATTAGTGGCTGCCTCTGGAGAAGAGGGAAGAGGTCTGGACAGCTCACTGGGTAGTGAGGGAGTTTGTCTACAACATTTTATTACTTTAAAACAGCCTGCAGTGTGAGTGGCCAAATGTCAGCATTGATTAAAATTGGATCAGCATGTTAATGTTTGCTATCGGATCCCTTTCATATTTTGAAGGCTTGAAGCATCATAATGAAAAGAAGAGAAAGCCAGTGCCTCTGAAAGCCCTGCTTCCTGGCAGTGTAAAGTATTTCTTCACCCCATTGCATTCTGGGAGTGTTTAATTTAGGGACAGAGGGACATGAAATTTTGTCGTGTTTTCGCCTGGCTGCATCCTATTATTTTAGAGTCTATTGAAATTAATGATGCAGGCTCTTCATTATTATTTTTTTCTTTTTATCCAGACCTGGCAGTTGGACTCTGATCAATGTGTTCCATCTTCTGTGGGCCTGGTGATGGGCTGGGGGCTTTTCTTCTCAGATAATTACTTTCCCCCTTTTGTTTAGTACAGAGCAGGGTTTTCATTTCAGGCCCACAGTATTCAATGAACAGGCAGTAAAACTGCTTTCTCAGTTCATGACTTTAAAAATGAGTTATTTCATCATCATTACAGACAATTCTTCAATCTATAATATCTATCAGAAAAGACAGTAGGGAGGGAGGACACCCCAGCACTATTTTCAGATGTTGACAATTAAGTCCCAGAAGAAATAGATTCCCCGCATCTCTGGGGATGACCGCTGGCTGTATTTCCTTAACAAGATTTAATTTTTCTTTGGATCTTGCTCTTTTCCTCTGTAAAACAAAATGATCACCCTCAATATTACAGAATTATTTATGCAGTCAAGTTAAGACTGATTTAAGCAAAATTTAGCTCAGTGTGTATATCCAGGAATGAATGTAATGATATTGGGTCCCTACCACCCAATTTTTTCCTGAAGGTCCCTTTAAAGCCATACTGTCCAAGAATGCATCTTGTAGATGAGGAAGTTAAAGTGAAGGTTATGAAAAGGACTGGACAGAAAACCTGAAGCCAGGTCCATCTCAAGGTCACATCCATTTATTTTTCACTTACATTCTACCTTGCTCATCAGTCTTAGCTTCAAATGTTTTTTTGCCCTTTTCAAAAAAACCAAACCCAAACAGCAACAACACAGTAAGTCTCGGGAGATTGCTCAGTATATGAAGCATTTGTCACTGTCACACAAATGACAGAACCCATGGAAGTCCTGGGGTGACAGTACAGGACATGGCAGGGAGTAGGGGATGATGGGATGCTGACACCGGTGAATCCAGGCAACAGCAAACAAGAGTCTTTGTCTGAAGTAAGTAGAGAGTGTGTGTTAATTCTGAGATCTGCTCGAGGAAAACCAGTTCTACTGTTTGAGCCAATTTGAAGCAAGCTTTAATTATGTACTGACCAGGATGGACTTTGTTCAAGATCTCTCCCTGTAATTCCCAGCTGAGTGATCCTGAGACATGTTTTTCAGGGGCTTATGAAAACTAATCCAGAGTAAGCCCCTACATTGGTCCTTGCTTTTTTAACTGTCTGTCCCTAGAGATACATAAGTTTAGCTATTTTCTCTTAGGACCTCCAATTTTATTTCCTGTGTACAGGTTTACTGGTGTTTTCTCTTCAATAGGAATGGATGGAATCTTATATAATGAATTTCATCCCTGGTGACACTGCTTTGGGAACCCTAGCAATGGCTCTAACTTAGCATCTTCAGGATGGTTTGTAGGCCTGTTTCCTGGTGGTCTTTGTAATTGATGAGCAGGGACTTGCTTCAGGGTCTGGCTTCTAATGCTATGGTGGCATCTGGATAGGAAGAAGGTCCAGAAAAAGTCAGAGTTTCTGATGACCCCACATTCTACTCTCCTTTCCTTCAAGTTACCTCCCTTCCTCTCTGCTACTCCCCCCTGTATCCTTATGGTCTTGTGGTCCAAGAATCTGTGACCCTCTCCTGCCCTAGATTCCTTAACATGCATTTTACAGTCCATCCTAACCATTGTTCTATTAATAAATTGTTCAGTATTCCTGCAGGACAAAGGCCAGTCCTGTTGAACCTAGACTGGGTTCATGGCTACTGTTGAGCATTTCCACCCATAATGTGCAATTCTGAAGTTTTAGAAGCTCTGTAAAACAGATGTCCTTCTGTGGAAAATTCCTTTTTCCTAATCTCCCCTGAGCTGATGGGAGCTGTTCATCCTCCTCATCTCTCTGATGTAGCATGGTCAGGCATCTGTTTTATTGCAGGTGTTAGCATCTGTGATGTACTATTTGTAACTCTATTGGGCATAATATACAATAGAACATAAGCAACTAATAGCCTTTTTGGATATTGAAAACATTGATTTTCAAAACCCATTGGGCCCTAAGGATTTTGGATGTGGGACAGTGTGCTTACATAATGCACCATGCAGACTATTTGGTTGTTCTCTTATTGCTCTGTTTTGGGGTTAAACAGAGCATCACATATCATATGAAGTGTTAGCCCTCACCCATCTAGCATTCATTTGGGATTATTTCCTTTGCTTCATTTCTCAGAGTGGAGTCAGGCTACCAGAATACAGGAGCAATTTTATAGATCCTGTAGCTGGTGTCATATAGAACCCCTATACCGTTGGGTTTGTAAATGCCACCCACACTTGGGAGGTATATTTGAAAGATGTCATCTTGTTCATATAAAGTTGTGAAGGTGGCAATCCATGACTAACAATCTTTCTATTGAATCCATCCACCCATGTACCCACCCACCTATCCATGTCTTTCATGAGATATTTATGTATGGTTTAACCTTCATCTAGGAACTAGGGATGGTGAAATAAGAAAGACAGTCAAGATCTTTGCTTTCAAGGAGGCTGCAGTTCTTTGGGAGTAGGGAACATGGAAAGAGCAACAAAGAAACAAGGTCCAATATTTTCTGCTTTTAATGTGACCACCCCCCCACAGATCTTGTGCTTGAACACTTGGCCCATAGCTGGTGGCATTATATTAGGAAGTTGTGGTACATTGGCATATGGGCCTAATTGAGAACATTAAAACACTAGATGCAGGCCTGTGAAGATCATACTTGCCTCTACTTCCAGTTTAATGTTGTTTTCCAGTCAACAATCAAAGTATGAGCAAGCACTCCTTGCTTCATGAGCATGGATTGGACTAGCATTGCTTTCCCCATCAGTGATGGACTGAAATCCCCTGAAACCAGGAGTAAATACTTTCTTTTATATTTTATTTATTTTATCTATGTTCTCATATATTACCTCTGTACCTCATTTCCTCCCTTCTCTCCTTCTAGTCTCTCCTCTCCCCTCTTTCTCCTAAACCTTTCCTTTTTTAAATTCTTTCTTTCACTGTCTTCTCACAGTATAAGAAAAACTAGCCAACAGATTTTTGATATCAGAAGTGGGGTTGTAGCTGTTATTAACTCTGATGATGTGGCACACAGGTCCTTGGAACTATTCTTTCAGGAAGAATGGAGAGAGTTTGGAGTTGCAGCTTAGATAAGTCCTAGAATGTTGCAGGCATAGTTTAAATGGGACATTGTGGTATAAGTTTGGAAGGCCATAATGCTGATAAGAATGAATATTGTAAAGCTAGGCTCATGATTTTCTAGTGGGGAAAAAAAGCTATACTGGGAGTTGGGCTGGTGGTTGTTTATATGAATATGAGTGAAGCTGAATTAAAAAATGATGGACTAGTTTACTTGGAAGAAGAAATTCTAAGATAGCACAGTGCTTAGACTGTCATGGCTCCCAGTCACTGCTTGTGATGGTTCATGATAATTGTCAACTCCACCAAACCCCGAGTCACTGGGATATGAGCCTTTAGACATGCTTGTGGGGTCATGCCTTATTCATACTAGTTGATATGGGAAGACTCATCCTAACTGTGGGTGGGACCTGAGTTGTGTAAGCAAAGAGCACACATTGCTTTATGATCTTGACTGTGATTGAATGTGACCAATTCCCTTAAGTTCCTGCAGCTGTGAATTGCCTATCACCAAGGGCAGTAGTCTGGAATTGAGAGCCAAATAAAACCTTTCACTCTTGAATTGCTTGTGTCTGGCTGTTTTATTACAGTAGCAGGGAAAGGTACCAAGATGCCATTTTTAGCCAGGTTTATTTTGAGAATTCTGAGAAACAGTAGAACAGAAAGATGTAGAAAACATGTAGCTTAGGAAAGAGTTTGAGCACATTTAAAACTGTGGACAAGGTAGAAACAGACAGAACAGGAGTAGTTGTTAAAGACATCAGTGACAATAAAGGGATATTATGGAGCCTTTGCACTTGGAAAATAAGAAACACACAAGGGTGAAACACTCTCTTCTTTCCTCCTGGATTTATAGATCTCAGGGTGTAAAAATAGCAAACAGGTAAAAGACTCATCTTAAAATAGTTGTCCATGGTTGCAAAGGACCACGGTAGAAAAATATTTTCCCACATTTATCCATATAAATGCTCAGAAGCTATTATAATAGTGGTCCAAGGGTGGCAGGCTGTGTCTTGAGGTATCAGAAGGAATTGTTAACCAGGCATGGGGTGTTTGCATGGTGGGGTTATGGAGGTTTATTCCGACATTCCGAGGAAAGGCCTGCCAGGTTAGGAAATGTGGACCAGGGTTGCAATCTCTGCAGAGAAGCTTTGAAAAGTTGCTACGTGAAATTGTGAGGATGAAGACTAAGTTGTAGCATAGTCCTTAAGATGCTGAAAATAGCAAGACCATGGAATATCTGCCAAAGAAGACTTCAGGCACTGCAAAGAGCTACAAGTGGGGGATAGAGAGAGAATGATCCTTTAAGCTTCCGGCCATGTTTTCTCTTTGCTCTTGTTTGATCTGGTCTTTCCTTGCTATTCCTTCTTTTTGTGTAGGAATGTTTACTTTATGCTCCTTGGATATGCTACCTTCTGTTGCTGTGATAAACATCATGACCAAAAACAACTCAGGGAGAAAGAGTTTATTTAGGCTCATGGAGAGAGGGAGAGAGAGAGAGAGGAGAGAGAGAGAGAGGGAGAGAGAGAGGCTGATAATCGTTGAGGAGACATGGCTGCATGCACTGGGCAGGAGGCTGAGATCACAGCCCCAATCACATGCAGAAAGCAGAGAGAACTGGAGGGGGGGTGAAGATATAAACTCTCAAAACTGGCCTCTAGTAATGTACTTTCTCCAGCAAGGCACTGCCTTCTAAAGGCTCAACCTTCTCAAACAATGTCACTAACCAGGAACCAAGTGTCCGATACCTGAGCCTACAGGGGACATTTCTCATTCTAACCACCATTGTATATTGGAGGTGTATAATATCCATGTTAAATGTACAGGGTTAAACAGATGAGATCTTGCCTTCAGTCTCAGAAAAGACTTTAGACTTTTCAACAGCTTTAGAACTACTATGACTATGGAGTTTTAAAAAGTTGCAGTGAATGATTTTTCTGTTGTGAGATCACCATGAGCCACTGGGAACCCTGTAAGACTATTATGATTTAGATGTGAACTGTTCTCCATAGTTGGATCTACTTGAATACTTGACCCCTTACTGGTGGCACTTTTGGAGAGAAGTTGTGGAGCATTCAGGATGTGGAGCTTGCTAGATGATACACACCACTAGGTACGGGCTGTTGTAATGTTTATTCATAATTGTCAACTTGACAACACCCAAAATGAGCCAAAACCTAAGTGCCCAGGTACATATGTCAGGGAATATTTTTTTCCTGATTGAGTTATTTGAAGTGGAAAGATCCACCCCAAATGTGGATATTTTGAAGTAGGAAGATCCATCTTAAATCTGGGTCATACCTTCTGGTGGCAGCCTATATCAAAGACATAGAAGAAGGAAGCGTTTGCTATTTCCTGCTTATTCTCACTTCTGCTTCATTGGCATTAGAACCCACTTCTTCAGGACTCTGGCATATACTGAAGACCAACTGTGACATCTAGGTTTATGGACTGAACAACTACTGAATTGTTGGACTTTGTGTTGGGAGACAACCATTGTTGGACTAGTTGGACCATAGCCTGTAAACTACTTTAACAAATCACCCTAATACACACTTGCACACCATACCACACACACACACATTTATGTACAATATCTATTCATCACAAATATATACGCTATATATACACATCAAATAATGCTATATATGCAATCTATTTTCTATATCTCAGGCAACCACAGGCTGAGAGTGCAGTCAGGTCTACTGTGGTGGTGTCTGCACTGGATGTGCACACACCTCCTCCTGATCCATTATTACCACAAATAACACAACGTGAAAGCTATTTACATAGACTTCCACTGTACTAGGTATTAGAAGAAATCTGGAGATGGCATAGACAGGAGAAAAATAGGAAGATTCTATGCAAATCTATGCAAATACCATGGCATTTAAGGAAGGTGCTTGAAAGCCTTTGGATTTTTCTAGCCACAGAGGGACTGGATCCTTTCCTGCAGATAACCGAGGCATGGCTGAAAACAGAATAAACTCCTTTCCCTCTCTCTTCTTCTCTCCCTCCCCACTGCTTCACCCTCTCCCCTCATTTCTTCTTTCTACATAGCTCAGTTGAGATACAGTTGCTGCACATGGCCTTGCACATGGCAACACGCACTGCTTAGAATATGCAAATACCTGCATTACTGTCACCACAGTCCGGGCAAAGTCTGCACCTAGTGGTGCAGAGAGACAGAATTATGAATTCCGTAATAATTGACAATATAACCGAGCCTCAGTTTTTCTCACTTGGTAACTGTTACAGGCTGAGTTCAGCCACCTAGAAATTAACCGTGTTGAGATTTTAACCCTCAGTTCCTCAGAATGTGGCAGTGTGTGGAGATAGGGGTTTTAAAGGAGAGATCTGGATTGGGTCCAATATGGTGGGAGTATCTTTTGATATACAGGGAGGAATACTTAAGAGGCAAAGAAAGGGGGTTGTCAAAGCAAAACACCCCTGCTGGTGGTGTGTGCTTGAGCTTCAGCCTCTACAGTAAGTTTGCTTGTGGAATCCAGCTGGGTATGTAACAGTTTGCTGTGCTGGCTGGGACAAACTCCTTCAGATTGCCATCTGGTTGGCTTTTGACCCTGGAGAGTACACCACATGTCACAAACTCAAGTTTGTGCAGCCTTGGAAGGTGGAAAAGTACAAGCTTACCACCTGTCCTGAGTGCTGGGCTGTTATGGGCTATAACCTCGGTCACCTGACCTGAAGCACTGGTACAGAGTAAACTTTGTGGATTAGTTTCTTCCTGTAATTAAGTTTACAGCTTTTGGTCTTAGGTCTTTATTAGCCTCTTTTAAAATCAGTAACTGGGTTATGAAATCTAGTTATAATTCATACAGGAAAGAAAAACTTCCCAAGACAAGAACAGTCTGGAATCAAGAGTAAGGAAACTGGATGTCAAGTTCAATGCCGTATAACACTATTATATGCAACATATATGTAGGTATCTGTAAATATAAACACATAGTAAATTATGAAGAATCTCAATTAAATAAGTGAACCACCACCCTGGGGAATTGATTCCAATACTTTGAATCGGCCCATCTGCTATTTCTGATTTTGTGCCTTCACTACTTTCCCTGGAAACCATTATGCTGAAATTTAAAAACAAAACAATAAGCAAACAGACAAAAACAGATATGGAGGTGTATACCTGGAGTCCCAGCTCTCATACTGTTTACGTTCAAAGCCAGGGCTATATAGAAAGTTCCAGGCTTAGCCAGGGCTACCCAGCAGGATCCTGCCTCAAAACCAAGCCAAACCAAAGCAAACAAGAAGTTTGTTTTAAAAGCTCCTGACACTATTAACGATACTTTGCTATGCTTGCTGATAGGAGCTTACCATAACTGTCTCCTGGGAGGTTCCACCCAGCAGCAGATCGAGACAGATGCTGGGACTTGAAGCCAAGCGTGGGGTAGATTTCTGAGGGTCTTGTGGAAGCGTCAGAAGAAAGACAGAAGGACCAGGAGGGGATGGAAACCCCTCAAGAAGACCAACAGAGACAACTAACACAGACCCATGGGAACTTACAGAGACTGAGACATCAGCTACAGAGCATGCATGATCTGGGCCTAGACCTCTGTACATACATGGCTGATGGATGGCTTGGTCTTCATGTGGGTTGCCTGGAGAGTCGAGGTTGGGGGTGGGGGACTATTTCCAACATGGACTCTAGTGCCTGCTTTTGGATCACTTCCCCCTGGCAGGGCTGCCTGGACTGACCTCAGAGGATGAGGATATTGCCAATCCTGATGTCACTTGATGTGCTGGGGGAGGGTTGATACAGGGGAAGGGGGCTCCTCTTTTCTGGGGGTAAATGGAGAGGAGAATGGTGAGGAAAGGGGAGGGGGGACTTGGAGGAGAGAAGGGAGAGGGCACCCTTGGGAAGTAGAGTAAATAAACTTAGATTTAAAAAAATAGGTGTTCTGCCTTTTCTATGCACCCCACAAACACATTCTGACTTATGGTACTTGCCTTTGACCTTTATCACAGTGGTGTTTACATGGAGCACTCCATCAGTTGGTTCTTTCCATCCAGCAGTCCCAGGATCAGGCTGTGTTACTATAGTTGTATTTCATTTCCTCTGCCAGACAGTAGTCTACTGTATAAATGTGTTTGCTGTCTGGTGGTAGGCACTTGGTTTCTCTGTTATCAACAATATTACTTGGGCTATTCTCACATATGCTCCTGTGGGAAGCATCTGTGACTCATTTTTTACATATTTAAAAGTGTGCACAAGTGTAAAGTATTGTTGAAAGCATTTTAATGGATTTTTTTTTTAGTATGGAACAATTTAATCTTAGGGCATTCCAGGAGGCTGATATTTTGTTGCAGAAAACAACACTTTCTGCAAAGGACTTCTAAAAATAAAGGTATCCTGGAATCTTTAACTCTGTGGCTTTCATTCTTTCATTGAATTGTCTCTAAAAACTCTTGTTTAGACTATATATATATTCTATAGTCTATATTCATATATATATAAATACATATATATATATATTCTTAGAAAGTGTGTATCCTGTTTTTCTTTTTTAACCAGATGAGAAGCTATGTGAAGATGTAAAAACATAAGGACGCATCCCTTCTATTTATGGGGAAGGAAATGGAGACTCAGCAACATTAAGAAATCTGACCAATAGAGCTGGGCGCCGGTCCAAAGCTGACTCATGTCTCCCCATCCGGTGCTGCGGGCACAGCTATCAATTTCCTCCTCTCCTGTGGTCTGCTACTGTGGAAGCCATAGGAGGAAAAGAAGTCTGCACTCAGAAGGCTGATTCTCCAATAATTACTACTATTTCTTTGCATGTGTGCATGTATATGTATGTGTGTTTCTGTGAGTGCCCAAGGGGACCAGAGATCTGTCAGTCCAGGATGTCATTCAGGAGCCATCCCCCTTGATTTGTGAGGCAAGTTCTCTGATTGGGTTGGATCTTGTCAAGTAGAACAGGCTGGCTGGCTAGTGAGACTGAGTTACCCACCTGTCTAGTGGGTCTGACCTTATCTTTTGAATCAATCCATGCAATGTTGATATTACTGTCTATATTTTCCAAGTTAAGGAGAATGAGGCCAAGAACAAGTGATTCAGAGTCCACATAGGTAGAAGAGACAGCAGAGTTGGTGGTCCAGTCATAGCTTATTCTAACTGTTATTTATTTTATTTTATTTTTTACCAAAAAAAATCTCTTTTCTTTACTCCAGGGTAAGGATACAGCAAACCGGCTCCCACTGGACTTTGAGGAGGCACGTGCATCTTGGTTGTTAGAAGCAGAGTGATGCTATCAATGGTTGCAATAACCATACAGTCTTGACTGGTGTGTTTGGGAGGACACAGTCTTGGACTCACTGACACAGAGTCTGTGATTGTTTTTTAAACTTTTACTCTCTAGCTGAAGTTCTCATCTCTACTAGGATTTAATTAAGAAGCACACTCACACAACATTGAGTGGGTATGTGGGAGTAAAGGGAAGAGAGAAATGTTGTAAGTATAATATAATTTCAAAAATAAAAAATAATATGGTATCTGCAGTCAATGGGCTTGAGTTCAAATATTCATGAACTGTATGACCTTGAGTGAATTACTTAAACTCCCCAAGCCTCAAGTGTTTTTTTTTTTTAATCTGTAAACAGGATAATTAATGGGGACTTCCTCATAGAGTTTTTTAATCCATGCCTAAACAGCACTACTGTAAATAGACAGTAGTATTAACTCCTGATGTTACTGAGTGCCTTCTAACAGAATATGTCATTGAAGCAGGCTAACATCCAGGCTTCTGTCAAGAAATGAATGAATAATTTTGCTGATCCACTATAGTGCATTCGAGCATGCGTGTGTGCATCTGTGTATGTGTATGTGTGTGTTTGTGTGGTGGATGGCACATGTCTTCATGACTGTGATTGTCTCATAGAGTCCATTAAATTCTTATAATAGTCCTACAAAGGTGGCCTGGTCTACCAAATGTCCGATTACTTAGAAAGCTAGATCTGTTGGGCATAATGGCCAGGTGACCAACTCAAGAGCCTACCTTCTTCCTTCCCTTTCTCCCTCTCTTTGTTGCTACTGAAAACAGAGTTGTATATATTTATGAGTCTGGTGTCTCTGTGTCTGTAAACATTTAATTTAGATCAGGTTAATCAAATACACTTATTATTTTACACACTTAACACCCCTCCACAACTGCTTTTTCTGGAAATAGAGATCACAGTCAGACATACATGGGATGAAATCTTCCCTATGAGTTCCGAAGAGATTAGGACTTCTAAAAACTCCATCAAAAGGGGAACTCTCTGGAATTCAAGATGGTGGTACCAGGAGGACACTGTCTGATTGAGCAGGACAGCAGTGACTGCACAGTGACCAACAGACCAAACTCTGGGCCCTAAAACACCAGCAATTGTGTTTCCCAGGTAAGAGGAAACCCAATGGTGTGGGAAACAATCAAGTTAAGGTCACCCAGCTAAATCTCAGAAGAGTTCCTGAGTCCCAGTATGTGCTCAGTTGCCTGACCAGAGCCACAAGACAGTGTGCTCTGATCACCATCCCAGACTAAATTGTGGACACCACAATGCAAGAGACTGGGATTTCCAGTTGAGAGAAAACCCCACAGTGAAGGAAGCAATTGGGACTGACCTCAGGTCACCCAGACAATCCCTGGAAAAGGTTCTGGGGTCCAGCAGACATTCAGCCTCTAGCCCAGAGACCTGCCTATGCTCCTGACTCATGGTCCCAGACAGAACTGTGGGCTCCAGGGCACCAGGGACTGGGTTTACTTGTTGGGAGGAAACCCCATGATGAGGGAAACATCAGATCCAACATCAGGGCACTCAGTCAAAAATCTCCGCAAGAAAAGTTCTAGGGAAAAGTTCCCAGATTCCTACAGGTACCCAGTCATCAGAGCAGAGCAACTTGCCTGCGTGCTCTACTCACCATCACAGACTGAACTATGGACCCCCAAACACCATAGACCTCCTGGGTCTCCCTGCCAGGAGGAAACTCCACGGTGTAGGAAAATATCAGGTCTGACCTCAGGACACCAAGTCTCAGAAAAGTTTCTTGGTTCCCCACAGGCTCCATGCTCTAGCCTCCTGCTGGATCATGAGTGCTGTGCTCATCTCCCACTGATTACTGCTTGGGTACTGGGGCACAGAGCTCCATCCTCAGACCTACAGAAGCCTGGGATCCACAGAATCAGCCCCAGACACTGCACCAAGGTACAACCTGTCTCCCTAGCTAAACTGACCAAACCACAGGGCTCCCTGCTTCTTCAAGAAGTGTGCACCCAGCAAACAGTGTAAGAGCAGCAGCAGTTCACTAAATTCAGAACAAGAAACCCAGTGGCAGGGCAGCTGTCTCCAGGACTCCTGGTGAGAGGAGAGCCCTCCTGACTACCAACAACCACAGTTACCACACAGGTCCATACACCTGAGGTGAGCTGTGGCGATTCCTGAGAAGCACCGGGCATTTGGTGACCATACCCAAAAAGGCCTCCTTCAGGAACAAGCCAAGGGGATTCTCCCCACCCCAGGATTCCAGGAAATACCAGAAACTAACACCCAACATCTGAGACAGCCAAATGGGTAGAGGCCAGCATAAAAGCACAACCAACAAAAGGCAAAGCAATATGGCAGCTGCAGTTATCCAGGGACAAACAGCCCTGGACACCCACACATAAGTGAAATCCAAGATGACCTTACATCTATGCTTATGAAGAGGATAATGGAGGAAACAAACAAAATGCATAAAGAATAAGAGGAAGATAAAGTCAAACAGATTATGGCCATCTGTAAAGAAATAAAGAAAGATGCAGCCAAACAGTTTGTGGCTTTCAGAGAGGAAATGATTAAATCACTGAAAGAAATAAAAGAAACAGGAATGTTCAAACAAACAGCTGAAGGAATTGAAGGAAAAACAGGAAAATACAGTCAGATAGGTGAAGGAAACCAACAAAACGGTTCAAGATCTGAAGAGAGATTTAGAAAAATTAAAGAAAACACAAATGGAGGAAAACATGGAGAGGAAGAACTAAGGGAAGAAAACAGGAACTACAAAGGTAAGCATAACCAACAGACTACAAAAGATGGAAGAATCTTAGGTGTGTGGAAGATACAGTAGAAGAAATCAATGTATCCATCAAAGAAAATGTTAAATCTAACAAATTCCTGACACAAATCATCCAAGAAATCCAAGACAACATGAAAAGGCAAAACCTAAGAATAACAGAAAAAGAGGACAGAGAAGATTCCCGTCTCCAAGGCCCAGAAAATATTGTCAACAAAATCAAAAAAGAAAATTTGTCCAACTTAAAGGAGAGGCCTATAAGCATGCAAAAGACCTATATAACATCTGATAAATTAAACCAGAAAAGAAAATCCTCCTGCCACATAATAATCAAAACACTAAGTATACAGAACAAAGAGAAAATACTAAAAGCTTCAAGGGAAAAATGCCAAGTAACATATAATGGCAAACCCATCAGAATATGACTTATGACTTCTGACACCTGACTTCTCAACAGAGACTATGAAAGCCAGAAGAGCCGGGATGCATATCATGCAGACCCTAAGAAAACACAGATGTCAGCTCAGGCTACTATACCCAGCAAAACTCTCAGTCATCATACATGGAGAAAACAAGATATTTAATGATATAAGCAAATTTAAACAATACCTACACACAAATCCAGCATTACAGAATATACTAGAAAGAAAAATACAAACCAGGAAAGCAAACTACATTCAGGAAAACACGGGAAATAAATAACCTCTCTACAGCAAAACAAAAGGTATCCAAGCATACAAATACTCTACCACAACCAACAGCAAAATCAAAGGATATAACAGCCACTGTTCATTAATCTCTCTCAACATCAACAGACTCAAGTCTCCAATAAAAAGACACAGACTAACAGAATGGATGCATAAACAAGACCCCAAAATCTGTTGCATACAAGAAACACATCTAAGTCACCAAAATAGACATTACCTGAGAGTAAAGGGCTGAAAGATGGTTTCCCAAGCAAATGGATCCAAGAAGCAAGGACGAGTAGCCATTCTATTATCTATCAAAATAGATTTTCAACCAAAATCAATCAAAAGAGATGGGGAAAGACACTTCATACTCATCAAAGCAAAAATTCTCCAAGAAGACATCCCAATTCTGAACATCCATGCCCGAAATACAAGGGCACCCACATTTGTAGAAGAAACATAAAGAAAACCTACACCACACATAGATCCTCATGCATTAATAGTGGGAGACTTCAACACCCCACTCTCAACAAAGGAAAGGTCAACAAAACAGAAATTAAACAAAGAAACAATGACTGACAGAGGTCATGAATGGACTTAACAGACATCTAGAGAACCTTTTACCCAAACACAAAAGAATTTACCTTCTTCTCAGCACCTCATGGAATCTCCTCCAAAATAGACCATATAGTTGGTCACAAAGAAAGCCTCAACAGATACAAGAAGATTGAAATAATCCCTGTATCTTATTTGACCACCATGGACTAAAGCTGGACCTCAACAACAACAGAAATAGCAAAGAGCCTACACTCACATGGAAAATGAACAATTTGCTACTCAATGACAGCTGGATCAGGGAAGAAATAAAGAAAAAAATTAAAGACTTCCTAGATTCAATGAAAATGAAGGCATAACATACTCAAACTTATAGGACACAATGAAAGCAGTGCCAAGAGGAAAGCTCATAGCACTAAGTGCCTTCAAGAAGAAATTTGAAATATCTCATACAAGTAACTTAAACACTGAACTGAAAGCCCTAGGGGGAAAAAAAAAGAAGAAGCAGACACACCCAAGAGGAGTAGACAGCTTGAAATAATTGAACTTAGGGCTGAAATCAATAAATTAGAAATAAATAAAACAATTAAAGGAATCAATGAAACCAAGAGCTGGTTCTTTGAGAAAATCAATAAGCTAGACCAACCCTTAGCCAACCTAACTAAAAGGCAGAGAGATACTATCCAAATCAACAAAATCAGAAATGAAAAGGGAGACATAATGACAAACACCGAGGAAATCCAAACAATCATTAGGTCTTACTTCAAAAGCCCTATATGCCAAAAAAATTGCAAATCTGATTGAAATGGTCAATTTTCTTGATTGATTCCACTTGCTAAAGCTGAATCAAGACCTGGTAAATAAATTGAATAGTCCTATAACCCCTAAGGAAATAGAAGCTGTCATCAAAAGTCTCCAATCCACAGAATGCCCAGGGCCAGAGGGTTTCAGGGCAGGATTTTACCAGACCTTCAAAGAAGAGCTAACACCAATAATCTTCACATTCCACAAAATAGAAACCAAAATCATTCTGTGAAGCCACAGTCACCTTCATAAGCCTCACAAACACCCAAAAAAGAAAGAATTTCAGGCCAATCTCACTTATGAACATTGATGCAAAAATATTCAACAAAATACTCACAAACCAAATCCAAGAACACATCAAAGATATCAGCCATTATGACAAACTAGGCTTCATCCCAGGTATGCAGGGGTGGTTCAATAATGAAAATCCATCAATGTAATCCACCATATAAACAAACTGAAAGAAAAAAAAGCCATGATAATTTCCTTAGATTCTGATAAAGCATTTGGCAAAATCCAACATTCTTTTAATGTTTAAAGTCCTGGAGAGATCAGTGGTACAAGGCACTTATCTAAACCTAGTGAAGGCAATACACAACAAGCCAATAGCCAACATCAAATTAAATGGAGAGAAACTTAAATCAATCTCACTGAAATCAGGCACAAGGCAAAGCTGCTCACTCTCTCCATATATCTTCAACATAGTTCTTGAAGTCCTTGCTAGAGCAATAAGACAAAGGAGATTAAGGGGATTCAGTTTGGAAAGGAAGAAGACAAAGTATCATTATTTCCAGGTGATATGATAGTATACATGAGTGACCCCCAAAATTCTACCAGGGAACTTCTACAGCTGATAAACATACTCAGCAAAGTGGCTGGATTAAAAAAAAATCAGTAGCCCTCCTGTATACAAAAGACAAAAGGGCTGAGAAAGAAATTAGGGAAACAACACCCTTCACAATAGCCACAAAGGACATAAAGCACCTTAGTGTAACTCTAACCAAGCAAGTCAAAGACTTGTATGAAAAGAACTTCTAGTCTCTAAAGAAAGAATTAGAAGAACATATCAGAAGATGGAAAGATCTCCCATGCTCATGGCTTGGCAGGATTAACGTAGTAAAAATGACCATGTTACCGAAAGCAATCTACAGATTCAATGCAATTCTCATCAAATTACCAACACAATTATTTACAGACCTTGAAAGGAAAATTCTCAAGTTCATGTGGAATAACAAGGATCCAGAATTGCTAAAATAATCCTGTACAATAAAAGATCTTCTGGAGGTATGTCCATCCCTGACCTCAAGCTGTACTATAGAGCAATAGTAATAAAAACTGCATGGTACTGGCATAGAAATAGACTGGTGGATCAATGGAATTGAATAGAAGACCCAGAAATAAACCCACACACTTATGGACACTTGATTTCTGACAAAGATGCCAAAACCATTCAATGGAACAAAAATAGCATCTTAAACAAATGGTGCTGGTCTAACTGGATGTCTACATGTAGAAAAGTGCAAATAGATTTATAACTAAAGTCAAAACTAAAGTCCAAGTGGATCAAAGATCTCGACATAAAAGCAGACAGACCAAACATCTTAGAAGAAAAAGTGGGGAAGAGCCTTGAACTCATTGGCACAGGAGACAACTTCCTGAACAGAACACCAACAGCACAAGTTCTAAGATCAGCAATCAATGAATGGGACCTCATGAAACTGAGAAACTTCTGTAAAGCAAAGGACACTGTTGTCAGAACAAAAGGACTACCTACAGATTGGGAAAGGATCTTCACCAATCCTGTATCTGACAGAGGGCTAATATCCAGTATATATAAAGAACTCAAGAAGTTAAACAGCAACAAATTAAGTAATCCAATTAAAAAGTGGGGTACAGAGCTAAACAGAGAATTCTCAATAGAGGAATACTGAATGGCAGAAAAACACTTAAAGAAATGCTCAGTGTCCTTAGTCTTCAGGGAAATGCAAATCAAAAGGACCCTGAGGTTTCACCTTACACCCATCAGTATGGCTAAGATCAATAACTCAAGTGACAACACATGCTGGAGAGGATGTGGAGAAAGGGGAACCCTACTCCACTGCTGGTGGGAATGTAAACTTGTACAACCACTTTGGAAATCAATCTGGCGCTTTCTCAGACAATTAGGAATAGTGCTACCTCAAGATCCAGCTATTCCATTCCTAGGCATATATGCAAAAGATGCTCAAATATACAACAAGGACATTTGCTCAACCATGTTCATAACAGCTTTATTTTTAATAGCCAGAAGCTGGAAACAACCCAGATGTCCCTCAGTTGAGAATGGATACAGAAATTGTGGTACATTTACACAATGGAATACTACTCAGCAATAAAAAAACAAGGAAATCATGAAATGTGCAGGCAAATGGTACAATCTGAAAAGATCATCCTTAGTGAGGTGTCCCAGAAGCAGAAAGACACATAGAGTATATATTCACTTATAAGTGGATATTAGACATATAATATGGGATAATCATACTAAAATCTGTACACCTAAACAAGCTAAGGAAGAAGGAGGACCTTGGGTAAGATGATCAATCCTCATTCAGAAATGTAAATGGGATAGACATTGGATGAAGGTTGAAACAAGGAACAAAACAGGAGCCTCCCACAAAGGGCATCTGAAAGACTGTACTCTGCAGGGTATTAAAGTTGATGCTGAGGCACAGAACCAAACTTTGGGCAGAGTGCAGGGAATTTTATGACAGAATTGGGAGTTAGAAAGACCTGGAAGTGTCTGGAGCTCCACAAGGAGAGTAACAGAAACAAAAAATCTGGGCCCTTGGGTCCTTTTCGTTTTTTTTTTTTTTTTCAGGTCTTTTCTGAGACTGATACTCCAACCAAGGACCATGCATGGAGATAACCTAGAACCCCTGCACAGATGTAGCCTGTGGCCTCTCAGTGTCCAAATCGGTGCTGTAGTAAGGGGAACAAGGACTGTCTCTGACATGAACTCAGTGGCTGGCTCTTTCATCACCTCCCCCTGAGGGGATGGCAGCCTTAACAGGCCACAGAGGAAGACAGTGCAGCCAGTCCTGATGAGATCTGATTGGCTAGGGTCAGATGGAAGGGGAAGAGGTCCTCTCTTATCAGTGGACTGGGGAGGAGACATAGGAGGAGATGAGGGAGGGAGGAAAGGATTGGGAGTGGATGAAGGAGGGAGCTACATCTGGGATACAAAGTGAATAAATTGTAATAAATAAAGACTTACATTAAAAAAAACTCATTAGAGCCATGAAAAAAGGGCAGGGGGAACTCTCTCCCTATTGCAAAGTCCCAGCACAACTCAAGTATCTTTCTTTAGTTAATATGGCAGTGTGGCACTTTTAGATGTCCTATTTAAACCCTTGTGTGTGTGAAGGGGATTTGCTTTGAAGTGCTTTAGACATCAAGGGCAGAGATAGATATGTGAATTCAAGATCTTTCTCTAGTTCCTGGGGAAGTTGGGAATTTTGACATTCTTTCCTTTTAGTTATACTTGGGATTGTGTCCATGTTTCCAAGAAGTTGCCATAGTTATAGTCAAGTGTGTTAGTATGAAAACCAAAACACTAGCATGGTACATTTTGTTGAGAAGCAGAGTAACTTTTTTGTCAGTTACAGCTGGGTGGGGAATTACCAGGTTTGGCTGGAATTCAACTTACGTCCTATGGCTGCTAGCACTGTTGAGCTGTGTCATGGAGTCATGTAATCTTGAACCCCACTGAAGGGAAGGTTTGGTGTTCTACTTTCCCTTGTGGAGGGATTCATGAGACGGAAATCTGGCCCTAGCCTAAATTTGTTCTTAGTGTGACCTTGGACATCTCTCTTTTGGCCTGTTCTAGTGTCTCCTGTCAATGACTATGTTACATTGTTTTTTCGCAAAGGTTCTTTCCATTTGCATCCAGCAGAGGGTGGTATTTCTCATGTTTTCCCTGGGCCCTAGTCTGAGAATCCTAGTGGCTTTGTGTCCTGGGGGAGGAAGCTGTTATCTAGTAGGGCTAGATCCTACCTGGGTTGTTCTTGGATTTCTAAGTCTGCACACTGGGTTTGTTTGTTTGCTTTAAACCTCACACTATCCTCTAGGTTCTGCACTAGCTCCCCACTTCCCAGGCAAGGGAACTGTCAGGTCTCCCCCAAAACTCAGAACAATTGGCTGACTGTGGTGCCTATTAGCATACCAAAGCAGATTCTGGTCCCCAGGGTCACTCAGTACCCATGGCTCCTCTTAGGTTTCCTCACCCTGCCTGATACAAACCAGAAACCTTTTCAGTCCATAGACTTCCTTCTCTTCCCCAGCTTTTTCCACCCTATATAACCCTGCCATTTTGGGCACAGGTTCCCTTGGCTTCGTTTCTTTTGGTCCTCCTCTCATACTCCCCCACCTCTTGCCTCTCATGGCCTGGTCTTACCTGCTGGCCATATTAGTCTAATGCTTTCTTTCCCTGCTCTGGACTCTTCTTGATGTCGCTGGCTGTACTCCTCCTCATATTTACAATAAAAACTTTCTCCTCGCTCATACCTTGGAGTGTCGTGTCCTTATTTCACTCTTGAACCAAACAGGGAGAATTGAGAGGACTTGCCTAGGATTGTGTGGGTTTCCAATAGCCAAATCAAGATTTTTTTTTTTTACTGTACAAAGTCAGCAGCATGTTCATTTATTGAATATGTCATACTATAGATACTTTGTACTATTTACCACTGAACCATAGCTCTAGCTCATTTGTTTTTGCTCTTTTTTAAAAAAAATGTAATTTATTTATTTATTTTAAATGTAATTTATTTATTTTTTATATTAATCACAGGTTAGGTACTTTGCATCCCAGGCGTAGCCCCCTCCCTCATTCCCTCCCACTTTCCCCATCCCTCCCTCATCTCCTCCCCACCTCCTCCAAGTCCACCAACGGGGGAGGACCTCCTCCCC
>CM053743.1:5386178-5419590 GCA_028658305.1 Pachyuromys duprasi | reverse complement strand
CAGATGTAGGGTTGGTGAATATCCTTTCCCAGTCTGTAGGCTGTTGTTTTGTTTTGATGACAGTGTCTTTTGCTTTATAGAAGGTTTTCAGTTTCATGAGGTCCCATTTATTTATTGTCGATCTTAGATCCTGTGCTGTTGTTCAGGAAGTAGTCTCCTGTGCCAATGAGTTCTAGGGTCTTCCCCACAAGACCTGTTTGAGAAAAACTTCAAATCTCTTAAGAAAGAAATTGAAGAATATATCAGAAGATGGAAAAATCTCCCGTGCTCATGGATTGGTAGGATTAACATAGTGAATCTACAGATTCAATGCAATTCCCATCAAATTACCAACACAATTCTTTACAGACCTTGAAAGAAAAATTCTCAACTTCATATGGAGAAACAAAAACCCAGAATTTCCAAAACGATCCTGTACAACAACGGATCATTTGGAGGTATCTCCATCCCTGATCTCAAGCTGTACTAAAGAGCAATAGTAATAAAAACTGCATGGTATTGTCATTGAAACAGAATGGTGGATCAATGGAACCGAATAGAAGACCCAGAAATAAGCCCACACACCTATGGAAACTTGATTTTTGATAAAGAAGCCAAAACTATTCAATGGAAAAAAGATAGCATTTTCAACAAATGGTGCTGGTCCAACTGGATGTCTACATGCAGAAAAATGAAAAGAGATCCATATTTATCACCCTGCACAAAACTAAAGTCCAAGTGGATCAAAGACTTCAACATAAAATAATTTCTTTTTTTTAGTTTGTGTTAGGATAGGATGAGAGGCCAAATAGAAAGTTTCAGTATAGTACATGGCATAGAAAGGTGTTTGTTGATTTCCTCATATTAAAAAAAAACTCAGTGTGTGTGTTCATATGCACACATGCTTGTGCCATGGTCTGCATATGGAGGTCAGGGGACAACCTGCTGGAGTACACTCTTTGTGTACCATGTGGGTCCTGGATAGTACACTCAGGTCATTAAGCTTGTCAGTAAGCATCCTTACTCACTGAGTCACCACTATGCCAGCCCAGTTTCCTCATGTTTTCAATTTGTTTTTTTCCACTTGGATCTTATATACAAAACTCACTCGATGACTTCTTCAGCACTAGGTTTTCCCAAGTGGAAGATGTAATGATGGATCTGTAGCATATACAGTGATCAATCAGATTTGTGTAGAGGGTCAGGAGGTTGAGACCTACAGACTCCAAAAGTCAAGAAGCAAGAGACTGGGTGAAACAGGCCCAGCCATGAGCATAAAAATGGTGGTGACAAGTTACTTCCTTTTTGTATAACGGTTTGAAGAAGCAAGGACCAATGGACACTGCTATGCTACCAAGACCACAGCTGCCACAGAACTGTATGAGGTGAGGCTAGTGAGTAGGTGGGGGAATGCTACTCTGCCTGATGCTACCTTCCTGCATACAAGAACCACTAACCATGAATGAAGGGCGGCAATTTGTGTAGTGAAGATAAAGGAAGTTCAGGTCCTGCCTCTGCCTGTTGGGGAATTTGAGATGAACAGAAATGACTGTGGGTGATATCTCTTGGATTTTCTTCTACACTAGAAGTGGAAGCTCCAAAAATGATATTAAAGAAATTCAGCTCAGTGCTGATCTTGGGAGTTTGACCTGTTGATATTGCATTAATTTTGTGTAGGTCTGTTTTGAAGACTTGTCAAGAGGAGGCTAGAGAGAAGGTTCAGTAGTTAAGAGCCCTGGCTGTTCTTTCAGACCATGTGGGTTCCATTTGAGCATCCACATGGCAGCTCATAACTGCCTGTCATTCCACTTCCAGGAAACCTGATACCCATTTCTGGCTTCCAAGGGCACTAGATATAATACAGACCTAAATGCAGATAAAAGATTTATACATACAAAATAAAATAAAATATTATTTTAAAAGAGTTTCGAAGAAAGGGGAGATGAGATGGCTAAGCTGTTAAAAATGCTTGTTGGCACAAGAACAAGGACATGAGATCCATCTGTAGCAGCTGTCAGGCCCAAGGAAACTCCATTTACCCAAACTCTGGCAGTTAGGCAAAAGCTAGCATTTCTCAGGAACTGGCAAAGCTGATTTCTTTCTATCAAAAAAGCCTTATTATTGGCAAAAGGGGCAAATGGCTATTTATGGTGCCTACTAACACATCAAAGTGCATGTTGGCCTCCAGGATCCTTCAGTATCACAAGTACCCACTTTGCATTTCAGAGCCTATGCTGGCATCCTAACTTCTCAGGGAATCTTGTCTCCTTCGCTCCCTAAGCTTCTCAAGCTCATGGGCTTCCTTCCCTCCAGCTACTCATCCTTATATCCCTGCTATTTTGGCTATTTGCTCTTGATCTCTATTTTTTCCTACATTCTTTTTGTCTTCCCCTCTTGTTCTCTTTCCCACTCCCTCTCACTATCTCTCTACTCTGCTCCTACCTCCTGGTCAGGTCTAGTCTGCTGGCCATATTCAGGCTACTACTTTCTCTCTCTGCTCTGGACTCTTCTAGAAGCCTCTGGCTATTCTCTTGCCCTTATTTCTACAGTACAACTGCCCCCCAACCATACCATGGAGCAATGATGTCATCAGTTTATATAGTACTATGTATAAAAAGCCAGGCATGGTGGCACATTCTTGTGATCCTAGCACTGGGGAAGTGGAGACAAGTGGATGCCTAGGGCTTACTGGCCAGCTGGCCTAGACTAATTGGTGAGTTCTGAGCAAAGAGAGAGACAGTGTTTGAGAAAATAAGATGGCTGCCTCTGGAAGAACTACACTCAAGGCTTATCTTCACCTTCTGCATGGATATGTGTGCACAGGTATGTAGGCTTGTACTTTTAAGCTATTTTATTGTAGCTCCTTGTGCCTCTGCCTCCCTTCCCTACCTCAATCTCTTCCAATACTCCAACACCAGGTAGGAGAGAAAGAAGGTTAGGGAGAAAGGGGGCAGTGCAAGTTTCTTTAGACTACTTTCTGCTGGTTAGGGTTGTTGGGTTCTTTGGGGGGCAAGTCCATCTTCTTTTCAGGAGATCTCCAACTTCTTCTTTGGTATTGCCATCTCTCTCTGGGCTCTGGCATTTTTACCATCTCAGAGTCTCCAGAAGGATTATGTTCCTCGCAGAGCCTGCATTAGTCAAATACTCTGTTGCTGTGGACAGCCTAAAGCAGCCTCATATCCCACACCTGGGATTAAAACAAAAACATGTTTATATAACATAACTGAGTTTTTAAAGAAACCAGAACTCCTACTACACATGTACCCCCCTATAACACATGCCCGATCCCACCCACAACAATAGCAGCATGCACACACACAGTTGTTAGGAGGGTCCTCTCTTAGTTCTGCCTCTTTATGACTCTTCACTCACAGACCACCCATAATTTTATCAATATAATTAAAGATTGTTAGCAGTATTGAAAAGGTAGGCACAATGGCATATGAGTAACACTTGGTTTAAAAATGTCTTTTATTTTGAGTTTATAGAGTTTATAATATAATTACACCATTTCCCCTTTCTTTTCCTCCCTCTAAATACTTCTATATACCCTTCCTTGTTCTCTTTTAAATTCAATGGCCTTTTTTTCACTAATTGTAATTATTTATATATGTCTGCACATATATATTCCTAAATGCATAGAGACACCCTGCAGTCTGCACAATGTTACCTGTGTATATGGTGACCATTTGGTCAGGGTTGATCATTTGGATGAGTAATCAATTGATGTGCTTTTTCCTGGGGAAGACTGCTCTCAGCATTCGTTAGCTGCCTGTAGCTCTCTGTGTAGGGTTAAGGTGGTACAGGCTGTCTCTCTTCCATTTTAGCAGTCTATTATTGTCCTTATTCAGCTTATATAACATAGGATACTAAAGGTGCTATCTTTTTATTCCCTGAGGCAAACTTTCTTTCTGTCTGGGGCTTTATAACTCTGAGAGTGGTTCAACCATAAAATCAATTACTTAAGCCAAAAATCTGCATGATTCTTGCATTTCTTTTCTTGTAGCTGCTACAGTCTATCATTTACTAATACACATTTAAAATACTTGTAGTCCTCCATGTCTTCATTACTCTGCCAATGGTTTAGTCCAGGCCATTGTTACCTTTTCTTTTCCTCAGGTTAGAGGAAAGGTCTCTTTAACCTTGCTCCTGAGTGTAGCCAGAGCAATCTTTGCAAACTGGAAAGCGTATGCAGCTCTTTTCTTTTGAGCATGTTTGTTATATCCCTGGCCATCTAAAGAAAGGCCAAGTTCACTCAGGTGCTCTAGCGGTACACCTTGTTTCTGGAACCTCCAGCCTTTCAGTCTCAGTTGCCGTATGCCATTTGCTTTTCTTCTCAACTTCAGTTTCTGAGAAGCACCACCCACTCCTGAACATACAAGTCTCCGCCAGGAAAACTTCTACTCAGTCTTGGAGGCTCAGTGTCCTTTCTGCAAGGAAACTTGCTTTGGGGGTACTTCCCTCCATTTTGGAGACAGTAACCATGATTGATCTCCAGTTAGGCTCTGTTACCATAACGAAAGGAGACAACTCTGACTCTACAACCAGCCATTAGGCCCATCCTCTTATCAAAGAACATGTCTCTAGTGGGCAGCTCAAGGGGGCAGCACAAGGTCAGAACCATCATTTAGTCCTGGTCTGCCAGTAAGTTCCCTGTGCTCTTACCAGGAAGAGCATAATTGTTCAAGTGGGCAAGATTTCTCTGGGTAACAACTATTTGAGAAGAATAACATTGCTATAGTTAAGAAATAATGCTATTAATATCCATGCTCTGTAAATCTCACCTGCCTAAGTGCCCAGACTTGCAGTCTCCTGTCTCTATTTAATTGTTCAAAGTGTAACCTGGGGCTGGGACCTGAAAGAGATTTAAGGATGGCAGTGTATATGTCATATATAAAGCTAAGGTCTATATAAGTTAGTAAAAATTTCTATTCATAGTTGGTTCCTCTTTGGGCATTAGCTAGAACTGGACACAAACTATTATTAAAGAACTTTTTCTTTGTTTTTCCCTGAGTGGGTGGAGTGAATTCTCACTGGGGGACACTTTATCTGCCTCAGCACTAATTGGAATTTGTGGGTTTTTGAAAAAGGGGAAGAGGACATGAAGTTGGGAGGTAGTGTGTTGGGAGGGACCCAGGATGAGTTGGAGGGGGATTTAGGAGCAGTTGCAGAGAAGTAAGGGTGGGATGGGGGTGGATAAGATTATGCTTTGCTATATACATATGTTAAATTCTCAAAGATTAAAAGTTAAATAAATCAAAGTGGGTTTAACAATATATAGCTCTTTGTCTGAAAGGGTTCCCTAGTTGAAACAAGGACAGAAACCACTATAAAAATTGTTGGAATTAAAATGAGGTTGAAAGTGTCACACCTTGATGAAACACAGCCTGGAAAGGCCACAAAGGGAGGGTACCATTGCCTGGTAAACAGGAATTATCACAAAAGTGCTGAATTTCCAGCCTTGCACAAAGGTAATTCTATAAGGATTCCTGCCCAGGCATTTCATGTGCTCATCTGGCCTCAGGCCACCTTGACTATTGATTCTGGTAGTCAAGGATAATTGTTTCAAAACAACTTACATAAGCTTTCTTGGGTTTTCTTTAAAAATTTTTGGTTTTCCGTTGTTTCCTTGAGTTCACCCACCGTTCACTCTGGCGCTGATGCTCCACAGTGAAGTCCATGACTGCAGTGAGGTAGATCTCTGGCAGGGAGACAGGCAGAGAAAGGAGATTTTTCTCCTCCAAGCATTCCCCTTTGCCCTAGGAATGGCCCTAGCTGGTCAGTTAAGTTCAAAGCTGGACCAAGAAACATGGACACAAAGTTGTGGGTTTTCCTGTCTTTGTTTCAACTGACCAACCCTAAATTAGGGGAAGAAGACCCCCTTTCCAGTCCACCACAGACATTTAAAACCCCAGTCCTCCGGGAGAATTGGACATCCCTTTTTGAAGTTGCAGAAGTTCTTTTTCTTTTTCTTTCCTACTGTGTTTGTGCACTTTACCTTTAATAAAAGCATGTTTCATCTGCTGATTCTGCCTGCTATATCTGAGACTTCCCCCGCTGCTACCTGTTATGTATGAGATATTCCCCCTGCCTTTAATCTTTTAGTTGGCAGAGAAAAATGAACCCAATCCAGAAATGGCAACATAACACCTTGATATTCTGGATTAGACTCTTCTTTTTGGAGAGTCACTCTGTTGTTATTTTGGTTGACACTGTTTAACATCCCACAAAACACCCAGACCCGAGATCTGTGCTTATTATCTCTTTCTGATTGAAATAGTTTAAATGAGAGGGTTTTTTTTGTTTGTTTGTTTTTGTTTTTGTTTTTGGCGGGGCAGGAGAAGGCACTGTAAGTTATTAAGTATGTCAGGATTGTAGTAGAGAGAATACTATGCTGTGTTAACAGATTCTGCCAAAACAGTATGAAGAAAAGTTGAATCCTAGGCCAAAGACCTAGAATGTGGTAGTTTTATCTGGGAGACATAGAGAGGAAACTGAGTCAGATGAGTCCTGAGAGAGTAAGACTGACTTTGTGGGCCATCAGTTCTCCTCCTTCCCTTCCTGACCTCTCCAGAATGCTGGAGGGAAGGGGTGGGAGGCTGGGTCCCCAGTGAAGTGCTAGGTGTGTGTGGGGTCTCTCTTCATGGGAGTGGCGCTCACTCCTTGGGGACTGAGACTTCGTCGTAGAAGACAGTTGTGAAGAAGGGCCTTTTGTAGGCAGAGCCTGCTTTATGGGCCAAACAGAAACTGAGGGGTTGAGAGAATGGGGTGGGGTGGTCAAGCCCTGCAAGCATCTACCACACTAGAAGTCTGGGAGAGTTTGGTTCCCAAAGAGGAGTCTTTTTTATTTTTATATTTTCTTGTCTTTTGAGACGGGGTTTCTCTGTGTAGCCTTGGCTGTCCTGGCCTTGCTTTGTAGAGCAGGCTGGCCCCAAACTCACAGTGATCCACCTGCCTCTGCCTCCCAGAGTTCTGGGATTACATGTGTGCACCACCGGGCTCTGAAGGGAAGTCTGTATCTGGTCCCTTGAGGGAAGCATCCAGGCTGAGATCAGAGAAACCTGAGCCTGGGTAGCTCAGCGTGTCCCAGCAGTCCCTGCGGCCTTTCACAGTGCTGAGCAACAAGAGGAAAAGCCACACTCTATACTGAGCTATGCTGAGTTTTCTCCTCTTTTCTTCCTACTTTGGCAGCCGAGGGAAATGGAAGAGTAATGGACCAACGGGCACCAGAGTTTCCAGTACCCTCTTCCCTAATCTGCAGAAACCACAAGTACCAAGAGGAAGAGGGCAAGGGGACAAGAGACCCTTTAGGAGATAGAGGTTAAAAATAGGCTAAGCTGTAATAACAGACACAGGATTATTTTAATATTTAAGTTGTCTGAGGAGCAGAACTAGATGGTGGCATATTTAAAGGAGCCGGTTATCTAGTAAGGGGAGGCAGTGATAAAGATGAAAGCAGCAAGAATTAAAAACGTGGTGCTTTGTTGTTAACAAAGCTGTTGTTAATAGCTGTACGGAATAGCTGTGATCTTCAATTCTAAGTGAAGAGACAGAAAGGCATCTTAAGGACTTGCTAAAGATTGCTCAGCTGAAACCTGGATTGTCACATTGCAACGTAATGGCAACACAGAGTTGAGAAGGCATAGAAGGGAGGTGGCATTGCTGGTATTTGGAGAGCAGTGCATTTATGGACAGATCCTGGAGGAACTGACGCCTGAGCTGGGGTTTGAAAGGCAAGCAGGAATTTCCCGTGGAAGGACTGGAAGGCTTCCAAGAGAGCAGAGGGGACAGGCCCAGGCTTGATGGTAGGAGAACCACACTCACTATGCAGCTGGAACTTCTGATGTTGCTGTGGTAGATTTTTCCTGACAGGCATGTTCCCAAGCAGACACCCTAGTGATGTACAGCATGCTTAGTCTATTGCCTGACCTAGGTACTCACTTAAAACGCTTCCTATCAGACTTTTGGAAAATATCATCTCAATTCTCTTTCTCTCTCTCTTTCCTTTTTTTCTGAGACAGGGTTTCTCTGTGTAGCCTTGGCTGTCCTGGACTCACTTTGTAGGCCAGGCTGGCCTTGAACTCACAGAGCTCCCCCTGCCTCTGCCTCCTGAGTGCTGGGATCACAGGTGAGTGCCACCACGCCCAGTTACCTCAGAACGTTTTTGAATGTTGATCAAGTTCCAATGTTTTCTTCCGTATTTACTGGCCTTTTCCTGATTTTGTCTATGTACTCTGTGCCCATTTTCTTCTGAGATGTTTGATTTTCTTGGTTTGTCAAAATTCTTTATTAGAAAATTTGTTAACAGTTTTCCTAGTGTTTTGATTTTCTGAAAGAAAAATCTGCCTTTGGGCTGAAAAGATGGCCCAGCAGTTAAGCAATTGTATTGTTCTTGCAGAGGACCGGAGTTCGGTTCCAGCACCCACATGGGGGATAGGAGGCTCACAGCCACTTGGAACACCAGTACCAGGGTCTAACGCCTCTAGGCTTTTCAGATACTTACACTCTTGTGTGCATAATGTACACAGGAACACATACATACACATAGTTAACTACAAAAGTAAATCTTTAGAAAAACCCTTTGTCGTTTATGTATGTTTAACATATTCATTTTTGTCATAGTGTGTTTTATTCTATTTCAATACTTTTTGGCAAGCTCAATTTCTATTTGTGCTAACTTGTGTGTGTGTGTGTGTGTGTGTGTGTGTGTGTAATACACCCTTGTGTGCAATCCTGGAGGCTAGTGATTGGGTGTCCTGTTTTGTTGAATTCCATCTCACTCTTCTTCTTCAATTTATTTATTTTATATCCCTATTGTAGCCCCTCCCTCATCTCCTCCCAGTCCCACCCTACCTCCTTCTTCCCCCTTACCCCCTTTCCCTAGTCCACTGAAAGGGCAAGTTTTCTTCTCTTGCCATCTGATCCAAGTTTATCAAGTCTCATCAGGACTGCCTAGATCCTCTATTTCTGTGGCCTGACAAGGCCACATTGCCAGGAGGAAGTGATTAAAGAGTAGACAACTAAGTTCATGCCAGAGGCAGCCCCTGCTCTTCTTACTTGGGGACCCACATGGAGACTGAGCTGCTTATTGGCAACATCTGAGCGGGGGCGGGGGTCTAGGTCATCTCCATGCATAATCTTTGGTTGATGCATTAGTCTCTGCAGGGCCCCCTGGGCTCAGATTTTTTTGGCTTTGTTGTTCTTCTTGTGGAGTTCCTGTCTCTTCTGAGTTCTTTTATCCTCCCTTTCTTCCATAATACCCACTTCGAAAAGTTTATCTGTGAGTCTCTGCTCCTGCTTCAATCC
Organism: Pachyuromys duprasi; assembly: GCA_028658305.1. Lineage (NCBI taxonomy): Eukaryota > Metazoa > Chordata > Mammalia > Rodentia > Muridae > Pachyuromys > Pachyuromys duprasi. The sequence goes on along the minus strand of CM053743.1, from coordinate 5,410,305 downwards.
CCTGTTGGGTGGAGCCTTTCACAGGACCTCTGTGGTAGGCTCCCATGCTGTTTCCTCTCTTCCATCACATCTGGTGTCTATCCTGTTTGCCATTCTGAATGAGATTTAAGCATCCTCCTTAGGGTCTTCCTTGTTGTTTCGCTTCTTTAGGTCTGTAGATTTTAGTATGGTTATCCTATATTATATGGCTAATATCTGCTTATAAGTGAATACGTACCATGTGCATGTTTTGGGTTACATCACTCAGGGTGATCTTTTCTAGTTCCATCCATTTGCCTGCAAATTTCATGATTTCCTTGTTTTTAATAGCTGAGTAGTATTCCACTGTGTAAATGTGCCACAATTTCTGTATCTATTTCTCCATTTAAGGACACCTAGGTTGTTTTCAGATTCTGGCTACTACAAATAAAGCTTCTATGAACATGGTTGAGCAAACATCCTTGTTGAAAGGTGGCATATATCTTTTGGGTATATGCTCCATCTCGGTCTCTTGAGACAGGGTCCTTCACGGCATCTGGAGCTAGGCTGATGGCCAGTAAGCTCTAGGGATTCTCCTGTCTTCTTCACCTTCAGTGCTGGGGTTACCCAGCTTTTTACATGGGTCCTGGGGCTTTGAACTTATGTCCTCAAGCTTGTACAATAAACGTTCTTACCCACTGAGCCATTTCTTCAGCCTCTCTGTATGTAATTTTTAATTCCTATGTTCTTTTAGTGCTCCTTCTGTTTTCTGTTTCCACTCAATCATTATTTCAAATTTCTTAGTTTTGGTAGATTTATTTTTATTGTATTAATTACACTTTATTCATTTTGTATCCCCCCCTAAGCCCCTCCTTCCCCCTCCCAATCCCACCTTCCCTCCCCCTTCTCCACACATGTCCCTCCCCAAGTCTACTGATAGGGAGGTCTTCCTCTCCTTCCTTCTGATCCTAGTCTATCAGCTCTCATCAGGAGTGGCTGCATTGTCTTCCTCTGTGGCCTGGTAAGACTGCTGCCCCATTCGGGTGAGGTGATCAAAGAGCAGGCCAATCAGTTCATGTCAGAGGCAGTCCCTGTTCCCATTACTATGGAACCCACTTGGACACTGAACTGTCATGGTCTACATCTGTGCAGGGGTTTTAGGTTTTCTCCTTGCATGGTACTTGGTTGGAGTATGAATCTCAGGAAAGACCCCTGTGCTCAGATTTTTTGTTTCTGTTGCTCTCCTTGTGGAGCTCCTGTCCTCTCCCTGTCTTACTATTTCCCACATCTTTCATGAGATTCCATGCACTCTGCCCAACAGTTGGCCATGAGTCTCAGCATCTGCTTTGATATTCTGCAGGGCAGAGCCTTTCAGAGGCCCTCTGTGGGAAGTTAAGCTTAGTAAAGTGAGGGTTTTCCTTTCTTTAAAATTTAGCTTGAGTGCATGCACCTGTAAATCATCTTCTCTTCTCTCTGAGTCACTTAAAATTCTCCTTTTAATGATCTCTCAACCAGGCAACAGTTCTGTGGAAGCTTAAAGCTGACCACACATTCTTTGCTAACATCCTGTTATTGCAAGGTGTACTCTGTGTCTGCATCCCTGATTCTGGGCTTGGTTTCATCAGGAAGATGCACTAGACATCGAGCTCTCAGACTCCTGAGACTCTCGAACGGTCCCTGCAGCTTCTGTTTAGGTATTATGGTCTATCTTGGAACTACTTTTTTTAAGAGTTGAGCTATCTTAAGACAGCCAAACCACATGGAAAGCTCATATCTAAAAACTCTGGTTAATAGACTAAGCTATGCAATAGCCAATAGCCAGCATCAAATTCTAGCTATGTCCAATAGTTCAGCCTGGCTAATTCCAGATGATCATCTCAACTCCCCACCCAGTACTACTTGGAACAAGGTCTATGTAATCATGGGAAATAATAAACTGTACATGTTGCTCAGTGACCACCACCGTGAGACTCTGCTTATCAGGTGTGTCAGTGTTCTTCATGTTTCCAAACCCTTGTCTCTTCTCAAGTTCCATTTTATGTAGCCTGCCAGCAGCATCTCTTAAACCCTTCTCTTTCCCACATAGTTAGGCCCTAGTCTCCTCTCGCCTAAGGTCATCTGAACAAGTCTTCAAACTGTTCTCTCCAATCTTGCAGCCCTACAATCTATTCTTCAGCCTGCCTCCATGCTGATCTTTGTAAATACAGCTTTGTGTTGACTCATTGAGCTCTCATTCTTGATCCACATGTTAAAGCCTTCCCATTGCTTACTCTCTCTGCCTGTATTTGTCACTTTTGATCTTCTCTAGTTGTTTCCTCTCTGCTCATACCATTACGTGACATTCCAGCATTGTATTTCTGGTCTTTATGTAGTAGTTGTTTTGTTGTCTGTTTTCTCCACTCAGCAGTAGGTATGGCAGTCACTACCACACCTGTCATTCATCTTAGGGATGGCTGAAGAAACTCTGTCTCTAGATGAATGGAGAAAATTGGGGGAAGCTGCACCAGGGTGAGGGAAATTCCCAGACTTTCTCTCATGATTGATCCTTGAGTAGAACAGCTCCACTTTAGCTAGCATTGGATCTTGGTCTCTGAAAGTGCCTTTCTTTGGAAGATTAAGAGCTGAAGAGCCTCTCAGGAACATAATGGTCATTTCTATCTTCAGTGGGAGGGTTGGTTGTTTAGTTGAGCAATGTTGTCATCTATACACTATACCATCTATACATGGCCCAGCATGCCATGTGGGCCATTCCCATTTGTAACTTTTAGTGATGGAATCACCTTCAGCTTACATTCTTAAAAAAAGCATGGGTTGAGACCTTCTAGAAGCCCAGCAGTCATATCTGTTCACCTGCAGAATCCTTCAAGACCTGTCTTATTGATTTTGTGTTCTTAGACAGAACCACGGTAGACTGGGAGCCTGTCTACTGCCCACTGGCCACCGCCTTTTAAAAGCTGCTTACATTTCATTGTTTTTCAAGGTGCTGGGGTTGAAGCCAACGCTTGAAGTCTGCCAGGCAAGTGTTGTACCACTGAGCTATACCCCACCCTGACATTTCATTTAAGTAAAAGGCTCTGCTATTAACATATTGAAACTCCAGCTGTACGTTAGCAAATTGCTGAACTAGCATTATGCAATATGCATATGTAATATGTCTTAGAGAGGATCTGAGCTCACAGTGTAATTATTGCTTTTTTAAGTTCTAGGAGCAGGACATTCATAAATACAAACCTGATGACAGCAGTTTCACTGGAGATATGGAGCTGCTGAGTAAAGTTCAACTGCTTTGGATAAAAAGAATATTATCAAGTGCTGTGTGTATGTGTGTGTGTATGTGTGTGTGTGCAGGCCATTTGATGGTGTCCTCAATTGTGCTCTATCTTGTTTGTTTGTTGGCTTATTTATTTAGACAAAGTCTCTCACTAAATCTGGGGCTTATTGATTCAGTTCACTGGCTGACCAACAAGCCTTGGGTCCTCTTTTGTCTGTCTCCCTAGCACGGGGTTTCATGTATCTGGCTTTATGTAGGTTCTGGAGATCAATCTCATGTCCTCACATGAAGGCACAGCAAGCCTTTTACCAACCCAGTCACTTTTCTCAGCCATAATTTTGTGTACCAGAGTCTCAGTGTTTAAGGCTTTGAATCAGTAAGTTTGAAGGTTTGAAGGGAAAAGGCTTTCTTTCTTTCTTTCTTTCTTTCTTTCTTTCTTTCTTTCTTTCTTTCTTTCTTTCTTTCTTTCTTTCTTTCTTTCTTTCTTTCTTTCTTTCTTTCAAGACAAGGTTTCTCTTTGTAGTCCTGGGTGCCCTAGAGCTCTCTGTAGACCAGGCTGGTCTTGAACTCAGAGGTGTACCTGCCTCTGTCTCCTGGTACTGGGATTAAATGTGTGGGCCACCACTCCAGTTTTGGAAAAGAGCAGGCCAATCAGTTTATGTCAGAGACAGTCCTTGTTCCCATTACTAGAGTACCCACTTGGACACTGAGCTACTGTGGGTTACATCTGTGCAGGAGTTCTAGGTTATCTCCATGCATGGTCCTTGGTTGGAATATCAGTCTCACCAAACACCTGTGTACAGATTTTTTGGTTCTGTTGCGCTCCTTATGGAGCTCCTATCCCCTCCAAATCTTCCTATCTCCCCCTTCTTTCCTAAGATTCCCTGAACTCTGCCCTAAGTTTGACTATAATTCTCAGCATCTGCTTTGATACTCTGCAGGGTAGAGTCTTTCACAGTCTCTCTGTGGTAGGCTCCCATCCTGTTCCTTGTTCTCTCTTTCTTCTGATGTCCATCCTCTTTGCCTTTCTTAATGGGGACTGAGCATCTTAGCCAGAGTCCTCCTTTTTGAATAGCTTCTTTAGGTGTACAGATTTTAGTATGTTTATCCTATATTATATGTCTAATATCACTTATGAGTGAGTATATACTCTGTGTCTTTCTGCTTCTGAGATACCTTATTCAGGATCATCTTGGAAAAGATTCTTAACTGAGGAAGCCAAAGGCAGATTCAGTAAGCATATCTGTACTGAATAATCTAGATTTCCAATCCTTTGTGAAAACGTGCTGGTGAATTGAAAGGAGAATTTTTCTGTTATCCACAGAGAGGGCCCATGGACTTGATGGTATTTGAAGTATATGTGTTTAGCTCAGCCATCCAGTCAGTGTTTATCAAGTGCATATCTTATGCTTAGCAGAGTTTCGTAAGATCCATGTCAAGCCACGGATCGCAGGCTGTAGAATAATATTGTGTTCTTGTTTTGTTTTGTTTTTTGTTTGTTTGTTTTAGTACCCATCTTAGCTCCCAAGTAATGACATAGGTACCTACAAGCTTTAAGCTCTGTAACTGGGAAGAGATTAATCTACTGTAACCCAGCTATGCTAGTCTGGCTACCTCCCAGCCACTTGCCCTCTTACTTGTCCTAGTCTTGCCTTGGCCTACTGTTGCATCTCTCTGTGTTTATGGTGAACTCTCCTTGAGGCCTTCTTCCTCTCTTCTCCTTTTCCTCTTCCCCTTCCGGTCCCCACCAGAGATCCTCCAGACTGGGAACAGAAGTCCCACCTCCTGTTTCCTCTGCCCAGTATTGGCTTTTCACCTTCTTTGTTAACCAATCAGAGATAATCGGGGAGTAATTTTTATGCAATGTTGAAACAGGAGACTTCATAGAAATGACAATGCCCATATCTAGGACTGCAACTAGCATCTGAATACACAGTGCACAAGAAAGGTCTCTACTTTCCAGAGCTTGCATTCCTGAGGAGCTCAAGGGAAGAGAGAGTTCTCTGCCGTTTTGAGACACATTAAGGCACTTGGGGCCTGTGGACTTATTTCTTCTGCTTACAAAGTCCTCTTTTCTGACCTTTGAATGAATGGTCCCTTCCTCTTCACTCAGGTCACCTTATCACAAACATGTCCCCAGACCACTGGCTTTTTCAATGAAATAAATGTTATGAATTTCATTGAAACAGGACATGAAGGATGAAACTTTGCCTTTTTTTGGTGTGCTGCCAGTATCCACAGTGCCTCGAGTAGAGCTGGGCTCAACAAACACTGAGTAAATGAGTGAGTTCAATTTAAGCATGCTCAGAATGTCATTCCCCTCTAGTATGCAAATATGATCTGTATTAAACTTTAGAAAGAATTTCAAACTATGAAGCAAGAGCAAATGAGATCTTCTAAGTGAAGCAGCAGCAGGTCATTGCAATCCTGTTAGGGTGGTGTCCCTTCATGGTCCATAGTGAGCAAGAAAACTAGCCCACCAGCTTCTGAAGAGCAATCCTGTCTGCCCTATGCACCACTGGGTCTCAAATTATGGCATGCAATATGTGTCTAAAATTATCTGCATAAATAAGTTGTGGTGGTTTGAAGAAGAATGCCCCCTACCCCAATCATATATTTGAAAGCTTAGTCACCAGGAAGTGGAGACTGTTTGAAAGGATTAGAAGGTGTGGCCTTGTTGAAGAACAAAGTCACTTGGGGTGGGCTTTGAGATTTCAAAAGCAAAAGCCCATCTCAGGCCCAGGCCATCCCAGGCTCTCTTTCTCTGCCTGTGTCTCAGGATGAAGCTCCCAGCTAAAGTTCCACTGTGCCACCATGCTTCCTGCCATTATGAGAATGGACTAAACCTCTGAAAGCAATTCCCCAACTAAATGCTTTCTTTTGTAAGAGTTTCCTTGGTTGTGGTGTCTCTTTTTTTTTCTTGTTTTTTTTTTTATTATTATTAGTTACATTTTATTAACTCTGTATCCCAGCTGTATCCCCTCATTCCCTCCCAATCTCACCCTCCCTCATCTCCTCCCTGCCCCTTTCCAAGTCCACTGATAGGGGAGGACCTCCTCCCCTTTCATCTGACCCTGGTTTATCAGGTATCTTCAGGACTGGCTGCAAAGACCTCCTCTGTGGCCTAGCAGGGTTGCTCCTGCTTTGCAGGAGGAGGAGGTCAAAGAGCCTGCTGTTGAGTTCATGTCAGAAATAGTCCTTGTTCTCCTTACTAGGGTACCCACTTGGATACTGAGCTACCATGGGCTGTCTCTTTATAGCGATAGGGCAGTGACATAAATAGATATTAAGATTTATTTTCACTTGAAATTAGTGATTAACAACAGACAACTGGCCTGACATTTCTCCACAGACATGAATAAGCCTCTAGAAACAAGAACCTCTGAACAGGTGGGTCTTAGCAAGTGAATGGCTTCCTTCACATCAGTATTGTAAGAACAGACATGTGACCTAAAAGCCCAGCTCTGGCATTTGGGTGAGCCAACTTTGGGTATTACCTGCCCCTTTTATAGTCCAAATGGACTAAGAGGTGAACATGTGTGTGTGTGTGTGTGTGTGTGTGTGTGTGTGAATATGCATGGATTTATATGAGGTGAACATTGTGTACAGGATATGTGCCTAAGAATGAATGTGAAAGTGCGTGCTATATTACCTGTAGAGCAAGCACAATAAAACAACTATGAACACATTTTCTGAGGTCCCACTTTGTTCTAGAATCTGGGGAGTTAATACTCATTTCGCAAAGCTAGCATCTTCGGTTAGAGATGCACCTGGCAGCTTATCTCACTCCCCCCAGAATTCTTATTTTACCCTTGAAGTAAAATTTAAATGAATTTAACTTGCTTTGATGGTCTTCAGTCCACATGACAGATTTTACAAGTAGAATAGTGCTCACTTTAGCAAAAAAAAAAAAAAAGACTACAGATATGGAAAGAAAGGGTAAAAGCACTAGACAGTGTTCAGTGCATGGGAATAGAACTCCAGGTTAAAGACAATGGAAACCACCTGTGGACCCTCTGAAGTGTGAAAGGAAGTTCACATGTGGAACTTGTTCATTGCTCATGGTCATGCAGAGTGAGGAAGCACAACAATCATTGCCTTTATCTTCGTCATGCAGAGGTCCGAGCCCTGAGCAACAGCTCGTAGTCATGCAACTGCTGTAGAGTAATGCTCCCAGCCGCTATCCGGGAAGGAATGGAGAGCAGATGTTTGACCTTGATCCTTTATTTTCTAAGGTTTATGCATCCTTGACCCTTTTCCTAAGCTTTCCCCTCTCACTGGGGCTTCATTTGGAAAGATGTCAATTGCTTTGCTTTTTAATGGACCAGAATAAAACCTTTTCCTTAGAGACCAGTTCTCAGGGACCCACGTTTTCCCTGACAGTTTGGTTTAGGAGTGGTCTGTGAGTCACTGCTCAGAGAGTTGAGATATCGGCTACACTGAGTTCTCTGGCTGACTGGAGCTGTCCATTGCCTATATCTGAAGACACACCCTGGCTCACATGCTGGGGAGTTGTCCAAAGGTCACATGGTGGAAAGTTTTGGGCTAGTGACTCTGAACACAGAGTTGGTCTTTGTTTTACTACAATAGGTTCTGGGTAACACAGTTTCCTTGTCTGTGTGGAGCTGGAAAATTCCGCATGCTCAGGAACTCAAAGGAATGTGAGTTCTAGCTCTCCTTTTGAGAGAATTGTTAGGTCATTCTTCAAGCCCCAGGGATTTTTGTTGTTTGTTCCGGGTATTGCTGGAAGGCTGAGCTCTCAAATTTTGTCATCTCCACCTGGCTATTTAGCTCCTGCTCATTCTTCTGATTTACTGAACATCTCCAACTCAGAGCTGCTGTGGAGCTAGGCACAAGCCTCATCCCTTGCTTTCCTGGAGTTCACATTCTAATAGGGGAATAAACACAGGCCCATGAGGGGTGTGTGTGTGTGTGTGTGTGTGAGTGTGTGTGTATTGAACCTCATGCATGTGAAGCAGGCACTCTATCATTGAACCCTATACTCAATCCTTATGATTAGGATCTTACATGTCTCCAAAGGTCATATGTTAAAGGCTTGGCCACCAAATTGTGGCAGCATTGGGAGACAGTGAGGCCTTTAAGGTGTAAGCTGTGCGGAAAGATCATTAGGGTCATACCCTTCAAGGCGTTATTGGAATCCAGGTCCTTTCCTCTTTCTTTGCTTCTTGCTGCCATGGGTCAGACAGTTTCCCTCAGCTACTCACTTCTGTCACCATGATGACCTGAGCAACCAGGTCATGTGATTACAGGCCAAAACCTTCAAAAATATGTCTTCCCTAAGGTGCTTGTCTCAGGCATTTTGTCATACAATGAAAATTTGTCTAACGGAGGGAGTTGTTTATGAAAGCATCCAGGCCCCTAGCTTTATGGAGGAGGGGAAGAAAGGAAGGGCAAACAATGCTGAAAATGGCATCTCACTGGGGACCTGAGTTAATAGGGTAGGGGAAGACCGGTGTGTGTGTGTGTGTGTGTGTGTGTGTGTATGTGTGTGTGTATGTGTGTGTGTAAGACCCACATTTCTCACAGGTCTACATGCCAGGCTCTTTTCTGCCCAGAGGAGACCTTTGTTCTGATTTCTGCCCCTGCAGCTTACCTTGGTGTACTTTACACACTCACCTGAACGGGCCCGCACAGACTGCCCTGGGGTCTATGGTTCCTCCCATGTGTTTCTAAGATCTGCACATGTGGCCACATGCTGAGCACTGCCTGCCGCGTGAATATTTTGAAGTTTGGATATTTGAGTTCTTTCCACATGTTGACTGCTTTAAGAAATCCTTTTCTAGTCACTTTTTGGGGAACATGGCTCAATTTTTCTATGGAGTAAACAGGTAGGGGTAGAATTGCTGGGTACTAGGCAGTTATACAAGTGAAACTGACAGCAGGTATGTAATATGGCTGAATCATTTTACATGTCCTGTAGCCAGGTGTGAAGGTTCTAACTGCCCCACATCCTAGCACTGGGCAATGTTTGTGCTTTTACTCTTTGCCAGTGGCTCTCAACCTTCCTAATGCTGGGACGCTTCAATACAGTTCCTCATGTTGTGGTGACCCCAACCATAAAATTATTTTGTTGCCACTTCATAACTAATTTTGCTACTGTTATGAATCATAATGTAAATATCTCATATACAGCATATCTAATCTGTGACCTTCAAGGGGGTCATTACACACAGTTGAGAACCCCTGTCTTATGCCACTCTAGTGGGCATACTGTGGTTTCTTTTCCATTATCCCAATGATTAATTTTCTTAAACATATTTTTGAATTTTCATAGTCATTTTCATATCATTCTTGGTGATGCACACATGTTCAAATCTTTACTCATTTTGTATTGAGTTGGTTGATTTTTAAATTAAGTTTTAGGCCTCCTTTGTATATCCTGAAATCTGATTTTTCATTTGTTGTGAATATTTTCCATGTCAAGCAAAAAGTTCACTTTGCTTATCCTAGGGTTGGAAAGACAAGATCTTTTTTTAGCCTTTATATTTAAGGCCTATGATCCATAAATGGTATTATGATGCACGAGTTATTATTTCACAGGTATGCGTGGTTGTTTTAGTATTATCTGCATAGAGGGGTTTCTTTACCCCTTTGAATGATGTACCATTTATGACCCACCCATTGAAGGTTTTTAATACAGGACTAGTTTTGTCCTCTCTATTCTACCGGCATGCTTGTCTATTTTTGTGTCAGGAACATAGAGTCTTGATCACCATAGCTTCCCTCTATGGAATCTGAGGGAGAAATGTTCCAATTACAGTTTTCCTTCACAGTATTTAAAGTTTTTTTTTTAAACAGTCACTCATGTTGTTTAGAATCATCCTAGTGGTATTTATTTTATAAAAGCCTACTGGGTTTTGGGTTCCCATGGTACTAAATTTATCAATATTAACTGGTAGATATGACATCTCAGCCGGAGTAGGTTTTCCAATATTAGCAGAATGATTTTTTTTCTTGTTTCTTCGGTTGTCTTTAGTTTCTCTCAATGTTATAGTTTTTAATGTGGGGCAGGAGATGGCACACTATTCTTCCTAAAGGGCTAGTTGACAATTGTATAGACTTTGTGATCAAGAGGTGAAATCAAATATATTAGCTATATTCATGCAACAGAGAACACATTTCCATAATTTTTATATTGGTAAAATTCAAAACACTAACTGAAAACCTCATGGGCTCTTTTGTGTTCAACCTTTACAGCTCCCTTTACGTTTATTAAACTTTTATTAAAAATAAAATCCATTGTTAAGATTTCCCAAGCATCATGAAAGTCTGTTCTCAAGTTAACTCTTTTCATAGCTATCACCAATTGGAGTTCCTAGGAAGTGAAATTTGGAAGCCAGCAGAGATCCACATGTACTGAAGACTCCCTACAAGAGGAGCTTCACTAGGGAGAAACAGCTATCTGTTTTTCCTTTACGGTAATTTGTGTAACAGGATTTAGGTTGCATCATTTTACTTATATTTCACAGCTTTCGTATATCTCACGGACAGAGTTAACTAACATATTTCAGTTGAATTTTTTTTCATACAGTATATTTTAATTTTGGTTTTCTCTCCTGAGAGTTAATATCTTGATAGAATATTCTCTACTTCTCTTTTTTTTCGGGTTCATTTGTTCCCTCATTTTCAGGCTAATTTTCCTGAAGGGTAAAAATTCCCTTCCTAGATTGAGACTCTAACTTAGCAGCAGGAAAGAAATTCATTACACATTCTACTATGCCCTGCATGTCTCAGTCATGGGAACAGAACCATGTTTAATTCATAGTTGCTATGAAAACAGAAAGATTTTCTATGGATCCTAAGTGGGGGACACAGGATGACTAGTTCTCTTCAGTCCCTCTGCACCCATCACCCTTCCCATCATAAACCTTTTTTTGTTTGTTTTTTGCTTATATTTTGTTAAAATTAAAAAAAAATCCCTAGAAAAAGTTTCCAAAACTTTTTGGTAGGCTAGAGCTATCTTTAGGTGGACAAGTGGAAGGGGCTGCCCTTTTGATGGGAGATTGGCAAAGTCATAAGCCCTCTTATCCCATGAAGTAGTTATGGCTTATTCCCTCTGCAGACACCTAAATCACTGCAATGCTTCCCTTCCTACAGGCTAGCTTTCATTCTGCAGGATGTCTTGATTTAGGTGGGGCCTTGTGTTGATGTATCGCTTCCTTCAGTTGATGAAAAATGTAACCTACTGTTTTTGCGTTGTTTCTACCATTGCTTTCCATGGCCATCATGAAGAGTAGCAGGCAGCAGGCAGGCAGGCATGGTGCTGCAGCAGTAGTTGAGAACTTGTGTATATCTTTCTCTGCAAGCATGAGACAGAGAGGGAAAGAGAAAAGGAGGGAAGGTGGGAGAGATAGATAGGTAGATAGATAGAGAGGCTAATAAGAAATGGGCTTTTTTCTTTTCAAAGTCCACTTCCTCTAACAAGGCCACACCTCCTAATCCTTCCCAAAGAGTTCTACCAACTAGAGGCCATGTATTCAAATATATGGGCCTATGGTGACTGTTTTCATTCACACCATCACTTTATGATGCTGATGTTCATCTGTCTTCCTTTTATTCTGTCAGGATTTACGTTCACAAGCCCATGTGTTTCTTTGTTTATTCCAGTGCTAGGGACTAACCCAAACACATACTCCATTACTTCTTCCTCAAGGCTGTTTTATGGGCTCTTTGGGATGACAGCAAGGTAGTATATAGGCTACACTTAAACATGGTCTTTCTGCTGTTCCTAGGGTTACAGTGACCTGGTTATGTGCTGGCTTGTGCTAACTTCATTTTATCCCTATAGTAGGTAAACTCTTGAAATTCTGCAGCCATGTTATACAATTCTTCTGTATGTGTGCACATACAGTCCTGCCTGAAGATCTCTGTAGCTCTCTCACCCTCCATCTTCAGCATCTTTTCCTGTGTACTTCTCCATGAATTCCAGCCCCTCAACAGCCCCTGACATGATATCTTATGGTATAGATATTATTAGGTTAAAGCTGGAAATACTTTGAAAAGTGACTTAAAATAGAAGGAGGGTTCATTTGGCTCTGTGCAACAGTGCTAACAGGCGGTGGGCACTGACAGGAAGACGCACTGATCCTTCGCCATGGGATGTTCTGTTAATGGAAGGAGGGTCTCCTGACATGCTGCTCCTCCAAGGGACACGCCTGCCCAGTGAACAAGGATGGAGGGTGGAAATACCATCACAGTGACAGCTCCTGGAAAGCTCTGTAGTGCAGCCAATGAAAAGGCCATGCTTTCTCCACGCGCACATCAGTGAGGGAAATGCAGTTAGAAGCCTTTACATTTGTTTCCCTGGGCTAGAGACCACTGAGGGTGACTTCCCTTTATCTTCCCGTTCTCTCTGTCTTGTACTTGGTTTTGATTCCTCAGGAATGTGCTGTTTGTTGCCAGATCTTGATGCTGTAAAGCTCCAGCAGGGCTTTTTCGCCATTCCTCACCTCTTGGGAATGTGGCCTTGAAACTCGGGTGATGCAGCTGCTTCTTAGCTGTCTCACTGGAAGATGGTTGTTCTTGTTCTGGATCTAGAGCAGAGACCTCATTCCTACTCCTCTGCCATTTCAGAGAGTGCCACACGTGCCCCAACACACTGACAGCGTGGCGGGAATTGGCACCTTCTTCCCAGTTGTTTTCTTATAATTCCAGGCTACAGTTCATCTTTGTGGGGAAAGTCAATGCAATAGTTGAAGCAACTAGTCACATCATATCCATAAGGCAAGAGCAGAAAAGGATGAATTAATGCATCTATACTAGTGCTCAGGAAGCTCTCTCCTTTCCTTTCAGTCCAGGGCCAGCCCATCACATGGTATGGCACACTTTCAAGGTGAGCCTTCACATTTTTATTAACCAGATTAAGAAATTCTCTCACTATTTGTATTTTTCTACATGGACATCCAGTTAGACCAGCAGCATTTGTTGAAGAGGCTATCTTTTTTTCCATTGTGTGGTTTTGGCTTCTTTGTCAAAAACCAAATGTCTGTAGGTGTGTGGGTTTGTTTTTGGGTCTTCAATTCAATTCCATTGATGCACCAGACTGTTTCTGTTCCAGTACCATGCAGTTTTTGTTACTGTTGCTCTATTGTACAGCTTCGGATCTGGGATGGAGCTACCTCCAGAAGATCTTTTATTGTACAGGATTGTTTTAGCCATTCTGGGTTTTTGTTTTTCCATATGAAGTTGAGAAATTTTTTCAAGGTCTGTAAAGAATTGTTTTGGTATTTTGATGAGAATTGCATTTACTATGTATATTGGTTTTGATAGGAGAGCCATTTTTACTTTGTTAATCCTACTGATCCATGAGCATGGGAGATCTTTCTGTCTTTTGATTATCTTCTTAAATTTCTTTCTTCAGAGACTTTTTTTTTTCCTTTCAGAGACTTTAGAGTTTTCTTCATATAAGTCTTTTACTTGCTTGGTTAGAGTTACACCAAAATAGACCCACATCTATCACCCTGTACAAAATTAAAGTCTAAGTGGATCAAAGACCTCAACACTAAATCTGTTGGAAGAAAAAGTGGGGAAGAACCTTGAACTCACTGGCATAGGAGACAACTTCCTGAACAGAACACCAACAGCTTAGGCTCTAAGATCTACAATTAATAAATGGGACCTCATGAAACTGAAAACCTTCTGTAAAACAAAGGATACTGTCAACAGAACAAAATGGCAGCCTACAGATTGGGAAAAGATCTTCACCAACACTACATCTAGCAAAGGGCTAATATCCAGAATATATAAAAAACTCAAGAAATTAAACAACAACGAACCAAATAATACAATTAAAAATGGGGTATAAAGTTAAACAGACAATTCTCTTTTTTTTTTTTAAAGATTTATTTATTATGTATACAATGTTGTCTGCATGTACATCTGCACACCAGAAGAGGGCACCATATCTCATTATAGATGGTTGTGAGCCACCGTGTGGTTTCTGGGAATTGAACTCATGACCTCTGGAAGAGCAGCCAGTGCTCTTAACCTCTGAGCCATCTCTCTAGCTCCTAACAGACAATTCTCAACAGCAGAATATTGAATGGTGAAGAAACATTAAAGAAATCCTCAGCGTCCTTAGTCATCAGGGAAACATAAATCAAAACTACCCTGAGATTTCACCTTATACCCATCAGAATGGCTAAGACAAAAAAAAATCAAATGATAACACATGCTAGAGAGGATGTGGAGAAAGCGAAACCCTCGTCAATTGCTGTTGGGAGTGCAAACTTGTACAACCTCTTTGGAAATGAATCTGATGCTTTCTCAGAAAATTGGGAATAGCACTACCTAAAGATCCAGCTATACCTCTCCTGGGCATATACCTGAAAGATGCTCTGCTATTCAAGAAGGACTTTTACTCAGCTATGTTCATAGCACCTTTATTTTTAATAGCCAGAATCTGGAAACAGCCTAGATGTCTTTTAACAGAAGAATGGATACAGAAATTGTTACATATTTACACAATGGAATACTACTCAGCTATTAAAAACAAGGAAATCATGAAATTTGCAGGCAAATGGATGGAACTAGAAAAGAACATCCTGAGTGATGTACCCAGAACCAGAAAGACATGCATGGTATACACTCACTTATAAATGGATATTAGACATATAATATAGAATAACCATACTAAAATCTACATCCTAAAGAAGGATGACTCTAGGGAGGATGCTTAAATCTCATTCAGAATGGCAAATAGGATAGACACCAGAAGTGGTGGAAGAGAGGAAACAGTATGGGAGCCTACCATAAGGTCCTCTGAAAGGCTCCACCCAGCAGGTGATCGAAGCAGATGCTGAGACTCATAGCTAAACATTGGGCAGATTGTAGGGAGTCTTATGGAAGAAGGGGGGCGGGATAGAAGGACCCAAGTACAAGCATTCTATAAGGAGACCAACAAAGCTAAAATACCCGAGCCCAGGGGGCCCTGCAGAGACTGATGCACTAACTAAGAGCCATGTATGGAGAGGACCTAGACTCCCTGCTCAGATGTAGCCCATAGACAGCTCAGTCTCCATGTGGGTTTCTGAGTAAGGGAAGCAGGGTTGCCTCTGTTTGATCACTTCCCCCTGGTGGAGGGGCCTTGCTAGGCCACAGAGGAAGAGGATCCAGGCAGTCCTGATGAGATTTGATAAGCTAGGGTCAGATGGCAGGGGTGCAGGACTTCCTTTTCAGTTGGCTAGGGGAAGGGGTGAGGGGGGAAGATGGAGGGAGAGTGGCACTGGGAGGAGATGAGGGAGTGGATACAATCAGGATACAAAATGAATAAATTTAAAAAATGAGACTAAAATAATCTTAAAAAGACAAAATTGTCACAAGTTAGGCCTTTATCTGAGCAAGGTTATCAATGCCATGCTGCCTTCTAATAAAGACTCTGAGACTTCAATTAAAAAAAAGTAAAGAAGAAATTCTCTCACATGCTTGCCTACAGACCACCCTAATCAAGATAGTTGTAGCTTCCTTTCCAGTTGACTTTGGGCTGTGTCCTGTTTACTATTAAAACTGTTCCTCACAGCCCCCAAACCCAACATGGGTTTCTCTTACCTTGCAGACATTCAGTGCTGTCTTTTGGATTCTACTTTCCAGAGTTCCTGTTTAGAAATTGGATGGGCAGAAAACAGAGGTAAAAGTTGAACACATCCTGTATACTTGTTTTCTTCTTAAGATCACAGTTCTATGTGGCTTGCTATTTAGCGACTGGAGTCGATTCTTCATGTACGTTGTCTAGTTTTATAGTGCCAAGATAAAAGAGAAAGTAAGATGTTTATAGCTGTTACTATGTTTGTTTGTTTTTTAAAAAAAACTCAGAGAACTGCCTGGATCCTGAGCTTGGCTGACTGAAGTCAATCATTTTGATATACAGACTGGCCAAGTGAATGAGCAGCAGAAGAAAATATAGATCTCAAGTTTCTTGATGTAGGTTATGCTCTGATGTATTTCATGGTTTTTGTTTTCTTCTCTTGTGGTTTTGAGTGAGGATTCAAAGTTCATCGTGAATAGCTTTTTCTTCCCTTCTTGATGAAACTGACACCCACACTTGTAATGAAACTACACTTAACCTTTTGGGATTCACTTTGTGGGATCATGGGGGAAGCACAGGGAAATGTCCAGGAGTTTTCAGAATGATTTCCTTTTTTGAAAAAAAATATTATTATTACTATTATGTGTGTGTGTACCATGGCACAGGTTTGGAAGTTAGAGGACAACTTTTTTGAGTTAGCTATCTTTTTACACCTTTTTGTGAGTAATGGGACTACATTCAGGTGCTTGGGCTTATGAAGCAAGCTCTTATCCACTAAACTATCTCATCAGCATCTCTTTGATGAAATCAGTAGTTACTCTCCCTCACTTTTTTTATTAACGTTTTTATTTTATATTAATCACAGGTTATGTACTTTGTATCCCAGCTGTAGCCCCCTCCCGCATTCCCTCCCTATCCCCCATCCCTCCCTCATCTCCTTCCTGCTCCTTTCCAAGTCCACTGATAGGGGAGGACCTCCTCCCCTTCCATCTAACTCTAGCTTATCAGGCCTCTTCAGAAATGGCTGCAATGTCCTCTTCTGTAGCCTAGCAAGGCTGCTCCTCCCTCGGGGGTGGGGTGGGGTCAAAGAGCCAGCCATTGAGTTTATGTCAGAAATAGTCCCTGTTCCCCTTACTAGGGTGCCCACTAGGATATTGCGCTACCATTTGCTACATATAAGCAGGGGTCCCAGGTTATATCCATACATGGTCCTTGGTTGGAGAGACAGTCTCATAAAAGATCCCTGTGCCCTGATGTATTTGGTCCTTGAGCTCCTGTCCTCTTTAGGTCATACTATCTCTCCCCCTTTCATATTCCCTGCACTCTGCCAAAGGGTTGGTTATGTGTCTTAATATTTGCTTTGATACCCTGCTAAGTAGAGTCTTTCCAAGGCCCTCTGTGGTAGGCTCTTGTCCTGCTACTTGTTTTCTCCTACATCCAATGTCCATCCCATTTGTCTTTCTAAGTGAGAATTAATCCTCTTAACCCAGGTCCTCTTTCTTGTTTATCTTCTTTAGGTGTATAGATTTCTGTATTTTTATCCTATCTTATAGGTCTATATAAGTGAGTATATCTGTGTGTCTTTCTGCTTTTGGGATACCTCACTCAGGATGATTATTTCCAGGTCCTACCATTTGCCTGCAAATTTCATGATTTCCTCTCTTTTAATTGCTGAGTAGTATTCCATTGTGTAAAAGTACCACAATTTCTGTATCCATTCCTCAACTGAAGGACATCTGGGTTGTTTCCACTCCCTTTTTTTTTAAAGAAAATTTTTTTAATTTTCTATTTTATGTGCATAATGTTTTGCTTGCATGCACGTTTGTACACCACAGGGGTGCTTGGTGTTGTGGAGGCCAGAAGAGGGCTTCAGATCCCCTGGAAATGGATTTATGGAGGGTGGTGAGCTTCCACATGGGTGCTGGGCATTGACTTGGATTCTTCTGGAAAAGCAGCCAGTGCTCTTAAGGGCTGAGCCATCATCTCTTCATGCTCATTTCCTGGTTTCTTGAATGGCCAGTTGTCTTGTGGCAGCTGTAAATTTGTTTTCCTTCTTTCTAGGTGAGATGTCATGCTGACTTCTGTTTGAGCCACTTTCTGGGAATGGCTGCAAGGGCTGTGGGGGTCATAAGACTTTGTCAAGGGCAGAATTGTGAACCTCTAGAAGCTGAGTTCTGCTGCTTAGGAAATTAGCAGCACTGCTCAGTTTTCTCAAGCGCTATTAGCCTCAGTTCTAGGCATGTAGCTACAGCATCTATTTTCTAAATAAAGATGAAGGAATTAACAGGGGCGAAGCACCTTGTGCTCTATCAGCCTAAGGTGGATGCCTCAGAGTTCACAGTGACGGGGTCCAATGGCCGTTGATACTATGAGCCCAAATTACTCTTTTCCTTGACGTGTTGTCTCTCAGGTGTGTTGTCGCAGTTACAGCGAGAGAGAACTGACTAACTCAAAAACTCTGTGAACCTCAGATGTTGGCCTTAGTGAGTTATTAAATGAGGGGTAAAGGGAACCGGTCTGGGAACTCAGGCTCTGTCTTGGGACACTTGATGAAAAATTATAGACGTCTTCAAATTACATGGTATCCATTGACAGCTGGACAAGGTGTGATTATCCTGAGAGAAGGACAAGTAAGTCCAAAAGTAAGTCCTTGGACCCCACTCTCTTGTTCCTGTCTGCTTCATGTCCACAGATCCTGCTAGGAATTTATTCTTAGTGTGTAGCCTCCATGTTTCTGAACTGTTAGCCCATGAACCATATTCCCCCTGGGGAAGTATAAAAGGACTAGGAACACAGTGTCATGGCTATTCAGATAAGTCCCTGTATTCCTATGATTCCTTCAGCTTCCTCTTTGAATCTCTCTGTACTTTTCATTAAACAGACACTGTCATCCAAATCCCAACACCTGGTTCTGACTATTACAAATAAAGCTGTTACAAACATGGTTGAGCAAATGTCCTTGTTATGTACTTGAGCAACTTTTGGATATATGTCTAAGAGTGGTATAGCTGGGTCTTGAGGAAGTGCTATTCCTAGTTGTCTGAGAAAGCGCCAGATTGATTTCCAAAGTGGTTGTACCAGTTTACATTCCCACCAGCAATGGAGGAGGGTTTCCCTTTCTCTACAACCTCTCCAGCATGTGTTATCATTCGAGTTTTTGATCTTAGGCATTTTGATGGGTGTAAGGTCAGGGTCGTTTTGATTTGCATCTCTCTGATGGCTAAGGACGTTGAGCATCAACTTAAGTGTTTCTCTGCCATTCTATATTCCTCTACAGAGAATTCTCTGTTTGGCTCCATACCCTATTTTTTAATTGGATTGCTTTTTAACTGGACCATGTATGGATATAACCTAGAACCCCTGCTCGCCTGTAGCCCATGGTAGCTCAGTATCCAAGTGGGTACCCTAATAAGGGGAATAGGGACTATTTCTGACATGAACTCGATGGCAGGCTCTTTGACCTCCCCACCCTGCAAGGGAAGAGCAGCCCTGATAGGCCACAGAGGAGGTCTTTGCAGCCAGTCCTGAAGATATCTGATAAACCAGGGTCAGATGAAAGGGGAGGATGTCATCCCCTATCAGTGGACTTGGAAAGGGGCAGGGAGTAGACAAGGGAGGGTGGGGTTGGGAGGGAATGAGGGAGTGGATTCACCTGGGATACAGAGTTAATAAAATGTAACTAATAATTAAAAAATAAAAAGCAGATCCCAACTCCTAGTCCCTGTCCCTGTAAAGCTCTTAGGAAGAGGGACAAAGCTTACTATTTTCCTTGTGATGTTAGACCATGTTTACTTATGCAGAGGCAAAAACTAAGAAAGCTTCCTGGAACACAAAATTAAAGCCTAGCTGGGCACGCTTTTTGAAAAATCATGCGATGAGAGGGATGCTGCATCTTCTTGCAGCAGTTGTAAGAGAAACACTTCCTGTCCAAGAGCATGGCACGGAGCATGCCAGCAGAGTCCAAGGTGTGGCATGCTTGCTTTGGCCCAGGGACAGCTGGCAGCTGGCCAGCGCTTTTGCCTCCTTGGTCTTTGACCCCCTCCCCCCCTCCAAAGGTCCGGAAATTAGAATGAGTCACGCTGACTATTAACTGCTGATTGTATTGTGAAGTCACAAGTCTAAATGTTAACTAAACTGTGAAATGTACATTGAGACATCTGGCCCACAAACCCTGAGCCTCTTGTGATAAAGGCCCATTTCTTTGTTTTTAATCCCCAACCCCTTTTTGTTTTCTTTCTATCCTTTTTCACAATCACTTAGCAATTATTTAGTAATTCCTTTATTATACCATCCACTTCAACTCAACATTTCGTGAGTTGATTAGCCTTATCTGTTTCATACATGGCACTTGGCACAGCCTAGCATGCCACTGTGTTCCTATGGTTTTATAATGTTCATAGTTTAGTATAAGTCTTTTATCAGTGTAGAAGAAAAGAAAAGAAGGCTACAGAACATCAAGGTCATTTTCAGAGAGAGTTATAGCTGGCTCTAACTGAGCATGGACCAAGGACCTTGACAAGTTCATCATCAGTCACTGTCATGTGTACTGACTCATTTTACTCCTTCAAGAGCATCATAGGGCATGTACCCTAATGTCACTGCTTTGTAGATAGAGAAGGTAAGGCATACATATCTCATCTACCTAAGGTCTCAGAGCTGGACATGGCAGAGGAAAGGTCACACATTTATTTAGCTCTTTCCCTCAGGCACCAGTGCTTTGAAAACCCAACTTGGATGAATCAGCTGGGAGTTTTGAAAAAATACATTCCTTATGTTTCAGCCTTAGAGACTGTGCTGGTTTGAATGTGATGGCCTCCATAGGCTCATATATTTGCATGCTTAGTCCCCAGTCGATGAACTGTTTGGGAAGGATTAGGAGGTGTGTCCTTGTTGGAGGAGGTGTGTTGCTCAGGGTAGGATTTGAGATATCAAAAGCCCTCACCAGGCCCAGTGTTTCCTTCTTTGCCTGCTCACTACAGATCAGGATGTAAGGCTCTCGGATACTTCTCCAGTATCATGCTTATCTCTGTCATGCCATCATGAAATGGACTAACCCTCTGTAAGCAAGTCCCCAGTGAAATGATTTTTAAAACAGGAGTAACCTTGGTTAAGGTCTCTTTTTAGCACAGTAGAATAGTAACTGTCACAGAATTATTATTGCTATGATGAAACACCACGACCAAAAGCAACTTGGAGAGGAAAGGATTTATTTAGCTTATACTTCCACATCACTGTTTATTCCTAAAGGAAGTGAGGACAGGCACTCAAACAGGGCAGGAACCTGGAGGCGGGAGCTGATGCAGAGGCTGAGAAGGAGTGCTGCTTTCTGGCTTTATCCTCATGGCTTGCTTAACCTGCTTTCTATAGAACCCAGGACCATCAGCAGGGTGGGCTTACCCACACTGAGCTGGGCCCTTCTCCATCAATCAATCAATCAAAAACGCCATAAAACTGGATCTTATGGCTCCGTTTGCTCTATTGAGGGTCCTTCCTTTCAGATTACTTCAGCCTGTGTCAAGCTGATGTAAAACCAACCATTATACTAACTAAGACAGAGATTCTGATTGGATTGGTCTGAGATAATCTATCCTTACCCTCAACTTCCACTAGTATTCAGCCACAATTGGTGACTCAGTGAGTAAACATAGGCAGTAAGGCATCTTTCCTTTGGGGTGGCTACAGGCATGGTTTGCTGGAAAAGGCTTTGAAGCAGTGTTTCATAGCCTCTAGGAGGAGTGCCATCCTGGAGAGGAAAGAGCTCTGCGTATATCTTCTAAGACAGCAAGGCCAAGGCCAGACTTCTTACAACTTTAGAAGGGTGCCAGTTGTGCTAGAGTTAAACTATAACCCTAGAATTTTAGATCTGTTAAGTCAACTTAGAGATCCCCTCCAAAGTCTAAAGGACTTAGATGACTTTGTTGATGATACACATAAGCCACAGAGATGTGGTGAAGCCAAGGAGCAGAGCAAGGTAGTGGGCAAGAAGCTGGAATCACACTGATTGGAAGGCCCAGGTCCACAGAGACCGTTCAGGTTCTGGAACTCTGTGAGAGTTACTGGGTCTCAGTGAGACTAACCTGCATGTGCAGAAGAGCCATGATGACAGCTCCAGGTTCTGATGTGATGATGAAAGGAAACTGTGCTTGCAAAATGCTCAATGAAGACTTGCTACAGGGTAAACTCTCCAGTCTTCCAGTCATTGACTAAGGTTGAGTAGAGACGATGGACCGAGAAAGAGACAGGGCTTCAGAGCCCATCGTGGGTGGATGGTGACATTTCAGAGTAATTGGAAGCCAGTAGAGAAGAACTCCACATCACTCTCTGGTTGACAAACCAGAGCTATAGCTGGAACTGATATGAGGACTTAACATGGCCAAAATTGAGGTTCCCAGTTTGGGCAAGGCTGGGATGACAACATAGTTATGGTTCTGACACTTCTATAGGTTGGTAGGAGTGGGAACCTGGCATGCCAGAAGTGAGGGCATTCCTGGGTGGGATTCCTGCTGAGGTTGCAGTGGTCAAACAATGCTTTGAATGGGAGACCCAGTCACCCTTTGAGGATATCATACATATTCCTGAGGTTGCTAGGTGTGGCTCTTGATGTGGATCAAAAAAAGTGATGCTCTGAGGAGTAAATGAGATAATGTATGCCTAGTGCTAAGTACTCCTGAGTGCCCCAGCTGTTAGTCAGCTATGGTTATTGATTACTGATTATGAATTCTGAGAGGTGGGCACTTTCATTCTGAATCCTGGCTCTGCAGAGAGATCTTGGGCGGATGGACTTAATCTCATGGGCTTCATTTCCCTCATCTGTTCAGTGAGAAAAGGCCAACTTCATAGCTCTGTGGAATAAGGTGAGTTATGGGAAGATATGCTCAGGACATGGGAAACACCACATGGGAAACACCTGTAAATACTGGTGTTAATGTTCAATAGTAACCTTCCAGGATGGCATTTTCTTAATAATGTTGGATGGAAAGTGGGCCACCAAGTCCTACCACCTGTAAATACTGGTGTTAATGTTCAATAGTAACCTTCCAGGATGGCATTTTCTTAATAATGTTGGATGGAAAGTGGGCCACCAAGTCCTACTGAAAACTAAGGGGGACCACCAGGAAGAGGATGCTGAAGGGTTCTGTTAACTTGGACCTCCATGAGTAGACATTGGAATAGGTATCTCAGTTCCAGTTACCTTTCTGTTTCCTGCACTGAAGAGGAGAAAAGTCCCTAGGCATAGGAACACAGAGTTCTGCTTTCTCTTGAAGAAGTCCTCTTTTCTCCCTACACATAACTGATAAAAGGAAGCACATATGAAACTCAAGTGCAGTGGGAAAAGAATTATTATTTGTTTAATTGCATTTATATTATTTTTTATTCAATTGTTTTGATTATATTCTTTTCCTCCTCCAAATCTTTGATAGTCATTCCTACCTCCCTACCCATCCAACTTTATATTCTCTCTCTATTTCTCAACCCTTTCTCCAAAAAGTCAACAAACAAACAATCGTTAGGACAAAACAAAAAACAAGGAAATCCTGAAATTTGCAGGCAAGTGGTGGGAACTGGAAAAGATCATCCTAAGTGAGGTATCCCAGAAGCAGAAAGACACACAGGGTATATACTCACTCATAAGTGGATATTAGATATATAATAGAGGATAAACATACTAAAATCTGTAACCTAAAGAAACTAATCAAGAAGGAGGACTCTGGCTAAGATGCTCAATCCCCATTCAAAAAGGCAAGAGGATGGACATCAGAAGAGGGAGAAAACAGGGAACAGGACAGGAACCTACCACAGAGGGCCTCTGAAAGGCTCTACCCTGCAGGGTATCAAAGCAGATACTGAGACTTATAGTCAAACTTTGGGCAGAGTGCAGGGAATCTTAGGAAAGAAGGGGGAGATAGGAAGATTTGGAGGGGATAGGAGCTCCACAAGGAGAGCAACAGAACCAAAAAATCTGCACACAGGGGTCTTTTCTGAGACTGAGCTCCAACCAAGGACCCTTGATGGAGATAATCTAGAACCGGTGCACAGATGTAGCCCATGGCAGCTCAGTGTCCAAGTGGGTACCCTAGTAATGGGAACAGGGACTGTCTCTGACATGAACTGATTGGCCTGCTCTTTGATCACCTCCCCCTGAGAGGGGAGCAGCCTTACCAGGCCACAGAGGAAGACAATGCAGCCAGTCCTGATGAGACTTGATAGACTAGGATCAGAACGAAGGAGAAGAGAATCTCACCTATCAGTGGACTTGGGGAGGGACATGGATGGAGAAGGGGGAGGGAGGGTGGGATTGGGAGGGGAAGACGGAGGGAGTTACAGGGAGGATACAAAGTGAATAAACTGTAATT